>CM043316.1:61575572-62175572 GCA_023736055.1 Quercus glauca | reverse complement strand
TCATACCATTGCATATGCATCTCATTTCATATATGCATGTTCATATTGTAATGCATGTACTTACCTCTACTTACCATACTGCATCATCACTGCAGCACCTATGAATTAATGCATGTTCATGTGAATACAAGCACATTAACCCTAATCTTTAATCTAAACTAACAAAGCACGTGAACATGTTATTCTACTGCCTATTGACTTATACATTCATTTACTTAAATTAAGAAAAATAGGAAGAAAACAAGGAACAAGCAATTTTGGAATTCTGAGTTAATAATGCGTGCGTATGCAGAAGCATGCATATGCATGGTCGTGGAGATGTGTACGCATGCACAAGCATGCTCATGCATCCCTGCCCAAAAATGCAGCAGAAAACAAACAATTAAACCACTCCTAAACTATCCTAGCATGCTACTAACTACTAAAACAATAAAACCTATCTACATAGCAAGTTATCAAAGCTATTAGAAAACTAAAAGACAAAAGAAAAGAAAGAGAAATGGGAAGAACAATACATCGAACAAAAGAGCTCTTGAAGCTCGATTTTGACCATTCTCCTTAGTCAATTTACAAAACAAATACCCAAACGGGTTAATAAGTTTAACTAAAGGGCTTAAACCCAAAGAGGTCCCAGTCAAGAAAACTTTAACTTGAAGAATTTTTTTTAAAGTAAAAGCTCCCTCTTTGAATCACTTTTTTGGAGTTAATTCTGTGTGTCTTGGGAAAAGGGCCGTAGAGGACCTTTTATAGTATTTAGAAAGGGGTGCAGGGCTCTTCCCAAGCGATGTGGGATTAGCTCTGCATGTGTTTCCATTAAAAAATTTCCTTATAGCTTTTGAAACCCTACATGCGTGCGCATGCCTGAGGGTGTGCACAGTGGCGAAGCCAACAATTTATCATTGAGGGGGCCGACTAGTACTATTAAGTGTTAACATAGATTAATACACATTTACTTTATAACCATATTATATTTATATGACAAATTATGTCGATTAATTAGATTCCATAAAAATGAAAATGTAATATGCTTAATATTTTTGTGTTATCTATATTTGTGATTTAGTTTTGAAAGTACCCAAAGAAATAGTAAAATAGAACTCTAATTTATTGACTTAATTTTTAGCAAAGATACTCATATGTTTTTAAACCAGTCTTACAATTAATCAACGCCAAAGTGTGTGTAGTATTAGGAGATTGTGTTTTGAATAAAAAAACATGCAAACTTGAAACTTTACTAGTACCAAAATTCGGTTAATTATCTCTCTTTATCATGTCAATTGTCATCCCTATTTAAAGGGTTTTTATTTTTTAATATTTGTAATTTAGTTTGGGCAAGACTTAGGTACAGTATTTAGGTGTGTGTTATTCCTTAAGTTCCTCTCTTAAGATTCTACAATGCGGATTTTTTTTTCATGGGATGAAAGTGTATTTTTTAGTTAAGTAGCAACATGGCTAAATTTTAAGAGGAGAACCTAAAGTACTGTATCTAAGTTTTGTCCATTTAGTTTATTCTGTATACAAATGCTTGGAGTCTTGCCTTTTGTACTTAAACTTTACAAATACTAGTATTTTATAAACTAGGCAATATTAAAAGCTAAGAAATTCAATTTAAACGGTAAAAGTTTTAGAGTTCCAAAAAATGTCACAGTGTACCTATCATAAAGTTATTAAAAAAAAAAAAACAATGCTAATAACACAATATTTTTACAATAATTTTACATCAAATTCTAAGTGTAAGTGTAAACAGTGGGTAGAAAACGATATCTGCAGTGGGCTCAAATAAGAATCGGTAACAAATTATCACCTAAATTTTGTTATGAAATTATTGTAAAAATGCTGTGAAAGTAGCCTTAATTTTTTAAGGAAAAATATCAAAGCCACAAATCTAGGTTCGTGAGCAACTAGTTTTAAAAGTTGGTGTTGTGTAAAAAAAAAATGTAACAGTCACTTAATCAGTGTCAAAAGTGAGAGAATAGAACATGAAAAACAAGAGAATAGGAAACAATGAAAAAAGACAGATAGAAGAAGGGGAGAAAAGAACTTGGCCGATCTAATCTGCTTGCCTTTGTACCGAAGTATCTGGAATCAGAGGCTTATCTTCTCAATTAGTTGAGTTTTGTGTAATTTTTTTTAAAGGAGTTCGCTTTACTACCTCCACTACTCTTGCCTCACTCCTCCACCCATGGCAAACTCCAATAAGTAAGAGTTTTCCCCCCCTAATGAGTAATGGAAAAAAGAAAAAAGAAAAAACTAAAAACCCTCTCTACTAATCCTTAGGGGTGGTTCCAGGATTTTTGTTCAGGTAAGAAACATAAATTATATAAAATCTAAAACAAAAGAGACTTGAATATATCAATATCACCAAAAAAAAAAAAAAATGAAATTCTACAATTGTCATCTACAAGGTTTCATATGTTGAAACCGTTACATGATAGATTCATTAATTATCAATCCTACGAGCTATATCTTTTTCAATGTACATAGTCAAACAATCATTCAACCACTGATCCCCATTTGATTGCGCAATTCATTTTTGATATATTTCATTACTAAAAAACTTCTTTCCACTATTGTAGTCGCAACAGGAAGGGTCAAAACTAATTTATAAGTTTACCATTCTTTAAATATTTTATATTTTTATTGTCTTTAGTATTAATGTATTTACCAAGTCACATAGCCAACAACCACTTACAAGTCACATTCAACAAAATTAAAAAACTACTCACAAGTCACAAATTAGTCAAATAGCCAAACTGATAAGTAATAACTCAACTTTATATCAAGGGTTGTGTTAATGGGCACCGCACGGTACCCGTTAAGCACACTTTTTTCTGACACAATTTTTGTCTTTTTTTTTTTCAATTTGTCACTTTTTCAGTTTTGTAGGTACATGTTTAGATTTTTTTTTTTTTAAAACTTTTTCTGACAAATTTTATTTTGTCTTTTCTACACTTAACCAGCACCAAGCGGTGCTGGTTAACATTCTCCTTATATCAAATCAATAAAACACTCATAGCAACTCTACAACACGCCAACACCCAATAGTAAAGAAACTCAAACTCAAGTACTCAACAACAATAAAATACTATAAACTAATAAAAGTAATAAGTCTTGTAAGTCTATAACCCACTAAACCCCACAGGCCCACACACAGTCACACACACAGTCAGACTTTAGAGACTCAAAACTCAAGTTACTCAAAAACAAATATAGGTAACACAGTCACACGCACGGTCCAAGATTCAAAAACTCAACAAAAAAAATCAAAAGATAACACCACATAGGGGCAGTGGTACAAAACACCATAAACACACTCTCACAGTGAAAGAAAGAGAGAAAGAGAGCTGAAAAACCAGATCAAGTAGCAGCAGAAGGCAGGCCAAGCGGCAACGGCAGATTAGGGACAGTCAGGCGGCAGCAGATTTTGTGTGTGTGAAGCAAAGGTAGCCTTTTTCCTTTGGGTTTGGAGAGTGAAGAAGGATAATAAGAGATTTTTGAGGTTAGGCAGCTACAGATTCTTAGGTTTTATTTGACCCTTTTTTTAATGATTTTTCAAATTTTGATTTATGGGCTTTTTATTTTTGAAATTAAAGACCAAATTTTTTTTTTTTTTTTTTCTGGAGTTTAAGTTGGGCTTTAAAAAATAAAGGGGTCACCGGGTCAAGTTGATGGTGAGGGGATGCAAATTTGTATTGCGGGGGGGTTCAAAATAAATTTTTTTAAAAAATATTATATATATATATATATATATATATATATATATATATATATATATATATAAATTTCGGGTCAGGGGGTTCATTTGAACCCTCTGACTATAACGTACCGCCACCCTTGCTAATCCTATTTATATAAATATAAATCAAAATTTTAATAAAATGGGGGCCAGTAGGCTTACATACTTAAGAAAAAAAATTTAATTTTCTAGATAACTCATATATATTTGGAAATTTTGAAAAGATTTGAGGGGGGGGGGGGGGGAGGGGGGCATGGCTCCCATCGGTCTCAACGTGGCTCCGCCAATGAGTGTACACGCATGGTCAATGCATGCATACACAAGCAATGTACTTGCATGCACATGCTTAGGGTTTATGCAAGATTTTTCTCTTCCAAAACATCTGTCATGTTAAAGAGTTTCTATAGTTAGGCCCTAGACCAATTATGGACCCTTCTAGTGATATTGTTGTTAGAAAACGGGGGCTTGAGTTGTAGGGAGCACAAAATGAGATGTCTACATTATGCCCTAATTCTTTTAAATCAAGCATGCTATTATTTTCAAGTTTTTCACACGTTATTGATCGCTAGCATTCTAGATCTAGGTTGTTCTTAGTTTTTCATGCTTTAGGGTTTTCAATTCAAATAACATGTTCATATGCTCTTAGATTAGGGTTTATTACACATCACACAAATATTCACCAGGTTTTCCATTTCAATTCTTATTATCTATCTTTGCATGCTTAGAATAGGGTTTCATCGTACACTATTTGAATGCTTGTTTCACTCCTCAATCACATGTTCTTGAATGATATAAATTTTTGAATGATGTGATATACACATTGGCCACCTAAGTCTAGATGATCAGTTTTACTGAGCAACTTGGGATCCTAACACCTTCCCAATTTTGTAACCTCCGAACTTAGATCAAGGGTTAGTAGATTATGTTTTTTCTTGTACTTTTCAATTTCTAGATTTTAACTAGGAAGCAAAGTTTTGTACTTTTCTTAGATTGTATCTAGGATTTAAGCCATATAATTTTCTTGTTATTTTCAAGAGAAGTACATTCAATATGCACTTTTTAATTTAGTTTTTTTTTTTCAATTAAATAAATGGCAACTCTATTGTAAAACCCCTAAATTAGGAGGATAGATAAAATTAGTAGAACCTCCATTCTTGAGAGGTACCAACATGACTACACCCATTCGCATGGGTTATGCCAAAGCCTTGATCTGGAAAGGTTCAGGCTATAGCGGTGTGGTCTCTCACAACGTTAACCAATATGTTCTTCTAAAATGTTTAAAATGAGTGATTTCATGCAATTTATTTTTTACTAGTGGTCATGTGAGCCTTCTCACTTGTTCATTTAATTGCACAATTTTACATGTAGCTTGGCTTTGGCCAAAAAAAAAAACAAAAAAAAAAACAAAAACATGTTTACATAAAACCTATTATCATAAATAACTTAAACCTGATCCCAAATATAAAAGTCACAATTTTTAAATAGCATTAAAAAAAAAAAACACACACACACATTACTTAAATTGGAAGCTAGTTAACTTTAAAATATTCATGAATTAAAAGCCGTGATTCTTAAACAAGAATCATTTGAATTAAAACAAAAATTTCTAATCACTGAATATTATATAAGGAATAAGGGTTTAGGTCCTAATAATTATTTTTTAGAATTTGAGCTCAAAATAATTTTTTATTTATTTAAAAAATCTAAAGTGGGAGAAGAATGGTGGCTAGGAAGTTTATAGTATTGATAATGGATTTTTTGGTTATCCTAATTCTTGTTGAAACTCAAGCCAAAGATTTGGTCTCTACTCTCTACCACATTTCAAAATAAGCAACATTTTGCCCCTTTTTCCAAACTAATTAGGGAAATACCCCTCTTTTGAAACTCGATTTTCTCAAAATCGAGTTAAAAAAAAAAAAAAATTTTGGAGCCCTATAGTGGCGTTTTGAGGAGCCTATAGTGACGTTTTAAGGACCTATAGTGTCAGTTTTTAACTCGAGCTCCATGAACTCGAGTTATAGGTATTTTTTATTTTTTATTTACCTATAACTTGATTTTATGGAGCTTAAGTTAAAAAACGCCACTATAGGTCCTTAAAACGTCACTATAGGCTCCTTAAAAACGCCACTATAGGGCTTAACTCGATTTTGAGAAAATCGAGTTTCAAAAGAGGGGCATTTTCCTAATTAGTTTGGGAAATGAGCAAAATGCTGCTTATTTTGCCCAAAAAGAACAAAGGCCAATTTTTTTCCCATTTTCTCGTTGCATTAAAAAATATATTGAAATGTGTAAGGAAAAGCTAGTATCGGACCCTGAAGATAGCGTAGAGTGTGTTATTAAGTGTTTTAAATATTGCACACATGAGGCACATCCACTTGACCCAATATGTCGGAAGTCTACAAAGGCGTGCTATTGTGCATTGAAAAGAATATTGATAATAAGTTTGATCTTCGAGAGTGTCTTATTCAATTGTGTGATAGTTTAACAAAAGAATGAGTTGTTGCTAATATATGGAATCCGTGGGCTAATTCCAATCTTTTATACGTTAAATAATTTTCTAAATTTATTCTCTATTTCTCTCTAGTCAAGGTTATACACATGTATGAAAAAATTATTTTCAAGCAACTAATACCTTTTCATGGATACACTACAAGTCAGTCAAGTCAAACTCATCTCAAGTATTAGCCTAAGATTATGCCATTAGCTAATTAGACTAAGGTGTGAGAAAGTAATTTCAACTTGATTTTCTCCCAAGATTTTCTATGTTGTGCCTTATGGAGAATAATCGCTTATTGGAGAAGGATCATATATATAATATATAACATTCCTAACTTTTATTTTGGTAAATAGACGAATAACGATATGAGAGCCCTATATTACAATTACGATAGGCATGCTAATTCATACAAGTTTGAATTCGTGGCGTTAGAATGATATTCATAGATTTTTCGATTTAATATATATCATGATTTATTAGTTATAGGGTATAGCGGAAAATTTCTTAATACACATGATCGACTACATAATTACAAATGCTATTCAATATTCATGCTTAGTGGTACCACTTCAATGGTAAACTTTTATATTTTGTAGCTTTCCTTTTGAGCATGACACAACATTTATAATTGACCATCTACCTATCATAGTAGAAACTTTTATAATTGAGCTGTACCTGTATGTCTTATTTTAAGCCTGTTATGATTTCAGATACAATTAGAAGAACCCCAAATTGGTCCAAGACATAAATAACAAGGAAAACTTCAAGTGTTTCTCATTTCAATTTGTGTTGTTTTGACTTTTATAAAAATAATACTCTATGATACTGTGATACCTGATTCTAAACTATTGTATATTTAAGCATTAAAAGTTATTTTAATTTTTGGGGGCATTTTGAACCCAAAACCTATGTCTTGTGGGAGTTAAATTTTATATCGAATTATATTTATTTATTTATTATTATTATTATTATTTTGCATTTGATTATTCTATCTGTGGGGGTGAGAGCCCAACATTGTACATTGGGCCTTGGGCCTTATCTGGGGATATGGTGTGTCTGAGGAGGAGTAAATAATTAAAAGAAGCGCCAAGTTTAGAATTATACAAAGATAGAATGGAGGAAGATGGTCCGAGGAGAAGCTTCTTCTCGGATATGGTTAAATACTGATCGGCTCTGTATTTCAGCAATTTAGGTAACCTTCTAGGAAACTTCCACGATGATGATGAGCCTCATGCACGAATAGGAGCGATAAGAACTCAGAAATATCTAAAAGAAAAGCTGCTACCACCGCATTAAATGCATTACAACTACTCCTCTGGCCGCATTTATGTGGAGAAGACCCCTGAACAGTATAATCCTAGCTACCACAACTCATAGAAGGCCAAAAAAGGTATTTGATGGGATATATACTCAAGTGGAGGCTTAGATGATCAACAAGTGTAGGATCACGATGGTTGGAAATGAGCTATATAATGTGAAAGATCTCCCATGAGAGGGGGATCAGAAAAAATAGAAACGAAGGACTGTAGCACTCAAAACTGTATTAACACTCAGTTCTATTGATTATTATCATATCTTACCTCCTCGGACAACAATTGTGTTCAGTCTCACATGTCCTACTTGCTTATTCCTCTTTTAAATCCATACTAACCGTTATTAAAATTCACTAAAGCCCAGCTCTTTATCCCATACTCTACAAATTTATTGTATTGAGCTTATTAAACCATCACCCAATTCTTCTTTAGTATTGGGACGAAAATTGTGACCCTACACTATCTATTCCTTAAGCTATGATGTTAGGTACAATAAAGAAAGTTATGATTCTTCTATTTCAAACCAATATTGTGTGCATGAATATTCAATTTTGTCCTATCTAATTGTCAATTAAAACATAATACGGGTGCCTTGAAAATTACCATTTTATCCCTAGTTTGCTTAAGTTGCTAGAAATCAAGGCAATCAAGCTGCCAAAGGCCTTGTAGCTAAATTAGCACCTCTCTATGCACAAAGTGCTTGGGGGTCTAGGGCGGAAAAGGTTCAAGCTGGAGGTTAGCAGCATGTTGTAATTATCTCTAGAAAAAAAGGCAATCAAGGTAATTCATACTATTGTGAACTGTTAATAATACTGGCAAGTGCATGATATTGAAAGATAGTTTTGCAACTGCGAGGTGAAACCCATAATGATGTTGTGGAAGCTAGAAAAAGGCACACATGATACTTTCTTTGATGAAACATAAACTAAAATATTACTCCATTCGTCCTAGTTTGTTTGTCCTCTATTCCATTTTGGAATATCCCAAAATATTATACTGTTTCTAAAAATAAAAGTCATTTATTTACTAATGTTCCTTTTATACCCCTACTTTATTTTCAAAACTATTTTAAAAGAAAATTAACAAATATTTAAAAAATCAATCTAATTGGAGCACCTTTTTATTTGCCTCATTAAGAATAACTATTTTTTTAAAAAAGCTGATAAACTTATTTAAGGGTATTTTTGTAAACTTATTCATTTTTATGAGGCAGACAAGACAATAAATTATGTTCCTTTAAAAAGTTTGACTTTTCAAACAGGACAAACAAATTAGGATGGATGGAGTATTTTCTAATAGAAAAACTCTGAATTTTACTAATTTGAATAATAGTCTAATAAACTTTGGAGGCTACATAGCATGTAAATACTGAAAAGACAAAACCCTAAGACAACTAGAAAAATTTCAAAAACCCTAATTTGGCTAATCATGATATTAGGTGGCAAAATACTGATTTTTGCCAAAAATGAAAATTTTGAGTTAAATGCAAAATCATAAATTATGAACCTTAAGGGTCATTCCAAAACAAGTGAGACCTTATTTTGACTTTTGAGCAAAAAATTCTTAAAAAGCAAAAATTACTAAAAAAGACAAATTCATTGTTTTCGGGGTCTTAATGAAAGAAATTGTCAAAATTAAGGCACACCTTGTGGCATAGTCATGACTTTTGATTAGAAGACCATTTCTTCTTCAACTATCCAAATTTCATGCAATTCCGACATTGTTGCCTCAATTAGTTATACTAGCACCCCTTGGTCTTGGATCGTGATTTCAAGTGCCCTTGTTGTCTGTTCTGCATCACATAGGGATTTGTGTAGATGTACAAAAATTAACCAAAAATATATAATAAATAAATCCTAATCTAGTTCAATATAAAACTGTTATTTTAAAATTAAAGAAAACTAAACAGGCAATTAATCTAAGTATGAATTAATCAAAAGTAATTAGGTACAAAAAGAAAAGAACCATGGTTTTAGAATTCACCACCTTAATTCACAAAAACATATGTTCATGATTATTGATTCTTTCCCAAACTCCTACACAATAATCTAGAAATCAATCCTATTATCATGGCACATATCATCATCGACACCCTTTCAAAAATCTAAAGCATGCTCTTCTTTGCTTAATAGTTTTGAACCAAATCATCAATTGTATACCATAAGAGATATCCAATTCCAAAATCAGTGGTAGAACCAAGCATTTAATAAATTAGGATGATCCTTAATTATGAGAAAAACATTATTGAACTCATTTTTAGAATTACATCTTCATCAATTGATCTAACGTAAAAACAATTTAATCATTAAATAAAACTTCAATCTGGATAAAATCAAATCTCAAAAACAAGAAAAACTTAGATATCAGAAGCACACTTCTTTGCAATCGGTCTTGTCATTCTTGTTGTGCTCTGTAGCCTCCATCAAATTAGTCTCTTTTATCTTGTTTAAGCTAGCTCCTCTCTTCCCTTTCTCATATTCAGCCGATTTTTTTATTATTATTATTATTTTTTTATATCTCCAATCATTGTAGAGAAACCCTAAAAGAATCAAGAAATTCGGACGGAATTTGTTAGGGTTTTATTGTGGGTGATTTTGGCCTAGTAAATATGAAAATTTGCCCTTTTTTATAAACTAAAAAATTGTAGCCCTTTGAAATTAGGTTTCTAGCCCAACTTGAATCATCGCAATTTGATATTTGAGCTGAAGTTATGTCCAAAATTTTGAGACGGGTGTAGAAATATTTTGATTCCAAATTTTGCCCAAATCTATTTTTCTTCTTCTTTTTTTCCCCCTCTCCAATTGCCTTATTTCCTTAAATTGATTGAGCTTAACCACATCTTCTAGGTCTTTGAGTTACCCACTTGAATAAGAATTCATCCTTATATCTTAGAAAAAGCCCATTAGCATGTAAAGCCTCCATTACCTATAAAATATAGATAATTCATAATTAGTCACAAAATAACATAAAACTAAGGCTAGCTATGCGAATTTAGGAGTACTTTAATAAATATATTTCATGCATATAACAGACCAGCCGCAAGGATCTCAAATGTGGGTCACTCTTAAAGAAGGTGAAAATTACATCCGTTTTGACAATCACACATTAAATCAATATTTGAATTGGTTATGCATTGTGTGGAATAACTAATTTTTAAGATGTGCATATTTATATGTGGCCCAATGTAAGAGATCATGTCCCCGGCCCACCAAACGTTCTTGTTTGGCCAAACCCGCATAAATGTTAATAGGTGAAGTCATATTGGTGCCTCTCAAAATGGAAGTTCGACTGATTATATTTTTCTCCCTAGATCGAGAGTTTTACATGGAGTCATCACTTATTTTATGAAAAAAAAAAAAAAAAAAAGTTGGACAAAATACTTTTGTTGACATTTTGAAATAACTAAAATATACATTACTTTTGGTTCTAGATACAATCTAAGAGAAAAGTACACGACTTTTTGCCCTAATTACGTTTTACAAAGATAAACTTACATGAAAATATACTGGTCTAAGAACCATTGATCTAAGTTCAAAGGTCATGTTACAAGGTAAGGCGGTGTTAGGCACCTACTCTTGCACATTGAATTTTTCATTGTTTGACACCCCCCACCTTTTGGGAGGTTTCTTAGTGACGCGTGAATGTAAAGTGTGTGACATGTGTAGACACAAAGGTGATGTGTTTGTGAATGAGTCTTTTTTTTTTTTTTTTTTCTATTTTTTTGAGTCGCCACCAACCATTGGATCCTAAGGTGTGATTGGTCACCTATGTCTAATTTATCTTAACTACCTAATAAGCTAAGAGTTTCCTTAAGTGTTCCTAAGCTAAGAGTTTCCTCATGTGATGATCTTTGTTTATATCTTTGCAATTTATATTTTCAAAGGTTGTTAGTGGGAAAATTAAGACTTGGTTATACGATATGTATGTGTTCAAATGGTATTAGTTCTAAGTATGTGTGTATATATATATATATAACTTTTGGATGTCTTGCTTTATTAATTTAAGAATTGTGATTTAGCTTGTAAGTTTCGGTAACTATGCACTTGCAATGAGTTTTTGACTACATAAGGACATATGTCTAGTATTAACAATTTATAAAAATCTCTCCTAACAACCCAATAACGTTATATGTTAGATAACATTTCTAAACAATGAAAAGTATAGAAGTTAAATATTTCTTCCCATTGTATTTTATATTATTATGACTGTTCAATTTTTTTTAATAAATACTATCTTGCAAAATGTCTATAATATGCATATTATCAATAGCTTTCCATGCATCACACAAGTTTACGACTAGTTGAAATTCTATTACCAAATATTTAAAAATAAATAAAATATCACACCAATTAAAAGTGAAATACCTAAAGATTCAAGAAATTTAATAGGAATTAATTAATTATTTTATAATATAACATAATCTTTAGTTTTTACCTCACGAGTCTTTTCTTTTTATCTATTCTTTATAGTCTATACTACTATTTAGAGGCTTCCTCTATTTGGGATGTCATTTCATAGTTCAAAAATACCATTGCACCCTATGTTTAAACAAAGACAAAACTTAAGGACAATTTGATAAAAATATATTACTAACTCCCACATAAAACTACTCATTTTGAAAATCCTAAATTTTTAGCCTCTTTTATCTCTCCCCTTTTTAATATTGAATTTAATGTTCTTTTTTTTTTTTTTTTCTTTTTTCTTTTTTATAACTTCCAAAATGAAATGGCGGCAAGTTTTTGTCATCAAAAGTTTTGGTTTACTACTTTAAAAATATTTTTTTTTCAAAATTTTTCTAAACAGTTATATTAAATTTAAAATTTTTCTAAATGGTGACATACACTATCTCTATTATTTTTCATCTAGGCCTACTATTAATATCACTTTTTCATTTACCAATAACCACTTTCCACATTAGCAGTTTGTAAAAAAATTTGTAAAATAGTTTGTATCTCTGGCATTACTTCTATATCAAATGTCTCCTTTCAGTTTCTTTGCATGAGCTTTTGGATTGCCTTAACTTTTCGCTTACTTCATCACCATCTCCAATTTCAAAAAGGTTTGTTTCCTTTTTTTTTTTTCCTAAAAAAAAGGGTTGTTTCCTTTAAAATTGTTGAAATTATTAATTTATTTGTTTGTGTATATTTGTTTTTGTAATTTTTTACTAATCTCATGTTTCTTCTTCTTCTTCTTCTTCTTCTTCTTCTTTATCTCTTTCTCAAGTCTATTTCCACAATTTCTTTGATCTCCACAATTTTTTTCTCACTTCATCACCATCTTTCTTTTCAAAGAGGTATGTTTTCTATATAGGGGGTAAAGATGAGACTGTGAGGATTTGGCGTATGTTTAGGCAGGTTGTTATCTTCCTTTTCTTTTTGGTCATTATATTTCATTTTATTAGTTGTTTTGGCTTCAAAGTGTACATTTCTTTTCTACATTAATAGTTCTAAAGTCAAATGTAGAAGAGGAATCATAACCACCAATGTGATTGTGTTTATATTTAGGTACATATTGAATTGGTTTGGTGTATTCATTTCTTTCCTTTTCAAGAACTCGGTTTATACACCTTTACAACTTGTGTGGAACCGTGTAAGAGTGTTATTTTTAGCAATCAATAATTAATGTGGATTTTGCATTGAGTTAAATAATAATAATAATAAATGAAGAATTATGACACTAAATCCAAAAAAAAAAATAGCCTAATTGCATGTGCTGATGAGGCTAATTATCTATTATATCATTGAAAAATTTTCTTTAATTACATTTTTTTTTACTACTTACCAAAAGAAAAAAAAAAAAAGAATGAATATGCTATATAGTATTGTAGGGACTCAATTTGTAATGGACCCTTCACAATAAAATTTGTAGAGCGTGGATGTAAGGGCTAGGCATTAGCAAGACAAACAACAGATGATATGAAATCCACAGGAATAATAGCAAAGTAATTTTACTGAGTATTTGTGAGGATAATCATCATCACTTTGGTTAGGTGTTTAGGAAGATTTTTATAATGATTTTGGCTAAGTGTTTGTAAGGATCCTGATAATGATTTTGGCTAAGTGTTTGTGAAGCGTATTCGTCCTCGGCTCCGTCCGAGGATTTCTTTTCTTAGAACTGATCTAAATCCTGTCCTTTCTCTTGCTTCACAATCATTCTTCTTTTCTATCTTTTGTTCCTCTGCTAGCTTTCCCCTCTTCATTTCCTCTTCTCTTGCTTCACAATCATTCTTCTTTTCTATCTTTTGTTCCTCTGCCAGCTTTGTTAGGCGTCTATCTTTGTAGTTAGCTTTAGAACAAGCCCCACGGGCATCACTTGTAAGAGATGTAACTTTTTCTTCATATATTAATAAAGAAGTAGACTTGTTTTGTCTCTTTTATTTTTCGCATATTCTTGTTCTTTGTGATTGTTGGCTCCTGAATGAGTGCTGTTGCTATAAACTGTATTGTTTTGGTGTGTTTTCTTCTTTTTTTTTTTTTTTTTAAAGGCGTTGCTCTTGATTTTTTCACACCGATCATCGCGCTTGCTAGTGCACAAGTCCTTCTCACAGACGGCGCCAATTGTAGGGACTCAATTTGTAATGGACCCTTCACAATAAAATTTGTAGAGCGTGGATGTAAGGGCTAGGCATTAGCAAGACAAACAACGGATGATATGAAATCCACATGAATAATAGCAAAGTAATTTTACTAAGTGTTTGTGAGGATAATCATCATCACTTTGGTTAGGTGTTTAGGAAGATCTTTATAATGATTTCGGCTAAGTGTTTGTAAGGATCCTGATAATGATTTTAGCTAAGTGTTTGTGAAGCTTATTCGTCCTCGGCTCCGTCCGAGGATCTCTTTTCTTAGAATTGATCTAAATCCTGTCCTTTCTCTTAGGACTGATAAATATCCGGGGGTCCTTTATGCTGGGAATCCTCTTGGTTATATAGTATCGTTTTAGTTAATCTTAGCCGTCCACTTGTCGGTTATCCGAACTCCGTGTATAAGAGGTTGTCCCATCATCTGCTTTCACAGGTTTTATGTTAGTTCTCAGCCGCCTTTGCAGACTTTCTATTAGTTGAAGTGACTGAGGCATCTGGGTTTGCTGGTCACTTCACCATTAAAGCAGCCAGAATGTTGGTGGAGTACATTTAATGGGTGAGGGATATTTTCCCTTCATCAACGTCGGTGAGCCGAGGAGGTGGGCATCCTCGGCGAGGCTCCTTGAGGGCTTTTCCCTTTTACCCTCGGCCTCTATATTCTCCTCGGCGCGGGCCTTGGGCCGGCTATGGAGTGGGCCGGGGTTGTTTAAATATTTGGGGCCCCACAAGTATATTCTACAAAGTATTTGGAATTATTTTATTTATTTATTTATTTTTTTTGAGAAACAAGTATTTGGAATTTTTGATTATTACTATTAAGTAAGATGTAATCCATGCTTATGCACCAAATTTTTTTTATTGGTGGTGATAATAAGGTGGTCTTACTTAGGTAAGGGAGATAGTTATCTTGACTTTTGCATTCAATATTATGTAAATGAGTTACTTGGCACTAAAATTAAGAAAAATAAATTGGACTAGTAAGATGGAAACTTTTTATTTTTTATTTTTTTTATTTTATAAATATTATAGAGTTTCAACCTATAACGTCTGCTTCTGATGATTGCGTCATTTATTATCAGACCAAGACATCAATCAGTTTTTAGTGTAGATGAGAATTGAACTTCAGATTTTTTATTTAATAATTAAAGATTTTACCAATTGAGCTAACTAGAACCCACAACCAATAACATAGAATTAATTTAGATTTTGATTATGCTTCTACTTTAATATATTAAGGTGACTATTGTTGAGGACTCTTTTTTTGCCTCACATGGCACTACTTCATTGGCAACCCACCCCATATCAACATATTATTGATTTTTTGGATAAATCTCTTCAAAGCCAAAAATAAGCTCATACCAACATATTATTACTTCACATTGCCCATGAGATCCTTACTTCAAGAGTGGTCCACATTTCCTCTTCATCAATTGGGATCATAACCCATGACATCATCAACATCAACATATGGATCGGGCTCAAGCAATGAATCAAAACTCACGGCTCATTATTTCTCTCATATTCATGGAAAGCAGCTTCTCCAACAAAAGCCCATATTGACGACAAAGCCCAAGATACGTCATCTCATCTTCGGCTTATGATCCAAGCTCATGAGTCTCTTTGGGAAACTTTGAGAGTTGTGGTTTGGAGGGCCAAGAGGTATGTTCAATAAATCTCCAACAGTTTAAAGTTGATAAAAGAAACATGTTGCTTGGCGTGTCTTCTCCAACTCCCTAAACTTTGACGAGTTAGTGTGTAGCGGGTAACATATGGTAAACCTCTCTTATTACATAGCACTTAAAATTATAAAACTCCCCATTACGCTTTTCCTAAAATTTAATATTCATCATATGACAAACACTCAAAAACTCCAGCCATCTAAATATTGAACAAATAATTTTTCATTCAATCTCCAGCTGTTCCTATATGAATTTAGAAACCTAAGTATAATATTCCACATAATCTTATTACTACTTTAAGCTAAAATCCTACTCAAACACATGGCTTAATCTAATTGGCTATCTTTAATCTCCAAACATATAAAATATTCATGATATTTTTAATACCCAGCTGCCATCTGCCATAATTAGACCAAATATTCTTCTGCCAGTTGCTAGAGTAGAGCATTAAATGCTTTTCTTGCTCAGC
The DNA here is from genome assembly GCA_023736055.1 of Quercus glauca. Classification (NCBI taxonomy): domain Eukaryota; kingdom Viridiplantae; phylum Streptophyta; class Magnoliopsida; order Fagales; family Fagaceae; genus Quercus; species Quercus glauca. The sequence continues at coordinate 62,159,295 of CM043316.1, read as the reverse complement.
AAGATTAGGTCACAACACAATGAGACCTTGATTAGATCTCTAAAACTTCATTAACTATCAATCAATCATTATATTACTTACTAAAAATGTATTGTAATAGAATCTTGGACAAAAAATATAAACACCCAAAAACGGAAACATTTCTAGCAGAACACCAGTAGTGTGTCTAGCACTTGACACCTGGTTGAAAGTGTTATCGCCAGCCATTTAATGCTTAAATCCCAACAACTAGCTGCTATACCCAAAATAGGAAGATACCTTTACCATTTTTAGTCAAACCCATGAAATAAATACTGAATATTCTCTCCAGTAGCTTGACATCATCCGGCTGACCTCATCTACTTCTGCTCCAAGCAACAGTTGTCTTATGATAGATGTGATAACTTTTTCTGACAGCTAGGACAGCTTTTTCAAAATAGCTGTGATAGCTGACCCAACAGTCTTAACATTACTAAATTTCCTTATTTGACTAAAAACCAAAACCAACCAAAGAAACTATCTTTTTCTTGCTAGAATTCTTTCCTTTTCTACTGGTCTTTCCTCCAACTGTTATTACCCAAAATAGCAAGAACACCTTAGGGCTAAACATGCCATTTTTGGCCAAATCCTAGGAATGATTTTCTAAAAATTTATTACTGATTAGGACAGATTTTGGTAGAGATTATTTGCTAAAAACCTTCCCTTAAACTTAGCTATAAATAGAGCCCTTCATCAACACCTTAAGACACACCAATAGAGAAGAACAACTCTCTCATAAACTTCTATATTCTCGCTCCCTCAAATTATCTTCTTAAGCTCTTAATGAAGTTCTGAGCTTCTGAGTTTTTAGTCTTCAAATTAGAAACTAAACTCTTCAGCCTTTAGCTCATAACTGCCCTTCATAAGCCCTCACCCATCCTTCAACAGAAAATCCCAGCAACGTTGCTAAACGCACTACAATACCATTACTCTTCTCATATCATTCTCTTACTCTCCATATTCAGAAAATACATTTATATTGCTGCTTCTATCTCCAAATACCTAAACACATCTCCATACTCTTCTCTTACAAAATCTTTTCTCTTGGAAAGCAATCTCTACAACTTTTCCAGCAGTTATAATCTCATATCTTTACTATCTTTAACCTCCATATCTTTCATACTTCCATGTATCATACATATTACAAATACTACATCCTACAAAACATCTATATCTTTTACCAACTCCATATTTCTCAAGAGATATCAATTACTCATACTAAAAGCCCTTTTCATGGAAGACATAAACTTCTAATACTAAAGCCCTTCTCCTAGAAGGCACAAATACTTTTTACAAAAGCTCTTCTCATGGAAGGCACAACCGTATTTTACAAAAGCCCTTCCCATGGAAGGCAATACATTCATAGTTTCACAACAACTAAAAGAGCATTGTCAAGGGGAAATTCATTTAAGTGCATGATAAATGAGACAAACTTAACCAGCCTCTACACATAGCTCGATATACTTTCTCTCCCTCCAGTTGCACTCGTTTTTTCCCTTCCAATCTTGAAGTTATCATGGCATATGGCCTCCCCACCGCTAAGGTCATTCTGCTAGAATACCATCAATTCACTAATTCTACACAGTTGGAGCTACAAATCATACAAAGATAAGTGACTCTGCTTCCATATCTCTAAATTTACATCATTGAGTACATGATTACTTCACATTTAAATACGTATTGTTTTATTTCAACTACTATTACAACTATTAATCAAAGCTATTATATCAAACACATATTATATATTTATTCAACCATTATCATGATTCTTAGACTTTGGGCTTTACCTATTTTGTAGGCCAAAAAATACGTCGGTAGCCATTGGACTACATGACCCAATGTTGAGTTCCGGATGCAACTTTCCAAACAATCCTGGGTTTAGCAAGGTCACCCCTCCAACAGACAACACATGGCCGAGCAACGAAAGACAGCCCCCGAACGACTATAGAAGGGGAAGACTTTAGTTCAGTGCGTCCTGTGCAATGGACTCGCTGGGATGCTGCCACATGGAAATTTTTGGACGCATGGTAGCTCTCTATTAGGTCCAGTGCACAAAACACTGGACCCAAGCCAAACCCATTATAAAAGACTCTAGAACCATAAATTCATACTCTCATCGTCCCCCTCTCTATTAGGAACTCCCTTTTCTCACATATGTAGTGGACCCCACAATAAATTTAATTAGTAGAGTCTATTATAAATGTGATAGAAATGAGTATCACGTTACTATATTTCAAAAATATATAATAATTACTCGATTTCTTTAATTAAATTCATATGAGAATAAGAAGTAAGCATTTATGATACTCCAAAGTAATTTATAATTTTCTAATTTTCTAATATATGGGTTTGTTTTATTATTTTATTTTTTGTGAGAAACAAATTTTTTTTTTTTTTGAGAAGATTGAGAGAAACAAAGTAGTTATTATTAAATGAGAAATGCTAACGAGTGCCTTAGGGCACTAGTTAAGAATCCAGTTAAAGAAAATTTTTATGGAAAAAGAAAAAAAACAATTAATATTTTGACAATTTTTTTATTTTTCATAAAAATAATATTAAAACTTTTTTAAAATAAATTTTTAATAAATATCTTAGAACACTCGTTAGCATGCCCCTTATTTTCAAAAATATTAATTATTTTTTTTTATTTCCCATAAAAATTTTCTTTAAATAAATTATTAATTAGTAACCTAAGAGCACTCACTAACATTTTTCTTATTAAATTAATGGAAATGGGTTAAAAGCAGCCATTAGATAACGAAACAAAAGGAAACTTTCTCTTTTAATCACCACTATCTATGACTATAATGTAGGAGTAAACTCCAATATTTACGTACTTTCCAAAAAAGTTATACAGAGGAAATAAAATAAAATAAAGGCGAAAGAAAGAAAAAGTAACCCGGCATCGCTATCATGCGCCCTGAGACTGAGAGTCACTATCTCTATCAGTATCCCCTCCTCCTCCTTTTAAATAACTCGGTCCTCAAATTCTTTTTTCTTTCTTCCAATTCCTCGCTGATCTTCGCCGTGATCGGAGTTTCTACTGCCGCTGATTCGTTTTCCGCTTTACTCGCCGGAGAGATCTCACAATTACCTGTATACCCCTCGACTTCGCTTTCAGGTATTTCCCACTTTTCCACTCTGATCTGATTTTCCGTTTCGTTTCTCAGACAAATTAAAGTGAAGTCAAGTGGGTGTATGTAATCGAACTTTTTCTTTGTTGGGTTTTGTTTTTTCTTGTTGAATTTACTGTTATATATATTTTTTAACTTGGTTGATATAGAAAAATAGTGCTTGGAATGGTTTGATTAAAGTTAAAATTTGAAGTTTAGTATGTGTGGTGTGGGAAATGAAGTCTGTTATCAAATCTGTATTGTGTTGTATGCTCTTGTTGCTTTCGAGTTATGAGATCTTCAACTTTTACCCTTATTCGCAAAGTAATAATCACTTATTAGTATTATTGGATTATTATGGATTTTTTTCTATATATATATATATAGCTTAATAGAATGTGGAGTTGATGGCAATATAAGGTCATGGCATACATAGCAAAGTTTTTTTTTTTTTAATTGTTTTTTAATTTTAATGATTTGTGTAGACTTGTCTTTGTACTGCTATATAAAATTCTATTTCAAAGTTCTTTCAGGGTTTACGTGGTAATTTTATTACTTTAATGGGCATTTATGTGGGAAATGGATATTTTCCATGGCTAGTTGGGTTTACTTGATCTCTTTTTGTCGCTCTCAATCTGGTCTTTTTTTTTATTTTTTATTTTTTATTTTTACCTTTCAATTCTCACTGCTGATATATTCTGAAAATTAGTGTTTGCAAATGGAGCTTATTAATTTTCCAATAATTATCAGCTTCCCTTGATAATTTTCAAAGATATTCTGTTCTATTCAGAAGCTTTTTTGAGTTTACAGTTGATAATATCCATTATCCATATACAATTTTAGAAAATGTAACAAATTGGTACAAAGTCTTGTTCATGAGTTGAATACTCTTCCAACATGTCAATGTTGGCTGATACTTCGGATAATCACAACAGGTTAATTTGGTCCTTCTAAAGGGGGGAAGCTAAAAAGAAATTTATCCTGGATGCCCCGATGAGCAGAACTGATGTTATTGGCAGTAGAAGGTGGAGGGTTCTTCTCTTCTTCAGCTTCTGGGTATAGCAAGGGTCTGACCCTTCTTCTCTTGGGTCAGAAGAACGAAGATAAACCCATGAGAGTTTTGCCGTGGAATCAGTACCAGTTGGTGGACCAAGAATCCGACCGTAACCTCCAGCTGGCTTCCACGAAGAATTGGCTTCCCCGCGGGTGCGCCTCCTTTGTCTGCTTTGGTCGCACTTCCGCAGGGCTTGACACCCCATCACCTCTTAAGGTGGGCCCTGCCCAACAGCATGATGTCTTGCCAGGGCCTCTTGTTTCTGAGAAGGGCAAGGATTGTACTGCTGATTTAGATGATAGTATTGCTGCAAGAAAGGTTTCTCTTAGAAGTAGCTTGAAGAGGCCATCAGATGAAGCTCCTGTTTCTGTTGGTAATGCCAATGAAAGTGAAGCATTAGTTGAAAAGGGTAATGATATCCCTGGTCATACGGAACGGAGGAGAGTGCAGTGGACAGATGCTTGTGGGAGCGAGCTTTTTGAGATCAGGGAATTTGAGCCCAGGTGTGGATTTTTTTTCTTCTTTTTAAGATAGTGTTTTTATTCTTATTTTATTTGTATTTAAGCAATTGTAGGAGTTTGTTACTTCCCTGCCCCCCTCCCAAAAAAAAATCTCAAATGATGTCCCTTGTTGTGTATGTCTTGTAGAAATGTTAAAATGTTTAGGTATGTAAATATTTGTGTGCCATTGATGCTTAGCTAATATAGCTCATGTCTAGGAGTTCTCAGATTCATAGCAGTCACCGTTAGTTCTCTGAGCAAGTTCCTGGCCTTTGTTTCTCAAATTCTTTAGTGCCCATATAACGTATGAGAATGCTCATACTTTCAATTGGTCCTAATAATTTACTGTAATTTAGGAATTTGGGTTCCTTATGTTTTGTTAAAAATTCACTCAGTTTAGAGTGCTATTTGGAACATGTGGTGGTTGAGGCTACTCCTTTTTAGCTTATGAATTTTAGATTTTCACAAGGATCCTCCAAGGTCATTGTCAACATTAAAACACATATACAGATTAAAAAAACAAGAGGAGAAAGAGTGATTGGAAATAAAGGAGATAGAAGAATGATTTGGAGGTGGGAAAACAATCCAAAAGATCAAAAGCAGAAGATTTGATAGACGAAGAAGTAGGGAGAAAATATTAGAGATCTGGGATGGTTTGAGATAAAGACAGACATGAAAGAGAGAGGTAGAAGAAAAGAAATACTCCATGTGCTTTTCATGCAAGATAGTTGCTACTTGTTATGCTGACATTAAATAGCAGGTTTGAAGCATGGAAATACTCAACAATGAGCTCTAGCTCAAATTGCACCTCTTCCATTTGTAGAGCAAGGTGGAGAATTATTGTGGGTTCAAGACCCTACTGGGTGCACATGTAACTTACCAATGAAAAAAATAAAAAGGATAGAAATACTCAGTCAAGTGTTTTTGTTCTTTCTCCTAATTATAAACTTCGGTTATTATTTTTGAAAATTATGCACTTCTAAATTAGTTAAATATATAAGGTTTCATGTAAATGTCGGGATTATGATTTTTACCTCTGCCCTTCATCTTTTATTATGCCCTTTTGTTATAAAATTTTAAACATCATTGACTATCCCAATGATTTTATCTTCTTTGAAGTGCAGTAGGTTACTTGTAATATTCTTACTTTTTAAAATTTTTCTCAACTATTTTTAAGCAAAGTACTCATTTCACTTTATTCCATGCCAATTGCCATGCAATGACATGTTATTTCATTAAATACTTGAGCTGAGATAAAGCTTTAGTTGATCCTTTCTTGGTTCTTTGTGTGTGTTTCTGTGTTTTTCCATTTTAGTTAAAATTTAAGTTTTACTTGTGTAAGCATACTTAGTTCGGATCAATTTTTGGATCCTATTTATCATAAGGTTAAGTTCAGATGGATTTTCAGTATCAAATCAATTCTCCTTAAAGGTCGCTAGTTTGTAACTTCTTGGTATTTTATTTGTATGGCAGTCTCCTACTTGAAAGTCCATAGTGACAATTTTTCTCAATAATTATAAGTTGAAAATGTTGGAGAATATGATCAGGCTTGCCTCAACGTTTAGATACTCATGTAAGTTCCAATTTATCTGGTAAATAGACAATTTACCATGGAAATTTACACGTTCTATAAGCCTGCTAAAATTCATTACATTAGCAGGCCCTCTAAATTTTCTCTTCAGGACTGGCAAAGTTCAACTCCTTGATGATTCTCAACTTCTAGATCCTGATCAATGGTGCAGGTTCCCTTTATCCCTTCTAGGAATTGACCCTCTTAGTCACAATAGCATGCCTCTAGATACTTATCCTCTAACCTAGGTTTTAGTTCGTGTTTTATTCTTCTACTCCATAAACAGTTATGTTAGAGTTAAAAATCTGTCGCATATAACTTTCTACATAATAAACCTGTGTGAAATAGGATTTCATTTGCAGTACAAGAACAGGGGTTTCACATCCTGTACTCGTTTCATCCCAAGTCTTGGTATACAAAAGCAGGAAAAAAGCAAAAAAGCTGAACTTTACCAAAACAACCCAAATAAATAAATAAATAAGGAAAATGAACAGGTACCGGGTGCTAACTATAATAAAACCAATACCCCCCTGCCCTCCCTTCCCCTTCTTTTTCCCTATTTTATTGGTTCTGTTTCTTTTCTTTCTTCTGCTTTTCTTGTTTGTTGCTTCATTTAATCTTTAGTTGTTTTGCTGAACTAAACACAACCCCCCCACCCCCCCAAAAAAAAGAAAAAAAAAAGAAAAAGAAAAGAAGGAAAACAAAAACAAAGAAAAATGAATAAGTACCGGTGCAGCATAATTAAACCAATTGTTTTTTTGTTTGGTTCTGTTTCTTTTCTTTCTTCTGCTTTTCTTGTTTTCTTTGCTCCCTTTAATTTTTAGTTGTTATGCTGATATGGAAACTCTATCCAATAGCAGTGAGGCGGACGGATCAGATGACGAATTTGAAAATGGGAATGAAAGAAGTTGTTCATGTGCAATTATGTAGTTTGGCTTTTACCCAAAGATGATGTGGGCTCAACTTCTATTTGTATGTAATGATGCATCTGCTAGCAAGCTTGTTTGCTTCCTCCCTTGTTCAACTGATTTATGGGGAAAAAGAAAATGCAGGTTTTTGAGCGACACAGAATACCATTCACAGCAAGAAACTTTATTTCTGGCCATGCAAGTCTGACTGTTAATTTGTGTCTATATTAGATTGCTGCCGTTTTCAATTTTGTCACTCTTGGCTTCACTTCATTTTGTTTATTATTATTCTTGTTAAGTGTGACTTCATTGTCTATTGTTTCATCCTAATTAACGTGTTATTCTTTTTCTGCTTATCTTTTGAATTTCATTTATCTTTGGCCATATGTTCTTCTCCTAACTATATGTAGAAGTTTGTTTTTATGAAGTGGGACGCTGTGATTTGAGGCCATTACTTGTAAAATTAATCTATCAGTGGTGGGTTAATTTTCTTTGAGTCTTTGACCAATCCCTATATTAGAAGTGCAATTATTTGATTTTGTTTGCGAAAAATCATACAAGTTATTATTATTCCTCTTATGGAAGTTATTATTATTCCTCTTATGGTTGTATTAGAGATTTGTGGTTCAATCTCCGTCTACACCAAAAACTGATTAGTGTCTTAATCTGATGATAAAGAGCTACTATAAGGAACGAATATTATAGGTTGAAACTCTCTTAAAAAAAAAAGTTATCATTATTCTTTTTTTGGCTAAATTACAAATTGTACCTTCTAATTTTGATCGAAATTTATTTCAATCCTTTGTCTCTACTTTTGTGCAATTAAAGTATCTAACTTTTAAGGTTATTTCATTCAAGCCTTTCGTTGTTAGTATCCGTCATAAAAGCTCTGTTAAGGACTTTCTAAAGCATGGCTTTGGCATAACAAGACATCATTTAGAGGGTCTTGAATGAAACTTTTTTGATGGATACTTAATGGGAGACTTGAAATGAATACATTTAAAAGTTGGAGGACTTAATTGAATGAAAGTGAAAGTTATATCACTAAATTGAATTTGGTTGAAGTTAGAGGGTGTAATTTGTAATAATTATTGACATGATCTATTGTAATTGGAGTAATATTGCTTTTACTTTAGCTTGTTATGACTTCATTTTTATTATGCACACCAATCACAATAGGCAATGTTAACGGTTGTGAAAAAAAATTGTGCCTATAAGTGAGCCCACCATGTAATCACTAATCACTATGAAAAAAAATTGTGCCCATAATTGGGCGCACCATGTAATCACTAATTACTCTAAATTGTCATTGTGGGTTCATTGTATAAGTGACAATATGAAAATTTTCTGAATTTCTATATATTTCTTTGCTTGAGTTAGTCCACATTTAATTGCTTAATATATCATGGGAGTATTGATGAGTCTGTAATCTAGAGCATCTTTCTCATGCAAGTCTCTTAAGACAAACTAAGAAGCTTTCTTGAACAATCCCTTAGGATTTAAACACCAAGCACAAAGCTTGCCTCACATACGTCCATCTTAAAGGTAGAGGACAACAACACTTTAGTGAACTCAATCTTAGCCATACCTTCATCAGGATATTCACTTAACATCACATACTCCTTGATTCTGTAGAGCAACTGATGAATATGTAATCATTTACTCTAGAAACTAGCTTCCTTTGCTTATGGGTGACATTGTGAACAGACCTTCTGACTCGCAGGAGTACAAGTTACTGAAATCAAGCTTCTTGACAGCCTATAACTCGAGTAATTCTTAGGTATTCTTGGAATACGGAGAATGGTGTTCCATCCTCTCACATTCATGATGGGGTTTACTCATTAATTTATAGTGGGGTCTACCATGAATGTGAGAGGAGAGAGCACAATTTCTTCGTACTCTGAGAGTATCTAAGAATTTTTCTCATAACTCATATGAAGTGAAGATTATTAAATTAGAGGGCACTTTGTTAGGATCTAGGCTACAACCACTAATGTATCCCATAGTAGGATATAGGGAAGTTGGCTTGCATCATTATCAATCTTACCAAGTTAAGTAAGGTTTAAGTCCTCTTCGCAACACCATTTTGCTACGAAATGCTGGAAATTGTCAATTGCCTACGAATCCTCTAATCCTCATAGACCTCCTTAAATGTCTTTAACTACTTATAGATAAATACTATCATTGATGGTGTCCTAAAAGTTTGGTTTAGATTTTTGAAATTGGCTTTAAAAAAAAAAAAATAGCTTTTTGTTATTGCTACTCAACTTGTCCAACGTGAAATTATGTTATTGGACACAAAAGGCATGATTTGTAAATTTTACCAAACGCATTAAATCACGTTTTGAAATCATAAACGTGATTTTTTGCCTAAATCGTGGTAACCAAACATGCACTTAATGTTCATTTTCTTTTGATTCTCAACCAAATTAATGAAACACCTAGAGCAATCAAATGCTTTAGACTAGATACTCCCAGAATACGGAGAATGGTACTGCTCCCTGTTCTCACATTCATGATGTAGTTCACTTATTAAATTCATGATAGAGTTCACTATGAATGTGAGAGGAATGAACACTATTTCTCCGTACTCTGAGGCTAGCTAAGAATTTTCCGTGAGAGGGGAGATCAAATACATATGACCATTATCAATGAAGTTATATATAAATAAAATGAAATAAGGGGTATCATGCCCTACCCTTACATTTATTGGGTTATATATATCCAAATGGATTAATACTAAGGGAACATTTTCTCTTACAGCCATTTCAAAAGATTTCCTAGTTAACTTTCCAGCTACACAGTGTTCACAAGTTGATAAGTTTTCTTTGAGAAGAAAGTCGGTAAGTTGACTCAAGCTAGTGGCCTACAAAGCCTTCTTTACATAACATAGTCATCCTACCTTGACCCAATATGTCCTAATCAAGCCTACTGATTCCTTGCATCCTCATCATAAAATGTCATAAAGGTAACTAATCCATGTCTAAATGATATAAAAGCAAGTTTAGAATATTTACTGTACTGCGCTAAAGGGCATATCTAAATCAAAGTTTGAGTAAAACATTAACAGACAATAAACTTTAACCGTATTTCAGGTGCATACAATACATCATGAAAAAGTAAAATGCGTCCAACTATAATATCTCTTGTGCATGGTCTGTTTCTCTGAATTTGGATTGGGTGAATTATTTATTGCACCTGGTGCAATTACCTCATCTCTACCCACAAAATACTTTTATCACTATTTTTTTTCTATATTTTAATTTTAATTTTAATTTTAATTTTACTTTTTCTTATTTTTTTATTTAATGGTTGAGATTGAAAGTTAATTTTTTTAACTTTCAATCTTAGCCATTTAAATTTATTACTGCAAATTTCAAACCCTTTTATACCACAGCTTTGTCATAATTTTCATAAAACATATTGTGAGCGTTGAGGCTACCTAAAAATAACAGGTAACTAACATAATTTACCATTCATAGTAAAATGTACGGTGCTCTATGTATATGATCCAATACATAAAAGTGTGTGCAAACAATACTTGAGAAGTGACTAAACACAAATTTACGAGAAAATGAGCCATGGAGTACATGGTTTACAGGTTTAGTGCAATCACAAGTGAAGTGACTAGACTTTGTACAGTTAAAGCGTGCCATGACTTTTTTTTTTTTTTTTTGGTAAACAGGGGAATTCATTTAACTAAAAACCAGCAACATGAGAGCAGTCAGATGTGTTAAGTTCTTGAGTGTTTGAAATGATCTCGTTGTGCATCAAATTGAGCTTCATCTATTCCTATGAATTAGGAAGGGAATAACGGAGTACATATTGGATTTACTACTCATCAATCAAGTTATTTCCAGCCATCTTCATTTCTCGAATCATTATTTACATCTTCCTAAAATTTGGAAATATATTTCCACTCAAAGCAAAAAAAATATTTCCAATTTTTTTTAGTGGAACTATATTTACTAATAGTTCTTTAAGAGCTATAATTCCAAATTTTCGAAAGTTTTAAAAATATTACCCCTATTAAAATTTTACTAACAAAAGTTTCTAGAAATTTCAAAGAAGTCATTTTATATTATTTTAATAATCTACCATAATATTTTTTTTTAATAATTAGAAAAGTTGGGTCTTGCGTGTCATACGTGCACTATATATCTTAATGTATATATTACAAGTTACAATTTACAAGACATAATTTACCATGCAAATTATTATAAGGACATTAAATTGTTGTTGAGGGACATTTTTTTGGAATCCGAATAGAAGGAAGAAAGTCCAACCCAGCAACATGGGCAGCAAAGAATTGGTAAACATAGAGCAAAACCATTAAGCTCAAGTGGCAGGAATAATGGATTATAGGCCCATAATATAAACAAATGGGCCTTGAGGAGGCAAGTGGGCTCGGATAAGCCCGGAAAGAGAGAAAAAGCATACCCATGGGCAGTATATGATATAGAAAAGTGAGAATGGGCCACCGTAGGCCCAAAGTAATGCAAACAAAGAAAGTAAGAGGTTAATGGCAAGCCCATGAGCCCTAAGGATGAAAATAAGGTAATTGGGTCAGGGAAGCTCAATGAAGTTAGTAAAAGCTCATGGGAATGCAAAGTTAGTAAAGGGGCTAAGAAAGCCCAAGGAAAGCAAACGGGCCAAGGAGGCCCAAAAAAAAGGGACACAGAAGCCCATGAGTAGGAACACCAGTGGCCATGCTAAGCCACTGGGGGAAAGAGTAAACGGCAAGCCTAAAGAGGCCCAACAGGAGTAAGTCATTACGGTAAGAATAACAAGTGATGTGACAGGAAATCAGAGCAATCAAGGAATGGGCTGAAAGAAATGCAAAGCCTAGTATCAGATAAAGCCCAATCCTTAAGGGAGCAGAAATCAAAAAGCAGCTCACATAAAAGATCAAGAACGGGCGACAGACTGTGCAGACAAAGCCTCTAGACCACGGCGGACGCATGAGCAGTAGACAAATTTTGGACACTTATGGAAAGAAGGCATGCGCAAGGCCCAGACACCACCAGCCTGTACCTAGCCAATATGAGACATGGTGAGGTCATGGGTCAGAGGTAAGAGGGCATGGTTTGGCGGTGGGGAGATGAGAAAACCTATTTTGGGGTTCTTGCTCAAAGTTCTTTTGGGGGATACGTCCTGTTGGGATGACATACCTCCCAAAATAAGTAAGGCTGAGTGGGAACCACTAGGTGCATGCCATGAGAGAGAGAGAGAGAGAGAGAGAGAGAGAGAGAGAGTACCCACACCGTGGCAGGAAAGAGTGCCACGGCAGACTAACAAACAAAATAGTTCTCTTTGTCTGATGGTAGAGAGTGGCACATAGACGGTCCAGTGGTGGTCAGCAAGTGCACCAAGACCAGACAAAGGTGGTTAAGGGCTAAAACAGTAAAATCCGGCCACGGCAGGTGCTATAAATGGAGATCCTTGCCGTGCGCAAAAGAGGAGGACCAACACGAGGGAATCATAGGAGAAATTGAGAGAAATCACAAAATAGAAAGTAAGAACAAAAGAAAAGAAAAGATAGATAAGAGGAAAACGGAAACAAAGAAAGAAAGAAAGAAGAAAAAAACAGAGAGTTAGTGTGGCAGGCACGCACCAATAAGTTATTTCTCTCTCTCCCTCTCAAAATCCTACTTTTTGCCAAAACAAAAGGATTCCTCCGGGGTACCAACCATTCAGGCCTGCTTCCCTCAAGGTGATTAATTTCCATGGCAGAATTTTCCCTGAGAGATTAGTCACGTTGAGAAGGAGCATTCTTCCCTCTATGGTTTCGGTCCTGCGGACTAGACTTATTCTAATTTACTTTCTTCTTATTCTTTGATCGACCCATATATTGACCCTTTATTCTCTTACTTTATTTACGAAAGTAATTGTTGCTATTGTGATTATTCCACTTGATTAAGGACTAATTGATTATATTAATCAAAAAACAGAAGCACTCTGTTTTGTCTTATTATTATCATGTCTATCTGCCACGATTCACCTAGAATAGCTCTGCCTGCCGTAAGCATGTTCCTAGCAGACGAGACATAGTTTTGCGCACAAGCCGGACGAAGTTGAGTTACAGTTGGGCCGGTCTCAACTCTCTTACTCAGAACATTTGGGCTTAGCATAGCAGGAGACAGCCCAGCCCAGTACAACAACAGTACCGCAGGAGGCAGCCTAGCATAATGCACAAAAAACCCACTACATTAAATTAGCGACTTCACTAGGGAGTTAAAAAGCAGATAGGGATAAAGGCCCTCACAAACAAATGCCTCCAAAGTCCAGAATAACGCGAAACATGAACGTTGTGCCCTCGTAAGCAAAATCCAGGCCAACAATACCCCGCAAGCAGCAGCCTAACCAGGCGAAAGTTGCCAACAGAATGGGGGCTGAACCCCAACCACAGCCAAGAATCCCGACTAACAATGCCAACATCTTCATTTAGGTGTTGCAGTCCCTACAACACTCACAGCAACAAATGATGGAAGAAATATGTCAGCTAAAAACAGACAAAACAAGTGAGAAAGAAAGCCAGTATGACCCGGAGCATGCGGCAGACAAAAAAGAGACACCAGCGGGAGGTGTCCCACAGAATGCGGAACAAAGTTTCATCACTATGGCCGAAGTAGCGGGCCTCCTGCAGCAAGAGAGGGCTAGGGCACCTAGGGAAAGATTCTATAGACGAAGGCCTCCTTACCCACTAAGGGTACTCAGCAAACCATACCCTGAGAGGTATGAGCCACGGGTTTTCGCACAGTATGATGGCAGAAAGGGAAGTGCCATTGAGCACGTGAGCAAGTTCATTGATACTCTTGGTCCTTACGCTGCAGACGAAGACTTATGTCTCCGAGAGTTTTCTAAATCATTGTGCAACTGGGCATACACTTGGTATATCGGCCTAAAGACAGGGTCGATTCCAACATGAGATGACATGGTGGACGTATTTTGCACTAAATGATAGGCCACAAACTGAATGACCCCTTGTGATTAAACCAATTAATTAATTAGCCAAGTTATTAATTAATCAATTTATCTTGCAATTGCGTGGCAGTACAAACAAATCACCAATAAACTAAATAAGCAACAAAAAATAAATAACATGGTGATTTGTTCACGAATGGGGAAAACCCTAACGGCAAAAACCCCACCGGGTGATTTTCAGGTCACCACTCCCGAAACTCCACTATTATCAAATCAAGCGGTTACAAGTAAAGGAATCCCAAGTACCTTACCAACCTACAGTTGAACTCTTACCTCAATACCTAATTGGACTTGATCTGTAGTGACAGTTCCCACCTTTGATGCACGGCTCCCAAGTACGTGACCAACCAGATGCGCGGATCCCAGTACGCGACTTCAAACACCAACTTAGAAGGAGAGGTTGGCTGCAAAGTTCTTCAGTTCATCCTACACGATGAAGATCAGGAAGATGCTTGGTCACAAAACCCTTTGGTGCAAATATACAGCAACTTCTTCAGAGAAGATGAACTAGGTCAAGAACTTCGTCTTTTGATCACAATTTGCTTGAACAAAGATTGCTCAATGCTTTTGCAACTTGTGTACAATATGACGGCTCTTAAAACAATCCTTTTATATGTTTAGGGTTAGAAGAAAAGAAGGCCCAAAAACATATTCACGGATCCTAAGAAATCAGATCAGAAAATCTGACTTTTTAATTCTCGACAGATAGTAGGTGTGGAGGAGCTATCGAGCAGGTGTCGAGCTTTAATGATTTTGCACTTCAGCTTGTTTTTCTTGGACAGATTTGATGACTTCAACACTTGATCTTGAAACCTTGTTTCTTAAAGTATTAAAAACACCTAGAACTACCCAATTACAAGTAGAGTGCGTTTTGTCAAAGGATTAGCCAATTTACATAAACAAGTATGACATATGTTCTTAACATGTGAACCACATATGTCCTAACAATCTCCCCATTTGGCAATCCGTGACAAAACCACAACAAACAAATGACCATATGAGAGAAGTCATAAATCACTCAACTCATATTCGTTTGTTGAATATAATAAAATCTATCCTAACACAAACTCTTGAAAAATTTTGCAAGAAGAGAGTTTATGGCAAGTAAACTTTGACAACCTGTATTTCTGAAACACTTTAAACAAAACTCATCAAGGCATCTTGTGTGAAACAGAAATAATAGATTGCATACAAGTATAAAGAACATGTGTATAAAGATAGAGAAGAAACAACACATGAAGAGAGAGGTGAAAGAAACATACATCCACATATAGAGAAAATAAGTACAATGTATGTAAAACTGGTCATAAGACCTCATATACAAGATCAATGTATCTATAAAGAATAGAAAATAAAAGATACATCAAAACCTCACTACATCCCTCATAATATCAACACTCCCTCTATCAAAAATGTCCTATACTAACTCTCCCCCTAAGATGACTACTCTCATACCCCAAAACTACTCCCCCTTTTTGTCACGAGTGACAAAGGGTAGAGTGTCATGTAGACATCTCATCAGTAGAGCTAGCATCTCTATCATCATCATCTGAAGCATCATCGTCATCACCATCATCATCATCATCCTCAGAGTTAGAAGCCACTGGAGAAGGTGGTGAAGGAGTAGCCTCAAAAGCAAAACCACCCATGGTCGCCTGCCGTCGTGCAATACGACCAACACGAATATTCACTTGATACAACTCAGTGGAGAGTGTATTGAGGCGAGCATCCATGCGCTGCAACTGCGCCATGATGTCTCCAAGAGATACATCGCCCATAGAGGAAGAAGGAGCAGATGTAGATGGAACAGATCTGGATGGAGCCAAACGGGAGGGAGGAGTGGAATCCGTCTGTCTCGACCTAAACTGAGTCTCACTATGTTTTATGGTAGCGGCATCTATGGCACAGATGTGTGTGAAGTGGTCAGACACAGGAAAAGGGATAGAAAAATGGCGTAAGATCCTCGTGATAGCGGAAGGAAAGATGAGCTTATCACGGAACGCCAAATCTAGATGAACATCTATGATAGAAAGAATGAAATGAGAAGGAAAATCTATAGTAAGATACTCAAGAAGAGATAACAAAAATCGAGCACGAGGCTCTGTGATAGAGTTGTAGTGAAAGAGTGGATGGAGTACAAAAGTCATCACCATGTTTAGGAATCTAGGACCTTTAGTAAAAGGTCTACATGATGTATACTGATGCTCATCCCAATCAGAAGGGCGCTCACAAAAAGCAGAAATGAGCTCATCCTTGGACACAGTCCATAGACGCTCACAAGAAGGATAGTCAGGATGATCTATCCTAGGAACCTGAAGCACATCCACAACTAGCTGCGGTGTGACAGCAAAGCGCGTACTTCGAACGCGAGTGTGAAAGAGAGGTACTAAACAATCGATCCCATGCATATTGGAGTAAAAATCTTGAATCATCACGAGAGGATATGTGACCGGGACGTCACACAGTGACTCCTATCCCTTACTGTGAATGACAGAGGGAAGGTCAGTGTCGGCGAAGTCCGCCAAAATGACTTGGCGTTCCGAATGAACACCTCGTCTAGAAAAGTTCTCCGTAAATGCCTTGTGGGCATCTCCATCACGGAACCGAAGATTTAGAGGAGCAGAATCAGAAGATGAAGAAGCTCCAGAACGCAGAGGGTTTCGAGCCAGAATGGATTTACATTTGGGTGCCATAGACACTACTAACGTAAACAAAATGAGAAAGAGATAGAGAGGGAGACAATCAGAAAAGTCCCATAACAGTTCACATATATCAAATATATTGAACAAAAAGTACGTATGCATGGGGAATGCATGAACATGTGACATGCAAATTAAAAAACATCATGGGCTCAGCCCAATCCAATCCTACCAGCACACAAACATAGAACACACATCTAAATGCATGTAAATATCATTCTAATGCACATGAAATGCAATGTATGACATTTTGAATACCTTTAAGTGAAAACCCAACCCAAAATTTCAAGAAAAACTCATTAATTTTGAAAAACCCCAAATTTTTTCAAAAACCCCAAAACCTAAGATTCAAAACATGAAATGCATGAATAATGAGGGAAAAATAGATCTTACCAAGTGATTTAAAGCAAGGAATAGCCGAAAATCAAGTGGGTTGGAGATTTAGAGTGAGAAATAGAGGTTAGGGAGATGAACAGCTGCGGACAGATCAAGTGAGATCGAGAGAAATGAGAATTGGATCGCAACAGAGGCTTATATAGAAGCTTCAGTAATTCTCGACAGCTGAGGAATCGAGAGGTGTCGAGGTAGGTGTCGAGAAAATGAACTTCGACAGCTACAGGTGTCGAGAAGGTATCGAGAAATAGACACCAAACCCAGAACAGAAGCTCAATCGATCGACAAGGTATCGAGGAGGTGTCGATCCAGCAGTTAAAAGCAGTTTTTCGAGAAGAGAAAAACACAGACATGAATGCAATCTAACATACACCTCAACAATGATCCAATCAACATAAAAATGCTCTCAAAATCATCTGTCAATGAAAAATTTAAGCACATGGATCTCCTAAAAACACACACACACACACACTAAACAAGTCTAACCAATTTTATTTTTCAAAAACAAGTCAAGACAGTTTAGTGAGCATACATTAGCACATGTAAAACCTTTGTGATGGCCAAATCACATTGTACCTGTACATGTATCAAAAGTAGCAAAGAATATTGCATGTTGTGTGTGAAAAACATCGCAAGATTGCATATGTGTATACATGTTATGACGATCTGAGATATAAGAAAATAACTTTAACTCACACACAATCATAACTGTTTGATGGGGACTATCACCTTCGAGGTACATCCTATAATTCCCACATCTCCTAGAATACACACTTGCAACCATTTTTAAAGCATTTTTTTTTATCTTTTTACTTTTTATTTTCTTTGCATATTTTCTTTTTAAGCATATCATGCACGGGCTTATAAGAGAGAGAAAAGAAATACCCATTGATATTTGACATTCTAATTTTGCTATGCCGAAGCACACAAATGTCATTGATGATTGGCGGGCAATAGTGGTGAGATGGTTATTTATGCCTTTCTCTTAGGATTTTCTAGTCCTATCCGTCAAAAAGAGTGATACGAGTGTTAAGTTTTAAGAGATAACTTAATCTTACTCATCACAAACAAGAGCCACAAAGCTCACTTGCTTAGTTGTGCATAGAGATGCTCATCTAAGCTACAAAAGATACAAAATTTAGAAAATTTTATTTCAATGGCCATCCAAGGTACACAAGTACCAATGTACACAAAACATACACTGTTTTTGAATTTTTCTGATTTTTCAATTTTTTATTTTATTTTTATATTAAAAACAAAATAAACAAAACTGAAAGTAAACATACGAAAACATGTTAACAAAGCAAAGCATAAAACTAGATGCAAATGCATGAGGAAGAGGAAGAGGAAGAAGAGAGGGAAATCAATCCATGGAGATAACACCAATGTTTTGACGAAGGAATTCAAAACGTTTGTTGTCAAGAGGTTTGGTGAACAAGTCAGCCTTCTGATCATTGGTGTAAATAAACTCAAGAGTGAGAATACCATCTTCGACAAGCTCCCTTATGAAGTGATGTCGAATCTCTATGTGTTTGGTTCGAGAATATTGAACCGGATTCTTAGAGATATTGATGGCACTGGTATTGTCACAGTAGATAGTGAGATGATCTTGACAAATACCATAATCATAAAGGAGTTTTTACATCCAGAGGAGTTGTGTGCAACAGCTACCAGCAGCAATGTACTCAGCTTCTGCAGTGGATAAGGAGATGGAGTTCTGCTTTTTGCTCATCCAAGAGACAAGATTGTTGCCTACATAAAAACAACCCCCCAAAGTACTCTTCCTATCATCAGCATTCCCAGCCCAATCCGCATCAGAATATCCAGCTAAGATATCATTTGTGTCCTTGCTGTACCACACACAAAACTCAGCGGTAGTTTTGACATACTTTATAATTCTTTTTAAAGCAGTCATATGTGATTCTTTGGGATTAGCTTGATATCTAGCACACACACCAACACTGTAACTAATGTCAGGCCTACTAGCAGTAAGGTAAAGAAGACTACCTATCATGCTTCTATATAGAGAAGGATCAACACTCTTGCCTAACACATCTACAGTGAGTTTAACATTTGGGCTCATAGGGGTTCGAACAGAACTAGCAGATTCCAAGCCAAAATTTTTCACAAGATTCTTAGCATATCTAGATTGAGATAGAAATATACCTGAATCTTGTTGACGAATTTGCAATCCAAGGAAGTGAGTCAGCTCTCCAATCATGCTCATCTCAAACTCGGCTTGCATGAGTTTTGAGAAGCCATGAGCAAGTTCATCCTTAGTCGACCCAAAGATGATATCATCAACATACACTTGAGCAACTATCAACTCGCCATCTTCCTTTTTGGCGAAGAGAGTTTGGTCAGCTTTTCCTCTTGTGAATCCATGTGACACTAGATATTGTGTGAGTCTGTCATACCAAACTCTAGAGGCTTGCTTCAACCCATAAAGTGCCTTTTTGTGGTACAACACATGATCCGGAAAGTGTGGATCAATGAATCCTTTTGGTTGAGCCACATAGACATCCTCTTTAAGTAGCCCATTCAAAAAAGCGGTCTTCACATCCATCTGATAGAGTTTGAATTTCAGATGACATGCTAGGGCAAGGAGAATCCTGATGGACTCCATTCGGGCAACTGGGGCAAATGTTTCATCATAGTCTACTCATTCCATTTGCGAGTATCCTTGAGCCACAAATCGAGCCTTGCTGTGAATCACATTGCCTTCTTCATCAGTCTTGTTACGGAAAATCCACTTTGTACCAATGATGTGCTCACCCTCCGATCTAGGTATAAGAGTCCAAACATCATTCCTCTGAAACTGGAGCAGTTCATCATGCATTGCTTCAACCCAACTTTCATCTTGTAGAGCTTCCTCCACTTTCTTGGGTTCAACCTGTGACAAGTAGCAAGAATAAGACACAAAGTTAGCAACACATTTATCAACTGTACGTTTCCTTAATGTGAGTTCATTCATGTTTCCCACAATAACTTCTGGAGGATGATTCAATTTAATCCTAGAGGAAGATCCTTTCTCCTGATGAGATTCAGAATCTGGTGAAGTTGGTATTTCTGTAGATTCTTCCATAACACTGGGAGTACCGGGAGTACTAGGAGATGCAGGTTCTTGATCAACAATGTCTTGGACTTCCTTAGGCTCAGGGGGAAGAATTTCCTTGGGGAGTTCATCAATGCCTTTCTCAGAACTGGAATCTGAAGACTCATCAATGACAACATTTACAGTCTCCATTACTTTCATAGTTCTTTTGTTATATACCCGATAAGCCTTGCTAGTGGAAGAGTAACCTAGAAATATGCCTTCATCACTCCGAGAGTCAAACTTTTCCACATTCTCTCTATCCTTGAGGATGAAACAAGTACTTCCAAAGATTCTGAAAGACTTCACATTTGGCTTTCTTCCTTTCCATAACTCATAGAGAGTCTTTTTGGTACTGGGTCTGAAGTACACCCTATTCACCGTATGACATGCAGTGTTTACGACTTCTCCCCATAAGTTTCGAGCCACATCTTTGTTATGTAACATGGCTTTGGCCATCTCTTGAATAACCCTATTCTTTCTTTCTACCACATCATTTTGCTGAGGCGTAATAGGAGTAGAGAATTCTTGAGATATACCTGATCTTATGCAGAAAGACTCCATGTATGAGTTCTCGAATTCTTTACCATGGTCACTTCGAATTCAATCAATCTTTAAACTTTTTTCATTCTGCAGTCTTGTGCACAAGGCCTCAATGTGCTCAAGAGCATCAGACTTGGATTGTAGTAAGATGACCCAAGTGTATCTAGTGAAGTCGTCTACCACCACCATGATATATTTCTTACCACTAAGAGACTCGGTTCTGGTTGGACCCATAAGATCTAAATGCAAAAGCTCCAATGGTCTGGAGGTAGCTGATGTTTGAGTGCTTGGATGCTTAGCTTTTGTCTGTTTCCCAAGCTGACATGGTCCACACACCACATTGCTCATTCTACTAAGCTTTGGTATCCCTAAGACTGATTCATGCTTAGATATAATGGATAGATGCTTGTAACTAGCATGTCCCATTCGTTGATGCCATAGATCTTCATTGGGCAAACGAATGCTATTACACACTATATCAGCATTAGGAACCAATCCATAACAGTTGTCCAAAGTGCAAACCCCACTAATGAGTTTCTTTCCAGACTCATCTATGACAAGACACTTTCCCTTTGAGAATAGCACCATGAAGTCATGATCACATATCTGACTTATGCTTAATAGGTTCAACCTTAGGCCTTCTACATAAAGAACATTTGCAATGTCTGGCAGTCCTGGTAGAGATATGATTCCTTTCCCTTTAATCTGTGACTTGCTTCCATCACCAAAAGCCACATTACCACCTTTCTTAGGCTTAAAGATCTTGAAGAGAGATCGGTTTCCAGTCATGTGTCTTGAGCAACTACTGTCAAGATACCATAGACATGTATCCATCACTTTGACTGCAGACTTCATTATGAAACACACTTCATGCTTAGATGACAAATCAGAGGGAATGGTTCTTTCACTCAACTGCCTTTTATGAGCTAAGCCTTTAACTTTTACTCTTCTCAGACAAACTCCTTTGCACATTTTCATTATAAGACAGTCTAGTTTCTTCTTAGCCAAACTGAGATCTTTTCCAATAGTCATTATAAGAGAATTCAAATAACTTTTAGACTTGTATTTTATGAGACACTCAAACAAATAGTGATTAGAAAAACAAGATGTATTTGAAAACATAGATCTCTTCGAGCCAGTTATAGCCATGACAACAGGGGTCAATGGATCAACACAGCAAAGATTAAACCTAATCAGAGTGTGCCTGCTCTGATACCACTTGATAGGCCACAAACTGAATGACCCCTTGTGATTAAACCAATTAATTAATTAGCCAAGTTATTAATTAATCAATTTATCATGCAATTGCGTGGCAGCACAAACAAATCACCAATAAACTAAATAAGCAGCGGAAAATAAATAACACGGTGATTTGTTCACGAATGGGGAAAACCCTAACAGCAAAAACCCCACTGGATGATTTTCAGGTCACCACTCCCGAAACTTCACCATTATCAAATCAAGCGGTTACAAGTAAAGGAATCCCAAGTACCTTACCAACCTACAGTTGAACCCTTACCCCAATACCCAATTGGACTTAATCTGTGTGACAGTTCCCACCTTTGATGCACGACTCCCAAGTACGTGACTAACCAGATGCGCGGATCCCAGTACGCGACTTCAAACACCAACTTAGAAGGAGAGGTTGGCTGCAAAGTTCTTCAGTTCATCCTACACGATGAAGATGAGGAAGATGCTTGGTCACAAAACCCTTTGGTGCAAATACACAACAACTTCTTCAGAGAAGATGAACTAGGTCAAGAACTTCGTCTTTTGATCACAATTTGCTTGAACAAAGATTGCTCAATGCTTTTGCAACTTGTGTACAATATGACGGCTCTTAAAACAATCCTTTTATATGTTTAGGATTAGAAGAAAAGAAGGCCCAAAAACATATTCACGGATCCCAAGAAATCAGATCAGAAAATCTGACTTTTTAATTCTCGACAGATAGCAGGTGTCGAGGAGCTATCGAGCAGGTGTTGAGTTTTAATGATTTTGCACTTCAGCTTGTTTTTCTTGGACAGACTTGATGACTTCAACACTTGATCTTGAAACCTTGTTTCTTGAAGTATTAAAAACACCTAGAATTACCCAATTACAAGTAGAGTGCGTTTTGTCAAAGGATTAGCCAATTTACATAAATAAGTATGACATATGTTCTTAACATGTGAACCACATATGTCCTAACACTAAATACTTCCACGGAGAAGAAACAGTCACACTTACAACTCTGCAAGCAACAAAGTAGATAAGTGGTGAGGACCTGATGGAATACATTAAGAGGTTCAGGGACATAGCACTAGATTGCTATGACCATTGTGAAGAAAGAATGTTGGTGGAAATGTGTATGAAAAATATGATCAAAGAATACAGGGCAGTCTTGGAAAACTTGGAAATCTCCCAATATGCCCAGTTGTTGCAAAAGGCCAGAAAGACTGCCCAGTCTGTGAAACTAAGCTCGAACAAAAGAAACGCTTCGCAGGCTATAGTAGTATCCACTGGCGAGCGGAGAAGGAAAACTGAGGGGAGGGGGTATGATACTCCCCCACCAATACCATCCACTCCAAAAGAGTTAGATGTGCTGCTAGACAAGTGGATAGTAGACAAGGTTTTTAAGCCTAATCAGGTTTCTAGAGAGCCAACAGAAGAGGAGGGAAGGGACCCACGCTTTTTTCGTTTGCACAACTACGTGCAACATCCTACCACAGAATGTTGGGTGCTCCGCAGACTAGTGCACCGCAGGATCAAAGAAGGGACTCTAGAACTGTCCCAGTAAGAAGACCAAAGAAACCCGCTCCCAAACCACAAACGGAAGGGTGTAGTGGCGGTGGTAATTTGCGCGGACCTAGGGGAGGACAAAGAAGAAAATCCAGCCCTGCCTGCAGTGGCCATCACCACTTTACAGCAAAGCTCCAAATTAAAAAATTTGTTTGATCAGCTGGGGCTCACAGCAAAGGAAAGAAAGATAGCCACGAAGGCTTTGGTGAGCATCGCCTCTGGTGCAGGAGTAGAATGTTTATCGGCAGAAATCCCAGATAACAGGGCTTTCTTACAGGAGTCATCTGAAATCACTTTTAGTGATGAGGATATGGAAGTGGGGTATCCAGACCACAAGCGGCCCCTTTACTTGGCAGCATCCATAAATCAAATCCATCCCCATCAAGAGAGCCTTGGTAGACACAGGTGCTTCCGTAAACCTCATTCCATTGAGCACTTTATAAGCGGCAGGAATTTCAGAAAGAAAGATCTAAGGATGCCCAATGGAAGTAACAGGGTTTGGTAGAAGGGGTGAATATACCGCAGGCCATATCCAGTTGTGGTTAAAGCTAGGACCCATAGCTTCTTTAGCTCGGTTCCACGTGGTAAAGATAGAGGTCTCGTACCATGTGCTCTTGGGGAGACCATGGTTGCACAAAACCAGCTAGTCCCATCCACATACCACCAGTGTGTGAAGGAAAGGTTGAATGGTAGATTGGTGTGTATAGCAGCACCCTTCGCCATTTGAGTAGGCAGAGTCCCATCTAGTGGAAACTATGTTTTATGACCAATTGGCTCCATCCGAAGAAAGCTCGGTATCAAAGCCACGAGGTACCTTTGTACTTAAGTGGGAAAACATCCAAAGTGATTTGGAGCCCGATCTAAGGGAGTTGGTAGCACGAAAAAGGAAAAGGAAAGAAGCGCCTGCCGCAGAATCAAATGATACACCACATTGTGTTAGGGTCCGAGGTCCTGACGGCAGGATTATGTACAAGTTATGAAGGCACACGGGGCCCACAAGTGAAAGAAAGTAATGAAGAAAAAAATGAGGAAGTTGTGGCAGAAAAGGAGGTACAAGTAATGGCAAAAGAAGAAATGAAGGAAGTTGACTTAAGGTCTGTTTCACAAGGACCAAGGCCTATCTCAATTAGTGCAAGTCTGACAAAAAAAGAAAAATCAGAACTGGTACTACTGTTGAAAGAATTCAAAGATGTCTTCGCATGGGATTATAGTGAAATGCCAGGGTTAAACCCTGGGCTAGTGTCGCATACGTTGAATATGGACCCAGAGGCCAAGCTAGTGGCCTAGCCTGCCAGGGTATTCCACACTAAGATAGAAGGACAAATAGTCAAAGAAGTACAGTAATTGTTGGCCGCAAGATTTATCAAGCCTGTTCAACATCCGCGCTGGCTATCTAACATAGTACCAGTAAAGAAGAAAAACAGATAGATAAGATGCTGTATAGATTTCAGAAATCTCAACAAAGCCTGTCTGAAGGATGAGTTTCCATTGCCAAACATGGACCTGCTAATAGATTCTGTGGCAGGAAGCGCAATGTTTTCGTTCATGGTTGGGTTCAGTGGATACAATCAGATCAGAATGGCACTAAAGGATGTAGAGAAAACTGCTTTCAGAACGTATATGGAAAATTTCTACTACACTGTGATGCCTTTTGGGCTAAAAAATGCGGGTGCTACTATTAGTAAGCGATGACGGCCATATTTCACGACATGATGCATCGTGAACTGGAGGACTATATGGATGACATTGTGGTAAAATCAAGGAGGAGAGAAGAACACTTCCACGTGTTAAGGAGGGTATTCGAGAGGTGTAGAGCTTTCAAATTAAGAATGAACCATCTCAAGTGTGCATTTGGAGTGTCCTCTGGGAAGTTCCTGGGTTTCCTAGTTCATAGTAGGGGAATAGATGTGGACATGGCCAAAGCTACGGCCATAGCAACCATAAGACCACCAGACACTGTAAAGGAGTTGAAAAGCTTCTTAGGGAAAATCTCATATATTCGGAGATTCATCCATGGGTTGGCATCAATCACTTCTGCTTTCACCAAGTTGCTCAGGAAAGGGCAAAACTTTGAATAGGGAGAAGCGCAGCAAGCGGCCTTCAAGAGGCTACAACAGATCATGATGAACCTCCCCACAGTGCAGGCCCTGATCCACAAAAAGTCACTGTTACTCTTCCTAGCCACTAACTCGTATGCCATTGGCGCGTTAATCACCCAAGAGGATGGAGGTGGCATTGAGCGACCGGTGTACTACATCAGTCGTGCCTTAAAAGATGCAGAAAATCGTTACCTAAGGGCAGAGAGGAAATGCTTAGCTATTGTGTATGCTTCGCAGAGATTGCGTCATTATTTCTTGGCTTACGAAGTATGGCTGATGACCAAATCCCATGCCATTAAAGCTTTGTTGCAACAACCAATCCTTTTTGGCATGATATCATAGTGGTTGTTACAATTGTCACAATACGATTTGAGAATAGGGACACCTAGGGCGGTAAAGAGCCAGGCTATAACGGACCTATTGGCGCAGTTTCCAGGAGAGAAAGAATTCTCGTTGGATGATGAAGTTCTAGGGGGAGTGGCCATGGCAGAAGAGGTTAGAGAATAATAGGTAATGAAATTTGATGGATCTTCTACCACCCAATTTGGAGGAGTGGGAGTAGTTTTGTACCACGAAGAAGATAAGGCGGTAGCGCTATCATTCAAACTGGAATTCCCCTGTTCGAACAACACCACAGAATACGAAGCCTGCCTAACTAGGCTGGCCATAACTCTTGAAATGGGAGTCAAGCACTTAAGGGTATTAGGTGATTCAAACTTAATTGTTTGCCAGGCCAAGGGGAGTTTCTCCTTAAAAGAACCCAGCTTAGCCCCGTTCCGAGCAATGACCTAGAAAATGGAAGAAAAGTTTTTAACTTTTGAAATAGAGCATGCTCCAAGGAACAAGAATCGGTTTGCGGATGCGCTAGACGCGCTAGGTTCACAAATAATGTTCGAAAGTGATAGCACCAGAGTAGAGGTCAGTAAGAGGAAAGAATCCATAATTGAGGTATTAAAGGAGAAGTTCCAGGAGGAACAGTGCTAAGGGGATTGGCGGATCCCCATAAAGGAAGCCTTGATGAAGGAAGAGGGTGCCACAGAACTAAAGGTACTAAAAGACTACGCCCTAGTGAGGGGAGAATTGTACCGCAGGATGCCAAGTGGGGTTTTGTCCAGATGTGTGGGGCAAGGGGAAGCCCAGAGAAAGTTGAAAGAAGTACATGACAAGACTTGCGGATCCTATGGGGAGGTCAGCCTTTACTACAGACTCCAAAGGGCAAACTTCTATTGGCCAAGCATGGGTAAAGATGCAGACTGAGTCCAAACTCAGTGTGGGACCTGCCAACTTACGGCAGACAGAGAGGATAGTTACGCTATGTTCATCAGTGAAGACTGGAGAAGCCCATTCATACAGTACCTGACATAAGGCATCTTGCCACAAAAGCATAGCGAAAGATACAAGCTCAAGAGGTTGGCAACACGCTACTTTTTGCATAATACTGTCCTTTTCAAAAAGGGATACGATGGGAACTCTTTGAGGTGTTTGGGTCTTGAGGCGGCAAAAGAAATGATAAAAGAAGTACACTCAGGAGAGTGTGGGGAGCACTAGGGAAAGAAAAAGCTTTACAATGTCTACTGTAAATGGGCTATTACTGGCCTACCATGAAGAAAGATATGACAGAATTTGTAAAAAAGTGCCATAGTTGCCAAGTACAAGCCAATTTGATTCACACTTACCCACAGAGTTTACATAGCATGGTCACCCCATGACCCTTCCACACTTGGGGGCTTGATTTAGTAGGACCAGTTAACCCACCATCGCATGGATACATATGGATACTAGTAGTTACAGAGTATTTTACTAAGTGGGCAGAGGCAATACCGCTCCGTAAAGCCCTAGGAGGGGCAGTGGCAAACTTTATCAAGGAGAATATAATTGTAAGGTTTGGGGTGCCCCATAGGATCATCAGCAACATTGGCACACCATTTGTCAACAGTGATGTAAGGAAGATGCTAGAGTTCTACCAAATCAAACATCACCGATCATCGCCATATTACCCTCAAGGAAATGGACAAGCAGAGGCAACGAATAAGACTCTCATAAAAATTATCAGTAAAATGAGCCAAAAGTATATAGGAGGATGGGCAATGCACCTGCCAGACGATCTTTGGGCTTATAGAAATTCACCTAAGTCAGCTACAGGTTTCTCGCCTTTTTCCTTGGTCTACAAAACTGAGTTAGTAAGCCTAGCAGAAATAATGACTCCATCCCTGAGAGTTATGCAGATGCGAGAAAAAGAAAAGGAAAAAGAAGTGTTTACGGAAGAAATGTGCGAAGACCTAGAAGGACTTGATGAAAAGAGAGAAAAAGCCCAGGAACGCAACTGCAGATACAGACAAAAGATGACCGAAGCCTATGGTAGGATGACCAAAGAGAGAGTGTTCGCGGAAAGACAACTTGTGTTAAAAGTGGCAGATTATGTCAAGCGAGGCATGACAGGACCATCTAAGTTTGCACCAAAATGGGAAGGATCCCTTGTCATAAGGGAGGCGCATCCAAGTGGATATTACCGTTTGACTCAAGTGGATGGCAAAGACTTAATAGATCCCATCAATGGGAAATGGCTGAAATGTTATTATGCCTAAGGAGAAAAGTTATGTGGTTGTCCCTTTCATTTGTTTTGTTAAAGAGCTTTTATGTTTCCTTTACCTTTTCCTTCTTTCAAGTGACTATGTCACAAGACAAAACTGTAACGTGCTTTCATGAGAATGTAATGAAAAAGTACGAAGTATTAGCATCATATGTCATAGCAAAAGCAAAAAACAGTAGTAAAGTATAGCGTCATAAGTTACAAACCCAAACTGTGGCAAACTAGCCAAATAAGTAGGAAACATAAAGTGTACTAAATAGGGTAATAAGGGAAGGGAAACAACGAAATAAGAAGAAACTGCATCATCATCAATGAAGTCCGGAAATGAGCAGCTGATCTCCAAAACAACTGGACCCACCAATGCTAGAAAGAAGGCACTCGCGACGACCCTCCAAGTCTGCCACTTCCTTTCTCAGAACCTCAAGGCGTGAATCAATAGCATCAATAGTAGGCTGGACTCTCCTCATAAAAAGGGCCCGGGCGATCTCTCGAAGGTGGTCCAAGATGAACTCTACAGCAAAACCAACACTAACAAACTCCTAGACCATAGCCTTCCACTGCAGGATCTTCTCGGTAGAGACAGTATCAACAAAGTTATGCTTAATATCATTCAGCACACTCCTCAACATCCTTAAGAAATGCTCTCTGGCGGAGCGGCCAAGACGGAATCCCTGCATAAAGTCTCCACGATTGCTGTAAACTGTCACCAAGTGAGAGGCGCAATCCTCAAGAATTCTGAAGCCGTGAAAGTCTACATAAGGAGGACCAGAGCCCCAAAAATCCGCAGGTCCAAGATTGTTGACCTTAGGTTGATCAAAGCGTGCAAAAAAGGCTGTAGTCTCGCTCATAGGATTCGGAATAGCGGCAGAATTGCTGCCCACCTAAAACTGAGAAGGAACAGTAGGGAGTGGACCTATCAAGAAAGTGCAAAACATGAAATGAGAAGCCATGATCTAAAAAAAAACAAACAAACCCCATAGGGAAGAAATGAAGGAGAGAAGGGAAAAGAAAGCTCACCAGGGCCTGTGAAAATGGGGGCTGAGGGAACGGCAGAAACTGACACTGTAGGTACAGCAGAAACAGGTACAAAAGGTACGACAGGAATGGGCGCTACGGGTGTGGCAGGAGGAGCTGCTGCGGGCATCCCTATGTCTGCTGCAATTCCTAGCCCCTCAAAGGTCTCTGCAAACAGGGAGATAGACATATAAATGAAGGGGAGATCGCAGTAAGGAGCAACGTAGATACGTATTCAAAAAAAAAAAAGGAAAAGTGAACTTGGCAAAAGAAAAAAGATAAGAAGGCACATACCCATGAATTCAGTCTTGGGTGGAGCGCTCTTCTCTTCGTTAGAGTCAGAAATCCTCCTCCTCAGGACGGGCTCATCATCAGGATCCTCAAGAATGTCCTCAGACTCCTCAGAGGACAAGTCAGCATCGGGCCCATAGGTAGCAGAACTAGGAATGGAAGGAGTAACTACCAGAGAAGAACCATCCTTCACAGCCTGGGACAGAGCTGCGAAGGGGTCGTTGGTGGAAATAACAAGGGGCGTGACAGAATGAGTAGGCTCAGTCTGAGTAGCAGCAGGAGGGGTGACTCCCCTTTGAACAATGGGTGTCTCAGTAGGAGTAGGGGTGACCTCACTAACCTTCCCAGTATGATTACCCTCATCTACGGGTACCGGCCTAGTGGGAAAGGTAGGAGTCTCAGCAGGAGCCCCGTGTGCAGCAAAAGGGACAGGTGTCTGAAACGCTACATTAGCACCATTAAAAAAGCCTTCCATGGGTACACTCATGGAGGCAGAAAGGTCCTCATCTGTGGGGTGGTACACGGAGAGAGGCTCGGGCTCATCCTAGAAGACAAAAAAGAAAGGGATGTGAAGATCGAAGAAACTTTTGGGTGAATGAGGTACACAAAAAGCATACAGCAGATGAAACACATGCACATAAAAAAATAATATAAAGGGGAGAAAAGAAAAGGAAATGAGGGTGTACCTCAAATTCAGGCTCGTCAAGCAGTATAGGATGGGTGACAGATGTGTCTTCCTTATGCTTAGACTGCAAAAAATGCGAGAACAAAAGACAAAGTCAAAGAAAGAAGTCAGCAAACATGTCAAAGTTAGCAACAGAGAAAGTAAAAAAAAAAAAAAAAATATATATATATATATATATATATATATATATATATATAATATATAAAGGACAGAAATATCGTACTCTCCGTTCAGCAACAAGCGTAGGGTAAGGGGTTGTCTTTCTCTTACTACCCCGTGTCCTGCTGGAAAGGGGAGCATCTACAGGTGGCCGTGGAGTGGCAGGCTTGGACTTGCTTACAGACTTAAGCTTAGCAGGACCTTTCTTACTCGGTGCAGGAATATTCGTCACTTTAACTTTTTTCTCCTAA
This sequence comes from Quercus glauca, assembly GCA_023736055.1. Classification (NCBI taxonomy): domain Eukaryota; kingdom Viridiplantae; phylum Streptophyta; class Magnoliopsida; order Fagales; family Fagaceae; genus Quercus; species Quercus glauca. Next base: position 62,128,549 of record CM043316.1, on the reverse strand, counting down.
CTTGGAGGATAATCACCAGTGTGCTAATACCACCCTCTCTTCTCCTCATCCCATTCAAAGACGGTAGACCAGTTTTGTTTCCTAGCATATGCTAACACGAACTTAGAGGGCAGGAGCAATCGGGGATTAGCTGAAATAACCATACTGAGCCCATTAGGAGGAATAAGGGAGAAACCGCAACTACCCACCAACTCTTGGCAGGGGTACAAAGGCCCTTCCTCAATGAGCCAGGAACTATAATTGCACTAAAACGCTGCCTCCAGAATTTAAAGGTGGTGTGCCGCAAAAAGGGACGAACCGAAGTAGGGAACTCCATGAGAAAAGAAAGGTCATCAGGAATGTCCTGGTCTAATCCAGACTGTCTTCTCACTCGGTTGGTAGGGTAATAAACGAACTTGATGCCTTCGTTAGCTAAGTAAGGCAACCATCCGGCATTGGTGGCCGCCAAATATGTAATCCCTGTCTCATCAAAACCAGCCAAGGGAGTCTCAACAGTGTCAACAAACAAACCCATCACAGAATCCATACATGTGTAACCCACACACCAATTTCTGTAAGCTCTCCAAGAAAACCAACACCTTCATCAAAAGACTCAACAACAGAATAATCAATAGGCTTCAAACCAGATCAACGGAAAGCTAGCGAAAAATCAGACTTAAACTTGCCACAAAAGTCAGTAATTACCCTCGGACATGATTGATACTTCTTTTTAGCAAAGCGAACCGGCCTACACTTTGCCAAATGTTGGGCACAACACTCAAATAACAACTGTTGTAGGATAGTGCCATGAACGGAGGAGGTAACTATGTGACAGGACCCCGCTTGACTCTCATCACTCCGCAGGATATCTAGTTGGACATACAAATGCCCCAAGAACAGAGGGGCCAATGGCAGGCTCACCCCAGTAGATATCTTGATGGCTAAACAGAAATATAAAGGCTTTATGGCATAATGGGGGTGAAAGCCAAAGGCAAATTTGCAAAGCCAAAACACAACAAAAGCTGCATGGCGGGCGGTCACAGAGAACTTAGAAGAAGAACTAACCCAATATGACAACTTGGCATTCCCGGTCATCCTTTTCTTCAATTCGGCCTCAATGACCTATTCCTCCGGGGAAAGTTCTAGAGTGGCAGGATCAGCGTCATCTAGAATGGGCAAGAGTAACTGGTTGGCCACTTGTTCAAGCGTAACGGTGAGTTCGCCGTAGGAGAAGAAGAAGGTATGGGTAGTTGCACACCACTGGCGGACCAAGTGGCGAAGGTTGTAGAGATCCCGGAAGTTAGGCAAGCAGCGAGATAAAACGACTACCTTCAAAACACCGGCCCGTTGCAACAACCCCATGAAGCCCGTATCAGATAACTCATTATCTACCCATTCTTTCCAACCAAGGTGGTGCCCGACCCAAATTCGAAATGGATAGGCACAGGGAGCGAAATGCATTTATGAATGACTAGATCGGGGATCGAGGAGGCCAACGGGGCCTAAGAAACATCGAGGTTTCGCCGAACAAGGGCGAGCCACACACGACCCGGCGGCGGCGACGCATAATCGCCTGGAATCTTTAAGAAGTAAGGGTGGACGTCGTACCACGGATCGATTAGAGGGGCGTATTTACTGTCGGGGTCTCACTGTGCTTCTTCCTCATCAGAATGGTCCGACTTCAAATACTTGGCCTCTTCGCCTACATCACGTGCGACGGGATGATCAGAAATGGCCTCTTTCCCTTTACGGCAGGAGGAGCCTTGGCTTTTCACCGGCGGCATAGTATGAAGGCTTGACCGGAGTAAATGGGTCTAAGTGTTTGAGAAGGAGAAAATATTGGGTTTGGGTTGTAAAATGACTCTCTTAAATATTGGGGTCATTAAAACCGGCGTGAAGGAAGGCGATGGGTCAGCCATCAAGAAGGGAATGAAATTAATAAAACGGCGGCTAAGTTTCTGATTAACTACTAAACTGGGAAATTCGAAAAGACAACACTGTTCACGGCAGGAAAAGAAATATATATATATATATATATATATATATATATATATATATATATATTAGAAGGGGTCCACTGTTTAAAAAGCCTGCGAAGGAAAAGAAAGAAGAGAAGTAGAAAGGACAGCAAGGTCTTTTATTCACATATGAACCGCAGGAACGCTCCATATGTTTAGGGGGCTAAATGTTGAGGGTCATTTTTTTGGAATCCGAATAGAAGGAAGAAAGCCCAACCCAGCAACACGGGTGTTGAGGCTCATTTTTTAAGACCAAGCAGGCCCAAGGCCCAAAGTTGTGGGCAATCTGAAAAAAAGCCCGGAAAGAGAAAAAGAAAGCATAGGCATGATTTAAGGGTCCATATGATGGGTCCAGAAGAAGCAAATGGGCTTGAATAAGCCTGGAAGGAGAAAAAGAAAGCATAGGCACGATTTAAGGGTCCATGTGAGGGGTCCAGAAGAAGCAAATGGGCTTGAATAAGCCCGGAAAGAAAAAAGAAACGAGTCCATAAAAAGGATGAGAAAAAAGAAAGAATGGGCCACAGCAGGCCCATTGCAATAAGAGAAAAAGAAAGTAATAGGCAAATGGAGAATCCATAAGCCCAAAGAATAGGATTTGTAAAGAAAATTGGGCCGAGGAAGCCCAAAATGGGTTAGCAAAGAAACCCATATATAAAGCGAAACCAAAACGGGCCAGGGATGCCCACAAGAAAGCACAAGAGACATAGAAGCCATCAAGAAACGGAAAAAAAGGAAGCCTAGCAAGTATACTGGGCTACTGAGAAGAAAGTATACAAAAGAGCCCCGCAGGACTGGGTTTGGCAACAGAAATAGCAAACTTAGCATGGCAGGAGGCGCAAAGCCACAAAAGCAAAACACCTAAAGGGAAAGTCCACTACAGAGCTCAACCCTCCAAAAGAAAGGGACAACGCATGGACTTTGGCCTGCCGGAAAACAATCCACATCAGAAAATGCCAAAAAGCGCACGGCAGGATATGCACACCCGTTTTCAGACCTCGGCAAACGAACGGAACATCAATGAGGTAACGCATGCGAACGACCCAGGCATCACCAGCCTATACCCAGCCACTATGGGAAAGGGTGATGTCATGGGAGAGGGCATGGTCTGGCAGTGGGGGGAGGAGCGGGAACCCATTTTTGCGATTCTTGCCCAGACTCTTTCGGTGGGCACAGTCCTGCTGGGATGACATGCCACACAAAAGAGGCAAGGTTGGGTAAGGACCGCTGGGTGCATGCCATGAGAGACCGAGAGAGAGAGGACACACTGGACGAAGTAGAGAAAGAAGTTTCGTTGTCCGAAAGCCACAGGTCAATGGTGGATCAGAACCATTTGGCTCGGTAAGTGGATGGCAAAAGGCTACGATAACAGAATAGGGCTATAGAAAGGCTAGAATAGTAAAATCGGCCACGGCAGGCCCTATATAAGGGACTCGCGACTGAAGGAGAAAAGGGGGGAGGGAAAAATCAAAAGAAAAAAAGAAAGGAAGCAAAAGAAAAACAGAAAGAAAAGAGTTGAAAGAAAAAGAAAAAATAGAGAGAAAAGAATTGAAAGAAAGAAACAGAGGGAAGGAAATTCTAAAAACAGAACGCTTATGGCAGGCATGCACCTAAGTGGGTTAACCTCCTCTCTCCCTCAATAGCCTTGTCCTCAAAAGGCAATACGAAATACTTACCTGGGCACATACCATCTGGGGCCGTCCTCTCAAAGCAATTAATTTCACCAAAGTGAAGTTATTTGCGTTGAGGGAGTAGTTTTCCCTTCCGTGGTTGAAGTCCTGTGGTAATACTAAAAATGGCACACTTGTTATTTTACTCTGCTAAGTTCGCTTAACTATTTTGTTTAAGCATTGTCTCTTTAAAAGCAAGGCTTTTAAGTCATTTATCGTGTTCGTTGTGAAAGAAAATAGTAAATACTTTTCTTTGCGTTTTCTATTTTATGCCTGCTTGCCGTAACTTGTTAACAATAACTCTGCTTGCTGTGAGCTCTTAAATGAACTTTGGCAGACGTGGAAAAGATTGTGCACAAGCCGGGCCAAGGTGTGCTCCAATTGGGCCGGTTCCAACTCCTCACCCAGAAACTACCCGGGCCTAGTGCGGCAGGAGCTTGTCTGAGACCCCAAGCAGGCCCACCCCCTTACAATTGGCGATTCCGCTGGGGAGTTGGAAAGAAGTTAAGGACAAAATATAAAATCCCTCGCAACATAATGCCACTAAAGTCCAGAGCGACGCGAAACATAAGCGCCGTTAACCAAGTAGAAGGCGCTAATGGAACGGGGGCTGGTCCCTAGCCACCGCCAAGGAACCCCGCAGACAACACCAATGCTTTCATTGAGATGTTACAATCATTACAACACTCTCAACAACAAATGATGGAGGAGATCCGTCAGCTGAAGGCAGAAAAGACAAAAGAAAAGGGGAGTCAGCATGTCCCCGACCATGCAACAGATAAAGAGGAAACACCAGTCCCTCAGAATACAGAGCAACGCTTCATTACTATGGCAGAGGTAGCAACTCTCCTCGAGCAGGAGAGGGCTAGAGCGCCTAAAGAAAGGTTTTATGCACGCAGACCCCCTTATCCATTAAAGGTGCTCAGCAAGCCATACCCTGAAAGGTACGAGCCGCGGACTTTTGCCCAGTACGATGGCAGGAGAGGAAGTGCTATTGAGCACGTAAGCAAGTTCATAGATACTCTTGGCCCCTATGCGGCAGACGAGGACTTGTGTCTGCGGGAATTTTCTAAATCATTGTGCGACCGAGCGTATACCTGGTACATTGGCCTAAAACCAGGATCCATTCCAACATGGGATGACATGGTGGATGTGTTTTGTACTAAGTACTTTCATGGAGAGGAAACAGTAACGCTTGCAACCTTGCAAGCAACCAAGCAAAGGAGCGGTGAAGATTTGATGGAATACATAAAAAGATTCAGGGACATAGCGCTTGACTACTATGACCATTGTGAAGAAAGGACCTTGGTAAAAATGTGTATGACTAACATGATACGGGAATACAGAGCAGTCTTGGAGAATCTAGACATCTCGCAGTTCGCACAGTTGCTACAAAAGGCCAGAAGGACAGCCCAGTCAGTAAAGCCAAGCGCTGACAAAAGAAATGCTCCACAAGCAATGACGGTGACTACTGGCGAGCGAAGAAGGAAGACAGAAGGGAAGGAATACGATACTCCCCCACCCATACCATGCACTCCAAAGGAACTAGACGTGCTGCTGGATAAATGGATAGCAGACGGGGTCTTTAAGCCCAATCGAGTCTCAACAGAGCCCACGGAGGAAGAACGAAAGGACCCACGCTTCTGCCGCTTGCATAACTATGTACAACATCCTACCGCAGAATGTTGGACGCTTCGCAGACTGATACATCGCAGGATCAAAGAAGGGACCCTGGAGTTGTCCCAGTCAGAAGTCCAAACAAACCCACTCCCAAACCATAAAGGGAAAGGTGTGGCAGCGGTCGTAATCTGCGCGGACCCAGGTGGGGATGAAGAGGAGAATCTAGCTCTGCCTGCCACGGCTATCACCACTCTACAACAGAGTACCAGGTTCAAGAATTTGTTTGACCAATTGGGGTTCACTATGGGAGAACGAAAGGTAGCCACAGAGGCTCTGGTAAGTATCGCCTCCGGAGCAGGGGTAGAATGTTTAACTATAGAAAGCACAGAGGACAGGGCCCTCTTGCAGGAATCGAGCGAAATCACCTTCAGCAATGAAGACATGGAAGTGGAATATCCAGATCATAGAAGGCTGCTTTACTTAACGGCATCTATAAACCAAGTCCCTGTAAAGAGAGCCTTGGTGGACACAGGCGCCTCTGTGAATCTCATCCCGTTAAGCACTTTGCAAGCGACGGGAATTTCGGAAAGAAAGATCCAGGGGTGCCCAATGGAAGTAACGGGCTTTGGCGGAAGAGGAGAGTATACCGCAGGATACATTCAGCTATGGTTAAAAGTAGGCCCTATAGCTTCCCTAGCTCGGTTCCATGTGATAACGACAGAAGTTTCATACCATGTTCTGCTAGGGAGACCTTGGCTGCACAAGCACCGGTTAGTCCCATCCACCTATCACCAGTGTGTAAAAGGAAGGTTAAATGGCAAGATGATACGCATAACGGCAAACCAGTCACCATTTGAGCAAACAGAAGCCCATCTCGTAGAAGCTATGTTCTATGACCAATGGGCACCGTTTAAAGAAAGCTCTTTAGCAAAGTCCCTTGGTACCTTTGTGCCTAGGTGGGAAGACATTCAGAGCAATCCAGAGCCCGATTTGAGGGAATTGTTAACACGAAAGAAGAAAAGGAAAGCAACGCCTGCCGCAGGAACAGAAGGTGCACCACAATGCGTCAGAATCCGAGGTCCTGATGGCAGAATTATCTACAAGTTATGAAGGTGCGCGGGGCCCACGAATGAGACACAAGCGGGCCCCAGGCAAAAGCGGCAACACGAGAATCTGGTGTGTTGCGCAGTTCAAGATAGTTCAGAAGAAAAAGGTAGCGAAGAAAGTCACGAAGAAGCTATGGCAGAAAAGGATCCTCAGGTTGTGGCAGAAGAAGAATTGGAGGAGGTCAACCTGGAGCCTGACTCACAGGAACCAAGACCCATTTCAGTTAGTTCGAGATTGACGGAAAAGGAAAAATCAGAGTTGGTACAATTATTAAAAGAATTCAAGGATGTTTTCGCGTGGGACTACAGTGAAATGCCAGGACTTGATCCAGGGCTAGTAGTGCACACATTGAACGTAGATCCGGAAGCCAAGCCGGTAACCCAGCCTGCCAGGGTATTCCACACGGAAATAGAAGGGCAAATAGTCAAGAAGGTACAGAAATTGTTAGCCGCAGGATTTATCAAACCCATCCAACACCCGCGATGGCTGTCCAATATAGTGCCAGTAAGGAAAAAGAACGGGCAGATAAGATGCTGTGTGGACTTTAGAAGCCTCAACAGAGCCTGCCCAAAAGATGAGTTCCCGTTGCCAAATATGGATTTGTTGATAGACTCTGCGGCAGGAAGTGCTATGTTCTCATTCATGGATGGATTCAGCGGGTATAATCAAATCAGGATGGCACCAAGGGATGCGGAGAAAACTGCCTTCAGGACCTCCATAGGCAATTTCTACTATACAGTAATGCCATTCGGATTGAAAAATGCGGGGGCAACTTACCAACGGACAATGACAGCCATATTTCATGACATGATGCACAAGGAATTGGAAGACTATGTGGATGACATAGTAGTGAAATCAAAGAAAAGAGAGGAGCACTTTTACGCGTTGAGGCAAGTGTTTGAAAGATGCAGAACCTTCAAGTTGAGAATGAATCCCCTCAAGTGTGCATTTGGGGTGTCCTCAAGAAAATTTTTGAGCTTCCTGGTCCATAGCAGGGGAATAAATGTGGATCCTGCCAAAGCCACAGCCATAGCAACTATGAAACCGCCAGCCACAGTGAAAGAATTGAAGAGTTTCTTAGGAAAAGTCTCATATATCCGGAGATTTATCCCTGGATTGGCATCAATTACTTCCGCTTTCGCCAGACTACTCAAGAAAGGAGCAAGCTTTGACTGGGGAGAAGCACAGCAGGCAACTTTCAAAAGGCTACAGCAGGTCATGATGAACCTCCCCACAATGCAAGCCTCATTCCGCAAGAAGCCATTGCTGCTCTACCTAGCCACCAGTCCGCATGCCGTAGGGGCATTAATCGCTCAGGAAAATGAAACTAACATAGAACAGCCAATATACTACATCAGCCGCGCTTTAAAAGATGCGGAAACTCGTTATCCAAGAGCAAAAAGGGTGTGCCTAGCCATTGTATATGCCTCCCAAAGATTGCGCCACTACTTTTTGGCCTATGAGGTATGGCTGATGACCAAGTCCACGCTATCAAAGCTTTATTGCAACAACCAATCCTCTCTAGCAGGTTATCCCAATGGTTGTTGCAGTTATCACAGTACGACTTGAGAATTGGGACACCCAGGGCAGTCAGAAGCCAAGCAATAGCGGATTTATTGGCACAGTTTCTGGGAGAAGAAGAATTCCTACTGGATGATGAAGTCCCAGGAGAAGTAGCCATGGCAGAGGAAGGGAGAGAGCAATGGATAATGAAATTTGATGGGTCCTCTACTACCCAGTCTGGAGGAGTGGGGGTAGTCTTGTATCATGAAGAAGACAAGGCAGTGGCACTGTCATTCAAACTAGAATTCCCTTGTTCAAACAATACAGCCGAATATGAAGCCTATCTAACCGGGCTAGCTACAGCTCTCGAGGTCGGAGTCAAACATTTGAAGGTACTAGGCGATTCGAACCTAGTGGTCTGCCAGGCCAAGGGAAGTTTCTCTCTGAAGGAACCCAACTTAGCCCCGTACAGAGCGATGGCCCAAAAGATGGAGGAAAGGTTCTCTACCTTTGAAATAGAACATGCCCCAAGGAACGAGAATCGATTTGCAGATGCGTTAGCGGCGTTGGGTTCGCAAATAACCTTTAAGGGAGATAGTGCCACGGTAGAGGTCAGCAAAAGAAGAGAGTCTATCATCGAAGCCTTGAAGGAAAGGTTCCAGGAAAAACAGGACGAGAATGACTGGCGGTTCCCCATAAGAGAAGCTTTGATAAAGGACGAAGATGCCGCAGAATTAAAAGTGTTAAAAGACTACGCTTTGGTGAAAGGGGAATTATACCGCAGGATGCCAGGTGGGGTCCTGTCCAGGTGTGTGGGGCAGGAAGAAGCCCAGAGAAAGTTAAGAGAAGTACACGACAGGACCTGTGGATCCTGCGGGGAAATTAGTCTTTACCGCAGGCTCCAAAGAACGGGCTTTTATTGGCCAAGCATGGGCAAAGATGCGGATCAGATTCAAACTCGATGTGGGACCTATCAGCTAGCGGCAGACAGAGGAGAAAGTTATGCTGTGTTAACTAGTGAAGACTGGAGAAGCCCATTCAAACTATACCTGACAAAAGGCATCCTGCCACAAAAGCATTCGGAAAGTTATAAACTCAAGAGATTGGCAACACGTTATTTCTTGCATGAGGAAGTTTTTTTCAAAACAAGATTTGATGGGGACCCATTAAGATATTTGGGCCCCGAGGAAGCAAAGGAAATAATAAGAGAAGTGCACTCAGGGGAATGTGGGGAACACCAAGGAAAGAAGAAGCTATACAGGTGTCTACTACAAATGGGGTATTACTGGCTTACCATGAAGAAAGATGCAGCGAAATTTGTAAAAAGATGCCACAACTGTCAAGTACAGGCTAATCTCATTCATACCTACCCACAAAGCTTGCATAGTATGGTCACTCCATGACCCTTTCACACTTGGGGGCTGGACTTGGTAGGACCAATCAACCCTCCGTCTCGTGGATATATTTGGATTTTGGTAGTCACTAAGTACTTCACCAAATGGGCGGAGGCAATACCACTTCGCAAGGCCACAGGAGGAGCAGTGGCAAACTTTATAAAGGAAAATATAATTATAAGGTTTGGGGTGCCTCACAGAATCATCAGTGATAATGGTACGCCATTTGTCAATAGTGAAGTAAGGAAGATGTTGGCGTTCTACCAAATTAAACATCACCGTTCATCACCATATTACCCCTAAGCAGAGGCGACTAACAAAGTTCTCATAAAGATCATCAGTAAGATGAGTCAAGAGTATACTGGGGGGTGGGCAATGCACTTGCCAGATGCTCTTTAGGCTTACCGAAAATCACCAAAGTCGGCCACAGGATTTTCACCTTTTTCCCTAGTATACGGAACGGAAGTTGTGAGTCCTGCGGAGATAATAATCCCATCACTGAGGGTCATGCAGATACAAAGGAAGGAAGAAGAAGAAATCTTTGCGGTAGAAAGATGTGAAGATCTGGAAGGGCTGGATGAAAAAAGGGAAGAAGCCCAGGAATATGGCCGCAGATACAGGCAAAAAATGGCAGAAGCCTATGGCAGGATTACTAAAGAAAGAATATTTGCGGAAGGACAACTCGTGTTAAAAGTGACGGACTATGTCAGAAGAGGTATGGCAGGACCATCCAAGTTTGCACCAAAATGGGAGGGACCCCTTGTGGTGAGGGAAGCCTACCCAAATGGATACTACCGACTAACTCAAACGGATGGTAAAGACCTGGTGGATCCCATCAACGGGAAATGGCTGAAGTGCTACTATGCTTAAGGTTGAGAACAAAGCATCACCCTCCTTCTAAGCTGTGTTTCACGAATGCTAAGATTAGTTTGTTCCCTCTTCTGCTTTATTACTTGCTTTCCTCCAAGTGACCACGTCACAAGACAAGTCTACAGTATGTTTTCATGAATTATGCAATGAGAAAAATGTGCTAAGTATTACAAAAAAAAAAACTTTCCATAACATAAGTAGTAGCAAAAGATGATTAAGTGTAGTACGTTAAGTTACAAACCCAGATTATGCGAAGTCTTACCAAAAAAAAAACAAATAGTCAAATAAGTCTCCTAGAAAACCATCATAAAGTGTACTGGCAAAAAAAATATATATATAACACATGATCAAAGGGGAGCCTGCCATCATCAATAAAGTCCTGAAAGCAAAGACTGGTCTCCAAAACGGTCATGCCCACCAATGTTGGCAATCAAGCGCTCACGACAGCCCTCTACATCCGCTATCTCTTTCTTCAAAGCTTCGATCCTTGCATCCAGGGCATCCACAGCAGGCCGAACCTTCCTCATGAAGAAGGCTTGGGCAATCTCGCGGAGATGGTCTAAAAGGAACTCCACAGCAAAACCCACACTAACTAGCTCCTGCACTGCAGCTCTCCACTGAAGAATCCTCTCAGAAGAAACAGAGTCAATAAAGCTGTGCTCAATATCATTCAGCACGCTCCCCAGCATCTTCAGGAAGTGTTCCCTGACAGAGCGACCCAAACGGAACCCCTGCATGAAGTCACCACGGCTGCTGTAAACTCCCTCTAAGTGAGAAATACACTCACTGGGAACTCGAAAGCCGTGAAAGTCCACATAAGGAAAACCTGCTCCCAAAAAATCTGCCGGGTCAAGATCATTCGTCTCAAGCTGATCAAAACGGATGAAGAAGTTTGCAGCCTCGCTCACAGGGTCTGGAACCGCGACAGAACTCCCTCCTGCCTCAAACTGGGAAAAGGTGGTGGGAGGCAAGCCTAATAAGAAGTAGGAAATGCAACATGAGTATTTATGATGAGAAATAAGGAGTTTGCAAGAAAGCATTAAAGGTGAGGAGACTTACAAGAAACTGTAAAGATAGGAGTAACAGGATTTGTGGCTGAAGTGGAGATGGTGGCTGAAGCAGAAACAGGGATGGCGGAAACAGGCACGGTGGGAGCAGCAGGAGGAATGGGTGACTGTAGATCCGCAGTTACTGTGGCCTCTGGTTCTTCGAAAGTCTCTGTAATTAAGAATGACAATGCATTGAATGAAGGAAAGCAGCATAAGAAAAAAAAATATAAAAAATAAAATATACACGTAGTAAAACCAGGAAGGAGGAAAGAGGCACGTACCCGCTAACTCAGCCTCACTCTCCTCCTCATCAAACTCCTCAGAAGACGAGTCTGCAGCAGGCCCGCGGATGGCAGAATCAGGAATGGAAGAAGGGGTGACTACCAAGGAAGAGCCCTCCTTTGCAACTTGAGAAAGGGCTGCAAAAGGATCACTGGTGGAAAGAACAATAGGGGTGGCAGGAGAGGCAATCTCAGACTGGACAGCGGGAGGACTGGCCCTTTCTTGAGAAGTGGGTGTCTCAGCAGGAGCGGGGGTGACCTCCCTAATCCCCTCAGTATGAGTGCCCTCCATGGACACTAGCTCAGTAGAGAAAACTGGGGTCTCAGCGGAAGTCCCTTCAACCATGGGATGGTAAATGGAAAGGGGCTCAGGCTGCTCCTGCAACAAAAAAAAAAAGAGAGAAAGAAGGCAAAGCGAAGGTGACTAAGAAAACCGCAGTAACATAGAAAGAAGGAGAAAGCATAATGGAAGGCATAAAAAAAAAGAGAGAATATATCCATATATGTACCACAGGTTCTGGCTCGTCGAGAAGTATAGGATGGGCAGCAGATACATCCTCTTTGTGCTTAGACTACAAGAGAGATGAGGTCAACATGCACAAGTGTTAGTTGCGAAAAAAAAAAACAGAAACAAGTAAAGAAAAGACTAGAGGAAAATTAGAGATAACATACTCTCCGTTCAGTGGCACGGGCACGAAGGGGAGATGTCTTTCTTTTGCTACCTCGCGTCCTGCTAGAAGGAGGAGCGTCTGTAGATGGCTGCAAAGTGGTCTGCTTCGACTTGCTGGCGGTAGAACGTGTAGCAGGAACAGTACGGGCTTTAGAAGGAGGAGAGCCCTGTAGAGCTATATGACCCATGGGAGGCAGATCACTCTCAGAAGACATTGCCTCATCCTTTTTCTTGGCAGACTTAGGTCTGACAGAACCTCCCTTGGCCAATGTAGGCGGGTTCAAGACCTTCACCTTCCTATCCCAACCAGGAGGGTAGTCACCCGCAAGCCAATTCCATCCTTTGGCCCCCTCATTCCATTCCAGAAGAGAAGATCGACCCTGTTTAGTAACATATGTTAACACAGACTTGGAAGGAAGCACCAGCCGAGAGTTGGCAGAAGCAACCATGCCAAGGCCATCAGGAGGAATCAAGGAAAAACCACGGCTGCCCATTAAAGCCTGTTCAAAGGATGTCATTACAGCCCGCCAATATTCGTGCATAGGAGGAGTGCAAATACCTTCCCTTGAAGAACTAGGGACAGTGACTGCAGCAAAGTGCTGCCTCCAGAAGTCAAAAGCAACAGGCCGTAGGAATGGCCTGACAGAAGTGGGAGACTCTGCAAGAAAAGAAAGATCATCTGGAATATCTTGGTCCAACCCAAACTGCCTTCTTACTCAGTTGGCAGGATAATACACAAATCGGACCCCCTCATCAGATAAATAAGGCAGCCACCCAGCATTAGTGGCTGCCAAGTAAGTGATCCCCCTCTCGTCAAAACCAACCAAGGGGTGAGTAGTACCAACAGTGTCCGCAAACTGACCCATAACAGAATCCTCGCGAGTGTAACTTGCACCCAAATGTCTATATGCTCGCCAAGAAAACCCAACACTCTTATCAAAGAACTCAACAGCAGGATGGTAAATAGGCTTCAAACCAGACCAACGGAAAGCCAAAGGAAACTTGGATTCAAATCTGCCACAAAAATCAGTAATCACCCTCGGGCAGGAAACATACTTCTCTTTTGCAAAACAAACCGGTCTGCACTTAAGCAAGTGTTTTGCGCAGCGTTCATACAATAGATGCTGCAGGATGGTGCTGTGAACCGAAGAGGTAACTATATGGCAGGACCCTGCCTGGTCCTCATCAGCCCGCAAGATGTCCAGCTGTACATACAAGTGTCCCAGAAACATAGGGGCTAATGGCAAACTTATACCCGCAGCAATTTTAATAGCCAAACGAAAAAACAGAGGTTTAATTGCATAGTAAGGACGCGCACCAAACACAAACTTACAGAGCCAAAAGGAGATGAAAGCCGCACGGCGAGCGGCGCCAGAAAACTTAGAAGAGGAACTGACCCAATAAGATAGCTTGGCGTTCTTAGCCATTCTTGTCCTCAACTCGGCCTCCACGGCCGCTTCCTCCAGAGAGAGTTCCAGGGTACTCGGATCAACGTCACCAAGAATGGGCAAAAGAAGTTGGTTCGCCACATCCTCTAATGTCACGGTAATCTCACCGCAGGAGAGAAAGAAAGTGTGGGTGGCAGTGCACCATCTTGCGGACCAAGTGGCGAAGATTGAAAAGGTCTCTGTAGTTTGACAAACAACGAGACGCAACAACGGCCTGCAACATACCGGCCTGCCATAGCAAACCCATGAAATCCACATCCGACAACTCGCGGTCCACCCATTCTTTCCAACCCAAGGCTTGGCCTGACCCATACTCAAAGTGAATGGGAACAGGGAGCGAAATACTTTGGCGGATGACAATGTCAGGAATCGAAGAGGGTAACGGAGCCCAAGGAGCTTCGGTGCTACGGCGGCAGAGAGCAAGCCACACTCGGCCCGGCGCCAGCGAAATATAATCACCAGGTACCTTCGGAAAGTGGGTATGGACGTCATACCATGGATCAATCAGCGGAACGACTTCGTCGTAAGAAGGGCGGTGTGCCTCCTCTTCGTCGGAGGAACCTGGTTCAGAATACTCAACCTCCTCACCCTCGTCGCGAGCGGAGGGAGGGTCAGAGGCAATCTCCTTTCCCTTGCGGCGAGAGGAAGCTTGGCTTTTCACCGGAGACATCACGGATTGGAGTAGGTAAAGAGAAGTGTTTGGAAGAAAGAGCACGGCGGAAAGAAGAAAAAAAAAAGAGAGAAAGAGAAAAGGAAGAGATGCTTGTATGGGAAATAGGAGAAGAAGTAGTTGGGAAAGGAAGGAAACTCCTTAAATGCCATCATCATCAAAATCAAAGTGAAGGGAGGTGATGGGTCAGCCGCCGGATAGGGAATGAAATTAATGAAGCAACGCTGCTCTTCAAAATAACTACCAGACTTGGAAATTCGAAGAGACAACTCTGTTCGTGACAAAAAAAAAATATAGAATAATACACACGTGAAGTGAAAATTACTGTTTGAAAAAAGCCCGCGAAAAAAAAAAAAAAAAAAAAAGAGAGAGACAAGAATAGTCTTTATTCGCATATAAACTGCAGGAAGCATTTTATATGCTCAGGGGGCTAACTGTTGAGGCTCATTTTTTAAGACCCAGCAGGCCCAAGGCCCAAAGTTGTGGGCAATCTGAAAAAAAGCCCGGAAAGAGAAAAAGAAAGCATAGGCATGATTTAAGGGTCCATGTGATGGGTCCAGAAGAAGCAAATGGGCTTGAATAAGCCCGGAAGGAGAAAAAGAAAGCATAGGCACGATTTAAGGGTCCATGTGAGGGGTCCAGAAGAAGCAAATGGACTTGAATAAGCCCGGAAAGAAAAAAGAAACGAGTCCGTAAAAAGGATGAGAAAAAAGAAAGAATGGGCCACAGCAGGCCCATTGCAATAAGAGAAAAAGAAAGTAATAGGCAAATGGAGAATCCATGAGCCCAAAGAATAGGATTTGTAAAGAAAATTGGGCCGAGGAAGCCCAAAATGGGTTAGCAAAGAAACCCATATATAAAGCGAAACCAAAACGGGCCAGGGATGCCCACAAGAAAGCACAAGAGACATAGAAGCCATCAAGAAACGGAAAAAAAGGAAGCCCAGCAAGTATACTGGGCTACTGAGAAGGAAAGTATACAAAAGAGCCCCGCAGGACTGGGTTTGGCAACAGAAATAGCAAACTTAGCATGGCAGGAGGCGCAAAACCACAAAAGCAAAACACCCAAAGGGAAAGTCCACCACAAAGCTCAACCCTCCAAAAGAAAGGGACAACGCATGGACTTTGGCCTGCCAGAAAACAATCCACATCAGAAAATGCCAAAAAGCGCACGGCAGGATATGCACACCCGTTTTCAGACCTCGGCAAATGAATGGAACATCAATGAGGTAACGCATGCGAACAACCCAGGCATCACCAGCCTATACCCAGCCACTATGGGAAAGGGTGATGTCATGGGAGAGGGCATGGTCTGGCGGTGGGGGGAGGAGCGGGAACCCATTTTTGCGATTCTTGCCCAGACTCTTTCGGTGGGCACAGTCCTGCTGGGATGACATGCCACACAAAAGAGGCAAGGTTGGGTAAAGACCGCTGGGTGCATGCCATGAGAGACCGAGAGAGAGAGGACACACTGGACGAAGTAGAGAAAGAAGTTTCGTTGTCCGAAAGCCACAGGTCAATGGTGGATCAGAACCATTTGGCTCGGTAAGTGGATGGCAAAAGGCAACGATAACAGAATAGGGCTATAGAAAGGCTAGAACAGTAAAATCGGCCACGGCAGGCCCTATATAAGGGACTCGCGACTGAAGGAGAAAAGGGGGGAGGGAAAAATCAAAAGAAAAAAAGAAAGGAAGCAAAAGAAAAACAGAAATAAAAGAGTTGAAAGAAAAAGAAAAAATAGAGAGAAAAGAATTGAAAGAAAGAAACAGAGGGAAGGAAATTCTAAAAACAGAACGCTTATGGCAGGCATGCACCCAAGTGGGTTAACCTCCTTTCTCCCTCAATAGCCTTGTCCTCAAAAGGCAATACGAAATACTTACCTGGGCACATACCATCTGGGGCTGTCCTCTCAAAGCAATTAATTTCACTAAAATGAAGTTATTTGCGTTGAGGGAGTAGTTTTCCCTTCCGTGGTTGAAGTCCTGCGGTAATACTAAAAATGGCACACTCGTTATTTTACTCTGCTAAGTTCGCTTAACTATTTTGTTTAAGCATTGTCTCTTTAAAGGCAAGGCTTTTAAGTCATTTATCGTGTTCGTTGTGAAAGAAAACAGTAAATACTTTTCTTTGCGTTTTCTATTTTATGCCTGCTTGTCGTAACTTGTTAACAATAACTCTGCTTGCTGTGAGCTCTTAAATGAACTTTGGCAGACGCGGCAAAGATTGTGCACAAGCCGGGCCAAGGTGTGCTCCAATTGGGCCGGTTCCAACTCCTCACCCAGAAACTACCCGGGCCTAGTGCGGCAGGAGCTTGTCTGAGACCCCAAGCAGGCCCACCCCCTTACAACGGGCAATAAAGAATTGGCAAATATAGAGAAAAACCATTAAGCCCAAGCGGCAGGAATAATGGATCACAGGCCCATAATATAAACAAATGGGCCTTGAGGAGGCAAGTGGGCTCGGATAAGCCCGGAAAGAGAGAAAAAGCATACCTATGGGCAGTATATGATATACAAAAGTGAGAATTGGCCACCTCAGGCCCAAAGTAATGCAAACAAAGAAAGTAAGGGGTTAATGGCAAGTCCATGAGCCCTTAGGATGAAAATAAGGTAATTGGGTCAGGAAAGTCCAATGAAGTTAGTAAATGCCTATGAGAATTCAGAGTTAGTAAAGGGGCCAAGAAAGCCCAAGGAAAGCAAACAGGCCAAGGAGGCCCAAAAGAAAAAGGGACACAGAAGCCCATGAGTAGGAACACCAGTGTCCATGCTAAGCCACTGAGGGAAAGAGTAAACGGCAGGCCTTAAGGGGCCCAGTAGGAGTAAGTCATTACGGCAGGAATGACAAGTGATGTGACAGGAAATCAGAGCAATCAAGGAATGGGCTGAAAGAAATGCAAAGCCCAGTATTAGATAAAGCCCAGTCCTTAAGGGAGCGGGAAATCAAAAAGCAGCTCACATAAAAGATCAAGAACGTGCGGCAGACTGTGCAGACAAAGCCTCTAGACCACGACGGACGCATGAGCAGCAGGCAGATTTTAGACACATATGGAAAGAAGGCACGCGCAAGGCCCAAACACCACCATCCTATACCCAGCCAATATGGGACATGGTGAGGCCATGGGTCAGAGGCAATAAGGCATGGTTTGGAGGTGGGGAAAGGGGAAAACCTATTTTGGGGTTCCTGCTCAAAGCTCTTTTGGGGGATACGTCCTGCTGGGATGACATACCTTCCAAAAGAAGCAAGGCTGAGTGGGAACCACTAGGTGCATGCCATGAGAAAGAGAGAGAGAGAGTACCCACACCCTGGCAGGAAAGAGTGCCACGGCAGACTAACAAACAAAATAGTCCTCCTTGTTTGGTGGTAAGGAGTGGCACACAGACGGTCCAGTGGTGGTCGGCAAGTACACCCAAACCAGACAAAGGTGGTTAAGGGCTAAAACAGTAAAATCCGACCACGGCAGGCGCTATAAATGGAGATCCTTGCCGTGCGCAAAAGAGGAGGAACAACACGAGAGAATCATAGGAGAAACTAAGAGAAATCACAAAATAGAAAGCAAGAACAAAAGAAAAGAAAAGATAGATAAGAGGAAAACAGAAACAAAGAAAGAAAGAAAGAAGAAAAAAAACAAAGAGTTAGTGTGGTAGGCATGTACCAATAGGTTGTTTCTCTCTCTCCTTCTCAAAATCCTGCTCTCTACCAAAACAAAAGGATTCCTCTGGGGTACCAACCATTCAAGTCCACTTCCTTCAAGGTGATTAATTTCCATGGCAGGATTTTTCCTGGGAGATTAGTCACGTTGAGAAGGAGTGTTCTTCCCTCTCTAGTTTCGGTCCTGCGGACTAGACTCATTCTAATTTACTTTCTTTTTATTCTTTGATCGACCCATATACTAACCATTTATTCTCTTGCTTTATTTACGAAAGTAATTGTTGCTATTGTGATTATTCCACTTGATTAAGGACTAATTGATTATATTAATCAAAAAATAGAAGCACTCTGTTTTGTCTTATTATTATCATGTCTATCTGCCATAATTTACCCAGAAAAGCTCTGCTTGCCGTAAGCATGTTCCTGGCAGACGAGGCATAGTTTTGCGCACAAGCTGGACTAAGTTGAGTTACAGCTGGGCCGGTTTCAACTCTCTTACTCAGAACATTCAAGCTTAGCACAGCAGAAGGCAGCCTCGCCCAGTACAACAACAGTACCACAAGAGGCAGCCCAGCATAACGCACAAAAAGCCCACTACAATTGTTAGTATAGTTTACTCTAGCTAAATTAAAGTTCTAAAACAAAAACTCGATTCTCAAAATAAATAAATAAATAAAATTCAAAGGAGTTTAATTATTATTCTAAATTATTTTATGTTCTAGTATAATCTTTGGCTTTGATAATAAAAAAATTGATGTTACTTGATATGCATTTGTCATGTAATTCATAGTAATTTTTTGTTATAGTATTATTATTTATTTTATTAAAGCATTCACAGTGATGGTGCTAACAATTTTAGCTTTTAACACCTCAAAAAATTACTTTATCTATTTTATCACCTCACATTACAATACACCCAATATCAAATGTTCTATTTTTTTTTATCACTTCATTTAAAATAATATAAACAATCCATTAAAATAATAAAAGAAAAGAGAGAATTTGATTTTTTTTTTTATTGAAGGAAGAGATATAGTCTTAATAAAATATTGTATTTTCTTTTTAACAACTTGCTATAATCAACTAGTATTTATTAGGGATATCAATAGAGCGGGGTGGGGTGGGGCTGAAGGATGGAGTTTTTGTTCCTGTCTAGAATGGTTTTGTCTTGCCTCATCCCTAACCCGTTTCACATGATGGGGAAAACTTTCTCACCCCATCCCAGCCCCTTGGGGTCCCGTGAAGCCTCGCCCCACTCCGTAAAACTTTACTTTTTGTTAATTTGCCTTACAACTAATACAATTTTTTTTAATGAAACCTATTTCATTAATAAAAATTTACTTGAAATTACAACTAAATTTATCCACAAAATCAAATCAATTTTTAGAAAAAATTAAATAATATATTCAAATGTTTAACAAGACGATCACAAAAAAAAAAAAAAAAAAAAAAACTCATAGTATAACACATAACAAAATAAAGGCAGTGAACCACATTGGGTAGAATAAAATAAGCTAATATTGATATGTTTATTTAAATAGTAGGGTTTTAGGGTATGAAAAATTCACAATTATAACCCTTAGCAACACGAGGCAGGGCAGGGTGGGTCTAAAAAGTCTAAATCCATCTCTGCCTTGCCCCGTGATGCGAAACTAAAATCTTGCCCCATCTCCACCCCACTACCTTTGCAGGGCGGAGAAAATCAACATAAGGCAAAGCGGGAGGGGCGAGTTAAGTGAGGCGGGGTAAAATTGGCATCCCTAGTATTTATACTAGTTTACTGTAGTTGCAAAAAATTTAGTTTTAACTTCTCCAATAATACATGATTTTTTGCTTCTTTGGTGATAAAATAGTTTTTTTTTCCCTAAAATACAATCACTATTGTGAATGTTATTATTGTTTTTGGGTTGGATAGTTGTTATTTGAGTTAGGCTAGTTGAATTGATTAAGGAGAAGCAGGCTTAAAGTTTTGGAAAGAGAGCTCAACTACAAAAATGAAATATGTAATAGCTAAAAAAAAAGAAAAACAATTTGGACCCGGGGGCGGGGTCCCCTTGGGCCCCACCTGGTCCATCCCTGACCTCAATACACTTGGTGAGGATAGTTCATCAATACACCAAAATTAATTAATTTTTTATTTCATCTCTCTCTCTCTCAAGAATTGATACACAAAGATGCAGTGGTGCGTCAATCTGGTGCTAGTGGTTTGTTAGTGGTGCGTTGATCGATCTGGTGCTAGGTGCTGAAGCTATCGTAATTAATCTATTAGCAGAGCTATTTGGTGTGAGGTGGTGGTTCTTCAATTGGCAGATCTATTGATGTATGGAGCTATTGGGTGTTTGGCTTGATATTTGTTGTGGGTGCTGTGGTTGATATTTGGTGGAGCTATTTGATTTTTGGTGGATCTTGGTGGAGCTAAATGATTCACAATTAATTGATAGAGTATTTGATCCATTCAGATCTATTGGTGGAACTATTTGATTTTGGCTTGGGTTTATTTTTGGTAAGAGAAAAAAATTATATTTAAATGCAATAAGGATAGAGTATTGAAACTAATATAGTTGTTTGTGAATAATAAATTAGGTAAAAAAAAAAAAGGGGGGGGGGGGAGTTTTTGAGGTGAATTTAGTTTTTTTTTTTTTTTATAGAGATTTTTAACCTATGACGTTCGCTCTTGGTGATGGTTCTTTATCATCAGACCAAGACACCAATCAGTTTTTGGTGTAGGCGATGATTGAACCTTAGATCTCTATATATTAGATTAAGACACTAATTAATTTTTACTGTAAATATAAAACCAAAAATTTTATTATTGAGCTAACTAAAACTCATCTTAACTTGGGGTTAAAGTCTTCAAACATCCCCCTCTATTTACTTATCTTAATTATAAAATAAAAAAACAAAACCAAAACCCAAAAAACCTTGCCTCATCACCATCTTTAGTTGACCTTAACATTTCTGTGAATAATATTATAAAAGAAAAAAATCGCTGTACCACACACTTTAGCATGTGTGTTTGAGTTTGGTACCAGTATTATCGTTTGTTTTACCTTCGCTACAGTCAGCCGTTTATGTGCTGAGTCTTGGCCACGTCTTATCCACACACGTACATCACTTCAACGCCACCTCTAATTCCGATAGCCCACAACACAACAACAACCATATCCGAAGTCCAAACAAAAGCCAACCCATAATCCAAAACCAAAGACTGAAACTGTAAAGAGTATCGTGTCTGTGTAAAGAGAGAAAAATGTCAGTAACATCCTCATTCCCATACATCAAAATCCCAACTTCTTCACCATCATCGTCATCATCCTGTTCTTCTGCTTCTTCTTCTTCTTCATCTTCTTCATCAACCACTTCTTCTTACTCCTTTAGATTCTGTTCAAGTAAGCCTACTCATTTAATAACCATAAGGAGCTCTCAAACTGAAGGACCTCTAAGAAGACCTGTGGTTCCTTCTGTGAGAGAACCCTCTCCTCCTCCAGTACTCAAACCTACCCCTCCAACTCCTCCACCAACGCCATCATCATCATCTACGGTGCCAAAGCCAGCAGTGGTTGTTGGGGGTGATAAGAATGTCATAACTTTGGAGTTTCAGAGGCAGAGGGCTAAGGAGCTTCAGGACTACTTTAAGCAGAAAAAGCTTGAAGAAGCTGATCAAGGTCCGCCCTTTGGCTTTATTGGCAAGAATGAGATTACTAATGGAAGGTATTTTCTTTTACTGGGTCTGTGTCAATTATTGCACTATTTATTTCATTTCCATTGTATTACTATGTTAGTGAGGATTACCCAATTAATTTAGTGCTAATTGTAAATTTGAGAAATTTAAGGTGATGAACATAATGTAATGTTCATGGGACTTAAACCTGAATAAGATTCAACAAAATGGTAAGTTAATTAAAAAGCAATAGCTAGCAAATATATAATGTAGACAGCTCAATTTAGCAATTATAGGAGTTGAGCA
This sequence comes from Quercus glauca, assembly GCA_023736055.1. Lineage (NCBI taxonomy): Eukaryota > Viridiplantae > Streptophyta > Magnoliopsida > Fagales > Fagaceae > Quercus > Quercus glauca. Next base: position 62,106,659 of record CM043316.1, on the reverse strand, counting down.
TAGATAAACATACTTAACAAAAGATCCACTTATTCTTTTATCAATAAAAGATGAGATAATGTACATTCACTGAGATCGAATCTTTGAGAGATTGTTAATACTGTTGATGGAGGGAAGGAGATGAGATGGGATTAGAAGGGAGGGGATGGAGAGGGTTTAATAAACCTTGTTGGGATGTTTTTTAAAGAGGGAGGTGGAAGGGTTTGAGTGGATTAGAAAGGGTATCTTATAACACCAAACCTCTCTTCTTCTTTTTTTAGATTGGTAGATGGTGGGAGAGGGGGTGGTGGGGTTTGAATTATAGACATGAGGCATCGCAAAGGATCCCATTACCATTGGGGCTATCACTTGAACCCCAAACCCCTCATTTTTAATTCCTCCAAATTAGGAGAATTTAGAGAGGGAAGGGAAGGGTTCCACACTTCCACTTATATTAAAAAATTATAAATTGTCAAATTTTCCTTTATGATGTCAATTTACTTTAAATGTAGCAAATGAAGGTCAAAATTGTCAATTTATATGGCAATTTCCCCCCCTCCCTTCCTCCTACTATATTTAAAACATCCATATAAAAGGGAGAGATATCTATTCTCGTTACCCCTGCTTAATTTTTAAAACACCTTCCCCTCCCCGCTTCTATCCTTCCCCTTCCTTTACCCTCTACTCTCCTCTCTCTCCAAACTTCCAGACACACTGAGTATACCAAATCAGTATTGCTATCCATCTTATGACACACCAGTGCAATTTCAAAATAATCATTGAAAGGAAGTTTTGGGTATTTCTTTTTCCCTTTCTTGTTCCTTGTCTATGTGAAATTATGCACTATTCATAGAAAATTCCTCAAAAATGATCCAGATGAAAGAGTGTTGCCTTGTTTCCAAACTCTTCAAACAGTGCTAAGCTTGCTTTAATTTCAGTCCACCTTGGGATGGGTCATTGCAATTACAACAACGACCTCCTTTTGCCTCTCCATCATATTTATCACTAGGGTGAAGACTTTAATGGTGGTGGTGGTGGTGGTGGTGGTGGTGGTGGGGTGAAGTGAATCACTACAGACACTTCTTTAGTTTGTTTTGGGATTTTTAGATCTCCATTGCCTTGGCCCATTATTATTTATCCAAATGCCTTGAACCTTTGGAATCTCATATGAATCTTATTAAACACAATAATTATTTGAATAATTTTTAAGTAACCCAATAGTTGATTCTACACATGCTTAAGTGTTGTCAAATAATAAGACATTGATCCTGATTGTTGTAGATTAGAAGGCAGTTCCATCCAAAATGATTCAGTTCTTGCATGAGTGTATGAGTACTACTCATTTCACCAGTCATCGACAAAATGGTGTTTCTTGTAGATGCAAAAGTAACAACCATATGATCATTGGAAATCTTTTTGATCATTGAGAATCTTTCTCAATTAATTAAATCCTGATTTCCTGAGCGTCTAGTAGTTAGCCTTCCTTGGAAATCCATTGACTTGCTTAGGGAGTTGAGTACTGTTTTCTTCTGAATCCGCTGCACCTGTTATTTTGGCTTTTGCCACTTAGCACTAATGTTACTATCATTAGCCCGTGCTTGGTTCACTTCACACTAGTAGTGAAAGATGGACACCAAGAATGCTCAGTGACAAATTGGCTATTAGTGCTGGAGACTGTTCAGTGTAATAAATTATTGGAGGATCTTTTCTTTTCTTCTCTTTTGTGAGAAACATGCAAATTCGATTGTTTCATTTGTTAGCATTGAAAAATTTCTGTACCTTTGGTAAGTGAGGAGAATGGGCAGGGTAAATTTTATTTGTTTATTTGTGTTTTTTTTTTTTTCCCATGTCATCAAGAACACCATCCCTTTTGATATTTAAGGTTTATCTACATATAATTTAAAATTCTTGACTATATGTACTCTGTGACTTCAATGCATCCAAAGCCACAAAAGAAAAAGGGGTGGGGGAATGAAAGAAAAGTTTGAGTTTTCCTTCTTTTTATTATTTTAAAATGATTCAAAAGCTAATTTATTTGTGTATTTCTTTTTCTTTTTTTTCCGTCATCAAGAACACCATCCATTTTGATATTTAAGGTTTATCGTCTCATATAATTTTAAATTCTTGAGTATAAGTACTTTGTGACTTCAATGCATCCAAAGCCACAAAAGAAAGTTGGGGGGGGGGGGGGGGGGAATGAAAGTGAAGCTTGTATTTTCCTTATTTTTACTATTTTACAAATAACTCACTTAATCATTTTTAAGGATCCTTCAAATAGAGTTAAAACCTTAATGACCCCCAAGAAAGGAAAAATATAGCACAAGAATAAAAGAGGAAGAGTGAAACAGGAAAAAGGGAGGCAGTGAAGGTTGCAACATGTTTTGTAAGAGTCAGAAAACTAGAATATTATGATCGAATTTTGTGTGCCACAAGGCTCATCCCCTCAAATCTCTATGTAGTTTTCTAATATTACATGATTTTGATATGGATCTTCTATTTGTTCTCTATCTGGCATGTTGGTCAAACAGATGGGCAATGTTTGGTTTTGCTGTGGGGATGCTAACAGAGTATGCAACAGGCTCGGACTTTGTTGACCAAGTAAAGATCCTTCTCTCCAATTTTGGGATAATAGACTTGGAATGATTCCTTCACTTGATGCTCATTGCCAGCGATATTTTCTGATTGTTGTAATGGTTGTAGTCACATCCACTGTTTGGTTTGCAACCTTTTTGAGTTATTTATTTGATTTCATATGCTATCATCAAGCTGTGCCTTCACTACACTATTTACAAGTTCGTTATTTTTTTCTGCAAATTTACATTAAACTTATCGGTGCAAGTTATCAGATAAAAACATGCATTCTTTGCTAGTTTGTTTTGGAACTGGAAAAGTGTAAAGTGTAGTGCTTCATCTGTACAATTTTGTGGCAGTTGCATAAACGTTTCTCACATTCTCTGTATCAAGGGATAGATGTATGCTGCTATCATATTTTTGTCTAAAGGATAACATAATCGTATTGGGTGATGAGTCCTGTCCATCAATGCGTGTCTCGTGCAACCCAACAAAGGGTTGCCCTGTTCCTAATTCCTTTTATTTTGGGGTATGATTTATCTTGTACTATTCAGAAACTTTTTTATTTTTTATTTTTTTATTTTTTTATTTTGGAGAAAAGATTTCAAATTCCATTTAAATTAAGAACTAGATTGTCCCTTGCCAAACTGTTTAGAAGGAAAGGTGCAAGATTGTCCTACCAAACCTGGGTTGTGGGTCATATTGTACTCTCTAGAATGTTTCGCTAAACTGTGAGCTACACAATTACCCCAAAGAGCATGTGAAAGCAATACATCCTTGAACATACTCACTTTGATACGAGCTAATGAAAGCAAATGAAAATGTCCCCAGTATTAGACAAGAGAGACTTAATTACCACAGAAGTCTCCTACAACTATGATCCTGATTCTTGAATGAACACACCTCAGCAGCAAATTCTAGAGCTTGAACTGCATTAAGAGCTTTGGCGCTCTCTGCATCAGTCCCCCTATCTCTTCTAAACAGCACATAGCCCCAATGAATTCCCCTTTTGCATGAAGGATAACAACGTGCACTTGCAATGACTGAAGATCATTAAATACTGTCCCATTCATACTTTACTTAAACCAGGTCTCACTTGAAGGCATCCAGCACACCATAGATCTTATGTACCACAATTGCTGTAGCTCAGTTATGCATCCTGACTTTTTTAAATTCTGCTGTGATATTCTAAAAAAGATCATGATTTCGGTTGTACCACAAAAACCATGCAATGACATCTATTTTAGCCAATATATCATCCATTTTCTCTTGGATGATATTTTGAGTGTTACAACATCAGAGGGTTGAAGTCTTTAGAGGGAAGATCTCATCTTACTACTAGATTTTGTAGTGAGATTAAATTTACTCATTAAGATTTATTGTTGTACTTCCCAATTTATTGTGAATTGACGTTTGGTATAAGCTTGTATGTTGTAAATTGTAACATCTATTTTCAAAGGGTAAGACTTAGGTACAGTATTTAAGTGTTATTGTTTAAGTTCTTCTTTTTTAAGATTTTGCTATATAGATTTTTTCTCGTAGGATGAAAGTGTATTTTTTAATTAAGTAGTCACATGGCAGAATTATAGAGGAGAACCTAAGGAATAGTACCTAAGGTATTGTACCTAAATTTTGTCCATTTTCAAATAGTTGTGTTACTCACATTTTTTCCTCTACACCGAAATTGGCGTTCGTGTGCAGTTGTGTTTCAATTGATGTTTGCTGAAATGTATTTCTATATTTACTACAGTAGTCATTGAATTTAATTTAGAAATAGATATTGAGGGGATTTTATTATATTTCCCCAACAATGTGAAACGGAAAGAAGAAAGGGTTTTGAAGAAAAAAGAGCAGCTAAATTATTTATATCGGCTGTTTAAAATCAAAATCAAATAATAATACGATTCACATCAAAATCAAATATTGATATGATCAAGCAGGTTAGGATGGACCCACTGTTTTGTGGGACCTCCATACTGACATGTCAACTGTTCAGAGGTTTGCTGGTCTTTTTTTGGTAGAAAGGAAATTTCATTAAACACTAAACAACAACAAAATGGTCATAAGCCACCCCGGCAGAATCAAGACTCAAAAGCAAGGAAACATCTGCCGAGGGGCTAAGAAAATTACAAAGTCTTGGGAGAGCATTGCTCCCCTTCTAGCAAGCGCATCAACGCATTTATTCGCCTCGCGATAACAATGATTAATTTGGACTCTATGAATATTTCCTAACTCAGTTTTACAATCACTTACAAGAGCATCAATGCAGTTCCGGTGGCCATCAGATTTTTGCAGAAGGTCAACAATAAGCTTGGCATCTAATTCAATGATCACAGCAGGAAGCTTGAGAGCTATACATAATCTGAGCCCATAGTTCCGCAGCCACGCTAGTCGAAAACCCCACATTCCTAGCATAACCTTTCAGCCACTCTCCCTTATCATTCCGGATAAGTCCTCCACCACCCGCTTTTCTCGAATTACCAAGCGAAGAGCCATCCGAGTTAAGCTTGAACCAAGTAGGAGGGGGAAATCGCCAACTGATTGCAATCTGCCTTTGGGTTGAGGTCCGATTTGCATTAAGGCCAATATAGGCAAACTCCGTTGCTTTAGCAAGAACATCAGGCTTCAGATTTTGCTGCCCATTCTCTTGCCTAAATACCACACCGTTCCTATTCAGCCATAAAGTCCATATGCCAAAAGAAAAAATGATTCCCCATCTAATGTCCGAAATAGGGGAAGTTTTAGAGATGCGGCAATTTTGCTTAAGCCATTCCGAGGAGTTTAAACCAAAGAAAACAGACTCATCCATTGGAGGAGATAAAGAGGTCCAAAGCTTGCGAGCAACATGGTAGTCTCTAAGGACATGTAATATGGACTCCAAACCTTCCGCTGCAAGAACAGTGCTGACCGGAATGCTCTTATGTAAGCATTGCCACACAAAGCACTTTATTTTCGGGATGGTGGAGGCCTTCCAAATCCAGTCCCCATCAAAACAGCCTGTGTAGTGTCCTTCGTCATCCAAACTTGCAAGGTTATAAGCTTCTTTCAATTCAAAAACACCACTTGGAGAAGAAGTCCAAGTAATGCGGTCCGCATTACAAGCATAAAAAGAAATGAGGGTAGCCTTAATTTCTAAGATCAGTCTGTCAGGGAAAGAGAAAGAACATCCACTCCAAGTCCAACCCGAGAACCCAGTCACATATTTTAAGGCAATTTGCTTTTCCCTCCTATTAAGGGGGCCTGCAATTAAACTTCGCAGAGAACCTCTATCTAGCCATTTATCAAACTAGAAAGATAGCTTGTTGTCCTTGCCAACTACCCATTTCGCTCATTTTCTAAAAACTGGTTCACCCTTTCAGATAACTGACCAAGTAATTGAACAAGACTTGAATGATCGGGCGTAAGACGACCTCCTCGAGGCGCAATACTTTTGGGAGAGGACTTTAGCCCAAAGAGAAGAGGGCTCAGTATGAAGTCTCCAATTTAACTTGGCTAGATTGGCAACATTCTTAGCTTTGGCAGCTTGGAGACCCAGACCCCCATCTTTCTTAGGCTTTGCAATTTTTTTCCAACTCACCAAATGAACCCTCTTCTTGCTCTCTGACGAACCCCAAAGAAAATTGTGGCTAAGCCTATCAATGCTATTCAAAATCTTTGTGGGAAGTGCAACGCATTGCATGGCATAGTTGGGGATTGTGGTGGTCACAGCTTGAGTTAAAACAAGCCTACCAGCAAAAGAGAGAAGATTAGCTTTCCACTTGGCTAGTTTGCTTTGCACCCTTTCAATAATAAACCCGAAGTCTTGGGGAACAGCCGAGTGTTTAATAGGAAACCCCAGATATTTCCCTAATGAAGGAGTAGAGCGGAAGCCCAAAATGTCATTCAACTCAGCCCTAACTTCAGAAAACACATTGGGGGAGAAGAAGACTTGGGATTTCTCATGACTCACATTTTGGCCTGAAATACTACAAAAGGAATCCAACACTTCCCTAATCGCCACACAATTCTTCCGGTCAGCCCTTGCGAAGAGAATCAAATCATCCGTGAAAAATAAATGTGAGAAGGCCGGACTACTCCGAGAAGCCTTGATGGGGTTCCAGTGCTTGGAATTACACTTATCAGCAATGAAAGCTCCCAAAACTTCCATACACAATATGAAAAGATAAGGAGAGAGGGGATCGTCTTGTCTAATACCCCTTGATGGAAGGAAAGGCTCTAAGGCACTCCATTAAACAAAATGGAAATAGACGAAGAGGAGACACAGCTCATAATTAAAGTGATCAGCTGGTTGGGGACCTTGAAAAGAGTAAGAGTGTCTCTGATAAAGCTCCATTCAAGATGATCATTGGCTTTTTCCAAGTCAATTTTGATTGCCATGCTTCCACCTACACCCTTCTTCCTAGACATGGAGTGAATAATCTCCTGCATGATAATGGCATTATCAACCCCTCTTCGGCTCGGCACAAAAGCTGTTTGAAGAGGAGAAACAAGTCCAGGAAGCAATGGACTTAGTCTCGCCACAATGATCTTAGTGACTATCTTATAAACCGTGTTACATAAACTGATTGGATGGCAATGGTTGAATGTTTTCGGATTTTGACATTTAGGAATAAGAGTGATTATAGTCTGGTTGAGGTAATATGGAATCCTTCCTGAGGCAAAAATACCATTCACTTCCTCTCACACAGTATCACCCACCAATAACCAGAAGCAATGAAAAAACCTCGTATAAGGCCATCGGGATCGAGAGCTTTGAACGCCTTAAGAGACCACAAACCAGCAATAATCTCATCGTTTGATAAAGGTCGGATAAGGTTTTCTGCCTCAACCACATTAAGACAATTGTTCCAAAAGGGAGGGTTCCAATCAAACCTGAAAGCATAGCACTGGCTAGAAGTAAAAAGATCTGAGTACCCTTTTCTAATATATTCAGCTATTTCTCTTTCCCCTTGAATCCAATTACCAACATTATCTTTCATGCACGAAATACGGTTCCTTCTTCTACGAACCAAAGCCGAGGTGTGATAAAAACTAGTATTCGTATCCCCTTCCACTAACCAAGTTATTCGGGATTTCATGGCCCAAAACTCCTCTTCCAACTTGGCAATCTCATGATATTCAGCTTTCAAATCTCTTTCGAAATCCACCAGAAAATTATTAGGATTGACCGACAAGGCTGCCTAGATACCTCCAAGTCTAGCAAGAACTTTTTTCTTATGATGAAACAAATTTCGAAAAACATTTTTATTCTATCTCCTAGCTTTATCCACAAAAGTTGAAATTGCTTCAGAGAGCCTAGTAGGGCTGTCCCAGGCCTTTCTCACGACTGCCGGGAAATCCGGATGATTCAGCCACATTGGCTGGAAACGAAAGGGATGCGAAAATTTGACATCTTGACTTCTATTCAGACACAACAACACAGGGCAAAGGTCAGAGTGCGCCCTTTCAAGGTGCTGAACAGATGCTTCAGGAAATAAACCATTCCATTTCGCGTTGACAAATACCCTATCGATTCTTTCTTGAATGAGATGAGTTAAAGGACGCTGATTCGACCACGTGAATCGGGTCCCAAAAAATCCTATGTCAATCATCTTACAGGAGTCAAGACAGTCTTGAAAATGTAAAGCTCTACTAATGTTCATAGCTCTCCCCCCGTATTTATCTTCCCCCATCAGTACCTCATTGAAGTCCCCTGCCATCACCCATGGAAAAGAGTGAAGATCAGACACAGTCTTCAAATTATCCCAAAGAAGGCGTGTAAGGTTGAATTTAATCAACCATTTTGTTGACTTTATTCCGTGCCAAATTTGCTTATAATTCAGCATTTAGAAACCCTGTATTTAGGTGAGAATCATGTAAAGGTAGTGTGTGAAGAAATGTTCAATATTGTGCAAAGAAGTAAGGACTCACGACTGGAACTCGCAAGTGGCTCGCGACTGGCAAGCCGCTAGAAGATGGTCACATGTCAAGCATGCAGGAAGCTGAAGCGTTATGCCAGCTGTTGCACTACAGGACAAAAAGTCCAGACTGGCAAAGCAGTTACCTCGCGGCTTGAACTCGCGACTCAATCAAGTCGCGAGGCAAAGCCACCAGCCAGCTCTGTTTTGGAAAAACTGACTCTTCGCATTCCAAACACATACCACTATATATAAACCCTTATACCCACGAAATGTAGAGAGCTTCCAGAGAGAATTTTGAGAGAGAAACCCTAGAGAAAAATAAGATTGATTCATCCACAATCTTCACATAAGAGACTCTTCAAATTCCCTTACTCTTACCTTCTCCATTGTTACATCCTTGAGAGGTTCTTAGCCAAATCCTTTTCTCACCATACCCATATCTATGAGAATGCTTTTTGGTGCTTTGGGAAACAGTTAGGAAGGGACCAATTCATATTGGTTGATGCTATGGGCTATAGCGGAATCCGGTAAGCTAGAAAAGGCATAGGTTCGGCGTAACCTCATTGGAGCAAGAAGCTTGGAAGGCTTAGGTACACTAGGTAGATCAGGCTTGGAGGGTCTATTGCTGTTAATGTATCCCAACTACATTTTCTAGTGGATTATTGACCACTTGGAGGGCGGCGGAAAGGTTTTACGCCGAGGAAGTGCTCGTGTTGCTATGGAGTAGTTCCTACGGCACCCATTTTGTGTAGAAGTGCTCGTGTTGACATGTTGGAACTCTGGCATCACAGATTTGGACATGCAAATTTCAAACAAGTAGCTAAAGTATCTAAACTTGAAGCAGTTGAGGGTCTTCCAAAGTTTGGAAAGGTGGAGAAGACTATTTGTGGTGCATGCCAAATGGGAAAGCAAACAAAGGCAAGTCATCAAAAGGTGAATGTGATTGCTACCTCACGGTATTTAGAGCTTCTTCATGTTGATTTAATGGGGCCTACAAGAACTGAAAGTCTAGGAGGAAAGAGGTACATTATGGTCATTGTTGATGATTTCTCAAGATGCACTTGGGTTGAATTTCTTAGAGAAAAATCAACAGCATGTGAGAAATTGGAAATTCTTTGCAAGAGATTATAGAACGAGAAAGGGGTTTCCATTGTCAAGATAAGGAGTGATCATGGCAAGGAGTTTGAGAATGCAAGATTTGAGTCATTTTGTGAAAAGAACGGAATCAAAAGGGAATTTTCAGCCCCCAAAACTCCACAGCAAAATGGAGTGGTTGAGAGGAAGAATCGAGTGATCAAGAAATGGCAAGAGTTATGTTACTCAACAAGCAAATTCCTCAAAAGTTTTGGGGAGAAGCTGTGAACACTTCATGGCACATTGGTAATAGAATATTCTTCCTAGTGGGAATAAAGAAAACCGCTTATGAGATTTGGAATGGAAAGAAGCCAAAAGTAAAGTACTTCCGGGTGTTTAGAAGCAAGTGCTACATTCTAAATGATTGGGAGAACCTTGGGAAACTTGATGCAAAAAGTGATGAAGGCATTTTCCTTGGGTATTCTACTACTAGCTGGGCATATAGGGTCTTTAACAAGAGAACTAAGACGGTAATGGAGTCCATCAATGTAAAAATTGATGATGCCATAATAAAGGTAGAGATGGTAGATGATGGAGAAGGATTGTGCACCAAAGAACACACTGTTGATGCTGAAGCTCTTGATATAGAAGTTGAAGGAACTACACCAGAAAAGGAATCAACTCCCATGAACACAAGAATGGAAACAAGATCAGTGTCTAGAACATCAAGTCCTCTCACTCCTCTAGAAGTTCATCCTCCCATCTCCCGGAATGATGAAGTCTCTACATTTAAGAAGCCATCATCAAGAGTGATTAAGAACCATCCTGATAGCAACATCATTGGATCTTTAGATGAAGTTCTTTGTCTTAGAAAAGGAAACATACTTCTGGCCAATCATGTAACATATCATTGCTATCTTGCCCAATTTGAGCCAAAAAAGGTAGAAGAAGCTCTCCAAGATGAAAATTGGGTGGAGTCGATGCATGAAAAGCTGAATCAATTTGTGAGAAATGATGTATGGGAACTTGCTCCAAGGCCTGAAAATGTTCATGTCATCGGCACTAAATGGATATTCAAAAACAAGACCGATGAAGATGGAGAGATAATCCGAAATAAATCTCGGTTAGTGGCTCAAGGATACACTCAAATAGAAGAGTAGATTTTGATGAATCCTTTACTCCTGTGGCAAGACTTGAGTCTATTCGAATCCTTATGTCCATTGCATGCACTATAAACTTCAAACTCTACCAAATGGATGTCAAATGTGCATTTCTAAATGGATATCTGAATGAAGAAGTGTTTGTTGAACAACCTAAAGGCTTTGAGGATCCTCATTTTCCTGATCATGTGTTGAGATAGAAGAAAGCCCTTTATGGCTTAAAACAAGCTCCTAGAGCTTGGTATGATCGGCTTACCCATTACCTCCTGGATAGAGGATTCAAAAGTGGATACGCCGACCGAACTTTATTTGTAAAAAATGATGAAGATTACCTTCTCGTGGCTCAAGTATATGTTGATGACATAGTATTTGGAGCTACCATTGATGATTGGGCTATAGAATTTTCTGAAGAGATGAAGAAAGAATTTGAGATGAGTATGGTGGGGGAGCTTACATTTTTCTTGGGCTTTTAAGTCAAACAAAAGAAGGAAGGCATATTCATTTCACAAGAAAAGTATGCTAGAAATATTGTCAAGAAGTTTGGACAAGACTCCAAAAAGCATGCCTCCATTCCCATGAGTTCGTCGACAAAGCTAAATGTTGATTCTTCCGGGGTGGAAGTGAGTCCAACCTTGTATAGGAGTATTATTGGGAGTTTACTCTATCTTAGTGCAAGTAGACCGAATATTACGTTTAGCGTTGGTGTTTGTGCTAGATATCAAGCTGCTCCAAAGGAATTACACCTGGCTGCAGTAAAGCGAATTATACACTATATCAATGGTACTCTAGATTATGGGTTGTGGTATTTAAAGGATTCGAATGCTTGCCTTGCCGGTTATTTAGATGCAGACTAGGCTGGTAGTGTGGATGATCGAAAAAGTACTTTAGGAGGTTGCTTCTACCTTGGTAACAATCTTGTCTCTTGGATGAGCAAGAAACAAAACTTCGTGTCTCTCTCTACGGCTGAAACAGAGTACATAGCCGCTGGAAGTTGCTGCACACAACTCCTTTGGATGAAGAAGCTACTTCATGATTACGAGATTCCTCAAGATACAATGTGTGTTTTCTGTGATAACACCAGTGCCATAAATCTCTCTAAGAACCCAGTTCAGCATTCAAAGTCAAAACACATAGAAATACATTACCATTTCATTTGGGATTTGGTGGAAGAGAAAGTTGTGTGTCTTGAATTCATACACACAGACAATCAAAAGGTGGACATCTTTACCAAGCCTCTTGATGGTCCACAGTTTGAATCTCTTCGTAAGACCATTGGTGTTGGTACAATCCCTTGAATCTCATGTGTGTTGTGTGCTTTACCTCTTTATATTATGTTAACATGTTTGTAGGGCACACACTACTTTGTTAGCTATCTGTATAGCATGATCTTTTTGTCTGTTAATTACTTTTTCTTTAAATGTTTTTACATTTTTTTTTTTTATCATTCTTTTCCTGCATGTGTGTCAAAAATCCAAAAACCACATAAAAAATAGAAAATCCAAAAAGTTTGATCGACTTTGTTGAGTTTTGTCTCAAAGCATGTTTTGCCTTGTACCTTTGTACTAATGGCTTTGTGCATCTACGAGCTTAGCTTGTTTCTAATGCACTCATATCATTGTAAGAGAAATTTTGAAATCTATGTAACTCATATCGTTGGAGTCATTTAATGTTAATTGGGAGCTAATTTGGAACCTATTAATGTTAATTGTGCTGAAACCATTTTCTAACAAATGACCTCTGCTCACCATTTCATTGATATCTCTCAGAATATTTTGAATCTATGAATGAGGTTAATTTTTTGAAAAACTAGACATCCAGGGCTTCAATTTGAGCACAAAAAAGGGACAATTCCGAACAGAATTGAGTTAAATATGATTTTTCGAAGTTGGCTCTACGGGCTGTTACAGTAGTTACGGGAAAACTGAATTTTGGCTTGCTTCTCACTCTCACCAATCTCTTCATTTAATGCACCAGATTTTTCCCAAGGCTAAAATGAGGTCTAGGTTCATGATTCTTTGTCAACCCTCATTAAATAGCATTTCATTCATATTTCTTCCACCGCTACTATATAAACCCTCCTTCTATTTCATTCCAAAATACAAAAACCCCATCTCTTTTCCTCTCTTGAGTTCTAAGAAGTTTAGTAGTCTTGTCATATTTTAGTCTTTTTGAAAGTCAAGGTATTAAGTGAGACTCACTCTTTCTCTCCAAACTCTAATTTTCTTCCACCCTTAGGACCTTCCTCAAGAGTCTTCTCATCCACCATATGGATCTTGCATAAATGTATAATCCCTTTCCCTAATTGTTTTTTTGTGTTGCCATGATGAGAGTTTAAGATTAAAACATGATAATAATCATTTAAATTCCTTTGAATGTTCTTAATTGTTCTTGTATGTTCTTTACATGTTCTTGGTTGTTCATCATATGTTCATGCATAACACTGGTTTTAATTTTAAATCCACATGAAAAACATGTTTGTTTCATAATTCTTTCAAATCATTGAATCTAGGTTATCACCATCCACACACATTCACTAGAATTTATTTTTCAATTCAAATAAAATGCTTAATAAATTGAATTAGAGTTTATCACATGCACACACTTTAAATTCAACATGCAAATTGATTGATAACATATTGGATGATGTGATATGAATGTTGGCCACCATAGTCTAGAAGACCGATTTCACCGGGCAAAATGGGTGCCTAATACCTTCCCACCTTGTAACAAAGCCTCCGAACTTAGATTAAGGGTTGATAGACCAATGTTTATCCTTGTAATTTTCAATTTCTAGATTGTAACTAGGAAACAAAGCTATGTACTTTATCTTAGATTGTATCTAGGACCAAAGCAATGTAATTTTCCTATGATCAATATAAATTCAATTGAAAATTAATAAAATGAGGAATTTTTTAATTTTAGTTTTCTTATTTATCCCAATAATTAAATAAGTGGCGAATTCATTATAAAACCCTTAATCTAAAGGGGAAAATATAACTAGTCAAACTTCCATTTTGAGAGGCAATAATACGACTCCACCTATTCACGTGGGTTTGGCCCAACATCCAAAAAAGGGATATGGGGGTGCGGTCTCTCAGAAAGCCCTAGACCCCTAAATTGATCAAGTTACATAATTTCGACCCCACTACCTTGATCAATCATTACTCTTTTTATGTTAAATCCTGCTATTTGCAAGGTTACCACCAATGCATCGTCATGCGACTAAATTGTCCCTTCCTTAACCTCCTCTGAAAATCCCAAAATTGGCTGTTATGAAATCCTGGGTTTCTTGCACGGTACTTCTTCTTCATACCTATTCAACTGCAAAGATATAGCCATTATGCCGCTGACTAAATGAGAGTGTTCCCTCGGGGCCGCAAAAATGACGTTTGTTGTTCCCAAGGATGATCAGGAAGCTCCATTTCTCTGTGGCCCTATAGCGAACTGACCTTTTTGACCATCTGGCGGTTGTAAAAACTGTTCGAGTTTACCAGCTTTGATTAACTGGTTAAGGAAGGCTTGTAAATTCCTACAGTCCTCGGTTGTATGGCCTTGGTCCTGATGGTACTAACAATAGAAACTCTGGTTTCTTTTAGTGGGTTCTCCTCCCATTTTGTTCGGCCATTTAAAGTAAGGCTTGCTTTTGATCTTCTCTAACACTCGATATATCAGCTCTTTGAACACCGAGTTTACTGCCTGAGGGTTGACAAGGCTACGGGATGCCTGACTGAAAAACTCTTTCCTCGGTCGGGAGGATGTGAACTAACTGGATGAGCTATCCCTCTGATCAAGATTGAAGACCTTGGCTTTTCCCTTGCTAGAGTTCTGATTATCCTCAACCCTTTTATGTTCCTCAATCCGATCCATCAGTTGATGCATACTCCGAGGTGGTTTCATATCTAGTGATTTCCGCAAGTTGGAATGTGTAGGGAGGCCTACCTTGAAGGTTCACACAACAACATCCTCGAAGTCTCCATCAATCTCATTATAAACTTCTCAATACCCATCCAAATCGTTTTTCAATGTCTCTCCCTTTTTCATGGACATAGATAGTAGAGAGTCTAGGGGTCTAGAAACTAGCTACATGGTACAAACCTTGACCCGAAGGCCCTAGTTAGCTCTTCAAAGGAATGTATGGACCTTTCCTCAAGGCTATCAAACCACCTCATAGCAACTGGACCAAGGCTTGAGGGGAAGACCTTACACATAAGGGCTTTATTTTTGGAGTGGATAGTCATTCTTTAATTAAAGTGACTAACATGTTCAATAGGATTGGTCCTACCATTATAAATGATAAAGGTAGGCTGATTGAAGCGACGAGGGAGCTCAGCGTATTCAATACACCGAGAAAAAAGGGAGCGGGACCTTCTGTGATATTGCTTTCGTCCAGAAGGTCGATGGGATGACGATGTTAATGACTCACTGGGCGGAGTTCTACTTCAAGGACGGTAACTTCCATCACTTCCCGTGCTTGAATATTGATCTGGGGAAGGCATTCTATCCTCCCTTATTTGAGCTCTGCGACGAAGACGTAGACATAATCATTCTACTTTTTTCTCTAGGTTATGCAGCTCCTCATCACGGGAATGGTGACTAGCTTTAGGCTGGCTAGTTTGCTCAGAATGAACGGAGAGCGCCCTCTCGCTTGAAGTATGAGCCACATGACAGTCCCTCCTTCACTCGAGATTAACAAAATAGTCTCTGCGCTGAGAGCCCACGGATTCTACCGATCCGTTGCGCTGAGGACTAGCCATAACAGTAAAATTTTTGCAGGGGTACCTTAGGAGACCTTCCCACAAATGGCGCCAATTGTGGTGGGCAAAAATTGACAGCTAATAAACCTAGTGGATGTTTATGTGTTATTTTCGCACCCACAATAAATTTTTAGAGGTGGAATGCAAGGTCAACCTTTAGAGTACCCAACTACAATATAGCTAATGGCAAACAAATCAACTCATAGTATGAAGTAAGCACACTAAAAAAAAAGTAGGCCCTTTATTAGCTAAGTGTTCATCCTCGGGTTAAGTCCGAGGAAGGGTTTTACAGTTGGTCAATTTATCTCTTGTACTCTCTCTCACTTGTTTTTCTTTTTCTCTACCTTCACGCCCCTCCCCCCCCCCCCCCCCCCGATCCAAATGTTTCTTGACTTTATATAGTTAGCCAAAATGCATCTAAACTCTACATTTGGAGGGTTAGGATCACACTTCCTTGATACTTGTCCCATCAAGGCCTTACTAGTAGGTCTTACACTGAAGTTTTTAGTTGTGTGGGCACTGTTCATGATCACTTCCCCATTCATGCGGCTAGGCAAGTGGTTGCAATTCATTTAATGCAGAGGGGATGGCTCCGTGTCCTTCCTCCTTCCTCTCTCTCTAGTTCAGTGCCAAGTTACTCTTCTCTCTCTTCAGGTTGCACTATGCTCCCTTTACCATGGGTCCTCGTCCTTCTGAGGTTAGGTGGGCGTCCTTTGAGTCTTTATTAAATGCAATAGCTTAACTTCTCTACAAGTCACGTAAGCTCTTTTCAAGGATTCTTCATGAAGTTTTCTTCCTCGGAAATCTCCTTACCCATTTAATTAGCAGTTTTGGATCCTCGTCCCCCCACAGTTATTCATATGTTTTTTTTTATTTTTTATTTTATTATTATTATTATAAAGAATAGTTATCCCTTAAGAACAATTATTTTTTTAAATGAGGAATAACTATTATGCGGAATAACTATTACATTTTCCTCAAAAAAAAAAAAAAAAAAAGGAATAACTATTATATATCAAATTATGTGTAATAACTATTCCTTAAGTTAAGTAATGGCTAAAAAAAATTCCCGAAACCATTGTTGGCTACCACTCTCTGAATTCTTTTATCTCTGTCTCTGTCTCTCTGTCTCTCTATGTGTTTGTGTGTGTGTGTGTGTGTGTGTGAGAGAGAGAGAGAGAGAGAGAGATTAGATGTATTTAAGTTTTAGTAATATGATAATGTGGCATATCCTGATTAGAGGGTGTAAACCAAGTACTTATAAAATTTTGGGTAAATTACAAATAACACCCTAAAAGTTTGGGGGTGTTTGGATTTTATACCCTAAAGTTTCAGAATTTGGATTTTACAACCTAAAGTTTGGTGATGTTTGGATTTTACACCCTAAAGTTTTGGAATTTATATTTTACTCCCTAAATTTTAGGAGTATTTTGATTTTAATTCCTAAAGTTCAAGGGTATTTGGATTTTACACCCTAAAATTTTAGATTTGGGAGTGTAAAATCTAAACGCTTCCAAACTTTACGGAGTTAAATCCAAAGTCTAAAACGTTAGTGTAACATCTAAACACCCAAATTTTAGGGGGTGAATTCCAAATTCAAAAATTTCAGGATGTAAAATCTAAACACCCTCAAACTTTTGGGGTGTAATTTGTAATTTACCATAAAATTTAATCTCATATATATATATAGTGCACGTTTGGCTTCAACTTAAAAAGTCAACTTATTTTACTATTTAGCTTATTTTTGCTACTATTCATAGGCTTCACTACACTTTTTGGTACTATTCATGAGTTCAACTGTACTATTATAGCTAATTTTTACCTTTATTTACAGTACTTTCAGCAAAAATTTTTCAATTTCAGTAAAATAAGTGAATCCCAAATAGACCCATAATCTCAATAATTAATAATGAATTTTTTTTTTTTTTCAAAAAAGGTAACATCTGTAATTATTAATTTTAATAATTTAATTTTTTTTAAAAAAATTGAAAATATAAGCCTAATCAAATTATACTAAGGCACAAAATTTAATAACGAAAAAAAAAATTTAAACTCCATGATTTATTTATTTCAATTTTGAGTATATATTCTTTCTCAAAAAAAAAAAAATTAAGTATATATTAACTTATGGAATACATATATTAATTTTTTTTTAGATCGAGTTTTTTTTGTATATCATTTTTATTGAAGAAAGTGAATTCATTTATTAGAATTTAATATTTAAGGGATTTTTTTTGAAGAGGATATTTATGGGAGATGTCATTTTGTTTTGACATTTATGTAGATAACAATTTCCAACAAAAGACAATGATATTGATTATAAAATTATTTAATTTATATATAATAAGCTAAGATCCACAAATATAATTGTATAAGGATTTTTAGGAAATTTTATTAAAATATAATTTTTTTTTTATAGAGTTTCAACCTATGACGTCCACTTCTGATAATTATGCTCTTATTATCAGATAAAGACACCAATCGGTTTTTAATGTAGGTGAGATTAAACTTCAGATCTCTTATTCAACTATCAGAGACTTTTTCATTTTATCATTCTTCTCAAAAAAAAAAAAGAAATTATCATTAAATCATGTTAGACCAAATTACATTCAGTGTATTCATGTATTATTATTATGACCAAACATATGCATAGTGAACAAATTATTATTCCAAATTCTAAATTACATACAGCTGGATTCATAGTTTACTGCATTACCCTTTAATAAGTTCGTGAAACTAAAAAATAAAAAATAATATCAAAAGAAAGTGGCTAGGGCTATTAATCCTAGAATTATTTTTATTTTTATTTTTGAGAAGTAATCCTAGAATTTTTTTTATTTTTTTTTTTGAGAAATAATTACAACATACTGCTAACCCCGCAACTCGAACCCTTTCTCCCTTAGACCCCCAAGTACTTTGTACATGGGGAGGTGCCAATTCAACTACAAGACCTTTGGCAATAATCCTAGAATTGTTAGTTCTGCTAATTAACTGATGTTTTGTATATATATTCTATAGAATTGTTATTTCTTATCATACAAATCTAGCTTCAATTTCTTATCACAGAAATCAATCTACAATCTATATAAAACTAAAGTAGTTCAGCTTTTGGTTGATCTAATAATATTACCCTACATCAAAATTTGAATTTTCACAATTTTACACATCATTATTTTAATATATAATAAATTAATTAAATTTAAATACTATTATATTAAACTCTCCATTAAAATATTTTACATATATAATATATTTTCTTTAAATATTAGAATATACACTTCCATATATAAATACAATCATAATTAAATGTCTATTAATTACTAACATAATTATTAAATTTTAGATTTATGACTTTAGAGAAAAGTCTGACAAGTTGTGAATGGTGGAGTAAAAGTGATGGGTTCACAACTCCATTACTCATAACACACCACATAGATAAGTTGTGGTAAAAGTTATGTATACTATGATTTTATAGGATTAGTTGGTCTACAAATCATGAAAATAATAGAAAGTATTAATTCTTTACCATATATATATATAGAAAGTAATTATTTATTTTATTTTCCAATTTATAACTTGAAAAGTGAAAATTAAGATCTTTATAGTAAATGGAGTATCGGAAAAGTGTTGTAGGTTTTCCTACTTATTGTCGGAGAGAGTGCTTCTACCTTGTACGTTCGGTTATAAAGAAGACTTCTTTTAATTCCAACAACAATTCAGCTTAATTAGAGAGAAAGTTTTAGCCCTTTTGGACATAGTTTATGCTTATGCTTTCGTATTCCAACAATGTGATGTAAGTTTTAGAGTTACAAGACTTTCTCCAAGTCCAAGGTAAGTTTAATGTGTTCAAAGTATTTTAAGGCATTATGAGTACTGCATGATTTGTGAATCTTTTTTGGTGTGTAGCTATAAAGGGTTCAGAGTGAATATAGCTTTCTTTTATTCGAATATGAAGTATAATAATTAGTGAGAATGTTTCAGGGTTTTATGACGAAATATTACGTTTTTGATGCAGTTTGGTTCTGAGGAATCAAATAAGTATTTTTAAAAGCCTCTTTACATTCAAGCGGAGAAAGCTGTGTTTCAAAAGATCAATTTACAAAGGTTGTCTGTTTTCTCCCAAACAGTACTTGGATGACAAAAAAGCCGGCCTTGGACGGCTATGCTATTACTCACTACTCTCTCTCTCTCTCTCTTCTGTCACCTCCATATGTCCTCTATTTCTTTTTTTCATTGTTCTTTTCCATGATGATGCTATGTTAATCACTATTATACTATGTTAAATTGTCAGGAACCCAGTTTGACCCATCAAGGCATGGGTGGTGCTCAGGCCAAGCCTTCAAATAATAGTTCACACTGTAGAGGCTTAGACAAGTTGAAACTACAAAACGGGTACGATGGAAAAGGGGGGAATATGCATAGGGAGTCTGGTAGGAAGTATAACAGTGGGAATGTTTCACGGAAAGAGGTTCCGTTTATGCTGATTGAAACGGTTGAGTTGGTTGATGGGTTGCCCAAATGGCTCACTGATAATGTCCCAAGAAAGGTTTTGTCTGCGTTGATTGTAAAGAGTGCTGACTCCTATGATAAGCTCTCTAAGGTATATATATCTTATGTTAAAGTTTTACTTGTATTGTTTCAAATGTATTTCAGTATTTGCATGCTTAGACACTAAAGACTTAGTGATTACTGGAATATATATAATTTGATAGTTACAACAATGAGGAAGGGGGTTTCGATTCTTAGCTCTCTTAATAGAGGATAGTAGGCTTTGCTATTGAGTTACAAGACTTTTGACTGTGATTGTTAGTATATATTCATGTTAATATCCACTTTCTTTGGTATGAATCATAAATAATGCCCCCGTTTGGATTGAACTGATTCCTGCGTTTCGCGTCTCGCGTTTTGGTTTTTTTTTTTTTTTTTTTTTTTTTTTAGCCGCTAATGTTGACTTGGGAGGAAAAAACACTGTGCATGAACAGTGCATGCACTGTTCATGCACTGTTTATATAATAAAAAATATTAAAAATGGGTCCCACGGTACTATTCACATATTAAAAAATTATTTTGCTACAGTGTTTTCAGTTTTCAGTTTTCAGTTTCAGCAACAATAAGCTCAATCCAAATGGACCCAATATGGTTTGTCTGCCGTTTTTATGACAGTCTAAGGTTGTTTGATAGAAGAAAGATTGGAAAGAAAAAGAAAAAAACTACAATTTTTCATTTTTCACCTTTTTCTTATTTTGTTTAGAAAATATGAAAACTCAAAACTAATTAAAATTTATGATCCTAAACTTGAATTCCTTTTCTTTTCCACTAAATTCTTGGCAACCACAGCTATATTGGTGGATTGAATTGGTATAAATGTTTGGTCTTATTACAGGTGGGCCAGGGAACTTACAGCAATGTGTACAAAGCTAGAGATAGAGACACCAACAAAAGTGTTGCTCTGAAAAAGGTCCGTTTTGACATATCACAACCTGATAGTGTTAAGTTTATGGCACGAGAAATGATTTTCTTACACAAGTTGGATCATCCCAATATTATAAAACTACATGGATTGGCTACATCAAGAATGCATTACAGTCTGTATCTAGTTCTTGATTTCATGGAGAGGGACTTGGCAACAATCATCTTTCGTCGTGAAGAGAGACTTACTGAATCACAGGTCACAATTTATACTCTCTTACTACAGATTTTTTTTTTTTTTTTTAATTTGGATTTTTCTAGTTCATCTGTTGCTAATTTGAATAAATTATGCAGGTCAATTGCTATATGCATCAACTGCTCTCAGGTTTGAAGTACTGCCATGATTTAGGAATTATACATCGAGATATAAAAGCAGCGAACATATTGATTGACAAAAATGGGGTGCTAAAGATTGCAGATTTTGGGCTTGCGAATAATTATAGAACCAATAATCCTCTCACAAACCGAGTTGTGACACTTTGGTACAGAGCCCCTGAGCTATTATTAGGAGCTATTCATTATAAAGATGGTATTGATCTTTGGAGTGCTGGATGCCTCTTGGCTGAAATGTTAGCAGGGACAGCTATTATGCCTGGAAAAACAGAGGTAACAAACACTGTCCAATCAATTGTTGTATCCAAAATGTCACTTTCATTAATTATTTACCATTGCTAGCTAGTTTTTCTAATCAACAAGTTTTTTTCTACCCTTCAGGTTGAGCAAATTGACATGATTTTCAGACTATGTGGCACACCATCTGAGGAATACTGGGAAAAGTTGGAGCTGCATAAAAAATTCAAACTTCCCAAATACAAACGTAGCCTTGAAAATGCTTTCAGGAAATTCCCTGAATCTTCTTTGGGTCTGTTAAGAACTCTTCTTGCTTTGGACCCTGCACATCGTGGCTCTGCTTCTTCAGCTCTCCAAGATGAAGTAGGTACTAATTGGAAGGACTATCAGTGCAAAGCTTTTTATTTTCTTTTTTTTCTTTTTTTAAATAAAAGGAAAAAGAAAACTGCACTTGGACCTTTCCAAATTTCTTTTTGATTTTTATTATTGACCATTTCTGTCTAAATATAATGATTAACATGCTTGTCATTTTAGTTCTTTGATATGTACAGCTTTATAGACATCAATTCCAAATAGTGCTTCTTAATTTAAAACATTTTTTTTCTTAGAATTTTGCATAATAGTCTACTTAATTCCTTACCACTGACAAGCATCTGGAGTTACAAATTGATGGTAATTATTCAATTAAATTCCAGCATTACGGGTGTAATGCACTATTTCATAATCTAATCTAGTTGCATGACAAATTTTTCTTGATTATGTACCATAGTTCTACATAATATGAAACTATCTTGTAAGGTTGGACTGATCATCAAAACTTTGCTTTAATTTTTCATATTGTGATTCATTCGCTTGATGGGATTGTTCTATAATTTATTTTGGCACTTACACCAATTTCAATTCCAAAAATCCATATGATGTATTGAATTGCAGTGTTGAATTATTTCGCAAGGAAGTCCCATATGCAGTGCTCATTTCTTAAGATGTAATGCTTAGAAAATAGATTCTGACTGGAAATAGTTCTTCTTGCAGTTCTTTTACACAAGTCCATTGGCTTGCGCCCTTTCAGAGTTACCTGTAGTGTATAGCAAAAATGATGAAGTAGTGGAAGCCAAAGAAGAAAGAAGGTGAGTCTCTTTCCTGAACGGTAATAAATGTTTGTGACAGCATAGTATTAGTAGCACGTGTTCATTGGTCTATGTATGTTATCTGTGAAAAAGCTAAATGCATTAAGCTGAGTTAAAAAATATGTCACTATTTTTCAAAATGAACTTTTATGTATGTGCATAAACAGTGAGAAATATAACATGCCAATAGAGGTTTATGCTACTTCTCGCTGTAATAATTGCAGCCTATGAATCAATAGTTGCAATTTAAAAATTAAAAAAAAAATCCTGCAGTAGGTCTGTATTCTGAGAGGCTTCTAATTATTTTTCTTATTTTTACAGCTACAGGAAGTCTAGAATGAAACAACGGTCTAGGACACATCGTGAGCCACGGGGAAAAGATCTAGACACTGAAATTCCTAAAGAAGATTCTGAATTTTCTACCAAGGTAAAAAGAAAAACCTTGAAATCCAACTTGTATGTTGAAGTTATTGTTGTATCACAATGCTCTTCATCTTTATTGTTGTGTTGACATGCTGCAACTACAATACATTGAAGTTAACGTGAAAATTTATTGTTTCAGAAGTCGGAGAATAGTGCAGAGGCAGCTGTAGAAAAGCAAGAGCCTGGTCGCATATTCAGTAGTAGCTCATCTGTTGAAAAGCCGAACAGTCGAGCAGAAAGCCCACCCTTGGGCACAAGTAGTACCTCCTCTAGTGTAAAACCCTCTAGCCAAACAGAGAGCTCCCCTTTCTTGTTCAGCCCAGAATTCACTTCTACTAATCAAAGGATGTCACTGAGGACACCGGATCATCCTAATGCAAAGAAGAACGTCAAGAACATGATTCCAATACCCATCTCCAGAGCACGCAGTACTGCCAACTATGACAACGATAAAAATGGCATGTACAAATTAAAATCTGTCCATAGGTCTGCATCCACAAGGGAATTTAGAAGAACTACAAGTCGGTTTGAGGTACATGCAGTTAATGTCTAAGACACATGATGAGATTATTGCATATAGCAGAGTCACAGAGATAATTCTTCTTCTTTTAAGTTCTAATCAATTGTATCTTTTAACTTTTCCTAACTATATATATATATATATATATATATATATATATATTTTTTTTTTTCTCCAATATATTATGGACCAAAACGAATAGCCATATCTTGTTATCTCGTATTATGCTATAATTAGTCAAGGAGAAAAAAAAATACTACTAAATAACAAGATACGATTTGATCATACTTGTTATACTAACTAACAAGATATGATTGATATGCTATATATAGTTTGTCATTTGATATAGATTATTGTCATTTGATCTAGAGATTATCATATGATGCTATAAAAGGTCGGTTTGTTTTGCTAAATTTATGCAAGGTCTTCTTGTTATTAATTATAGAATATCGGCATGTATACATCTTTGATTCTCTTTTTCTTTCTGTTATTAATGATGTATGCAAGGTTTTTTTTTTCTTGTTATTAATGATGTTTTTCTTTTTAATTTCATCAGATCGATGTTAGACTTTTTTGTTTGTTTTTTGGTGGGGGTGGGTGAGAAGCGATTTATTCATAGTTTGAATTGGTTAAGTTAAACATCTCGAAATTTTATTCATGCGTGTTTGCTAACCGAGCGAGTGGATGGTTGTGGTTAAGCTCATGCTGGCCCATTGATGCCAGCCTAGCTTGTACCTCTGTCAAGCCCAAAAAGAACCAGTTTTTTGGGCTTAATTTGGATAGGTCAAAAATATTAAAAAAAAAAAAAAAAAAAAAAAAAAAAACTTTTCTTCTTTGTTTCCTCATTATCTATATAAAATCAGTAAAGTGTATCCAAAAGAATTTTTTAAATAATAATTTTTTTTTTTAAAGAAGTTCATCCAAACACTTGATTTATTGAGGGGAAATTAACACCGAAGAAGACAAGAGAGAATGAAAGAAATGAGTTTTACAAAAACTTAGTCTTGATACTCAGGTCAGGCCTCATTTGTTATCTATTTGGAGAAATGGATTCGGACCATTTCAGATAGCTCTATTAAGTTTTTGAAACCTACACTACACTAACT
This sequence comes from Quercus glauca, assembly GCA_023736055.1. Lineage (NCBI taxonomy): Eukaryota > Viridiplantae > Streptophyta > Magnoliopsida > Fagales > Fagaceae > Quercus > Quercus glauca. The sequence goes on along the minus strand of CM043316.1, from coordinate 62,082,006 downwards.
CCTTCAATAAAAATGTTTATTCGAAAAAGTGTTGTAAAAATACGTATTATGTTGTTTAAACAACACAACCAAACAGGCCCTAAACATTTGTGTGGCCTCTTCCTCTCAAAATTTTTTATTTTTTATTTTTTATTTTAAAAATACCATCTCCTTCTAAGTTCCAAACAATAATCTCTCCACTGGTATCTAAAAATTACCCTCACTACCAAACCTAACCAACTGTTCTACTTCTACTACATATTTATATATTTTAGGATCCAACTCACAATTGAAATTTATACAGAAGAACAAAAACATACTTACTCAAAAAAAAAAAAAAAAAAAAAAAACCATTTTGCACTTGTGTTTCTCTTTCACAATTTTTTAAAGGTGACACATTTTCCATTTATAGTTTTAATTTATAGATAAATAAATTTATTCTAATTATTAAAATAACAATTTAAATAAAAAAAAAGGGGGGGGGGGGGGAAAGTGGTACACAAAATGGGTGGAACTGTAATTGCAAGAAAACTATCTCATTTTTTTTGTTGTTTTATTTATTTTTTCCAAAAAAAAAAAAAAAATCACTACCACAACACCCTTTTCTAGGGCTCCCTATTATACACATATTTGCAATAAATGGAAATGAAAGTTAGGGACGTAGGGTAGAAATAAGAAAGATTAAGCATTGCCAAATTCTTAAAAGAAATAAAAGAACCTATAAAGTTTCTTGAAAACTTTTTGGCACATAGCCAAATATAATTTTAATGCTTGTATATTGATTTATTTTCTCACTTTTCTCAATTTACTTATAATTACTCAAATTATATGTTTAAATTTCTTAGCTTAGAATTAGTCTTTTAAGTTATTCTATTAATTAATAAATATGAATTAATTATTTTTCATAGTTTCTCTTAAATGATACAAGTCATGAAATAATAAATTACAGTTTCTATTTATGTTATATTCTGTGTGATAATTAATTTTTTAAATTACTTACATTTATTAGCATTTTAGAATCATCTAAACTAAAATCCAAATTTTCCCAGTTCTCGTGTGGTTTTGATTAAATGGAACAAATTACATCCAAAATGATGGAAAATGACAAAAAATAATAAAAAGGCCAAGATGCAATAACATATATGCATTGAGTCAGTTGCCAAAACATTCCATGTGGTTTCAATTCTTCCTTATTACTTCTTGAGTTTTTCATGTCTGCCAAATTGATCTATGGGACTAATTTTTATTAACTTTTATGGACAAAAAATATCATGTGATTATTACGTGACCACTTTAAAAAAACTTCCCAACTAATTTGTGCCACTAGTCATGTGATTTTTTTGTCCATAATAGGTTTCAAGAGTCAATTTGGAGTGTTAACATGTATAATATTGTGGACTTTAGGCCCAGTTAGATTACTTGTATAGCACACAGTCTTGTACTACACTCGCTTGTATCGCACACATATTTATTTGTACTGCACACATATACCTCTTATATAAAGGCATCCATGTATATTCTTTGATTGAGAAATACACTACTATCGCATTCAGTATGTCTAACATGGTATCAGAGCCACTGCTCTGACCTTTTCTTAGCAGTCTTGTCTTTATTGGTGTTACTCCATTTTCAACAACGCTTCCGCCGTCACAACAGTCGCCGTAGCCTTTTGCCATTGAACCTCTGGCGTCTTCCGACCGTTGTTTTTGGGTTTCGGACCTGCAGCCGCTGCCGTTGAGGAGTCGCACACTGTACAGACCACTGCAAGTATCGTCACCACTGTGAATAATGCTCCGATCACATTTCTGCAGGTACCACTAAGACCGTCTTCCTCCGATCTACACATTGGTGGAAGCCTTGCAGCCATCGAAGACCCCATGCGCCCTCATGCACCGCCCAAAGATTCTGCTTCAGCGCCCACGCGCCCCACGCGCCGTCTTAAGCTTCAAGCTGACGTCATCCGTGACGTCATCAGTGCCACGTTAGTCCTAGCTTACGTCAGCATCCAGTCATTTGCTGACGTCATCTTGATGATGTCATCTCTGCTGACCGTTGATCTCATTGACTTTGACCTGGCCATTGACCGTTGACTTTTACCGTTGACTTTTTCAGGGTTGACTTTTCTCAGTCAAGTTCTCCTTACCTAGTTTTTCACGTAGATTTCATTTTTGTAGTCTATTTTTGCATATTGTGTCTCTAAATGGATAAAAAGGAAATTTTTCTTCCTCGCCCCATCAATACTATATTGGAGGGGAATAGAAATTACTTATCTTGGTCTTAAACTATGCACAGTTTTCTTAAGGATTGCATGCTCTGGCATTATTGTACTGGTGCAATCACTATTCCTGTCAAAGGGGCAAGTGAAGAAGATGCTGCCTTCCTCAATCGCATGATTGAATGCGATAGTCACAACCACATGATCCTCACATGGATTCAAAACACTTCCATTCCTTCCATCGCTAATCTGTTGGGCAGCTTTGATGATGCAAAATCAGCATAAGATATGTTGGCCAAAAGGTACTCCACTACTCACGGATCCATGAAATATCAGTTAGTGATTGAATTGCATCAACTCAGGCAAGAACCAGGGCAATCCATCAATGACTACTATGATCAGCTTCGCTTCATTTGGGACAAAATTGACCTTTCTGATCCAATTTGGGCATGCTCAAAGGATGCTCGGCAATATGCAACCATTAGAGATGAATTTCGTCTCTATGAATTCCTGACGTCTCTGCACAAGGACTTTGAGCCCATTCGAGGTCAGCTTCTTAATCACAATCCTCATCCCTCTCTTGATACTGCTATAAATGAGTTGGTCAGAGAAGAAGCTCGTCTTGCAACACTTCAAGCTCAGAATAAGCTGAATGTTTTGGCTATTACTCCTTTTGCTCCTCCTATAGAGCAACCTTAGCAATCAGGTGATTCCTCTGGCTCTAGCAATCGTCGCAAGCAGACTAACAAAAAGTTTTGCAACTATTGCAAGCGTCCTGGCCACACCATTGAGACTTGTTACCGTTGCAACAAATCTACTACTACTGTTACTAATACTGAGCCTACTTCGCCGATGCCTTCCATTTCAGCTGAGTCCCAGTCTTTTGGATCCACTATCAACCTCTCCCCCACTGAACTACAGGATATCATAGCTCAAGCTGTTCGTATGGCTGGTAATGCATCTCTTTCCACTGCTCTTTTAGTTCTACCCGGTAAGTCTCAAACTTGGTTTTTTTATTCTACCTATTGCAATCACATGACACCTCACTCGTCCTTATTCTTCAAACTTGACCCTGCACCAAATCCTATTAATATTCATATAGCTGATGGTTCCACCATGCATGGGAATAGTCTAGGTTTTTTTTCGACCTCCAATTTCTCTGTTCTAAGGGTCTTTCATGTACCTGACCTATCCTATAATTTGTGCTCTAGCATTCTCGTCTTGGTCATGCCCCATCTTCTCGGGTACAACAGTTAGCTTCTCAGGGTCTGTTGGGTTCTGTGTCCAAAGACAACTTTGATTGTACTTCTTACCAGTTAGGAAAACAACCAGCTTTATCTTTCAATAATAGTGACTCTATCTCTAATAGTATTTTTGAGTTAATTTATTTTGATGTTTGGAGACCTTCTCTTGTTGCTAGTATTGGTAGATCTCGATATTTTGTTGTTTTTATTGATGATTATTCTCGTTATAATTGGATTTTTCCTATGAAATCTCGTTCTGAAATCTTACCAATATACAATGACTTTGCAAAAATGGTTGAAACACAATTCTCCAAACGTATCAAAACATTTCGATCTGATAATGCTCTTGAATATACTCAATATTCTTTTCAAGCTCTGTTACATTTCTATGGCACTGTACATCATCTAACTTGTCCAGGTACCACTCAGCAAAATGGTCGAGCGGAAAGAAAACTTTAACATATTCTTGACACTGTTCGTGCTCTTCTTCTTCTTTCTGCCAAAGTTCCTACCCCATTTTGAGGTGAAGCCGCTCTTCATGCTGTTCATGCTATTAATTGTATTCCAAGCGCTGTCATCCATAATCAGACTCCATATGAGCATCTTTTTGGGTCACCCCCTAACTATCATTACCTTTGCTCATTTGGATCTGCTTGTTTTGTTCTCCTTCAGCCTCATGAGCACAACAAACTTGAGCCTCGATCTAGACTTTATTGTTTTCTTGGTTATGGCGAAACTCAAAAAGGGTATCGGTGTTATGATTCTGTCTCTTATCGTCTCCGTGTTTTCCGTAATGTTGTCTTTTGGGAACACCGCTTAGTTGTTGAACTCTCTCATTTTCGTTCTTCCCTGACTAACTCCTCTGTTTTAGAAATATTTCCAGATGAGTCTCATGCTCCTTCTACAAATAATCTTGATCCTCCTTTGGATTTCTCTCCATATATTTTTGATGCTTCTCCTAGACAGGTAGAAGATGAACAGGTTGATGACGAGCTACCCCACCTTAAGCCTGGGTCTCCCGCTCCTGCTCCGCTTGAAGATCCTCCACAAGACATTCCACCTCGCCACTCAACCCGAGTAAGATTCATTCTTGCACATTTACTTAACTATCATTGTTACACTGCCCTTGTTACACTCCACGAGCCTCAAACCTTTCGTGAGGTCTCCACTGACCCTTTATGGCAGATTGCAATGAAAGAGGAACTTGATGCATTAACCAAAAACCATACTTGGGATCTGGTTACTCTCCCTCCTAGATAGTCTGTGGTTGGTTGTAAGTGGATCTATAAGATCAAGACTCACTCTGATGAGTCCATTGAGCGCTACAAGGCTCGTTTGGTTGCCAAAGGTTTTACACAGGAGTATGGGATTGATTATGAAGAGACTTTTGCCCCAGTTGCTCGTATCTCATCCGTTCGTGCCCTCTTAGCCGTTGCCGCTGCTAGTAAATGGGACATTTTTCATATGGATGTTAAAAATGCCTTCCTTAATGGGGATCTAAGTGAAGAAGTCTATATGCAACCTCCTCCTAGTCTATCTATTAAATCAAATAAGGTTTGTCGCCTTCGACATGCACTTTATGGCCTTAAACAAGCTCCACGAGCTTGGTTTGCCAAGTTCAGCTCCACCATCTTTCACTTGGGTTACACTGCCAGTCCTTATGATTCTGCCTTATTTCTTCGTCGCAATGATAAAGGCACCATTTTGCTTCTCCTATATGTGGATGATATAATCATAACTGTTAATGACCTCAACGACATTCAAGAACTCAAGGATTTTCTCAGTCAGCAATTTGAGATGAAAGATCTTGGGCATCTCAGCTATTTCTTGGGTCTTGAAATCACTCGTTCCACATATGGTCTTTATATTACTCAAGCCAAGTATGCTCCTGATCTTTTGTCTCGAGCTGGACTCACTGATAGCAAGACCGTTGACACTCCAGTTGAACTTAATGAGCATCTGACACCCTCAGGGGGAAAACCATTGTCTAATCCCTCTCTTTATAGACGATTGGTTGGCAGCTTAGTTTATCTCACAGTTACTCGTCCAGACATTTCCTATGCTGTTCATTAGGTGAGCCAGTATTTGCTTGCTCCATGATCGACTCACTATGCTGTTGTTCTACGCATTCTTCAATACTTAAAGGGCACTCTCTTCCATGGCATTTTCTACTCAGCTCAGTCTCCTCTTGTGCTCCGTGCATTCTCTGATGTTGATTGGGCAGGAGATCCCACTGATCGCAGGTCCACTACGGGTTATTGCTTTCTCCTTGGTTCTTCTTTGATTTCTTGGCGAAGTAAGAAACAAACTTTTGTGGCCCGCTCCAGTACTGAAGCAGAATATCGTGCCCTTGTTGATACCACATCTGAGCTCCTTTGGTTGCGTTGGCTTCTTAAAGATTTAGGTGTGTCAACATCCTCTGCTACTCCTCTTTATTGTAACAACCAGAGTGCCATTCATATTACTCACAATGATGGTTTCCATGAACGGACTAAACACATCGAGATTGATTGTCATTTTATCCGTTATCATCTTGTCCATGGTGCTCTTAAGCTCTTCTGAGTCTCCTCCAAAGATCAACTTGCTGATATTTTCACCAAGTCACATCCTAAGGGACACCTTCGTGATTTGGTTGACAACCTCAAGTTGGTCTCACATCCACCTTGAGTTTGAGGGGGGCTGTTAACATGTATAATATTGTGGGCTTTAGACCTAGTTAGATTACTTGTATAACACACAGTCTTGTACTACACTCTTGCTTGTACCGTACACATATTTACTTGTACTGCACACATATGCCTCCTATATAAAGGCATCCATGTATATTCTTTGATTGAGAAATATAATACTATCGCATTCAGTATTTCTAACATGGAGGCTATAGAATCCAAAGAGTTATAAGAAAGAATTGAAATTCCGATAAATGTTTTTACAACTGACCCAAACCTTAGAGGGTGAACAGTTATGCCTAATAAAAATTGCCCTTTCCTCACAAGACACCTATAGCCAAGTTTACTACCACCCAGAACTCTAATTCAATTCTTCAAATTGTGTACAAATTCTAGCATGCTGATAACGAATAACTTCAAAATTTTTAAAGATCAAATTAAAATACTCACCGATAGAGGTTTGACCAGAGAAATTTGCACAAAATTGAAGTGGGCGTAGTTTAGATTTAGTTGCGTCGTTTTCTAAATATTATTATTATTGCCAATGGCATCCTGGGGAAGGTTTGGGATTTACTTGATTGAGCTTAGATGAGGTTGAAGGGGAATCAGAGAATCAATATCATGACTGGGAAATTGCAGAGGAAAAACATGAAGGCACGAGGGAAGGCCTGGTTAAAAATTTCGGCTTCTATCCCTCATTTGTTATCTATACAATTTTGATGAAATTGTGAGAAAATAAAAGAAAATACAAACTTTTCTACCCTTCCATGCAAGTTCTAATGCATGAACCTCTTTCCTAGGATTTAGCTTTTGGTCTGTGATTGTGATGATGAGCATGTGCTTTCTAAGGTGTGATGGACGGGTGACAAAGGCTTGTCTTATCATGAAAGACTTTTCCCCTCAACATCAAGCACTCTCTCTAAGATTTAAGGGTCATCAAATAGTCGTGCCCCATGGCCTGAACCAGTAGCCTAACGGGACACCAAGATAACGAATAGTTCGACCCATTGTTATTAAGGTCTATAGGTAGCTCACTAGTCTAATGGGTCCAATCATGGGCTAACAGTGTTAGGGATTAAATTGTCTTTAGCGACCAAATTGTTCAATTTTGAAATATTTTGGACTTTGTTGACATTAGGCTTAACCTCAAGGTATATTAGTAGATTTTACCCTAAATGATAGAAAAGGAGAAGGTTTCATTACACAACAAACTAACGTGGAGAGATATTGTTTTGGTTATATAATTTAAGTATGTAGATATATTATTTTAATGTTGTGTATAGGTATATAAAAGTTAGGTGTATTGTAAAATGATATGGTATAATTGATAAAATAACTTTTTGAGATGATAAAATAAAATAGAATAAAATTTCCAGTTGTGAATGCTCTAATAAGCTACTTTCAAAATAGCATATTACCTAATAGCACGAGTGAAGGCTAAAAAATGGTTGGGTGAGCTTGGTTCTCTAACACCTTTTCAAGCCCATACCCTAAATCTGAACTCAATTTGGTTAGACCTTTGCATATGAAGTTCAAAGTTGGTTGAACTTATAACCCGATGAAATTCCTTTCTTTGCGCTGGTTTATAAGGCATATGGCGTACTCCTAGACCATGTGTAGGATGGGCCCGTACCAGGCAACCTAAACCCACTTCATAGTGGGTCTATTAATTTGGAGACCTCTATTGGAATCAATGGGGCCAAAGTCAGGGCTATCACTGTTAGTACCATGAATAGTCTTACTTTGATAGCTTAATTGAGAACATTCCATTTTTGTTCATATACTTCAGGCCCTTCCCAAGTTTGGAATTGTATGAATGAGGTGTCATAACAAAACTTGAAACCTCAATTATATTCATTTAACCTTTATACTCATGGTTTTTTTACCCAGACCATTCAAAGAACCAAAGAAAAGAGAGGTTTAAGATTTTTAAGGTCGAATCAAAGTTCAACCAAGGTCAAACTATGATGATGTCAAAATTAATTTAATATTAGTTAAAATATAAATAAATGTATTAAATGTATAAAAATATGAAAATTTACCACCCCCCCCCCCCAAGTTTAAAGCAATTTAAACAACTTTCAAATGAAATTTTGTTATTTTTATAAAGTATAGAAAATAATAAAATATAAACAAGCTTTGAAAAATTGTGTTTATTATTCTTTCAAATAAAAAGAATTTTAAATAAAAATAAAATCATTTTCAACAACACAAATAAATTTAGCAAATACAAGTAAATAGTAATAAAATTAAATGCAAAAATATTATTCTTGTAAAATTAAAATAAATAAAGAGATGGGTTCAAGTTACACCTGGTGTAACTCTTATAGAGTTACACCATTTCTGTACCGTAGATTTTTAATAGATCCAACGATTGGAAAAATAGCATTAAATGATTATTTCTTTCCACTTATTTACCTAATTAATAATAGTTTTTCTCTATCCTCATTTATTACTTTCCATAGATCTCATTGGATTTTTTTTAATGGTGTCCTTTTCTTCCTAAAATTTCTGTTGTTAGACAACATTTCTTCTTCTTTGTTAGACTCGTGTTTCAAATGGTTTTGAGGTTTCAGTTTTCCGAATCTCCTAATTCACATACTCTCTTAAAAAAAATGATAGAAAACTTTATGGATAAAGGTGACAGCCACAGAGACAAAGCAAAGCCTCATACAAAATATAACTCAAACATCATACTTATATTTCTACTTCAAAACCAATTAACCAAGTCTCCTAAACGGGGAAAAAATATCTCATAAAAAAAAAATCATTTTGTTGTATCTTTTCTTCCTCTACTCAGATCACGGTGAGAGAAAGAAGCAGAGAATTTTGTTTTTTATTGGGTAAGCAAGAGAGAGAAAATAGGTGAGAGAAAGAAGAGAATTTCTTTTTATATTGGGTAAGAAAGAGAGAGAAAAAAGGATAGAATTAATTTGTCATAAATAAGGAAGAGAAACAAAATAATCATTTAACGCTATTTTTCTAACCATTGGATCTATTAGAAATCTACGGTGCAAAAAAGATGTAACTCTTATAAAGTTACACTAGGTGTAACTTGAATAAATAAAATATAAATTCCATAGATGACACAAGGAATCTAATCAGTTCAGTGATTAATGTGCTAGATAAAGATCTTGAATGCGTGGGAGGTCATTTGTTCCAAAAACGAATTTTGTTTTAGGGAGTTATGGGCAAAGGAACAAACTTGCTTGCGCATTCTTCAAATTTTCCTAGGAATTTTTGTTGCATGTAATTTAAGCTCTTAAAATGAATCTTTTTGCACGAGGCTTTCTAATGGCACTTGAAATTGAAATATCAACAAATCGTTTTAAATGAAATTGAAATATCTATATTTTGGTCCAACATTACCGCCAATCAAACGACCAAATCTTTTGGTAAGGCTTGGTCAAATTTAATCAAATTTCAGATTTTGTAATAAAACTTCCAAGTACAGCCTAATCAATTTCGCCAACCTTTACCGATTCAGGACGATTGTCCTTGCTCCTTGGTGTATTCAATTAACTTTCTACCTCAATTAGGTTTATTTTTATTAATTTTATTCTTATTTGCAAGCCCATCAAAAAGATGTTTTCAGGGGGTGTGGGGGGCAACCGGCCGACCGAAGCCGATGTCCCCCTCTTGTAGGCACCTTGAATTAATTACCAACGGTTCAACCATTCGTTACCTTTGGGCAAGAATGTGCTGGGGGATTGATTAGAGATTGAGAAGGTAAATGGATGAAGATTTTCATTATGAACAAAAAAATCAGCACTAGTTTATTAGTTGCTACCAGGCTTCGCATGCCCATGCTATATTGACATTGATTTTGAAGGACTCTCAACATTGAAATAGAAAACCCTATATGTGTGTATTATGATATAACTGATTGCAGCTTCTTGATTAGTGAATGGCGTCTGTATTCTCGTTTTATATGCATATAGGGAAGGGAATTTTTGTGCAGCTTAATTGTGCGGATTTGCTAGCTTAGCTAAGAAGTGTTGTATTTTAGATAGTACATATTTATATCAAGTTATGCTCCTCCTCCTTTCATTTTAAGTCAATTATCCGCAGATGCTATATATGGTTGTAACTTGTAGCATGCCCAAGAATATATATGTTGTGCCAAACATTAATTTTATATTGATCTATTACATATTTTAAACTAATACTAAAAACAAAGACGAAAATAAAAACGTATGCTACTTGGTAATTGGTATTGTAGATTTCAATGACATTCTCTATGAACACGTACACACAAAAGGTCCAAAGTTAAATCATTATAAATCATAATCTGAGTTCCTTCCAAATGCACGCCAATTAAAGCGAAAATTATTCACAATTGACATTATGGCGGCACGAGCTATAGCAGTGCACTCGGCAGGGTTTCATTCATTCACATTTACTTTCTGCATGGACATATGACATATCTGCTTTAGGGACGAACTATTTTAGTCCAGACAGTACTGCACAAAAGAAAATTGTGGAACATCATGATTTGCTTGCTTAGCCCTAATTGAGGGTCTGATGAAGATGACAGAGCATAATTCAAAAGATAACCGCAATATAAACGGCTATGATTGTTCCTAACTGGATAATACTTGCACTAGATTATCTCTCCCCACTGAGTTGAAAATACATATGATAAAGTAGTCCAGAGTGAGATGATTCATGAATGAAACACCAAGGCCCACAGAGCACTGAGCGTGCACCTATCCTAGCTAGCATAAAGTGGAAGATGACTCCATTTTTGTTTTTGGTTAAAGGTACTCCTCCATTGCTTTTCATAAAGGTTAATTAGGGTGGCTGACTCTCCAAAGTTGCACTACCAGATTGACTAGGTAAAGCATTCACATTTGCATTTACAAAAAATATTTTACTTTACCTTCTTAAAAACTTCTTATTATTTATACCATATCATTTTACAACACACCTAACATCTTAACTTTTATTTTCTTATTCAACTCATTAAAATAACATATACTATTCAATAAAATAATATAATTCAAGCTTGCTACAGTATCATCCTATCCAATAAAATATAATAAACATTATACAATTTTTGCTAAAGTGTCATCCTACATATTGGATGGCAATTACAAATTTTTTTGCAATTGCAAGACCGGATAATGTTGTTTTTAAGGATTTTATTGCTAAATTTTACCTACATATAGCATATGAGAGACCCAATACTAATACTCTTGGTATTGCTTCAGTATGCACATCCCCTTGCAAATCCATGTACCACACCATGAGTGAGTACACAATTTAAAATTTGATATCCAACAGACACTATAATTAATTTTGTATATAAAATTGAGGTGATAAATTGTGGTTAATTAGTTTAATATCATTTTCACACGAGACTAATATGAATATGGTTTTGTGGATCACAATCTATAATCTAAAATAAATAAATAAAAAATATTATGAAATTTATATATGGTGCCATTAAACGCTCTGATTGGTTGGAACTAAGTTTAAGTTTAAAAAGAATAAAAGACGACAAAATAGGCCACAGTCTGTCCAGATGGCCCCCTAGAATTAGATAGCAGATACCGCAGCACGTGAAGACATTTTTTGTTGCTGCAAATTACTAGTAAGTAGTGATGATGGGATTTGATGGATGTATTGGCATTGGCAATGGCATCTCCTACTACTGGAGTGGAGCCCACAACCAAAACAGCATATATCTTGATCTCCTACCCCCGCTGGACCTCATGATTGATTCCTAGCCTACTCGTGATAAACCAAAAGCGAATGAATAAATGATGAAACCCCACCCCGGGCCCCACTCTTTCTTCTAATTAATATTTCCTATCGCCACCAACCCAGCTCTATAGTCTATTAATCTCTCTACATATATATAACATGATGGAGATTATAATTTTCCCAAAGAATTTAAAGTTAGATTGATTGAGAATATATGGAAAAGAGCAAGTCATTGCCTGGGTACTCCTCGTCTTACTCGGGTGAATATGGATTCCGGGAACAATCATCATCAAACTCGTACAACTTTAATGGGCCATGTCAACAGGGAAACGGGTTTGCTACCTCGACTGATCCAGAGCTCAAGAGGAAGAAGAGGATTGCGTCTTATAATGTTTTCACCATGGAAGGCAAACTTAAATCAAACGTAAGGAGCAGCTTCAAGTGGATCAAGAACAAGTTCAGCGATATACGTTATGGTGTGTGACGCTACTCATGGACTCACATAAAATGTGTTATTACTCACTTCTCTCTTCTATCTCACTTTTCATATATTTTGTGTCATGTCATGCTTCTTCTTGTTTTATTCGTAATTAGAGGGAGATCCAAATTCTGCAAAACCAAAGTGAAAAAAGGGGTGGAAAACAAAATTCTTCCCTCATTGGAAAACAGAATTCAGAGTGTCATGATGTTTGATATTATGTGTGACATCCTTTGCGTGTAAAAAATGCATCCCACCTGTACGCCCATTTGGGTTGTGATTAAGTTCTTTAACATTTAGCCCATTTTTTTCTCTATCTCTTTCTTTCTTTCTTTTTGGGTTTTTTTATTTCTTTCCCCTGAAATTCTCTCTTTTCTTTTTTAGGTAGTAAAGTCTGGGTATCTCTTTTCTATTATTATTACAATTCTTTAGTTTCCAGATAATGACTAATTCTAGTTACACGACTAATCTCGCACTCAGTTCTACAACTAACTTTACTTGTAATGCTATAAATTGTGGACTTTATTTTTTTTATTTTTGAGACTGACCACTTTTATATAAACTACTCACAACTTATCAAGTAGTAAGTTTAGGCGTGGAAATATGACTAGGAGAATGGCCCTGTCGTCAATTCTCTAAAATGCTTGTGGTTGCCCCGGTTTCATTGAAGGCCTCGTCGGATGATTATCTCAGCATCGATCGATCGGCACAGATATCCAGTGTGGTCTCAATAAGCATCGGATTATACCATTACCGCTATTCGCTACTATTGATGGGTTTAGATGTAACCTAGCTAAGCCGATCGAGTGACCCATGATCACCCTTAATTACACCCAAAAGTCCCTACCTTGTCTACTGGATCTGGGATTGTCATTGTGGTACGATTCATCAATTTTGGATGTATGAGTGGAACAGCTTAAACCGGTTTGATCACTTTATGATGCCCGATTTCCTTAGGAGGGTAATTAAGGAGAGAACAGAAGTGTACACACTCCCCACTTAAAAGGGATCCACTCACTCAAGAGATACGAAGTATCTGATAGAATCATAGAAACGCTTACTACTGTAAGGAATCTATCAAAGAAATGCATAGCAAGAAATTCAAAATAAATGCTTATGATTGCATTCAAATAACACACTCAAATCTCAATTCTATTATCTTCATCCGTGTGTGTGTGTGTATATATATACATATATATATATATATATGAGATCGGATATATAGAGGACCATCTTGGAACAACTCTTCAATTACTAGTAATGACGAGTGATCGACGACACATTTTTAAGACCAAAATATATAATAAAAACCAGATCATTGATCAAATATGCAAAACTCAACTAACAATACCTGTTAACAAGACATAGGAATTGAAACCAGCACTTTGAAAAAGAAATAGACATATCCAAGACCAAGAGTAAGAGAATTCAAAATTCGGTATTTCCCGAGTTTAGTCTGCCAATTCATACAGGATATATATATTAAATTGGTCATAATTTCTCATAGAAAAATCAAAATTGCACACCGATTGATGCGTTTAAAACTGTAGAAATCTAGAGTATTTCAATGGTATATGGCTTGTTGAATAATAGTTTGAGGATAATTCCATAATTAACTTTAAAAATAACTCCAAAACGTTAACTCATGTTATATTATGACTTCATTCCATTGAATGCTCAAACTTTGTATTCATTAAAATGCGTGAAGAACTTTGAAATGACCATTTGCTTCAGGCATTAGTTTAGCATGAGACCTAGTAAGAAAACATTTTGTAAGAATTATGGTTAAATATTTTAATTTATTATTTTTTAATAGGTTAAACTTTGAGACAATCAATAATTTAATATGGTATCAAACTCAGAGCATAAGATTCTAAGTTTGATCATTGACTTTACCTCACATTCAAAATGTTAAAAATCTCACGTGTCGGACTCCACTTATTAAGGAGAAATTTAAGTTCACACATATTGAAAAATATTAAAATTATAATTAAATGATTAAATTCATTATTTTCTACCCTACAAAAAATTGGTTCTATTGCAATGACTACAAATACCATACACCACCTTTAGTTGCCCAAATCCACTGTTACTGTGCCACATGGTAAAAGTGGATTTGGGCAACTAAAGGTGGTGTATGGTATTTGTTGGTATGTCAGGGGGGTGAGAGAATCTTTGGCAGGAGATGAAATTGGGGTTGAATTCCAGGGAAATTGAAATTAGGAATTGGATTGCTTCCTTTTTTTACTTTTTCTAAATCTGACGTGGGATGACTGTGGAAGTGTTTAATTTCGGTGGGAGTTTTATTTTATTTTCTTTAATCCAAACGTGGGAGTATCGGAGTGTGGGAGTGTTTAATTTGGGAGGGATTTTTTTTTTTTTTTTTTTTTTTTTAATCTTAATCTAAGCGCCGGGAGGATTTTTGGGTTTTGCGGGGATTGGAAAATTTTGGTTGGAGTTTTTTTATGTTTGGGAATTCTAACACCTAAAAACAACCTTTATTGATACATTTTAGCAAAGCATATATAGAATCGTTTTAAAATCCAAATAAATTAGCATCGTTCATCCTACATAGGGTTGCAATATTACTCTTTTAGTAATGTTTTACAAAAGCGCACAAATGCTACAAGGTAATTGGTAATTAGACACATTTATATCATAGATAAATCCACCAAATACCCTTTCTTAATATTTGTGATAATAAAGGTATGTTTGGTAGATTATAATAAGTACTATAATATAATAGTTTTTTTTTTTTTTATAGTTTAGTTATATTTTAATTACGAGTAATAGTTATTCTTTATGAATAATTATTTTTTAAAATGAGGAATAACTATTCCTTTATAAAAGGGTTAGTAGGTATAATAATTTCTAAAATTTATATTGTAAGGGCACGATTTGCTTTCCAAGACCAAAAAGTAAAAGGACTAAGGCCTAAAGAGCCCAATACAATGAATTTGTATAGAGTGGGCTAAAAACTGGATTTCAGTGAGTTAGACAACAATCACAGTAGGTTAAAGGTTACTAGAAAATGAAAATAAACAAGTTTATGCAAAGAAAATCTTCCTCGACAAAGTCCAAGGAGAGTAGTTCTTATATATTTCTATTGGACTTGAGCACAATTACAATTCTTGAGTGTGCAGTGTTTTTCTATAGATTCTCAGCCCTCCACGTGTAGATCAAGTTGCTGGTTTTGATCCTTGTCCCATCAGCACCTTTCTAAAGTCTTTGTGGGTAGCTGAAAGGCTGAATATCACTGTTCAGGTATCACCTCCACATTAATGTGACCAGAGAGTTAGCTGCAGAGTATTCAATGCGGTGGTAGCATCATTCTCTTAGATATTTCTTAGCTTTTCTTTGTCTTATTCCCTTTTGATACTTATCCTTACCAGTATAATCGTCTGGAGTGTTGTTCTTAATGGTAGGTCAAACCCTTAGCCTCTACTCTGCTTAGCCGAAGAGGTGTTTCTCCTTGGACTACATTCTCATTCCTTTATGACCAGACTTCTTCCATAGCCCACTAATTTGCATATCCTCGTTAACGTCTACCCGTCCTCAAACAACTTAATTTCCTCGGACACGGCCCATAGCCCAATATCCATTCCTAGGCCCTTTATCCCTAAAATAGCCCTTCGAAATTCCACTCTTTTGCTCCTCGGGAAAAAGAGGGATTTTGATATTCTAGTAATTATTCTACTCTGCTCTTACGTCATCCCTATCTGTGCGGGTGTCTTTTTAACTGCCCAAAAGTACGCTCCTAACGTTTCGGCATCCGGGACATATCTGCTTTATTTCCTACGACGCCATGTTCCCCACATTCTACGGTACGATGGAAATCCTATAGTGGAAAATTTTAGGGGGGCATGGGCGGGAATTGTCCCACTTACTTTTTCCCCTCATATATATATTGCCTGAAGTTTTTAGCTGCTTTACTTTTTGCATCTCCAACACTCAAGAACTAGTTTGAGGAGCTCTTCTTCTCTTTCGTAAGTTACCCTTAGCTTTTCTCTTTTAAATTTAGAACCTTTTCAGAACCCCTAAACGTATAGAGAGTTTTAAAGCTCGCAACCGTATTCCTCTTGAGGTTTCCATTAGGAATTTTCGCCGGGGGAATGGCATGCCATGAGGCAAGAGGGAGAAGTGGTAATCCCTATGATTGCCTTCATAGAAGGAGGGATGAGAATCTCCAAGGGTAGGGTGACTAGGGACTACCTCATGCCTTATAGACTCTCCCCTACCCAATGCGCTCCTAACATGTTTAGGATTCTAGGTAGTGTAGATGCCCTTAATGAAAGGATGAACGTGAACCTTACCCACCAGAATGTTAACTAGGTTTACAACCGTCACAAACTAATAGGACAGGGGTACTACCTGAAAACTAGAGTCCCTACGGTTAGATTTATATCGTGTCTCCCTGAGTCCAACAAGGGTATGGACAAGGATTACTTAATCTTCTCAAGGGGGGGGGGGGGGTGGCATGATGTACTTCATTACCTAACACAAGATGGCACACCAGGTGGGATACTTAGGTTTAGGTTCATGATTCTAACAATAACCCATCTATTACTAATGTTTCCTGTACTCACTTTTTCCACATTTACTTGTAAATTTGTTCTTATTTTATCTGTGTTGTGTTTTAATTGTGTTTTTACTTTTGGCAAATTTGCTAATAAGTATTCTACCATTCCAAACTTCAACCTTGTCAACGAGCCCGACCTAACAAAGATACTAAAGGCTGAAATCTTTGTCCACACAAACGAACAATTAAGAGCGGCCCACCTCATCCTCGGCTACAACCCGATCTCTTCCAGCTTTCTAGCCCCCAAGTACGTGATAAAAGCAAGAGATCCCCGTTTGCATCAAATCAACATCGCAGTACCGGTTTTCCTTGTTGCTGGCCCTGTTCCAGAAGGCGTACAACAAGTGGAATTTCCCTTCCAACACACAGCCGAGGAAGAAGCAACCCCTTCCCAACCAGCTCCTGAGGAAGCAATAAAAGTAGTTGAAGTCTCAAACTCCGAGGACGATTTTGAGGTCTTCAACCAGTCTCAATCTCTAGAACTTCCAACTGGTGATTTTAGCCACCTTCCTCCAACCCAAGTAAGCAGCATCCAGGAAGCCCCAAGTATACCTAACATGATGGTCTACAACGCAAAACCAAAACAATCCTTTTGGGGCTCTTAGAGTCCCAAGCAGGAGGTAATGTGCCCGAAGTAGAGGTTTATACCAAGCCTCCCACTCCTCCTCCTACTCAGATTTCCCAACCTGACCCCACCGAGAAGAAGAGGAAACTGGACTAGAAGGGCAAAGAGGTGGTGGAAGAAGGAAATGGCCTTCCCTCCAAAGAATCTGAGCCCCAGAAAGGAGCCAAAATAGCTACGACAATACAAACAAGGTCCTCTAGTGAAAGATATATTGTGGAGAGTGGGTGTGACCGTCACACCAAGGTTCAAGCCTAAAACCCCCCTCTAGTGCTGAATGGATCTCCTCTCCCTTCAGATGCTTCGATAAAGGACTTCTAACAGGGGAGAGTTGGATATATGGCAGATGCCGTGGAGCAAGCCTTATTGCTACCTGGAGATATGGCCGACCTAAAGACTATGAAGAAACACAAAGTATTTCTAAGTCTAAAGAGAGACCTTACGCTAGTAAATGTGTGTGTGTGTGTGTGTGTGTGTGTTTTTTTTTTTTTTTTTTCTTTTTTCTTTTTTACTTAATGCTCTAATTACTTTATATCATCCTCATATATATATATATATATATATATATATAGGTTGTTCAATACGCGTATATGGCCGAGGAGCTGGTGAACAAATTCCACCAGCAAATGAAAGAAGAGGAAGGGAGGAGGATCGCTGCTGTGGAAACCTTTTCCCTGGCCGAGAAAAGGATCCAAGAGCAGAACACCCAACTGACCGAGGCTGATAGGGAGACGAAAAGTGTCGAGCCTGCTTTGCACAGGGCTGAAAAGCAGGTAGAAAATCAACGCAAACAGCTCCGTCAGACTAAAGACCAATTATCTGCAGCTAAGGAGCAGATAGGAGCCTTGAAGAAGAAACTGGAAGAGGTGGAGAAAGTTATATAAAAGGCCAACCAAGACGGCTATGACGTTGGGGTGGCAGAGACTGAGGAGACTCTTAGGGCTGAAGTCTTTAGGGTTTGTAGAACTTACTGCCTCTAGGTATGGAACGAGGCCCTCAATCGAGCTGGGGTAGAGGTCTCTTCTACCTTAAGGAGAGTAGAAAATGTCTACTATCCCCCAGCTATCCGAACGCCAAGCCCCTCAGGCTCCAAGACAGAAACTGCTCCCAAAGAGTCAGACCCTAGTAAAGATATACCTACCAGGGATCTTCTTTCTCCCAATTGTCCTCCTAAAGAGGCAAAGCTGGCTGGTGCAACTGAAAAAGAGAAAGAAACAGCTAAGGAAGTGGCCCTTGAAACCCCAAAGCCTCCAGCTACACCCAAGGATTCCTCTAAAGAGAAAGGGGTCTCCTAGAGCCAAGAAATTGTTTTGGCAACTTTCCCCATTCCTACCAAGGAGGATTTTAAGAGTAAAGGTCCAGCCTCTACAACAGCTGCAATTGCCAAACCTGCTAAGGCCACAACAAAAGACAACCCTCCTCTTAAGATTAAGTAAGGCCTAAGTTAGATTTGTAGATTATTATTATTATTATTATTATTATTATTATTATTATTGGTTGTTGTTTACATTTCTGAAATTTTATTACTTTGCCTTTTTCAAGGCTCTACTTAATGACAAGTATCAATTTCTTTCATGTTCTATTGTGTTTGTACAAAATTACATATGATTTTTGTTTTACCCTATACTTAATTGACATAAGCATGTGATATAACTTCATTTAATTCATGATATACCTTCATTCTTGACTTTAATAATTGTCTACATAAGGGATAGTATAATTGCCACATTCTATGTAGTCAGCAATATAACAAGTTAACCACCCTAAGTTTCAACCCTTAGTAAAATGTAATTTTGACTTAAAAAACATACATGGTGTATCTGAGATCAGCAGCTTATATGACTATATGTGCTTTAGGCTTTCCTTCTCAATTTCAAACAATGACAAAACGTCCACTTATCCAAGGTTTTACATACTCACCCATTTAGTAGCAGATTAAGATAGTAATAGGTGTTAATTTATCCATAGTATATGGTCCGAGGAGCCAAATGTTACTAAGGTTCTGTTTAACTCCTAGAGAGATATTATGTGATCCGAGAAGCCAGGCATGACCAAGGTTCTGTTTAACACTTGAATATTTGCCAAGGAGCATTAATTTACCTAAGGTATATGGTTCGAGGAACCAGGCATTATCAAGATTCTGTTTAATACTTAAACAAATAATAAGGAGTATTAATTTACCCAAAGTATGTGATTCAAGAAACCAAGCATGACCAAGATTCTGTTTAATACTTAAACAAATAATAAGAAGTATTAATTTACCCAAGGTATGTGGTCTGAGGAGCCAAACATGACTAAGGTTTTATTTAATACTTAAACAAATAACGCACACAACACATAATGCTATGAATAAAAACTTGGCAGAGTTATCTTTCATTAATAATAATACCTTCATAAATTATTTACATTCCATAGGCGTAATACAACAATTTCATCTAAATCTTCTAGGAAATAAGCACCTATACCAGCTACTGAGGTGATACGGTATGACCACTCTCAATTGGGCCCCAATTTTCCCCATGTTGGATTTTATGCAGTACCCACAACCTTCCTCAACATTAAGTCTCCAGGTGCTGTTGGCCTTAACCTCACACTTGTGTCATAAAACTGTTTGAGCTTCTGTTGATAATATGTCAACTGAACCATGGCAGTTTCTCTTCTCTCTTCAATCAAATCAAGCTCTTTTCTAATAGGTTGTCATTGTTGTCTGCAGTGAACAAGCTCGTCTTCAGCGTTGGAAATCCAGTCTCTAAAAGGATCATAGCCTCGGACCAATAAGTCATGGAAAAGGGTGTTTCCCCAGTTGATCGGCGAGGGGTAGCTCGATATGTCCAAAGAACATGGGGTAGCTCTTCCATCCATTTACTCTTTGCATCATCCAACCTCTTCTTAAGCCCATTCACTATAACTTTATTAATAGCCTTGGCCTGCCCATTCCTTTGCGGGTAAGCCGGAGTTGAATATCTGTTTCTAATACCCAATTCACAACAATATCTCCTGAAAACTTTACTATCAAATTGAAGCCCATTATCCGAGATAAATGTGTGAGGAATCTCAAATCCAATAACAATATTTTTTCATACAAACTTCTTTGCATCCACGTCCCTAATATTGGCTAGTGGCTCAGTTTTAACCCATTTTGTGAAGTAGTTAGAGCCGACCAGAAGCCATCTCCTGTTTCCTGCTACCTTAAGGAATGGCCACACAATATCCAAGCCCTATTGAGCAAAAGACCATCGGCTAGACAAAGGATTAAGGACACCTCCTGGCTGATAAATGTTTGGAGCAAATCTCTGACATTGGTCACATTTCTTCACATATTCCTGTGCCTCTTTTAGCATACTTGGCCACCAATATCCTTAAGTAAGGGCCTTGTGGGCTAGTGATCTGCCCCTTATATGACTTCCATAAATTCCCTCAAGTAACTCTTCCAAAAGTGGCTCTACTACTTCAGGATGAACACATAACAAGTATGGCCTAGAAAAAGAGCGTTTGTATAACTTTTAATCGTCACACAACAAAAAATGAAGAGCTTTTCTTTGCACTTTATCTGCCTCTCCCTTCTCCTCGAGCAGAGTACCTTCCTTAAACTATGGAATCCATCCAACTAAACCCTACCCTAATCTGGTGAATCTGGGTCTTCTCATTCCTCATCTCAATGGGCTTATATAAATCTTTAACTAGGATAACCCAAGGTAAACCTTGTGCCAAGGAGCTTGATTTTCGCTCCTCAGGATTTACTGCAAATGAAAGACTCAAAACCTGATTGCAAGTGCCTAACTTGGCTCAAATACTCTTGCATTCTCAAATCTCTAGCTTCCAACTCTCCCTTTACCTACCCACAACCAATCTTGAATCTGAAAACACCTCCACTGCTCTTCCTCCCATTTTTTGAACCATAGCCATCCCTACCAGCAAAGCTTCATACTCAACCTCATTAGTTGTGGTTGAGAAGCTCAACCTTAAGGATTTCTCAATAGTAATTTTTTCAGGAGACACCACAACTAGCCCCACTCCAGATCCTCTTTGATTAGCTGCACCATCAACATACAATTTCCAAGATAAAGGTCCCTGTAAGGAGATTGTCTCAACTGATTTTCCTCCCATATTTTGTTTGTCGCCCTCCTCTTCCAATGGAAATTCAGTAAACTCATCCACCAAATCTACAAGGACTTGGCCCTTAATAGAGGTCTGAGGCATATACTTGAAATCAAAAGCCCCTAATATTTTCCCCCACTTAGCAATTCTCCCTGTGTAATCAGCTTTCTGAAGTAGTGATTGAGGAGGAAGTTGGGTTAAAATCACAACTGTATGAGCTTGGAAATAATGAGAGAGCTTTCGTGTAGCATATACCACTGCCAAGATAGCATTTTCCAGTGGCAGATAACGAACCTTGGCCTCATGCAATGACTTACTCATGTAATAAACTAGCCTCTGCACTCCATTGTCCACTCTTATCAGCACTAAGCTCACCACATGAGAGGCTACAACAATATAAGCAAACAAAACCTCTTCCTCTTCAAGTCTAGACATAATGGGTGGCCGAAAAAAATATTCCTTCAATTGCTGGAAGGATAAGGCGCATTCTTCAGTCCACTCAAATCCTTTCTACTTATGCAATAACTGGAATAAAGGCCTACACCTATCTGCTGACCGAGAGATAAATCGGTTCAGAGTAGCAGTTATTTCTGTTAACTTCTAGACTTCTTTAGGATTCTGAGGAGGCTGCAGATTGTTTATTGCCTTAATTTAATTAGGGTTGACCTCAATTTTGTGATGTATGACCATATAACGAAGAAATTTTCCCGAACTAACGCCAAAATAACATTTAGAAGCATCGATACGTAGTTTATGCTTCCTTAGTATTTCAAAAATATTTCTTAGGTCATTCACATGCTCGAATTCTACTTTACTCTTTACTACCATATCATCTATGTATACTTCAATATTTTTTCCAAGTCGAGGCTCAAACATCCTAGTCATCATCCTCTGATAGGTAGATCCTGCATTCTTCAGTCCAAATGGCATCATCTTGTAGTGGTAATTTCCAGTAGACGTAACAAAAGCAGTCTTCTCCTAATCATCCAGAGCTAACGATATTTGATGATACCCTTGAAAGGAATCCAAAAAGCTCATTCAAAAATGGCCCACAATTGCGTCCACCAATTGGTCTATCTGAGGTATTGGGAAGGGATATTTTGGGCAAGTTTTGTTTAAATTCATAAAGTCTACACATACTTGCTACTTCCCATTCTTCTTCTTCTCTACCATTATATTAGCCAACCATTTATGGTAAAACACATCTTCTATCGCCCCTGCCCACTTAAGCTTGACTACCTCATCCTTGACAGCATTAGAATGTTCTTTAGAAGAATGCCGAGGTAGTTGCTTCTTGGGAATGACAGATAGATTAACATTCAAATGATGGCAAATAAAATTGGGGTCCACCCTAGGAGCTTTATAAGCATTCCAAAAACCGATCAACTCCTCCTTCTCCCGATACCCCCACTTGGAAAAACTTCTTCTCATCATCATCAATAACAACTTTTTCTAACTTCTCACACTTTGCCCCTTCTACCACCACGTCCGTGGACAGTACTATTATCCTTGATTGCTATAAATCTTTTTGCTGCAGAAGCCGAGGTCTCACCTCTAGCTTGATGCCAAATTGCAGCCACTAAACATTGTCTGGCCATAGACTGGCTTCCAATCAACTCCTCAACTTGATCCCCTAACAAGTACTTCACCTTCAAATGTAAGGTGGAAGAGACAACCCCCACGACATGAAGCCAAGGCCTCACCATGATAGCAGTGTAAAGGGAATAAGCATCTACCACAATGAAATCCACCTCCATAACTTTTGACCATGCCTGAATAGGTAGTCTAATTTGGCCCTTCGGGATGATTGTTTTCCCATCAAACCCTACTAAAGGAGAATCATAACAAGCTAGATCCTCAGGTTTCAGCTTGAGCCCCTTATATAAATCAGGGTACATAATCTCTGCAACGCTGCCCTGATCTACTAACACCTTTTTCACATCGTATCCTCCAATCCTAAAGGTAACCACCAGGGCATCATCATGTGGCTGCAAGGTTCCCACCTTATCGTCATTAGAGAAACTCAAGATTGGTCGGACATCCAATCTACTCTTCCTAGGTTCAGGAATCAGGTCCTCTACAAATGGCCGAGCTATAGACATCACCCTAGATGGGTGAGAGCCAGTCCTACCTAGGGCAACAAGAATAATGCTAATCGTCCCCAAAGGTAGTTTTGAAGAAGCATCTCTTTGAGCTCCCAACCCTGCCTGACTTCCCTGTCCATTGGGCTAATACAAGAATTGACTTCACTTCCCAATTTTGACCAGCTGCTCTAGGTAATCTCGTAAAGTCCTACACTCCTCTATAGTATGTCTTCAGTCCTAATGGTACTGGCAATGAAGACTTTGATTGCACTTTGTGGGGTCTCCTCCCATCTTATTTGGCCATTTGAAGTAAAGCTCATTCTTTATCTTCTCCAAGATTTGGTGTATAGGCTCTCGGAACACAGTGCTAACTACTTGAGTAACAGTAGATCCAGTGTGCCCAACAAAGTCTCTCCTAGGTCGATTATTATTATACGTATTCGACCTGAAATCCCTTCGATCGTGGGGAACCACTTTAGCCGTCCCCTTTCCCTGTTGCTGGTCTTCCTCGACCTATTTGTACTCATCAATACAATCCATGAGCTAGTATACACTCCTAGCAGGCTTCCTAGTCAAAGACTTTCTCAGATCGTGCTCAGCGGGCAGGCTGACCTTAAAAGTCCTTATAGCCACATCATCAAATTCTCATCTATCTTATTAAACATCTCCCAGTACCTATCAGAGTACGTTTTCAAAGTTTCTCCCTCTCACATGCTTAGAGACAACAGAGAGTCCAAGGGCCGAAGGACCTTACTGCAAGTAACAAAGCGAGCCTAAAATGCTCTAGTAAGCTCTTTAAAGGAGTTAATTGAGCCCTCCTTCAAACCATCAAATCATCTCATCACCACTAGCCCTAAGCTGGATGAGAACACCTTGCACATTAAGGCTTCATTCTTTAAGTGAACATCCATTCTCTGGTTGAAGTGGCTGACATGCTCCACAGGGTCTGTTCTACCATTATACATGGTGAATGTTGGCTGAGTAAATCACCAAGGAAGTTTTCCTCTTTCAATTCTACAGGTAAAAAATGACTTAGAAATCTGGTGCAGAGCCTTGCTCATAACATCGTTACCAAGACCCCTATGGGGTGGACTTTTACTTCTCCGCCTATAATGGCGGTCCTCATTATATGAATAAGACTCACTAGGGGGAGTCCTTGATCTGGGCCTGTAGCTAACATCATTATCATCGTCAAAGGAAGGCTCTGAGCTTGAAGGAGTCCCTCTACGTCTCTTACAACGTAACTTCCTCCGCAAATGGTCTATCTCCAATTGCATATTCCTAATATTCTCCCCATGGGACACGTGACTCCCACTTCTAGACTGACTCCTACTGGTATGAGTGGTGTGTATCTTGACTTCACGATCTCTCCTTCGTTCAAGATTGAGAAATTAATTTTGACGTTGAGATCCCACAGATTCTTCTCGATTTGGCCTAGAACCTACCATGGTTGGAAGATGAACTCAAGAATATTCAAGTTTCCCACAGATTGCACCAATTGTAAGGGAACGATTTGCTTCCCAAGCCTAAAAAGTAGAAGGACTAAGGCCCAAAGAACCCAATACAATGAATTTGTAGAGAGTATGTTAAAAACTAGACTTTAGTGAGTTAGACAACAATCACAGTAAGTTAAACGTTGCTAGAAAATGAAAATAAACAAGTTTATGCAAAGAAAATCTTCCTCGACAAAGTCTGAGGAGAGTAGTTCTTATATATTTTTGTTAGACTTAAGCACAATTACAGTTCTTGAATGTATAGTGTTTTTCTATAGATTCTCAGATGATCCCCTTGTAATGTGGTTTTACTTCTTTATATTCCCCTGCTTTACTTCATCTCAACCTTCCACGTGTAGATCAAGTTGTTGGTTTTGATCCTTGTCCCATCAGCACATTTCTAAAGTCTTTGTGGGTAGTTGTAAGGTTGAATATCACTGTTCAGGTATCATCTCCACATTAATGCAGCCAGAGAGTTAGCTGCAAAGCATTCAATGCGGTGGTAGCAGCTTTCTCTTAGATATTTCTCAACTTTCCTTTGTCCTATTCCCTTTTGATGCTTATCCTTACTAGTATAATCGTCTGGCGGTTGTTCTTGATGATAGATCAAACCCTTGACCTCTACTCCGCTTAGCCAAGGAGGTGTTTCTCCTTGGACTACATTCCCATTCCTTTATGACCAAACTTCTTCCATAGCCCACTAATTTGCATGTCCTCATTAATGTCTACCTATCTTTAGACAACTTAATGTCCTCGGACAGGGCCCACGGCCTAATATCCATTTCTGGGCCCTTTATCCCTACATATATTTCTAAATAAACAAACATTATATATGCATATAATAATAATGAAAATTCAAAAAAAAAAATCATCAAAAAAATAACTAATCTCTCTATTGCTCTTTTTCAATATTAAAAAAAAAAATTATTTTTTAGGAAATATAATTGTATGAGTAAGAAATCTCCTAAAATTTTCAATTTCATAAAAATACAAAATGTTATACAAACTTTACAAAATAAAATGGTTACACATACTCACATTGACAATAGATAATAAGAACTCATAACGATGTCAAATTATGAAAACTTGTAGAAGGAAATAATAAAATGTCATGTATTTGTGTGATTTTTTTTTTTTTTTTTGGTCTATAACTTGATATATTCAAGTTTTTTTTATTAATTTTTATTCAATTTAAAATTTTTAATGACTCCTAAAAAGAAATCCTGGATCTGTCACTGATTTAGATTCTAATAGTGTTAATTTAATAAGTAATTTTGCACTTAAAAAGGCAAGAAGAATAAATTTGCATTAAAAAAATTATTCAACTTTTATTTAAAATTTTTTTTCTGGAGAATCATTTATTTGAAATATTTAAACATATAAAATGCTTTATTTTATGTGGCATACTTGACTCCTAATGAACTACAGTTCAATTGGGCTTGAACTTTACCTATATTAATGGGCTTACAATCTAATGGCATTGTAACCCCTGGCCTTTTACTTATTGCCGATTCAATCCAGCCTCCTCACCACCCCAAAGGAAAAGTGGGCCTTTACCTGCTAAGCTGTTGAACATTAATACTTGCAATATATTATTTATTTATTTTTAATAAATTACCTATTTGATCTCTAATATTAATTTAGTCTTTAACGTTTTAAAGGTGTCAATTTAGTCTTTAAGGTTTTATTATTTTGTCAAAATAGTTCATGCTATTAATTGATTATGAAAAATGCTAATGTAGCTAATAGCTAAAATAAAATCATATATCATATATTATATAATAAAAGTTTGGCTTCAAAACCGTGATTGCACCAAGTGACTTCACCAAAAAGAAGAAATTTTTTTAGATTTTTAGATTTATAAATATGTGTATAATTTTTTTTTCTCCAATAAATTCTAAGTTGATAAAAAATATAACTTGATTACAATCCAAATTCTTTATCTAATCCATCTGCTATAATTTCTAAGTAGATTAAAGTATTAATTTGATTACAATCTAAATTCTTCATCTAATCCATTTAATCTTTATTTTTTAAGTGTAGTGTATTCTAATCCAAATTCTCCATCTAATCCTTATTTGTACCTGTAGTGTATTATAAAAATAAATAAATAAATAAAAAGGGAGTTTTAACAAAACATGCAACTTACATTAAAAAATAAGTGTTTTAACAAAACATGCTACCTACATTCAACAAAATGTAAAATTTTAAAAAGAGATTAAATTTAGTTGGTTTTCTTCTCTGAAAAGTAAATTTAGTTGGTTGGTGTCATACAACTACAACCTACAATTATAATCATCTAAATATTATCAACAAAACCTAAAATAATAGGATAGAAAGGAAAAAAAAAAAATCCAAAGCTTAAAATATTAAAATGTGTAGTTGTGTACTTAGAAGTATAGCTAATCCCATGAATTTAATTTTTTTTTATATAAAAAAGCACTTTCATTAGGAGAATATACACACAGAAAGTAATCATATACTATATAATAAAAATTGGGTTTAGAAGGCGTAGTTGCGCCAAGTGATTGCACTAAACTGCAGAAATCTTTTTAAAATTTTTAAAAAATAAATACTATAATTTTTTTTTGTACTTATCTTCTTCTCCTATAATTTCTAAACTGATAAAAAACTTAATTTAATTACAATACAAACTCTTCATTTAATCATTTTATTATTTTAATTTATCAGTTGATTGGGCTTAGAAACCGTGGTTGAACCAAATGGCTTCACCAAATAGAAGAAATTTTTTTTAGGTTTTTAGATTTTAAAATTGTGTATATAATTTTTTTTTCTCCTATAATTTCTACGTTGATAAAAAACATAACTTGATTACAATCCAAATTCTTTATCTAATCCATCTGCTATAATTTCTAAGTAGATAAAAATATTAATTTGATTACAATCTAAATTCTTCATCTAATCCATTTAATCCTTATTTTTTAAGTGTAGTGTATTCTAATCCAAATTCTCCATCTAATCCTTATTTGTACCCGTAGTGTATTATATATATATATATATATATATATATATATATATATATATATATATATATAAAAGGAGTTTTAACAAAACATGCAACTTACATTAAAAAATAAGTGTTTTAACAAAACATGCTACCTACATTCAACAAAATGTAAAATTTTAAAAAGAGATTAAATTTAGTTGGTTTTCTTCTCTGAAAAGTAAATTTAGTTGGTTGGTGCCATACAACTACAACCTACAATTATAACTATCTAAATATCATCGACAAAACCTAAAATAATAGGATAGAAAGGGGAAAAAAAAAAATCCAAAGTGTAAAATATTAAAATGTGTAGTTGTGTACTTAGAAGTATAGCTAATCCCATGAATTTAAACTTTTTTTTTTTTTTTTAAAAAGCACTTTCATTAGGAGGATATACACATAGAAAGTAATCATATGCGATATAATAAAAGTTGGGTTTAGAAGCCGTAGTTGCGCCAAGTGGTTGCACTAAATTGCGGAAATCTTTCTAAAATTTTTAAAAAATAAATACTAGAATTTTTTTTTGTACTTATCTTCTTCTCCTATAATTTTTAAACTGATAAAAAACTTAATTTAATTACAATACAAACTCTTCATTTAATCATTTTATTATTTTAATTTATAAGTTGATTGGGCTTAGAAACCGTGGTTGAACCAAATGGCTTCACCAAATAGAAGAAATTTTTTTAGATTTTTAGATTTTAAAATTGTGTATATAATTTTTTTTTCTCCTACTACAATTTCTAAGTTGATAAAATACATAACTTGATTACAATCCAAATTCTTTATCTAATCCATCTGCTATAATTTCTAAGTTGATAAAAATATTAATTTGATTACAATCTAAATTCTTCATCTAATCCATTTAATCCTTATTTTTTAAGTGTAGTGTATTCTAATCCAAATTCTCCATCTAATCCTTATTTGTACTTGTAGTGTATTATTAAAAAAAAGGAGTTTTAACAAAACATGCAACTTACATTAAAAAATAAGTGTTTTAACAAAACATGCTACCTACATTCAACAAAATGTAAAATTTTAAAAAGAGATTAAATTTAGTTGGTTTTCTTCTCTGAAAAGTAAATTTAGTTGGTTGGTGCCATACAACCACAACCTACAATTATAACTATCTAAATATTATCAACAAAACCTAAAATAATTTGGATAGAAAGGAAAAAAAAAAAATCCAAAGCGTAAAATATTAAAATGTGTAGTTGTGTACTTAGAAGTATAGCGAATCCCATGACTTTAAAATTTTAAAAAAAAAAGAAAAAAAAAAAAAAAAGCACTTTCTTTGGGAGGATATACACACAGAAAGTAATCATATACTATATAATAAAAGTTAGGTTTAGAAGTCGTAGTTACGCCAAGTGGTTGCACTAAATTACAGAAATCTTTTTAAAATTTTTAAAAAATAAATACTATAAATTTTTTTTTTTTCGTACTTATCTTCTTCTCTTATAATTTCTAAACTGATAAAAAACTTAGTTTAATTACAAAACAAACTCTTCATTTAATCATTTTATTATTTTAATTTATAAGTTGATTGGGCTTAGAAACCGTGGTTGAACCAAATGGCTTCACCAAATAGAAGAAATTTTTTTAGATTTTTAGATTTTAAAATTGTGTATATAATTTTTTTTCTCCTACTACAATTTCTAAGTTCATAAAAAACATAACTTGATTACAATCCAAATTCTTTATCTAATCCATCTGCTATAATTTCTAAGTTGATAAAAATATTAATTTGATTACAATCTAAATTCTTCATCTAATCCATTTAATCCTTATTTTTTAAGTGTAGTGTATTCTAATCCAAATTCTCCATCTAATCCTTATTTGTACTCGTAGTGTATTATTAAAAAAAAAAGGAGTTTTAACAAAACATGCAACTTACATTAAAAAATAAGTGTTTTAACAAAACATGCTACCTACATTCAACAAAATGTAAAATTTTAAAAAGAGATTAAATTTAGTTGGTTTTCTTCTCTGAAAAGTAAATTTAGTTGGTTGGTGCCATACAACTACAACCTACAATTATAACTATCTAAATATTATCAACAAAACCTAAAATAATTTGGATAGAAAGGAAAAAAAAAAAAAATCCAAAGCGTAAAATATTAAAATGTGTAGTTGTGTACTTAGAAGTATAGCGAATCCCATGACTTTAAAATTTAAAAAAAGAAAAAAAAAAAAAAAAGCACTTTCTTTGGGAGGATATACACACATAAAGTAATCATATACTATATAATAAAAGTTGGGTTTAGAAGTCGTAGTTACGCCAAGTGGTTGCACTAAATTACAGAAATCTTTTTAAAATTTTTAAAAAATAAATACTATAAAAAATTTTTTTTTGGTACTTATCTTCTTCTCTTATAATTTCTAAACTGATAAAAAACTTAGTTTAATTACAAAACAAACTCTTCATTTAATCATTTTATTATTTTAATTTATAAGTTGATTGGGCTTAGAAACCGTGGTTGAACCAAATGCTTCACCAAATAGAAGAAATTTTTTAGATTTTTAGATTTAAAATTGTGTATATAACTTTTTTTCTCCTACTACAATTTCTAAGTTGATAAAAAACATAACTTGATTACAATCCAAATTCTTTATCTAATCCATCTGTTATAATTTCTAAGTTGATAAAAATATTAATTTGATTACAATCTAAATTCTTCATCTAATCCATTTAATCCTTATTTTTTAAGTGTAGTGTATTCTAATCCAAATTCTCCATCTAATCCTTATTTGTACTTGTAGTGTTTTATTAAAAAAAAAAGGAGTTTTAACAAAACATGCAACTTACATTAAAAAATAAGTGTTTTAACAAAACATGCTACCTACATTCAACAAAATGTAAAATTTTAAAAAGAGATTAAATTTAGTTGGTTTTCTTCTCTGAAAAGTAAATGTAGTTGGTTGGTGCCATACAACTACAACCTACAATTATAACTATCTAAATATTATCAACAAAACCTAAAATAATTTGGATAGAAAGGAAAAAAAAAAAAACCAAAGCGTAAAATATTAAAATGTGTAGTTGTATACTTAGAAGTATAGCGAATCCCATGACTTTAAAATTTATTAAAAAAAAAAAAAAAGCACTTTCTTTGGGAGGATATACACACAGAAAGTAATCATATACTATATAATAAAAGTTGGGTTTAGAAGTCATAGTTATGCCAAGTGGTTGCACGAAATTACAAAAATCTTTTTAAAATTTTTAAAAAATAAATACTATAATTTTTTTTTTTTTGGTACTTATCTTCTTCTCTTATAATTTCTAAACTGATAAAAAACTTAGTTTAATTACAAAACAAACTCTTCATTTAATCATTTTATTATTTTAATTTATAAGTTGATTGGGCTTAGAAACCGTGGTTGAACCAAATGCTTCACCAAATAGAAGAAATTTTTTAGATTTTTAGATTTTAAAATTGTGTATATAACTTTTTTTCTCCTACTACAATTTCTAAGTTGATAAAAAACATAACTTGATTACAATCCAAATTCTTTATCTAATCCATCTGTTATAATTTCTAAGTTGATAAAAATATTAATTTGATTACAATCTAAATTCTTCATCTAATCCATTTAATCCTTATTTTTTAAGTGTAGTGTATTCTAATCCAAATTCTCCATCTAATCCTTATTTGTACTTGTAGTGTTTTATTAAAAAAAAAAGGAGTTTTAACAAAACATGCAACTTACATTAAAAAATAAGTGTTTTAACAAAACATGCAACTTACATTAAAAAATAAGTGTTTTAACAAAACATGCTACCTACATTCAACAAAATGTAAAATTTTAAAAAGAGATTAAATTTAGTTGGTTTTCTTCTCTGAAAAGTAAATGTAGTTGGTTGGTGCCATACAACTACAACCTACAATTATAACTATCTAAATATTATCAACAAAACCTAAAATAATTTGGATAGAAAGGAAAAAAAAAAAAACCAAAGCGTAAAATATTAAAATGTGTAGTTGTATACTTAGAAGTATAGCGAATCCCATGACTTTAAAATTTATTAAAAAAAAAAAAAAAGCACTTTCTTTGGGAGGATATACACACAGAAAGTAATCATATACTATATAATAAAAGTTGGGTTTAGAAGTCATAGTTATGCCAAGTGGTTGCACGAAATTACAAAAATCTTTTTAAAATTTTTAAAAAATAAATACTATAATTTTTTTTTTTTTGTACTTATCTTCTTCTCTTATAATTTCTAAACTGATAAAAAACTTAGTTTAATTACAAAACAAACTCTTCATTTAATCATTTTATTATTTTAATTTATAAGTTGATTGGGCTTAGAAACCGTGGTTGAACCAAATGGCTTCACCAAAAGAAATTTTTATAGATTTTTAGATTTTAAAATTGTGTATATAATTTTTTTTCTCTTATAATTTCTAAGTTTATAAAAAACTTAATTTGATTACAATCCAAATTCTTCATCTAATCCATCTGCTATAATTTCTAAGTTGATAAAAATATTAATTTGATTACAATCTAAATTATTCATCTAATCCATTTAATTCTTATTTTCTAAGTGTAGTGTATTATAATCCAAATTCTCCATCTAATCCTTATTTGTACTTGTAGTATATTATAAAAAATAATAATAATAAAAAAAGTTTTAACAAAACATGCAACTTACATTAAAAAATAAGTGTTTTAACAAAACATGCTACCTACATTCAATAAAATGTAAAATTAAAAAAAAAAAAGATTAAATTTAGTTTGTTTTCTTTTCTGAAAAGTAAATTTAGTTGGTTGGTGCCATTCAACTACAACCTACAATTATGACTATCTAAATATTATCAACAAAACCTAAAATAATAGGATAGAAAGAAAAAAAAATCTAAAGCGTAAAATATTAAAATGTGTAGTTGTGTACCTATAAGTATAGCCCATGAATTAAAAATAAAAAAATAAAATAAAATAAATACTTTCATTGGAAGGATATACACACGGTGAGGAATCATTAGGAGTGCCCCATTATTTTTACAACTACACAAATTTCAGGTTAGCAGTGCCACACTGACGACTTGTTAAGAACTCGAATTCAATGAACTCGAGTACTATTTAGAGCTCAACTTTGTGAC
Organism: Quercus glauca; assembly: GCA_023736055.1. Taxonomy (NCBI): domain Eukaryota; kingdom Viridiplantae; phylum Streptophyta; class Magnoliopsida; order Fagales; family Fagaceae; genus Quercus; species Quercus glauca. Next base: position 62,048,721 of record CM043316.1, on the reverse strand, counting down.
ACTCGAATACCAAAAAAAAGTAGTAAATTGCTAAATATTTTCAAAATAGTGCTACTTTACCACAAATTTTGCCAAAACATGGTAGTTGGCTATTTCCACTCAAAAATTAAAAGCATCCACCACAATTCCAACAAAGCATATGGTTATGGGCAAAACAGTCTAATTATTCTCCATCAAAAGAGGAACTGAAAAACTACACATTGGAGGTGCTCAAGCACAGATAACAAACATTCAAAATTCAAGTAATGTTTTTCAGAACTATATAATTTCTAACTGATATTAGAAATGATATAGTTCTCCAAAATTATTCAACTCTAGGCACACACTCATCATCATCATCTTCATCACCATAACTTGTGCCATATCAACCACCACCACCAGATCCATATTTCCTGCCGAGCACTATGAGCTGCAACTTGTCATAACCAGCAAGCACACCAGCACCTGCAACAGCACGCAAAATGTTTGCACCAGCACCCTTGAAGATTGATTTAGCACCCTCGTTCTTGAGAATTTGATTAAATGCATCCAAAGAGCTCTTATATTTGACAGCTTCTCCAGAGGTCATCATCATCCTTCTACGTACTGTATCAAAGGGATAAGAAGCCACTCCAGCACCTGTTGTGATTCCCCATCCCAGCAAGAAACTAGCAAGAAAACTATCCTGCAACCCACCAACAAGAACCACAGGCTTCAGAGAATCATACATTCCAAAATAGAGACCACGGTAAACCATGATTCCAATAATTGAGACGTTGAATCCACGATAAAGCCCAGCAATACCATCAGATTGGATGGTTTTCTTGTAAACATCGACCAAACCATTAAACTGCCTCTCACCACCCTTATTCGCAGCCTTTGCATCGTTAGCCAAACGCGTTCGGGCGAAGTCTAGGGAATAGACAAATAGAGAAGATGAAGCACCAGCAGCACCACCTGATGCCAAGTTACCAGCAAACCACTTCCAGTACCCATCTTTGTCTTTCTTGAAATTGAAAAGGCTCTTGAAGTAGTCCTTGAAAGCAAAGTTCAAGGCCTGGGTGGGAAAGTATCTGATAACATTAGCAGTGTTTCCTCTCCAAAGGGCAAGGCCACCTTCTTCCCTAATAGTTCGGCCAAAGCAGTCACTAATTCCCTTGTATGGTTCACTCAATCGACCGCCCTTGATCATCTCATCCTGATTTTGAATTAGGAGCTTAACACGCTCAATTGGAGCGGCTGCTGTCTTGGAAACAGCAGCAGAAACTCCTCCCATGAGAAAATCCACAAGAAAACCCTTAACACCTTTCTCAGATGGAGCTTGTACAAACACAGGAGACAGAGGTGAAAATTGTGCCAAGCCGGTAGCCTGGGATGCTGGCTGCAGGGAACTCAGCAAATCCCCTGTGACATAAGCACCATTTGCACTATAATTCAGGGAGTGCATGTTAGGGGAAAGCCTAGAAACAAGGTAAGACTGCCCGTGTATCTTCTGAACTACCGACAGATGCTGTGATCCATCCGCCATGTTTGTGACTCAAGACGGTGACCTGAGAAGGTCGCCGAAGGAGAGAGAAACAGTTTAGAGAGAGAGCGCTACGTCCTGAATGTCAGGGGAAGACGATTACCGACATAAGCTATCAATCTATTCTTATCTATACTACTATTTAAGGGGCTGCACCTGTTTGGACCGGATTTTTTTTTGTTCCAAAATACCCCTATAGTCTATGTTTAAATAGGGGCAAAGATTGGTAAAAATACTTCTTTAACTTCCACGTAAAACACTATCTACAAAATAGGACCACACTCCCAGTACACTTACGTTGGTTTTCAAACTCAAATTACTTCTTCTTCAGTTCTCCAATTCTCTCAATTCTGTGTTTTCAAACTCCTTTCACCCACCTCTATGCTTTAGATTTCACTACAAACAACAACAACAACAAATAGATTTGAGGTAAGCTCTTTTACCTTTTTTTTATTTTTTGGTCTTTCGAACAGGTTCTATTTCCCTCAGGGCCACATCTACCAGGTACGTTTTCTTAACTCTAACTTTGATTTTTTTTTTTTTTCCTTTTTGTCTTTCAATTTTTTTTTGGAGGAAAATCTTTCAGTTTTAAACTGATTTTGGCCCACATCGAACAGGTTCTATTTCCCTCAGGGCCATATCCAGCAGGTTCGTTTTCTTAACTCTAACTTTGATTTTTTTTTTTCCTTTTTGTCTTTCAATTTTTTTTTGGAGGAAAATCTGTCAATTTTAAACTAATTTTGGGCCACATCGAACAGGTTCTATTTCCTTCAGGTTTGGAAAAAGCTCAAACAGGTTTTATTTCCCTCAGGGCCACATCAAACAGGTTCTTTTTTTAACTATAAGTCTGATTTTTTTTTTTTTTTTTGTCTTTCAAATTTTTCTTTTTGAAGGAAAATCTTTCAATTTTTATAATTTTTATGGTTTTGTTCTACTTTGGGCGTGACAGCTGTGAAAGGTTGAGGTTTTTTTTTTTTTTTTTTTGATAGTTTTGAGCTTTTGTTTCTGGGATTTGTTGTTCAAACTTCAAAGTGGCTAATAAGTAACGATTTTTTTTTTTTTTTTTAAGTCTTGGATTATCGTTTAGCAAAAAAAAAAAAAAGGTCTTTTTTATGGTTTTGTTCTACTTTGGGCGTGATAGCTGTGAAAGGTTGAGGTTTTTTTTTTTTTTTTTTTTTTTTTTTTTTTTTTTTTTTTAGTTTTGAGCTTTTGTTTCTGGGATTTGTTGTTCAAACTTCAAAGTGGCTAATAAGTAACGATTTTTTTTTTTTTTTTTAAGTCTTGGATTATCGTTTAGCAAAAAAAAAAAAAAAAAAAAAAAAGGTCTTGGATTATCAGATTATGTGTTAATTTTCTTCTCCATGTGTTGGTTTACCAATGAGAAATTAAATTTATGCGGTAGATTTTGGAAATAAAATCATATGAGGCTCTCAATCTCAAATGCTAGGATAATTATTGCTTAATTTTTTAAAAAGGGTTGTTTTATCTCCAATAAAAACTTATTATTTTATCATGATTTACATTCTAAAAGGACTACACTTTCTTATCATTATCATTTCCATATCATTATCTTATCTTATCTTCTTTTTTTTTCTTTCTTTTCTTTTATTTGGTCAGTTTGATGAGTGTTTAAGTATTTTCTCTAATTAATGACTATTTTTTAAAGAATAGGAATGATTTATATTGAGTTGTCTTTTTTTTTTTTTTCTTTTTTTGTGGTTATCGGGTTTGACTCATTATTTTAGTGTATGTGTTCTAAGTGGTGCCCTCTCTTCCTCTTATTATTTTTGTTTGTTGTTTTTCTTACATTTAAGCCTTACTCTCTATTTTTTTGTATTTTTTTTAGGGTGACATATCAACAATTTGGTTAGATTGCATAGCAGACACATTGGATGAATTCGGGTGAGCGAAGTGGTAGTCAATCTATCAAGTAGTTGTTAAAAAACATTTTTTGTAATATGAATATTGTACCTTATGAAATTTAATATTGTCCTTTTTGTGCCTTCCATTGCACATTTGATGACTTTGTAAGTAATTGTCATATACGCAAATTTGCCAAAGCAAGAATGATAATGGAGAACTTATCTTTAAAGATAAAATTTTGAAATTGTGGTGAAAATTGCTTCTAAATAATAGACTAACTGTTAGATATAAAAACCTACACCCTTAAATATATCTTATATTTGATAGTTTAAAATGTTACTTCATTTCAAATTTTAAAATTTTAAAAATTGGTAAAATTTAATTGATCCAAAATAACTTACCAAAAGACAAAAAAGACTCCAAACAAACCATATATTTTGAATTTGCATCAAGTGTTACGTGTACTCAATTAAGATATTTGCATCAACGTTTTATTATATTTTATTTTTTTTTAGGGTGGTGAGTCTTTTAATGTTGGTTTCCTATTTTTTTGCAACTTCAAGCAAAAAAAAAAAAAAAAAAAAACACCCATCAACGTTGGTTTCCTATTTTTTTGCAACTTCAAGCAAAAAAAAAAAAAAAAAAAACCCTATGTTTTAAGTATCTATACTACTATTTAAGCGGCTGCTCCTGTTTGGACTGGATTTTTTTTATGTCCAAAATACCCTTATTTCCCTAAGTTTAAGTAGAGATAGAACTAAAGGATAACAAAGTAAAAATATAACTTTAACTACCACTAAAACATTGCCTACAAAATAGGATTACTCTCCCATTAACCCACTTATTCAGAAATAACCCACTTATTCAGAAACAAACTTCACGTTTAAACTTTTCTCTTTATTTATTTTATTTTATTTTATTTTTTTTTTTTGAGAATGACTTTCTTTATTATTTTAATTGGCCAAATTTTTTTTTTAACCCATGATAAAAAGTTTTTTTTGTTTTTTTTTTTTTTAAATTTTAGAAACCCATGTTAAAAAGTTACTATTTTTTTGGGTAAAATTTAATAATTTAAAAATGCTTCTTTAACTTCCACGTAAAATACTATCTATAAAATAGGACCTCACCCTCAGAACACTCACGTTGGTTTTCAAACTCAAATTGCTTCTTCTTTAGTTCTCCAATTCTCTCAATTCTTTGTTAATCTTCTTTTCACCATTATCATCATTTTTGCTATTTGTTCTGCTTAAATTTGTTCTTGCTTAACAAAATGTGTATGTCAATATACATCTGTCTTTTCTATTTTGGTTTTCTAATTCATAAATAATTTCTTATATTTTAAAAACAAATCAAATATTTGTGTAAAATAGCTCTTCTATTTCAACCTCACATTTAATTTCTTTCACATATTTCGTCAAGGAACGTACTGACTGGAAAATGAATGGCATTAGTGCTGGAGAGAGTGGTGATTTCGTTGATGGGCTTTTGGCAATAGTTGTCAATCTTGGGCTGCGTTTTGCAAGCAAAGATGAAGCAAACATTGTTTGTAATCAGGTTTCCCAAATGCGTATACAACTTTGCATTGACATCCTTTTGGCTCTCTCTCTCTACTCCTCTTTTGGTTCGATGATGTGTATAGAGATTAGAGGTAGATTGTGGCTAATATGAACTTTGTGCAGGAATCAAATGTTTGTGTAAATAGTGATTGGTCAGATGGTAGGCTGAAACAAGGTCACTTGCAACAAGTAGCTCAGTAAATGAGGTATTTATTTATCTGAACTCCATGGAACGTGTGGATTTTCAAGATTTTCATGTGTTTTGTCCTCTAACTCCAACAGTTTGTTTGAATTTTAGACTTGAAGTGTAGTCAATAGCGAAAATGTAAATATCTTTGATGACCTCTATTTAGATGCCTCATGCCTGTTGGGTTCTCTATATCAACAAATTACGTTTGCTTTTATTAGTTGTTTGGTTTATATTTGATTTCCTTATTTTGTTATTATTATCCTCTCTATATCATTATCTTTTTTTTTTTTAGAATGATTCCATATCATTGTCTTATCTTATCTTTTCTTTTCTTTTTTAATCTTTTCTTTTCTTTTATTTGGTCTGATGAGTGTTTAATATTTTCTCTAATTAATGAGTCTTTTTTAAAGAGTGGGAATGGTATATATTATTGAATTTTTTTTGTCTATTTTTCCACTAACCACACGTTTTTTACATTGCATTTAAAAAAAAAAAAAAAAACCATTCTCACGTTTTCTTTAATTCCTATTGTTTTGTTCAAAATTCAAGTATGAGTTCTATTTGAACTCAAATTACTTTTTTAAATCTCAAATTGATATTTAAAAAAAAAAAAAAATAGTTGAACACTCTCTTAAAATTTAGGGGGAAAAAAAACTTATTCTTTTAAAGAAAAAAAAAAAAATCTTTTAACTTCCACATAAAATAGTGCCTACAAAATAGGATCACGCTTTTTCAAACTCTACTTCAAATATATTTTGTTTGTATAGGTATACATTTATTTTTATTTGATTAAAATATAATGGTAGAATTTGGTTTATATTTGACTTCCTTACTTTCTTATCATTATTCTTTCCATATCATTATCTTATCTTATCTTATCTTTTCCTTTCTTTTTTAATTTTTTCTTTTCTTCATTTGTTCAGTTTGATGAGTGTTTAATATTTTATCTAATTGTTCTCAAAAAAAAAAAAAATTCTCTAATTAAAGAGCTTTTTTTAAAGAGTGGGAATAATATATATTTTTGTCTTTTTTTTTTGGGTCTAATTTTCTACTAACCACACGTTTTTTACATTGTATAAAATAAAAATAAAAACTCACGTTTTACATTCATGTTATTTTGTTCAAAATTCAAATATGAGTTTTATTCAAATTACTTTTTTTAAAACTCAAATTGATATTAAAAAAAAAAAAATTAGTTGAACTCTGACTTAAGTGTTTAGGGAAAAAAAACCTTATTTTTTTTTATTGTGATTTAGAGTCTGAAAGTAAAAAAAACAAAAATTCTTTTAACTCCCACGTAAAATAGTGCCTTACAAAAATGGTGCAAAACTATTGATCCAATTGATTTATGTCTTTTATTTTTGGTGGGGGAAAGTCTCAAAAATGGATCAGTTTTGTTCAGTTATATGCTCTAAACACTATTCCTTAATTCTGGCTTCAACATGTAAGTTGATTGTAGGACGTGTTATGTTAGAGCTGGTGCTACTATTAATCATATTCACACCACTGTTTGAGTGGAAGCAACAATATTCTAATCAACTTGAAGCAAATCTAACCATATTCCAGAAACATAAATATATATCTGAAAGAGAGTGATATGTGAAAGAAAGGTGAGATTGAAATAGAAGGGTTATTTTATTTTTACAGTAATGCACAAATATTTTATTTGTTTGTGGAATATAAGAAGCTGTTCATGAATGTGGAGGTCAACTTCCAGATATATGTGTACTCATTGGAATGCAATCTAGATAATGATATTTAACATTACCAATAAGAGTAGGTAATGGAGAATTTTTAATTTTGAAATCACTAAATGGATTCTAGAAAGCAATTTTTTTTTTTTTTTTTGCTGAATAGAAAACAAAAGAGTTTGCTCTCTAATTTTAGTCCTCATTTAATAAGGAATCATGAATATAAAAAATGCTTAAAACTGGTGTGCAGATATTCTTATGCAATATTCAAGTTGAAAATCTGCTTTGGTATTTTGTTTAACTAGAAAGGGAGCACACGAATCAGCACAATTCCTCTCTCAAATAGCAACACATTACATATCTCATTTTCTCCTCCCACTCCAACACAAAAATAAAAAGAGGGTCAGCATATATTGTCACATTGGTAAAACGATTGGTCAATAAATATTTAAGATTTTTTTTTTATTATAATGAAAACCTGTCAAAAAAACGACCCAGGTTGCCCACTTTACATTACAAAAAGTGCGTAAAAGTAGTTGCTAATTTTAAATTTAGGTTCTTTTTAACTTTTGTATGGATGAGTAGTAAGTGGCTAAATTTTAGGATTAAACAAAAATTGATAACTGCCATAAATATTTTTTTTTTATTTGAGAAGATAACTGCCAAAAAAAAACCACAACAACTCCAAAAATTAAGGAAATGCTCCAGGCTCCATGTTTCTTTAATTTTTTTTTTTGTAAATATTAATAATTTACATTCATTATAAATTGAAATTACTATACATTTTCCAATCACTAAAAAACTAGGAGTGTGATGAGTGTTAATATTTGGTACAAACGCATAACACTCATGACGCTCTTAGGTTTTTTTGTGATTGGAAAATGTGTAGTAATTTCAATTTATAATGAATGCAAATTATTAATACTAGCCTCTGAGCACGCGCTCACGCGCGTGCTTAGAGGCTCTTCTATTTTTTGGGTAAGGGTTAATTTAGAGCATTTATTATAATTTGGGATCACTATATTTTCCAATAACAAAAAAAACCTAGGCGTGTGATGAGTATTATGTGTGGTGAAATAATTTTTCATCACACGCCTAGGTTTTTTTTTGTTATTGGAAAATATAGTGATCCCAAATTATAATAAATGCTCTAAATTAACCCTTACCCAAAAAATAGAAGAGTCTCTAAGCACGCGTGTGAGCGCGTGCTCAGAGGCTAGTTATTATTATTATTATTATTTATGTGGTAGTACACCTGTACACGCATCATTTGATGTGACATAATAATATACTTTTTTTTTATTTAGCCCTTTTTTGGTTAAAGATGCGACATTAAAACAGGTCAGGTTTTACAAATTGATTTTTTTTTGGGTAATAATATATTTGATTCTTAACTTTTACATCATTTGTTAATTTGATTTTTAACTTTTTAAATATGTTAATTTGATCTTTAATATTTTAGTATTGTATAAAAAATGTTTCTACTGTTAAGTAACAGATAAAAAATAATGACTTGGCTAACGGTTAAAAGAAATTAATATTTTTATGCCTTATATATTGCCATGTCAGCATAAACTTACACACAAAAAAAAAAAAGTTTGGTTAATTTTCAGGATTGAAATTATCTTTTTCATTCATTTCATTTTACATTGCTTTCTTAGGAACTGTTGAGGGTTACTTTTTGAATCCGAATAGAGAGAAGGAAGCCCAACCCAACAACATGGGCAGCAGAAAAATTGCAAGCATAGAGTAAAACCATTAAGCTCAAGCAGCAGGAATAATAGATCACAGGCTCATAATTTAAACAAATGGGCCTTGAGGAAGCAAACGGGCCTAAAAGGCCCGGAAAGGGAGAAATGGCACCCATGGGCAGTATGTGGTATAGAAAAGTGAGAATGGACCGCGGCAGGCCCAAAGCAATGTAAACAAAAAAAGTAAGGGGTTAATGGCAAGCTCATGAACCTCAAGGATGAGAATAAGGAAATTGGGCCGGGGAAGCCTAATGAAGTTAGTAAAAGCTCATGGGAATGCAGAGTTAGTAAACGGGCCAAAGAAGTCCAAAGAAAGTAAATGGGTCTGAAAGGTCAGAGAGAAAACAAAAGGGACACTGGAACCCATAAGAAAGAACGCCAGTGGCCATGTTAAGCCACTAGGGGAAAGGATGAAACGGCAGACCTGAAAGAGGCCCAGCGGGGGTAAGCCATTACAGCAGGAATAACAAGTAATGTGGCAGGAAGTCAAGAAAATTAAGAAGTGGGCTGAAAGAAAATGCAAAGTCTGGTACCAAATGAAGCCCAGTCCTTAAGGAAGCAGGAAATCAAAGTAGCAACTCATAAAAAGACAGAAATGGGCGGCAAGCTGTGCAGGCAAAGTCTCTAGACCGCGGCGGATGCATAAGCAGCAGGCAGACTTCAGACACATACGGACAAAAGGCACGCGCAAGACCCGAGCACCACCAGCCTGTACCCAGCCAATACGGGATATAGTGAGGTCATGGGTCAGAGGTAAGAGGGCATGGTTTGGTGGTGGGGAGAGGGAAAAACCTATTTTGGGGTTTCTGCTCAAGCTCTTTTGGGAGATATGTGTTGCTGGGATGACATACTTCCCAAAAGAGGTAAGGCTGAGTTGGAACCACTAGGTGCATGCCATGAGGGATAGAAAGAGAGAAAGAAATAGCACCACGGCAGGAAGAAGAGCCATGACAGATTAACAGACAAAATAGTTGTCTTTGTCTGGTAATAGGGAGTGGCACGCAGACAGAACAGTAATGGTCGGCGAGTACACCTAGACCAGACAAAAGTGATTAAGGGGTAGAATAGTAAAATCCGGTCACGGCAGGCACTATAAAAAGGAGTCATTTGCCGTATACAGGGGATATAACAACAGAGGGAGATACACAGAAAAACAAAGAGGAAACACAATACTAAAGAAATTACGGTGATAGAAATCACTAAGGAAAGACGAAGGGGGAAAACAAAAAAGGAACCCGGGGAAAAGAAAGAAAGAAAAGATAAAAGAGAGAAAAAAAAAAATAGAAAGGAAAACGAGAGTTAGCGGCATGCACCGATAGGTTTCTTCCCCTCTCTCCCTCTCAAATCCCTACTCTCTTCCATGAATAATCGTCCTGGGCATTATCCATTCAGGTCCGCCTTTCTCAAATCCATTAATTTCAACAGCAGGATTCTTTTCCTCAGAGGTTAATTGTGTTGACAGGAGGGGTTCTTCCTCTTTGGCTTTGCTCCTGCGGACTAAACTGGACTTAGATTCTTTATATTTTGATTAACCCTTTTATCATTTGCCCCTCTCACTTTATTTGTAAAGTCGTTAATATTATTGTGATTATGGATTATTTGGTCATTTTCTGTTGAAAAGCTATTTGGTCATTCCAGAATACTCGGTTTTGTTTTATTTATTATATCTATCTGCCACAAGCTTCTCTGAAACAACTCTGCCTGCCGTAAGCACAGTCCTGACAGACGGGCATAGTTTATGCACAAATTGGCCAAATTGAGTTCCAGTTAGACTGGTCTCAACTCTTGCTACCTAGAACACTTGGGCCTACTATCACGAAGGGGTAGCCCAGCCCAACACAACAAAAAAAGGCCCCCACAGGAACCAAACAGGGGTTAAAAACCTAGAATTGAAAACTCAACTTCCTTCTTCTTTTGCCATTATTTTTCTAGCAACCAAAAATAAAAAACAACTTTGAAGTTCAAGAAGCCTCTAACACAACCCACCTTGTTTATATTCGAATAGGAAGGAGGAAGGGAAGTGGAATGAGAGTGATTTGGGGTTGAGAAAGGGAGCTACGGGAGCAAGAAGATGAAAGATTAGAATGAAGAGTCACTGAATGCATTGGAGGTTGTGGTGGAGGAGGAGAGTAGGAATGTCCAAAAGGAGCTTTCAAGTTCAAATCGTGGATTTGCCGTGACATGTGCCTGGTCGTCACCGACAAAGAAGACGAAGGATTTGGATTGGGATGATAGCATTGGTTATTTCATCAATAACGCAATTTGGTAATGGTAAAAATAATATAGAGAGAGAATGATTTGAAGTAATATTGTAAATATGCTTTAGTTCAGATTGATTCTTTGTGATACTGTTAGTCGTAGTTTTAGTGAAGCTAGATTTGCTTCTTTTCAAAGAGCTGGATTTGCTTTGTTAGATTGTCTAGGTTTCACTTCTTCCAAAAGGTCACCTTAAGTAGTTTTAATAGTAATATTTATTTTAAGGGTTTAGTTATCATTGGACTGGGGATGATGTAGTATTGGGGCTTGTAAAAGTCCCAAAATTGTATTTTACCATCTACTAACACTAAAAGCAAGCATTATCCCAAGTTGTAATTGTAAAAAAATATACCACCATGCTAAAATAGCCTCTTACAAGTAAGAGGCTACTGTAGCAAGATTGTATTCTTAAATAATATTATTTTATTGTGTTTCCAATTTTTTATTAATAGAAAGAAGAGAGATGGATATTTGTGTTGTATATTTTATTGTATAGATATATATTATTTTAATATGTTGTATAGGAAAATAAAAGTTAGGATGTTGGGTGTGTTGTAAAATGGTATGGTATAATAGATAAAATAGTTTTTAAGATGGTAAAATGGAATTTTTTGAAAAAACCGGATGCGAATGCTCTAAAGAGAGACTTCCTAAGCTTCTAAGTTGGTTATTTCTTGTTTGGTTGCACAGAAAATAAGGGAAGAAAACAAAGTTGAGCTTTCAATTCTGGGTTTTTAACCCCTATTTGGTTCCTGAGAAAACAAAGAAAAATGAAATAGATGAAAAATATAATTTCAATTCAGAAAAATTAACATTAACCTTTTTAAAAAATAAAGTTGACATGGAAATACATGTGATATAAAAATATTATTTATTTTGACCGTTAGCCATATCATCATTTTTCATCCATCACTTAATAGTATGGACCTTTTTTACTCAAAACCGAAATGTTAGGGGTCAAATTGATACGTTTGAAAGGTCAGGGACCAAATTGACAAATGACGTAAAGGTTAGAGACCAAATATGTAATTTACCCTTTTTTTTCTGATAAAATCCCGAAATTGTTGTTTTCTACATGCTTCTCCGTAAATTTTATTTAAAGAGTATATGTATGTTATGAATATTCAACATTGGGAGATTATAAGTAATTTAAGTTTTGTGTATCTGATGATGTTTTGCCTTGCATTATTGAAGTTTCTGTTGTAATTTGTTACCATGCAACATGGTTAAGTATATATAGTTTATGTGGAAGGATAGTGTCTCTCAAAGACCACGGTATGTGGGATGCACACATGTGAGGCTTACATATGTTGTGAGAGATATGTGAAATATCTTGCACGTGAAATACTTAATTTGAGATGAATAAACCTGATAGAAAAATATTAAGAGAGAAAAGAAATGCATTAAGCAACGAATTTGTATATTCTTCAAGATATTCCAAATGATGGTTACGTGCATTATTTATACACTCAAGCTCTCTTCCTGTTGGCCACACATGGATCAATTTGGCTTAGCATGTGCTCTCGCTCATTAACCCATGTGATTATAGTTTCACATGTGCCAAGAGCTCTAACTAATTCTATCCTAATTCCAACGTGTGTAACTAACTCAAATTGAAAGGATGGAACTAAAAGATTTATTAGGATATTTAGCTATTACAAAATCTTGATGAGCTACAATAAGTTTTTTTAAATATTGAGGTTTGAGTTTACGTCGGCCTCCCTTTGAAATCTTGCCTCTATCTCTCTCACAGAAGCTAGTGAAATTGATTGTTTAAAAGAAATTTCTATCTTTGGTTCAATTTTTTTTTTTTTTTTTTTAAATTAAATGCAACATTGATAATATATGTTAAGAGAAGTAAAGAAACGAGAAGAAGTTAAACTCAGAAACCCCCAATTAAATATATGCAAAATCTATTTTTATTTTATATGATTAATTGTGTCATTATCCTTTGAATAATATTGAAATCAAATACATACTTCTATCACCAGTCTAAAATAAAACAAGCCTTATTTTTTAACAATGAAAGATCATATATGGTGGCTATATTCAAAGTCTTCTTGTCAGACTATTAATTTAAGATTTCTATGTAAGAAGAAAATTAATGTATAAAATACTATTCATTGAATAATTGTTGTCCGGGTCCCCCTCTATAGTCCATCCATACTTATATTCAATTACATGTGATAACTATCTGCTTAAAATATAATGTAAACCTTTCTCAAAAGAAAAAAAAAAAAAAAATATATATATATATATATATATATATATACACACATATAATGTAAACGTAATATTGGATGATTAAGGGCCTCCTCTTGAAATCTTGCCTCCATCCCTCTCACAGAAGCTAGTGAAATTTGTAAAATTGTGATTTATAACTATGTTTTATAATTTGTAAATTTGAAAAGAGAAGACTTAAAAAAAGCTCTCTCTCTCCCTCCCTTAAAGCCACAGATCCATACATCAAAGGAAAGATAAGTCTTCATCTTATCTCTTCTTTGATTTTGTCAAAGTAACTAGATCATCCAAGAAGTCTCCCTATTCCCACGGGTCCACACAATTCTGAAATCTCATCTCACTTTGCCCTCTTTTCTCTTAAGGAAAGTGCTAGGAAGCTCTCTCAAGCCCTTCTCTCAAACACACGTACCTCCCACCCCAAAATTCCACACTTTTTATCTTCTTTGGCTGCCCAAAAGTCTTCTCCTTATCTTTTCTTTTGCTGAATCAGAAGTCCAGCTCTTTCCTTCTTTCTCTCTTCTTCCTTTTCTCTTACACGGCTGTAACTCTCTTTCACCCTCTCACCAAAAATCATAGGCAACTCTCTTTAAGAAGAAATTAAGAGCCTAACACTAAGGTTTCATCTTCAAAGTGTGTGAGTAAGTAAATTAAACCTCATTGATTTTGTGTATTTGAATAGTATAATTGTTTGTTTATTTTCATTCTGAATGTTCAATAAGGGTATGAAACACCCTTGAACGTTTTGACCCCAATTAACAAATTATCAATTCAAGCTGATTATCAAACAATTAATGTGCGGAACATGAACATAAGTAAAATACAGAATTGATAAACAATCTAAACTAAATATAAACACATCCACAGTAGTAAATATAAGGCAGAGATAAAAAATAAAAATAAAAAAGAGATGCAAACACAAGGACAACACACGATGTGTAATCGAAGAGGAAACCGAAGCCTTTGGCGTAAAAACCTCTCCGCTGCCCTCCAAGCGGTAAATAATCCACTAAAGAATGTAGTTGGGATACATGAACAGCAGAAGACCCTCCAAGCCTAATCTACCCAATGTACCTAAACCCTTCAAGCTTCTTGCTCCAACGAGGTTACGCCGAACCTATTTCTTTTTTAGCTTCCCGAATTCCGCTACTAGACCATAGCATCAACCAATATGAATTGGTTCCTTCCTAACTGCTTCCCAACAGCACCAAATAAACCTTCCCACGGATGTGGGTATGGTGAGAAAATGATTTGGCTAAAGACCTCTCAAGAATGTAACAATGGAGAGGAAGAGAGTAGAGGAATGTGAAGAGTTTCTAAGGTAAAGATTGTGGATGGATCAATCTTGTTTTTCTCTAGGGTTTCTCTCACAAAATTCTCTCTGGAAACTCTCTACATTTGGTGGGTATAAGGGTCTATATATAGTGGGGTGAGAAAGGATGCGAAGAGTCAATTTTTCCCAAACAGGGCTGGTTGGCGGCTTGGCCTCGCGACTGGTCTGAGTCGCGAGTTCCAATCGCGAGGTAATGGCTTGGCCAGCCTTCTTTATCCTCTATTCTGATTTTAGAAGCTAAATTGGTAAATCTGTTTTAGTAAATTGAAAGTTTGATGATTATGGTCATTTGAATGCTTATTAAGGTATTTCAATATGTTTAGGATAGGTATAAAAATATCCAAATGAAATTAAGGCCTATTGCTATTTGTTGATGATTTTGTAAGAATATGTACTGAAGCTGTCTCTGTGACAGATTTGATGTTTATAACAAGAAAAATATGTTTTAAATCATATTTTGTGAATTAAGATACTAGAAGTAGTTTTTATGAATTCTAAGACACATATGGTTGTTATGGAAGTGGTCTCACAGCATTTGGATGAACGTAAAAATAATGATTTAATTTCTAAGTTGCATGAAATTCTGTCGGTACAGATTTGAGCACATTGCCTTATATGATTTTTAGTAAATTATGGTTTTATGCTTTGAACCCTAAATTTTTATGGTATATACCGAACATATAGAGGAGTTGCTCTGTAAAATTTCATGAAGAGTGGATGTGTTTTGATATCCCGTTTACATTTTACAAATGAGGCATATGCTGCTAGAATAAAATAGTGAACAGTAAGGGACATGCCTAACTTTGAGAATTTAATTCTAAAGTTAGGGTGAATGATTTGAGCTATAATTTATTATGCTCATCATATGATATGTCTGGATCATAGAGTAATTTTGTATAACTTGGTTTAAAGTTTAGTACTTAAAGGAGGGGTTCTAAACCATTTGACGGTTGTATTTATGAAGCTGTTTTGTTCAACGTGCTGTATGTTGCCTATTGAGTGTATATGGTTACATGACCATGCTTAAAACAGTGTACATTCATACATGCATTATTGTCCTAAGCTCCAAGTACCTTTTGAAATGAAGTTGGCTCCTCTGGAGTTATGATATAAATATGAGAATGATGGTTTTCTTTAGTTTAGTACGTTGTTTGTTGATGTGTGCATAATATGTTTGTGGGAATCTCATTGAGGTGAGATTAGAATTTCCTTGATTCTAAAAGATAGGTTTTGAGATGAATGCGTAAGTTTATGATAATGAATAATGGATAGTAATAAGTTTTGATTTTGGTTTAGGTGTTACCAATCGTCAGGTCTAAGCTCCTTCGACTTTAGGCTCTCGGTTCCTCTGCTTTCAGGTAAGGGATAAGTTATATGGGCATTTGGTAAGTCATGAGATTATTTTAAAGTATATTATGCATTAAAATATTTTTGATTAGAGATATGGCATGTAAGCATTATCAGACAAAGATATATTCGTGAGCTTTCGAAACCTTATGTATATGATTTAAGCATATTAATGCTATTCCACGAACATGGTGATTAAAGAAAACAATAGAAATGCTATTATTGTAAAATTTAATGCAAACTATGAATTTCAGAATGATGAATAAGTATGAAATGTTTTCGGGTTATATCCTCTGGTGATCTGAACTCGGTCAGTAGGGGTTAATTACTGGCTTTTCATGGAAAAATGTTATCTGTTTGGCCATTTAAAGTAAAGGAAATTGGACTGCCCGTAACTCTAGGCCATTTAAAGTAAAGGAAATGGGGTTACCCGTAACTCTAATCTAAATAAAGCCTTCTCTCCAATGTGTACGGACGGCGGGAAGGGACAAAACCTTGAGGGGATGTACTAGCAGGCCTCCCAAAGAGGACAATATCATGCACACAAGGTCACCCAAATGTGATGAGGTATTCTCTGTATAGACTTATCAAATATGGACTAACTAATAAGTTATTTATGAACAACTAGATTATGTTATTAATCATGAAAGAATTATTTTGTTAAATGTATTGTGGAAAGTTAAAAGCTCTCATGAAAAGAAGAAGTTTTTGATGAAAAAAAATTTGTTCATTAAATATAAAAGTTTTTGAAGTTTTATTATGCTATAAAGATAAAGTTTCTGAAGAAAGTATAAGTTCATGTTAAAAAGTTATCAGATATTTGTTTTTTTTTTTTTTTTGAAACGTTAAGTTTTAGGATTATTAAAGTTATAATATTTTACAAAAAGAAATTTATGAAGGAAAGTTTTATTATTCTGTAAGATGCTTCCAGTTTGAGAGAAAGTTACCGATTATCTTATTTAGGTTAAAATGATTATTTTGTAATGAAAATATATATGATGACTTTGTAAAAAATAAAAGAAATTCAATCTGAAAGGCTTTGATTAAATTATTCTGATAAGAAAAGGGAGAACAATTATTTCTATGAAGAGCGTTAAATTATTATTATAAATAGTATAAAATACTATGCATGAAAAATGTTCTCCTATCTGAATGTTTATAAACTGAAATGGTTTGATTTACATGCATCCTTATTGAATTCTCATATATCTTACCTTTACTGGGTTTCGCAGCTCACCCTATTATTTTTCAGTCAACAGGTTTTAATTTAAAGCAGAGAGAGCCTTAGTCGAGTTTTGGAAGGAGCTAGTTTAGTTTTATATGTATAAATCCTAAATAAGTATTTTGATGTTTAGTTTTATGGTATTGTGTATTTTAGGATCTAATGAAAATTGTCCTTAAGGTATTAAAAGATGTATTATGTGAAAGTAGAGAATTTGAAAAACTGGTGGATTATGTTATTCTTTGAGTACAAAGTAGATGCTCTAAATGTCAATGGAAAAGTTATATCAAGAAGTAAAGAAACAGGATTGAAAAGAAAAAGAGAAGTTTTTTTTGTACAAGCTTTTATTAAAATTTTAAGTTGGTTCTTGTTAATATCAGGTTTAGGCTTGATATTAGCATGCCGGTCATGGTCATAAATCCGGGTATCAGGTTTGGGACCTGACAGAAAAACCCTAAATAGATTTTCTACAACATACACACCCATCTTTTGAGAGTGAGCTACTCATCCTTAGTAAGAATCATTCTAGCCTCTTCTCATTCCCTCTCCCATTGTCATACTTTGAGAGGAGATTTATACCCAAACACAACTCACACATTTTCAAAGTGTAGAGAGTGTTTTAGAGCTTGGGAAGTTTTAAGGATTTGCCAAAAGAAGCCGATGAGGCTTGGCGGATGCAATCAGGCATATTGCGGGATCCGGAGAGCTAAAGAAGACAAGGCATGGCAAAGTCAGTTGGTAACAGAAACTTGGAAGGCTCAAGTATATTGGGTAGACTAGGCTTGAAGGGTCTTTTATTATTCGTGTACTCCAACTTTATTCTCTAATGGATCGATTTATCGCTTGGAGGGCGGCAGAGAGGTTTTTTGCCGAGTTCTGAGGTTTTTCGCCGAGTTCTGAGGTTTCCTCTTCGATAACACATCGGCGTGTCATCTTGTATTTGCATTCTTCTTCCCTACTCTTTTAGTTTTCATTTTACTACTGTGATTTGATGAATATGGCTTAGAGTAGTTATCTTGTTATCCGCTCGCATTCACTCTATTCTCCACACTTAGTTTAAGTTAGAGTAAAATCAACTGAACCGTAATTTTAATTTGAAGGTCTAAACAGCTCTTGTGTTTTCATACAATTTCGAGCTTTCAAAATTGATTGATTAAAAAAAATTTCTATCTTTGGTTCAAAGTTTTTTTTTTTTTTGGTTCAAAGTTTAAAGTTTCAAAACTTCACAAATTGCTTCTTTCTTTCTTTCTTTCTTTATTTTTTTTTTTTTTTTTAATTTAATGCAAAATTGATAATATATGTTAAGAGAAGTAAAGAAACAAGAAGAAGTTAAACTCAGAAACCCCCAATTAAATATATGCAAAAATATATTTTATATTTTATATGATTAATTATCTCATTATCCTTTGAATAATATTGAAATCAAATACAGACTTCTATCACCAGTCTAAAATAAAACAAGCCTTAATTTTTAACAATGAAAGGTCATATTATAGCGACTATATTCAAAGTCTTCTTGTCAGACTGTTAATTTAAGATTTCTATGTAAGAAGAAAATTAATGTATAAAATACTATTCATTGAATAATTGTTGTCCACCTCTATATTCCATCCATACTTATATTCAATTACATGTGATAACCATCTGCTTAAAATATAAAATAAACCTTTCTCAAAAAAAAAAAAAAAATATATATATATATATATATATACACATATATGTGTGTGTAGGGTTGGGTTTAACTTACATCTGGTGTAATTTTAAGTAATATTACACCACTTAATATTTTTTTAATTGAATGAAATTTTGACAACTGTTAAATTACATTATCTTTGTATATTCTCCATGCTTGCAAAATTTCAAGGTAATCAAAAACTAATAGCTATGTCATCAATCAATTTTTTAAATTCAAGTTTTTATAGTTTAAAATAATGCATAAAAGATGAGTTTATAGATCAAATGATAAATAACATCCAACTGACATGAAAATTGGCATAATTGTTAAGAATATATAAAACATGTAATTTAACGATGAGATTTTTAAAATATGAATTTTATAACAAGTTATTGGGTAGTGTAACATTGCTTAGAGTTACGTTGGGTATAACTTGAACTCAACCCATATATATAATGTAAATGTAATATTGGATGATTAAGGGCCTCCCCTTGAAATCTTGCCTCCATTCCTCTCACAGAAGCTAGTGAAATTGATTGATTAAAAGAAATTTCTATCTTTGGTACAATTTTTTTTTTTTTTTTTTGAAAAAAATCTTTGGTTCAAAGTTGAAACTTTCAAAACTTCACAAATTGCTTCTTTTTTTTTTTTTTTTTTTTAATGCAACATTAATAATATATGTTAAGAGAAGTAAAGAAACGAGAAGAAGTTAAAACTTAGAAACCCCCAATTAAATATATGCAAAATCTATTTTATATTTTATATGATTAATTGTGTCAGACTATTAATTTAAGATTTCTATGTAAGAAGAAAATTAATGTATAAAATTACTATTCATTGAATAATTGTTGTCCCCCTCTATAGTCCATCCATACTTATATTCAATTACATGTGATAACTATCTGCTTAAAATATAATGTAAACCTTTCTAAATATATATATATATATATATATATATATATATATATATATATATATATAATGTAAACGTAATATTGGATATTATTCAAAGGATATTATTCGATGAATAAGGGCCTCCCCTTGAAATCTTGCCTCCATCCCTCTCATAGGAGCTAATGAAATTGATTGATTAAAAAAATTGTCTACCTTTGGTTCAAAGTTTTTTAATGTATAAAATACTTTGCATTGAATAATTGTTGTCCCCCTCTATGAGTCTATAGTCCATCCATACTTATATTCAATTGCATGAGATAACTATCTGCTTAAAATATAATGTAAACCTTTCTCAAAAATATATATCTATATATGTGTGTGTAACGTAAATGTAATATTGGATAATTAAGACTTGTTTGGTAAAAGATTTCTAGTACTATTATTTGTATTTTTTGAAAATACATGTGAGTAAAAAAATGTGTAAAATACAAGTAATGTTGTTTAAACACTGAAAACTGTTGTTTAAACAACAGGACCTTAACTTGTTAACCAAGGAGATGGAGGAAAGATCGATGGATGTAAAGTGCAATATACAAACCTATTCCACAATTCATTGAAAATTGTAAAGACACCTTCCATCATCATCTTAATTAGACGCTGATAATTTCTCAGCCTCTCAAACTGCGTGTTCTTCTTGCTGCGTCTGTATTCATTCCTTGCATACTTTTCAAGTTTCAAAATTTGGGAAATATGTGTCACGTATATATTAATTCACATTCTAATCAGGGGCCGATAAACCCTATAAACATTGGTTCCAATTCTATGCTATGTCTAATACACCAAATACCTGCTTCAAAACTTGAGTATATCTCTCATAAAGCATTTACAAATAATAATATTATTAAAATAAAAAAATAAAAGTATATCTCATAAAGCTAAACTTAATTGGGTTTGTTAAACATAGACGTCCACTTTTTATTCCACTGGCCATTCGATAGATATCAGGTACAATCAGAAAATAAAATATTGGTCATTTTTTTTTTTTTTGAGAATAATATTGGTCATTATTTATGTAGAAAGAAGTAATATTTCTTATCAGCCAAGTCTTTTATTAAATGGAAGCCATTAGTCAAATTTTAAATATGTCATTATGTCGCCCTTCACCTAATCTAGTGGCCTCTGTATTTGTCACTTGTGCCCTTCATTGCAGGTTGAAAATTGGATGCAGAAATTTAGGCTGCTCTCCTTCAAAATGATTGTGAGTTTGGCATCAGTTCATTTAGTTTTTTCATAATTATTTTTTTGCATCTTTAGCGATCGGATGTCCCACATTCTAGTTCATGCTTTTAATTGGGATATTAAGGGCTCATTTGGTAATGTTGTTCTAGTAACATTATTTGTATTTTTTGAAAATACATGTGAATGAAAAAGTGTGTAAAAATACATGTAATATTGTTTAAAAACTAAAAATTGTTGTTCAAGTGCATGTACCAAACGGGACCTAAATACCCGAATCCAAAAATGGGAATGCTGGAACTTCACATTACTTGGCCTTATATCACCTTCAACCTGTTTCATAAGAATCAATCTCTTGTCAAAGAACCAAGGGCTTTTCACCGAATGAGATCAAACAAAGAACAAAAATCCCCTACGACAATGGGGTATCACAGATTGAAAGTGTTGGAGCATTTTAATATTAAATAATTAAATTGAATAAATGTTATAATATAAATGTAAAGATGTGAGAGTGAATATGGAAGATAAGGAGTTGTGAAAATGTTTAATCCCACATTGAAAATGAGAGAGACTATTTTATTCCTTTTAATTGTGGTGATTAATGGGCTAAAATGAATTGTCTCAGATATTGGGCTAGATACGCGCGCAAGGGAGAGGTGAAGAGTGGAGGTCTCTCTCTCTCTCTCTCTCTCTCTCTCTCTCTCTCTCTTCTCTCTCTCTCTCTCTCTCTCTCTCCAAATAAGCATGGCTGAGTGTAGTGGCGCAAAAGGAGACCACAATGGTTTTGGCCGATCAAGGCTCCAGTGGCGAACACGCTATAGGGGACCACAAATGCAAAGGACCCCAATGTGGCCGTCACGAGGAGAAATGGGTCCTAGTGACAAAGCTTGGACTCCTTGCCCACTTCAATAAGATAGGATCTCTAAATAGATTGAAGAAAGATAGCTAAGCTTAGGGTTTCGCGTTGCACTGTCGCCAGCCACACCATGACACCTACATGCTCTAGCCCAAGACAATTCGAGACCATTCTCCATTGCTATTGATAAAATAAGATCTCTAAATAGTTCTAAGACAAATAACGGAGCTTAGGGTTTTGCGTCGCGAAACCGCCAACCACACCCCGACACCAGCGTGCTCCAGACTAGGACAATTCAAGATCGTTCTCACCTTGCACAACTATCGTTGTTCTTGCCTCATGTCATCACCACCCATTGAACCCTAACGCCGAACAAAGACCTTTATCACAGAAACCTGATGAGCAAGAGTTTTTCCTTTGTAATGGATTTCTTTTTGGTTAATTGTTAGGGTTTGGAAAATGGGGTTTTAGGGTTGATTGTAGATTCATGAATTTGGAGTTCCAATTTTAGGTTTTAAGGGTTTTGTGTAGAAATTTGGCCGCCCTCACAATTTGGGTTTTAAGTAAAAGTTTTTGGTTGGATTCGTCCCCGTCAAAGCTACTGGATTTAACCCAACACAAAGACACTAGCCTGAAATAAGAAGCCTTTTCTTTTTGGTTACCAGAAAAGTTGTTGCTTAATGGAAAATTTGCTAGATTTTTTTGTTTTCTAAAATTTCAAATTTCTTTTTGCCTATTGTTGATATGGATGTTTCTCAATTATATAAGGGTGATAAGTTGTAAAATGTATTTATGAATTCAAGGGTTTAATATAGAAAAATCAAGAAAGTGTTAATGTGTTTGGTTGTCAAGAAATTGCATGAAAATTTAGGAAAAGCGAGAAATGTTCCTACATTTTTTACACTTAAACCAAAAACAAGATATATTAGGTTTGAGATCTCAAAATAATGGTCACAATCTTAGTATGTTGGCTAATCACATGTAATGTTGAGGGAATACTCATTTTCTCAAGACAAAATCCATAATATAGGTAAGAGGCATGTCGACGTGTCCATTTGGGAACAGCTTATTTAGATTTTTGCTAAAATAATTTTACTAAAAGTGTGCCAAAGTATACTTATACTTTGAAATGGTGAGAAAATGTTTTTAAAAAAAGGTAAAGTTTTAAAAAACTGTACATAAAAGCTAAAAAAGCAAAAGTATAACTTATAACCTAGTTTCAAATATTGAGATAAGTTTAATGAGAATTAGTTATTCAAAGTGTTAAATCCAGCCACTTTAGTAAAGAGTTACTAAAGTTTGTATTTAATAAAATTAGATTTCATATAATATAAAAATAAATAAAAAATTAAACCGTGGATTCAAAAAATAAAATAATAATTTACAAAGTGATAGTTATTTTATGATTTTGTATCACTATGGATGTTTTCATGGAGCGGTCAATTGATTTTATAATAGAGTCTTAATGCTGATTTAATTTCTTTAATAAAATCTATAATGCAATTATATTTTCATAGTGGTAGTTAATATAATTAATGGTAAGTATGGGTATTTGTTTTAAAAGAAAAAAATTGCTACAGAAGTTTTAATGTGCGTATGTTTTTTAAAAAGAGAGAAGTTTTTTTGACAAGAGTCCACACTCTAGGGCTTCTATGAAATTGAGGTTATATATGTTTTCTTCAAACTGTTTTTCTAAGATTCAAAGTTTACATGATTATCCTGTATAATAGAAGTAGATCCTATTGTCTTCCGTTGTTTGGTTTTGTATGTGATTCAAACCTGCAACAATGACATGATAACTTGGTGTTTATTTGTAGACATCCATGTACATACTAGATAAACAAAGAGAACATTGACGCAAAACAAAGAAAGGTTGGATGCCATAGGCCCAAAAAAGTTGCATCCTTTTGAATGATTGTTACCCCCATGAACTTATATATGAGTGATATTTACTTTTTTTTTTTTTTTTTTTTTTGATGGGAAGAGTGATAATTACTTATTATTAGATAAACTGATCGCATTGGAATTAATTAAGCATCTTTCATAGAGCATCAGATGCAATGTACACCACAACCTCCAATCATCCATTTATTGCTTTTATAATGTCCTAATGAATTCTTGCCAACAAAAGTCGCTCCGTCGTTGAATCTTCTCAAGCAAGCGACAAAAGAAAAAGACAAAAGTAAAAATATCTAAATAATATGTCGGTGAAATTTATTAATATGACACAGCCTGCAGACACTTTTTACTAAAGGTAGTTGTTACATTAAACAAGCAAGTAGGACAGGAGTATACCATACAAATTAAGTCTGACAACACGTACAAAAATACAAAAGAAATACATAATATTAAACAACAAAGTGCACAAATGGAACAACAACAGCAACAAAACTAACTATCTTACAACTCAGAATGAGCTTCCACCTCCTCATCCTCTTCCACCACGGTTTTCAGTTTTGCATTATCAGAGTTCCTCACAGAGCAATCTGCCCGAATTTCTCCTTTTCTGCCTGTCAACACACTCAATTGTCCCATTTTGATCATGGATTTTGCAAACTGCTCAAAGAAAAGCTCCTCATCAAGAGCAAAGCTTTCAACAATGTCCTTAGTCCTGCTATCCGTGTACAAGTCTTGGTCTGAAGTGAATAGTCCTTCGCGATTCACGAGGTCAACATAGTACTTGTTATCAAATTTATTAGGAGACCGCTTGTCCAAGACTGTGGTGGCATTGGTACCTAATATGGGACATACTTCTTTGAGTTCATTGGCGAATATTTTGGCCATAGTAGGGTCTTGGGTTGGGTAGAGCCGCTCTTCGAAAGAACTGCAGTGGCCAAGACCAATGGTGTGGCCACCAGAGAGGGCTACCAAATCGGTGGCATCAAGTTTTTGATTGGTGGCCAGGCTTTCAATAAGGGTACTAGCGTTACTTGTGGGTGCGGGTAGGAGGTCCAATGTTACTTCTCGTGTAGCAAAGCTTAGTCCGTCCCGCCTTCCTAATGGCACACTGTATTCAGGGCCTCCTGACTGCATTCATGAAGAACATACGTAAAATAAAAATAAGGATTGTATTTTAGCATGAGTCACACCAGAAGTAATTTTTTTCTATACCTATAAAAAGTTATATATGTACCAAAATTGATAGACAAAGTTTAAACCACACAACTTTTGTATCACCTCATCAAAATAAAAAAATAAAAAACTTTTGTATCATAACTTTGAATTAATCAATAATGAGAAATTCAAAGTGATAAATTCATATAAAAATGATGACAACTCATAATCAAATCAAATCAAATCAATCGCATTATCAACTTATGGCAAATGATATGACGGTAAAAGAGCCGTTACAAATTATTTTATTTTATTTGATCTGGTTACAAAATATGTTATTAAAAGATGTCTATGTGTGAGAAAAATAAGCCAAACTAAAGCTTTCTAGATGTTCCAATGAGATGGACCACATAAGTCCAAGTATTTGACAAAAAAAGACAAGTGGATCGAATAAGCCTATACCACTATCAAAAAAAAAAAAAAAAAAATTAAGCCTATACCGTCTCTTCTAAGTTCTACGCTATAGCTAGCTAATGCATTTGTAAGAGAAAGAACATTGTTTTCTAAGAGAAGCCAATCTTTCCGCGTTAAATTGAGGTGTCCCATTAGTCCAACTTTGAACGGGTCACCGTAGAAAATATAGCATTTAATAGCCTCCTCCCTTTTTTTTTTTTGATGAATTTAATACCTTCCTTACATAAACATAAAGACAAGGCAGCAACACCATCCAAAAAAAAAAGACAAGGCAGCAACATCCTTGAATAATATATCTATTACTACACCTTTTACTTCCTGTACCAACTATTACAATGTCCGCCTAAACCGAACCAACATAACCACTACTATTAAGATGTTTACGAGTGTGACATAAACGATAAAGGGCATAAGACTAAAGATTTTGAAGCTTAATTAATTGACATTTTTATGCAAGACATCAAGGTTAAAATACCCTCTCCCTCAAATTATTAAAACAAAATGGTACACTTTTTGCTCTATTAAATAGAAGTTTTGTAGATTTTATAATAATAATAATAAGACAAACATGACATGACATGTTAACATGTATTTATAAATATTATTAAAAAAATAAAAAATGAACCAAAAATTTTTATGCAAAATTGAAAAAATTGTCAAAAAATTAATTATTTTTTTTTTCATAAAATTTTTTTTTAAAATGATTTATTAACAATACCCTAAGAGCGTTCATTAACATTTTCCTTTCTGAAAAAACTTATGGAAAAGTGCATATGATTCCAAAACGTGTGTTTATAGGGCATTGTTAGGATATACATATATAAAAGTGAGTAAATTGATAATCATATATAATAGGCAGTGGGACAAATACAATAAAGTAAGTAGAAGAGGTGGACGGAAGCATTTAATTAATTTAATTACCAGGACAACAGAGTCACGAGCAGCGAGAGCAACTATGTCAGCACAAGAGACGACTCTTCCGCACTCCTTGTGGATAAGCTCACGTAGATTCTCAATAATTTCAAATGCTTTAGCCCTCAAAGTCAGGTTTGGAGGTGCCTCCTGCTCACTTGGACCACTAGCTGATCCATCAAGCAATACCGAAGCATCACATCCCTGCATCGCAAATTACAACAACACCTCATATATATATATATATATATATATATATTTCATCCATACGATCAATGCTCAAAAACTTGTTTAATTAATATCTGACTTAATTAGTCGCCTTTTTCTTTTATTTAATTAAGTGAGCTCAGATGTTTTTGTTTTTGGTAAATAATTAAGAAAAATGGTTTGGCAGTAGTTAGATATATATATTAATATAATTATTTCTCTCTTCTCTTTCCCCCTTTTCTATGTGGTAGGTATTCAACTATTCTTTGCTAAGTCAAGACAGAAACAGATAATCAAGTAAAGTTAACGGTAGATTCATTCAAGAACTAACAAAAACCTGTCTGATCAACTATATATATTGTGAAAATTATTAAGTGTAACTTTACTAACTAAACTAATATTCTGTGCAGGCAATGGCATACAGAAAATACATTCTCCATACCATATATAGTTGACGATCGCCTTATTAATTATTATATGCTACAAAATGGTCTAGTAATTATATAATTTCATCATTTAAGGCTTTTAAGCTGTCATGAATAAAAGTTTGTTATCTAAAAAGGAGATCGATCAGCGGGCAAAAAAGTTCACTCTGTTAGGAGAAAGGAAGCCGAAGCACTTCATGGAGAGCTCACCAATGGCTATTTTAACTGCTTAGCATGCGTTTCGCCACTTATTTTACTATTCAGTTTATTTTTATTAATATTCATGAATGTTATGTACTATTTTCGCTCCCTTTTACATTTATCTAAGGTCCGTTTGGATTGAACTTATTGTTGCAAAAACTGAAAACTGAAAACACTGTAACAAAATAATTTTTAAACGTGTGAATAGTACCATGAGACCCATTTTTAATATTTTTTATTATATAAACAGTGCATGAACACTACACGCACTGTTTATGCATAGATTTTTTGTCTCCCAAAGTCAAACAATGCGGCCAAAAAAAAAGAGGAAAACGCGTTTGCTATGCAAACGCGGAATCCAAACGCTCACCTTACTTTCAGCCAAAAAAAATTAATTTAAATAAAATAAGTGAATTCCAAACCCTACCTTATTATGATTTGAAACCATTTGTTAAAAAGGGCTACAAATTAATATTTAAATTGGACATTTATATGGACCAGAGCAAGCTTTGGCTGTTATCGTTAGAGCATAAGATTAGTAGTGTCAAAATTTTCGCAATTTAACTCCAAAAAAGTAATTTTATCTATTTTTTCAGCTTTACAAAACACTAGTATTTAACATAATAAAATAATATAAACAATATAATAAAATAATATATCTACTGCAATAAACATCTATCATCGCTACTAACACAATAAAATAATATATCTTTTAATAATAAAAAAATAAAAAATTAACCATCTTAGCGCACAGCCAAAGATCTGAGCTATAGCACACAGACATGGATGGCTGTGCACTGTAAGTCAGCATTAAAAAAAAAATATAGGTTTGTCTCTACTGATGCAGCCCACTTTTGCTATATTTCGATGGTAAATTTAGCATTTTAACAAAATGCCTCAACCAATACTAATGCTCGCAGTAAAAAGATAGCGATCATGGATCCCTAATAAAGTAACAGTAAGTCATGAGCTTATAAAATATTTAGGTTGGATTTATAATTATTACCTGAACAAAGCAGTCGTGGAAATGAAGACGCAGTAAGCCAGCGGCTTGGCCAATGTCTTTCTTGAAGATCTTCTTAAGCTGTTTTCTGACAATTGATTCAAGGTCAGGGCAGCTTGATTCGTAGAATGCCCATGACAGTCCTTTGCTTTTAGGGGCAGAGGCAGCGTATTGTTTCTCTGAGGCAGAAGCAAAGGAACCCAGTAATAAAAGAGAAGAGATCAAAAGCATGAATAAGGGAAAAGAAGAAGAAGAAGTAAAACTAGCAGCCATGTTGATGTTGGGTGTTCTTTGTTGATTGTTGAGTTGTGGAAAGAGAAAGAGCAGTGAGGGTCACTATTTAAAGAGAGGAAGATAAGCTCTGTCTAGTTGTTTGAATAGTCTCATAGGGTATGCTGGTAAAAGTGGACTTTGGTTTTTTTTTTTTTTTTTTGACTTTTCAAGGTAATGGCAAATGGCAATGTTAGAATTACACATAGAACATCGGAATTTTTCAAAATATCTAAAAGCCACGTGGTGAACACAGATCCTTTGATCTTTCTCTTTCACATTCACATTGCAACTTGGTGTACGAAATTGTGTTAAAGGTCATATTATATAAAAATCTTATCCGATTGATCATGATCATGGTGGACCAGGAACAGATGAATACAAGAAATCTAGAGCCTTATGACCCGTTTGGTTAGCTAACTCAAACAACAATTTTCACATTTTAAATTACTTTTCACACACTTTCTCATCTATATATATTAAAAACACTCAAAAAAATTACAAAAATCTCATCTTAAACTGCCCTACCAAACACCCCAGACTCTTTTTTCTACCCAATCTCTCTCTAATCAAACTTGGCTGCCAAGAATGTGAAAATACCCCGTCTATCAGTAGTTTCCTAGTCCGAAGCAATGCCCACAAATCTGTTATTTTTATATATGTTTGAATACTATTTATTGTTAAAAATTAAAAACTGAACACACTATAATAAAATAATTTTTAAATATGTAAATAGTGCCGTAGGACTCAGTTTTAATAAAAATTTTACTGAAAAAAGTATTTGTGAGTCTCGTGAACAGTGCACAGGACCCATTGATTTTGACGCAGCTGAAAGGAAATCCAAACTCATGCTCAATCTGTCATTTTTTTTTTTTTTAAGTTTTAATTTATGGGCTCCTGTCCAGTGCCCTCAGTGCACTAAACCCACTGCAATTATGACACATGTCCATTTTCTAACACGTGTCATGATCGTAGTAGGTCCAGTGTCACAAGACATTGGACAAAAGCCACACTCTTAATCTATTATGTTAGTAAAATTTTATGTCTATTTTAGTATAGTAACTTTTTTTTTCTTTTCTTTTTTTTTTTTTTTTCTTTTTTACTTACATACTCACTTTTCAAAATAACACATATTAAATTATTTATTTTATACTATATTTTATTAAAATATTTACTTTTTTTTTTTTTTTTTCATACATCATCCACCAGATGCGTTTAACTAGGGTTGGGTGAGGCAGTTTTTATTTTTATTTTTTTTCCTTTTTTTTTAAAGTATATTTGTGATGTATGATTTAATAAATATTTGGTAAATGATCAATAGCAAGTGGCCTTATCAAATTTACTCTCTGTAACTTAATTTTGAAGAAATGATAGGGAAACCATTAATAATCGACTTCATCTAATTAAGTTGAGAGCGAAGTGTGAGGAACTAAGCGGAAAGTTAGTAAGACCTACGCGTAAAGGAGGAAAAAAAATAATTTAAAAAAATAAAAATAAAAAATAAATAGAAAGAAAATTAAACTTTCATCCTTTTTTTTT
Source organism: Quercus glauca (assembly GCA_023736055.1). Lineage (NCBI taxonomy): Eukaryota > Viridiplantae > Streptophyta > Magnoliopsida > Fagales > Fagaceae > Quercus > Quercus glauca. The sequence continues at coordinate 62,019,024 of CM043316.1, read as the reverse complement.
TTTTTTGAAAGGATTAAACTTTCATCCTTAACCTATAAGAAAAGGACAATGACATTCATAGTTTTGCAATATTATTGACCATTTCCTTCCTCTCTCTTCTTTCCCCTTTTATAAAAACCATCCCTAGTCTCCTTTGTTGAGCTTTGAATAAAAATTAAAAATATATATTTGTTTTAATATCTAAAGTTTTGTAACTCAATTGATTGGCATATTTTCCAAAATTTAAATCTCGCTTCTCTATTATAACTATCAAATTATTATTATTTTTATAAAAAAATTATATATTTTTAATTAAGCGATAATTCTTAATTTACTAATGACTCATTAAAACATTCGCATTGGAGATTCTATTTTAGCAAAAAAGTTATTTTAGCTCTCAAACAACGAAAACAAAGCTTTATTTGAGTTGCTATATCTAAAGTTTTTTAGCAACTTGCTACAGATAGCAACTACTGTAGCAACTACTTAAAATAAACCCCAATTTATTCATCTCTGTCTCTCACTCAATAAAATATTCACTCATTTTTCTCACAAATATCTCTCTTCTCTCTGTCTCTTGCCTAAACCCACTAAACACTGAATTAACTCTCTCTCTCCCTACCGAACCCATGGTCAATCTCTTCTCTCTTCATTCTCCTTTTACAAATTTCTCTTTTCGCTCTCTCTCCTCAACGTTCTCTCATTCATCTTCGTTCCAAAACCAAAACGGTGGGTAGCAATTTTGGGTTACAATAGGTTGTGAGTTGCTAGGTTTTTATGGGTTATTTGGTGGTGATGATGGTGGTTTGCTGGGTTTTGTGAGTAGCGATGATGGTTGGTTGCTAGGTTTTGTGAGTGGTAGCGGTGGTAGGTTGTGGGAGTCGTTTTTGTAGGTGTTGGTGGGTCATTTTGCTAGGTGGCAATTGTCTTTTTGTGGCTAGTTGTGTGGGTTTGTTGGGTTTTTGTGACAGAGAGCGGAAGTGAGAAAGAAAGAAATAAATAATTAGTGTTGGTTGTGATGTGAAAAATAAAAGATGAAAATGTAGGGTGAGTTGTAAAATGCAATGTTTTCAAACTTGGACCAGACCGACCAGTCCAACCGACTTACTCGAGAACTGGCCTAGAAGCTAGTCTTTTAAGGCCTAAGAACTAAATATTATACTAAAGTCTGTGAATCGCTTAAACCGCGGTTGAACCATCTTGTTTTTAGAACCGGACACGGTTCAAATACTATTCAAACCATGCTTAATATGCTAAAGTATGAAATGGTAGGAATAGAACCTGGGCGCAAGTAACAAATAATCCAAGATAAATGCTGACTACTAAGGCAGCCAGGCTCTTGATGGTCTAAAGTGAAAACATATTGGATTTTCCTTAATTTTCAAAAACTTAGATATATTAAAAAAGAATCCATTGGTCTAATTATAAATATATAATTTTTTGATATATAATTAAAATCATAAATATTTTATTGTGACTAATATACTTAACATTATTATATGTGAAACATCAAAATTATTTGCTTGTTTAAGTAATATTTTTTATAAGGATTACTTGTAATTACTAATTATACTTTTATTTTTTGTGCTGTATTTTTAATACTATATTTTTTTATATAAAATTTGTGAAAATGTACTTGAAAATTAATTAATTTCTCTATATATTTTTCTTTTTAATCAAGATTACTCATGTGCGCGCCAAAGATAAGGCCATTGGGCCTAACCTCACTTGGGCTCACAACTTATTTGTAGAGTGGGTTTGAGTATTTCCTACTGTGGGTAATTCTCAATCACGAGACTCAACAAAGCCCACTCTCCCTTTTCTCTTTCTATCACTCCTTTCTCCCTATTCTCTCAATTCTTCCAGAATCTTTCAATAACCTCCTCCTTCTTCCCCCCACCCCTTCATATTTATAGCTCCCCCCTTATGGAGAGACCCTCATTGCTCCCCTGGTTAGTGCGATGAGAGGTCCAGTACAGTTGATTGGAAGTGGGTGGTTAGGTTCGGGTGGCCTTGGAACTTGGTTCCCACTTCCATAGACAGCTCGGCAGTGAAGTTTCGTGGTTAGTGCGATGGGAGGTCCAATACTGTTGATTGTAAGTGGGTGGTTAGGTGTGGGTGGCCTTGGAACTTGGTTCCCACTTCCGTGGACAGCTCGGCAGTGATGTCCCGTAAAGCACCGTCGGACATGCAAGCGATGGCGCGTTTGCTCGTCAACTTTTTTTCGATGTCCGGGGACGTACTGCCGAGCAAAGGCCATTGTAGTGAAACTTGGGCCCTTGGCTTGTGCGGGTATGAACTGGGCCTTTGGGCAAGTGGAGGCCAGGCCCATGGGCTACGCCTTCGCCTAAGAGTTCCAAGCCTAAATGGGTTCGGGTATTGAATGTCGTACATTAGCCCCCCCTTGATTCGTGCCCAGAACTCGACGTCAATCAAGGAATCCAAAAGGTGCACGTCGTTTAAGTTCAGTGAAGCGACGTCTGGGGTGCTCTAGAGTCCCATTAATGCGTTCTTAAAAAGGTGCACTGAATTTGGCCGTTTGGTTCAACCCTCATTATTACCTGACGCTTCACGAACCAAGGTGGCGCAGGTGCCAGTTGGCGTTGGAATCCGCAAGGCTTGCTAATTAATATTCAAAATGGCTAATTAACCGTTGCTTATCTCTCTTGGGTCTCCTATAAAAAGTCTGTTCCAAATTATTCTTTTACTTTTTTCATTCTCTACTTTCTGAGATCCCCTATCTTCCGTGCATTCATCTGCACACTCATCCTCCAGCCTAGAATTTCTCATCCTCCAGCCCAGAATTTTTCCCCACCTAAGAGCCCAAAGTAAGTTCTCTGCCTCTTCTCTTTACTTCCGTATCTTCCCTTATTCGTTTTTTTCCCAGAATCTCGGATAGGATATTCGTACCTTTTAGATACGGAGGCAGCCTTGGCCGTTTTCAGGCAAGGTTTTGACATCCCTGATGATGTGGAAGTGGCGTATTGCCAAGAGAGTGAAATCTCTCTTCACAGAGGGGGTAACACCGCCTTTTTCCCTTTGATGGCAATCCTAGAGGGCGGGGTAAAGTTCCCCGTAGGCCCCCTTTTACTAGATACTCTGAGGTACTATAGGTTGTGCCCCAATCAGCTTCCCCCAAACTTTTACTGAGTAATGAGTTGCGTGAGTCGGTTGAACCAAATGTTCGGTTTACATTTAGACCAGCATGACATAAAATCACATGTACAGTTTACGCAGGAATAAGAAAACGAATTACTACTTAAAGGTTAGAGACATGAAGGTACGGCTGATCTCCTGCCTACCTGATTCAAATAGGAACTCTGCCGGGGAGTTTGTCTGGGTGAGCAGCAACTGGTTTGTCGGTGACATCCCCTGCCCCCTCACCAGGCGCGAAGTGGGTTTGTACCGATTATTGACTTGCCCTCACTTCTTATTCATTACTATACATGGATATATGTATATCTCATATTGTAAAGGTTTTACTTACTCTGAGGATTATCTGCGTGGTTGTTTTTTTATAGACGGCAGAGTGTTCGTCCCGGATGGTGACTAGAAAGACAATGATGACTAGCCGCTTCATCCCTGGCGTCAGGCCTGCCGCGCAGCAGCAACAATCCTAAGGTCTAGGCCAGACCCCTCCTCCCCCACTTCCTGCCCCTAGTCGGCAACGGAAAAGGCAGCGTATAACCGAACAGACATACATTGTCTTAGGTGATAAGCCCTCAAAGACTCCTTGTCGGCCATCAAGTGGCATCCTGATCTGTGAGCCCTTGGCTCAGACTGGGACGCAAGTGGTGTCCTCTTCCCGTGTCGTCCCCACATGGCAACCTTCATTCATGTTAGATGGCAAACTCCTTCCCTCAGATGCAAGTGTGCGCGTTTGGGAAAAGGGAGTAGGAGGTCAAGTTGCTCAAACTCTGGTGCGCGGCCTTATGCTGCCCGAGGACATGCAAGCTTTTGAAGAGGGCACGGACGAGTCCATAGGGAGGAGGCTACAGTGGCACACTATCGCGGTAAGTTAAGTTTTTTTTTTTTTTTTTTTTTTTACCACTAATACTCCACTTTCCCGGGTTTAGTGTCTGTTTTTTGATACTTTGCCAGGCCGCACAACTGGCATATATACTTGACGGGCGGCTTAAGGATCTGGCAGAGGATGCTGGTCGGGAAAAAGTTTTAAAGGATGTGGCCGAGGTGAACACAAAGGAGAAGGTCGTGGTTGCTGCAACCGCAGAGAAGAAGGCTGCCGCGGCTGAGAAAGCGTAGGTGGCTGCGAAAAAGAAGTACTCAGAGCTGCAAGCTCGGATAGGGGAGACCGAACTCAGGTTGGCAGAAGCCGAGAGCATGAACAGCGTGCAGTCTGAGGAATTGGCCTGCCTGAGGGCAACCCTGGATGCTAGTGAGAGCAAATGGTATAACGAGGGGTTTGCTGATGCGGAGAACTCGGCTGAACCCATCATAAGGGATGCTCAGAAGCTGGGTTTTGGGGAAGGGTGGCTGGCCACTTTACAGGCTTTAGGAGTCCCTAAGAATTCTCCTTTAAGAAACCCCAGCCAGATTCCCTTCCTAGACCTCGCACCTGATGCACAAAATCCTGCGAGGCTTGTTAATAAAGAAGAAACGACCATCCTGAGGGAGTTGGTGGAGCAAATAGATTCTCACATGGAGATGGAGGAAACGAAAGTGGTTAGCCATCCCCGCCTTGGAGACCAGCTCGCTCAGGACCCCCTTCAAACCTTGGCGCAACAGCAGTTTACTGAGACTGATGCCCGGGAGCAACCTGCAGACTCCACATCTTAATTGCCGAACTGTAATTTCTTTGTTTAAGAAAAGTTTCTCTTGTTCTTTTTACTTTATTTATGTTTTTTGGTTGGTTTGCCTATGTCACCGGATTGTGGTGATTGAACAATTACTTTTCCGCCGGGTTTGATACCTATATGGCCACTATATTTTGTGGTCGGAATACTGCTTTAATTCCTAATATGATGGTTTAGTTTCGAAATATTCATTGTACTTTTTACTTGTTTTACGCTTGTGTTGTAGCGGTCTGGGTAGTTGAATCCTATTTCGTCATAAGACGGGGATTGACTTACCTCGGATGGAGGTACTTGTGTCCTGAAGGGGCTAGCCCTTCTATGGTGGCAACGAAGCTTAACGTACGGACCCTCCTGCAACTAGGAAAATTCGTAGTGTAAAGACTACTTTTGCTCGGTGATATAAATTGAGCTGAGGATCGGACGTCTGTAATTAGATCAGTTTTTTAAGGCTTCCACCTGCTCGGCGATATAGATTGAACTGAGGGGCAGGGTTTTGTCCTCAGATTAATTTTTTAAGGATTCCACCTGATCAGTGATATAGATTGAACCGAGGGGCAGGTTTCTGTCCTCAGATAATTTTTTAAGGTTTCCACCTGCTTGGTGATATAGATCGAACCGAGGGGCAGGTTTCTGTCCTCAAATAATTTTTTTAAGGTTTTCACCTGCTTGGTGATATAGATCAAACCGAGGGACAGGTTTCTGTCCTTAGATTAATGTTTTAAGATTTCCACCTACTTTGTGATATAGATCAAACAGAGGGGCATATTTCTGTCCTTAGATTAATTTTTTAAGGTTTCCACCTGCTCGATGATATAGATCGAACTGAGGGGTAGGTTTCTGTCCTTAGATTAATGTTTTAAGGTTTCCACCTGGTCGGTGATATAGATCGAACCGATGGGCAGGTTTCTGTCCTTAGATTAATGTTCTAAGGTTTCCACCTGCTCGGTGATATAGATCGAACCGAAGGGCAGGTTTCTGTCCTTAGATTAATTTTTTAAAGTTTCCACCTGCTCAGCAATATAGATCGAACCGAGGGGCAACAATAGAGTAACACAAATCTGCACAAACAAACATCACTATTATCATTAGTAAAACATATACAGGGCATCACATAACTTATAACTCGGTGCAAAGCCGATCAGTGGTAGAACTTCTTCAAATTGTGGACGTTCCATGGCCGAGGCAATGGTCTCTCATCGAGTTCTTCCAAGTAATACGCCCTCGCGATTGCAATAACCCTGTACGGCCCCTCCTATGTCTGTGCCAATTTCCCGACATTCGTATTTCGCATGTTCCCCACGGCCCTTCTCAGGACCAAATCTCCAGTGCCAAACTCCCTCGTTCTTACACCTCGGCTATACCTCTTGACAAGTCTTTGCTGATACTCCGCGAGTCGTACAGTCGCAGCCTCCCGGCACTCTTCCAATCTGTCCAAACGTTTAACTAGCATCTCATTGTTTAGGCTGGGGTCGAATCCTATGACTCGCGCGCTGCATAGATTCACCTCGGTTGGTATCACGGCTTCTGCTTCGTACATGAGAGAAAATGATGTCTCACCCGTGGACCTCCTAGGAGTTGTCCGATAAGCCCACAAGACATTGGGCAGTTCCTCGGCTCAGTTTCCCTTTGCACCCTCCAATCTTTTCCCCAGCCCATTCACAATTACCTTATTGTGAGAGACCGCGCCCCCGGCCCCATTTTTTATGGAAATGTTGGGCCAAACCTACGTGAATGGGTGGAATCGTGTTATTGCCTCTCAAAATAGAGGTTCGACTAGTTATATTTTCCCCCTTTAGATTAAGGGTTTAAAAATGGAGTCGCCACTTATTTAATTATTAGAAAAATAAAAAAACCATAATTGAAAAAAAAAAATTCCTCATTTTATTAATTTGAAATTTACATTGATCATAGGAAAATTACATGGCTTTGGTCCTAGATACAATCTAAGATATAGTACATGGCTTTGTTTCCTAGTTACAATCTAAAAATCGAAAATTACATGGATAAGCACTTGATCTACTAACTCTTGATCTAAGTTCGGAGGCTATGTTACAAAGTGGGAAGGTGTTAGGCACCCACCTTGCCCGGTGAAACCGGTCTTCTAGACTATGGTGGCCAACATTCATATCATATCATCCAATATGTCAATCAATTTGCATGTTGAATTTAATGTGTGTGCATGTGATGAACCCTAATCCAATTTAATAAGCATTGCATTTGGATTGAAAATTAAATTCTAGTGAATGTGTGTGTATGGTGATATCCTAGATTCAAGAATTTGAAAGAATTATGAAACAAACATGTTTTTTATATTTTTTTATGTGGATTTAAGATCAAAGCTAGTGATATGCATAAACATGTGATGAACAACTAAGAACATGTGAAGAACACATAAGAACATATAAGAACATTCAAACATATTCAAGAGAATTGAAATAATTACTATCATGTTTTAATCCTAAATTCTCATTATGGCAACATAAAAAACTAGTTAGGGAAAGAGATTCTACCTTCATGCACGATCCATATGGTGGAAGAGGAGACTCTTGGTAGAGGTCCTAAGGGAGGAGGAAAAAAGAAGAACTAGGAGAGGGAGAGTGAGTCTCACTCAATACCTTGAGTCTCAAGAAGACTAAGATATGACAAGACTACTCTACTTCACTAGAACTCAAGAGAGGAGGAGAGAGGGTATTGATAATCCTTAACAAGGTTTCATCCTCAACTCTAATTATAAATTTAGTTATTCATGGTAATTGAAAGAAAACACAAAAATAAAATACTAAACATTAAACTAGAAAAATAAAATAAAACTAACTGTCATGGAAGAAAACCAAAGAGGTAGCCACAGCCACAGCTCTCTCTACGTTCAGCCCTCAGCCCTAGCACTAGCCTCCCTAAATTTTGCCCTAAAAAGCCTTTAAATAGGTCAAGGAATCCTATTACAAGTTGAATTCCCGTTTGGAGAAAATCCCAGATATTTAGGCTTCACTTAACCGACTATTTTGGCCCATTTAACGTCAGAATTCGGGCTTTTGGTAAACTACAAAGTTGTAGCCCTTTAAGTTAACTTTCCAACCCAACTTGAATCATCTCGATTGGACATCTGAGCCAAAAGTTATTCCAAAAATACTAACTGATGTCCAGGCTGAAATACTAATCCGAATTGGACTCGGATTTGGTGCAAATTTCCTTTGATTCCTTACTCCAATTGGACTTAAATTTGATTGGGTTGGCCTTCCCTTGAATTCATGCCTGGCTAGATGTAAGTTGGCTTGATTCAATTGGCTTAGCTCCACTTTGCATGTAAAACCCTTGTTACCTGCAATACAAACATATTATAAAATCAGTCACAAAATAACATAAAAGTAAGGCTAAATATGTAGATATGTGAGTACTTTATTGTATATATTTCATGCATATCAGAGGGGGTTTTTTTGTGTCTTGGAATGAAGAAGGGGGAGGGTTTATATAGTAGTAGTGGAGGGAATATGAATGGAAGGCCATTTAATGAGGGTTGACAAGGATTATGAACCTAGACCTCATTTTAGCCTTGGGAAAAATCTAGTGCATTAAATGGAGAGATTAGTGGGAGTGGGGAGCAAGCCAAAATTCGATTTTCCCGTAGCTGCTGTAACAGCTTGTAAAGCCAACTTCGAAAAATCATATCTAACCCAATTCTGATCGGAATTGTCTCGTTCTTATGCTCAAATTGAAGCCCTGGATGTCTAGTTTCTGGGAAAATTAACCTCATTCACAGATTCGAAATATTCTAAGAGATATTGATGAAATGGTGAGCAGAGGTCATTTGTTAGAAAATGGTTTCAGCACAATTAACATTAATAGGTCCCAAATTAGCTTCCAATTAACATTAAATGGTTCTAATCACTCCCATTTCAGACTTAATTGATTCCAAATTTACTCTAATTAAAAGATAATTGCACAAATTACTCATTGAATAATTAATGTTTAACTATCTAATTAATTAGATGTATGCAATCTCACCATAAAATGTAGTCCCAACCAATCAAATTATGACACATCATTGATCTCAAATTGATTAGAATTATAACCAATTGGAATCAATTGTTCATAATCACATATAGTCAGGCTCAATTTGTGATAGTGCACCTTGGCCATTAAAACTTGATTTGATGATAACTTTCAGTCTGATGGTCTGATTAGAGCTTATGACCAGTCGATTTGATCGTTACAACATCAAGATCATTTTGATGAAATAAGATTAAGAATCTAATGACCAGAATCAAGATGTATATTTCCAAGTCAAAATTACCCTTTTACCTTCCCGGTGATGTTAAATGCGGGTTGCAAAATGGGGTGTCAACAGTTATTCACGGCCTCGGCCTGACCATTACCCTGGGGATATGCCGGAGTAGAATACTTGTTTTCGATGCCGAGATCTTCGCAAAAATCGCAGAAAGCCCGGCTATCGAATTGCAGCCCGTTGTCTGATATAAGGGATTTCAACACCCCGAATCTTGTGATTATATTCTTCCACACGAACTTTTTTACATCCACGTCCTATATATTGGCCAAGGTCTCTACTTCTGCCCTCTTAGTAAAGTAGTCGACAGCCACCAAAACGAACATTCGATTACCCATTGCCTGGGGAAATGGGCCAAGTATATCCGGCCCCCACTGTGCAAAAGGCCAAGGGCTGCTGATTGGGTTCAAATGGCTTGCCGGCTGGTGGATTAGGGGGGCATGTTTCTGACACTGCTCACACTTACTCACATACTTGGCGGCGTCCTTTTGCATCTAAGGCCACCAAAATCCTTGAGTCATTGCCCGGTGTGCCAATGGTCGTCCTCCCACATGACTGCCGCACACATCATCATGTAGCTCGGCTAAGAGTTCGCCCACCCTCTCTGGGTGTAAGCACAAAACGTATGGCCTTCCAAAGGATCTCTGATATAGCTTCCGATCTTGTGATAGCCATTACCGAGGGGCCATTCTGCGGATTTTGTTGCCTTCCTTTTCATCAAGCGAGACTCGATCATCGGCTAAAAAGTCAATGATGGGTTCCATCCAGCTAGGCCCTAACTTAGTAATCACTGCGACATCGATTCCTGCAACCCCCGAATCACTAGCTGCCCTGATACTTGGCTCTAAGGCTAGTTCCACTTTGATTAGCCGAGGTATCTCTTCGGTTACTGATAATGCCAGTGCAGCGAGGGAATTGACGTGTCTATTATGCGCCCGAGCGACCTGTATTACCTTCACCATACTGAGTCTAGTTATAGCATGCTTCACTTGTTCCAAGTATGCTTTCATCCGGGGATCTCGGGTTTCAAAACTGCCTTGCACTTGATTAACTACCAGACGCGAATCCGAATACATTTCTACATCCCAGGCACCCAAAGATAAGGCCATTGGGCCTAACCTCGCTTGAGCTCACAACTTATTTGTAGAGTGGGTTTGAGGACTTCCTACTGTGTGTAATTCTCAGTCACGAGACTCAATAAAGCCCACTCTCCCTTTTCTCTTTCTATCACTCTTTTCTCCCTATTCTCTCAATTCTTCCAGAATCTTTCAACAACCTCCTCCTTCTTCCCCCCCTTCATATTTATAGCTCCCCCCTTATGGAGAAACCATCATTGCTCCCCTGATTAGTGCGATGGGAGGTCCAGTACAGTTGATTGGAAGTGGGTGGTTAGGTGTGGGTGGCCTTGGAACTTGGTTCCCACTTCCATAGACAACTCGGCAGCGAAGTTTCGTGGTTAGTGGGATGGGAGGTCCAATATTGTTGATTGTAAGTGGGTGGTTAGGTGTGGGTGGCCTTGGAATTTGGTTCCCACTTCCGTGGACAACTCGGCAGTGATGTCCCGTAAAGCACAGCCGGACATGCAAGCAATGGCGCGTTTGCTCGTCAACTTTTCTTCGATGCCCGGGAACGTACTACCGAGCAAGGGCCTTTGTAGTGAAACTTGGGCCCTTGGCTTGTGCGGGTACGGACTAGGCTTTTGGGCAAGTAGAGGCCGAGCCAATTGGCTGCGCCTTCGCCTCAGGGTCCCAAATGCGCACACTTGCGTCCGAGGGAAGGAGTTTGCAGTCCAACATAAATGAAGGTTGCCACGCGGGGACGGCACGGGAAGAGGTCGCCACTTGTGTCCCAGTCTGAGCCGAGGGCTCACGAATCAAGATGCCACTTGATGGCCGAGGAAGAGTCTTTAAGGGCGCGTCACCCGGGACAGTGTATGTCTGTTAGGTTGCACGCGGCCTTTTCCGTTGCCGATTGGGGGTAGGAAGCGGGGGAGGATGGGTCTGGCCACGACTTTGGGGCTGTTGCTGCTGCGCGGCAGGCCTGGCGCAAGGGATGAAGCGGCTGATCGTCATTGTCTTTCTAGTCACCATCTCTTCAACTGGACTATGTTCGGGTTCGGGGAGGCTGGAGGATTCGGCAATCGCCTCGTTGATATCCAGGGCCGGATCTTCAAGGTTGGCGGGGATTTCGGGTTAGGTGGGGGCTTCATGCTAGATCTGCTCATAAGCCCGTTCTCGGCGAGCCCAGGACACACGCTCGGCTGACTCGTCTTGCACGGGCTGGCGCTCGTCAGAGCAGATGTATCGAGGACCTAAGTCACGGGCCTCACCTACCGTAAACTTCGGGGAAGAAAGTTTGTATGTCGTACGTCGATATAGGACAAAAGGGGGCTATCAACTAGCAAAGCTTGGCTGAAAGCTTGCCATGTGGAGTACACGGGATCCACTCCGAGTATCAGGTGGGATGCCCAAAGCTGTGCCGTTCGAGTGAACAAAAATCTCAGACCTGAGCATGAAGTTCAAATCCTGTACATGCACTACTCTAACATCTGGGACGAACACTCTGTCGTCTCTAAAAAAACAACCACGCAGATAATACTCAAAGTAAGTAAAACCTTTACAATATGAGATATACATATATCCATGAATAGTAATGAATAAGAAGTGAGGGCAAGTCAATGATCGATACGAACCCACTTCGCGCCTGGTAAGGGGGCAGGGGATGTCACCGGTAAACCAGTTGCCACTCACCCAGACAAACTCGCCTGCAGAGTTCCTATTTGAATCAGGTAGGCAGGAGATCAGCCATACCCTCATGTGTCTAACCTTTAAATAGTAATTCATTTTCTTATTCCCGCATAAACTGTACATGTGATTTATGTCATGCTGGTCTAACTGAAAACAGAACATTTGGTTCAACCGACTCACGCAACTCACTACCCGGTAAAAGTTGGAGGGAAGCTGATCGGGGCACAACCCATAGTACCTCAGAGTATCTAGTAAAAAGGGGTTTACGGGGAACCTTATCCCATCCTCTAGGATTGCCATCAAAGGGAAAAAGGCGGTGTTACACCCTCTGTGAAGAGAGATTTCACTCTCGTGGCAATACGCCACTTCCACATCATCAGGGATGTCAAAACCTTGCCTGAAAATGGCCAAGGCCACCTCCGTATCTAAAAGTTAAAAATATCCCATCCTAGATTCTGGAAAAAAAAAAGGAATAAGGGAAGATACGGAAGTAAAGAGAAGAGGCAGAGAACTTACTTTAGGCTCTAAGATGGGGAGAAATTCTAGGCTGGAGGATGAGAAATTCTGGGCTGGAGGATGAGTGCGTAGATGAATGCACGGCAAAGAGGGGATCTCAGAGAGTAGAGAGTGAAAAAAGTAAAGGAATGATTTGGAACAGACTTTTTATAGGAGACCCAAGAGAGATAAGTAACGGTTAATCAGCCATTATGAATATTAATTAGCAAGCCTCGCGGACTCCAACGCCAACTGGCACCTGCGCCACCTCGGTTCGTGAAGCATCAGGTAATAATGAGGGTTGAACCGAACGGCCAGATTCGGCGCGCCTTTTTAAGAATGCATTAATGGGACTCTAGAGCACCCCAGACGTCACTTCACTGAACTTAAACGACATGCACCTTTTGGATTCCTTGATTCACACCGAGTTCCGGGCATGAATCAAGGGGGGGCTAATGTACGGCATTCAATACCCAAACCCATTTAGGCTTGGAACTCTGAGGCAAAGGCGTAGCCCATGGGCCCAGCCTCCACTTGCCCAAAGGCCCAGTTCGTACCCACACAAGCCAAGGGCCCAAGTTTCACTACAAAGGCCTTTGCTCGGTAGTACGTCCCCAAGCATTGAAGAAAAGTTGACGAGCAAACGTGCCATCACTTGCATGTCCGGCAGTGCTTTACGAGACATCACTGCCGAGCTGTCCACGGAAGTGGGAACCAAGTTCCAAGGCCACCCACACCTAACCACCCACTTACAATCAACAGTATTAGACCTCCCATTGCACTAACCACGAAACTTCGCAGCCGAGCTGTCTATGGAAGTGAGAACCAAGTTCCAAGGCCACCCGAACCTAACCACCCACTTCCAATCAACTGTACTGGATCTCCCATCGCACTAACTGGTGGAGCAATGATGGTCTCTCCATAAGGGGGGAGCTATAAATATGAAGGGGAGGGAAGAAGGAGGAGGTTGTTGAAAGATTCTGGAAGAATTGAGAGAATAGGAAGAAAGGAGTGATAGAAAGAGAAAAGGGAGAGTGGGCTTTGTTGAGTCTCGTGATTGAGAATTACCCACAGTAGGAAATCCTCAAACCCACTCTACAAATAAGTTGTGAGCCCAAGCGAGGTTAGGCCCAATGGCCTTATCTTTGGGGCGCACAACTCATTTTTACAAATTTGTTATATTATTTTGTAATTATTAAATTAATTATGACATCATGACGGTTCGACCTCGATCGGATCTCGATCCAATTACTTTAAAAATCTTGAACTTCTCTCTTTTACGGTTCTGTGAATGGTTCAGATCTGAAAGCCATGATAGAATAATGTGTTAAAATAGATAAAGTAATTTTTTTAAAATCTTAAAAGTTAAATTTATTAGAGCATTCGCACTGGGCATTCTAAATGCCAATGCCAAGCCCATTTTACCGTTTTCACCCAAAAAAGTGGCTTTATCCAGACTTTTAAAATGCTACAATTGCAAAAGAAAATATTAATATTTTATTAAATATCAGTTTTCTCTCTAATTCACACGTCTCTCATCTCTATCTCTCCATCGCTAAAGCTTCACCAGACCGCAACCCACAGCACAACCAACCCAGCACCACAGATTAGACGGTAACCCACGACACAAGCACAACCAACCACCGAACCACCGCTGTAGCCAAACACCGAACCACCATTGCTACCCAACAACCCAAGTAAAGAAAACCCAACGCCACATCGACGGTGACAACTAGGACCCACGACCAAATCGACGGCGACACCATCGAGCACAGCCAAACCCATAAATCTAACCCCCACAACCAACACAAACTCATCGAAGTACAACTAACAAAAACCCACCGAATCACAACCAACAGAAACCCATATCACGAATTCATGATCCACGACCCATGATCCACAACCGGAGCACAGACCCACAATCTCACAGGCACGAACCGAAGCACAATCAAGCCTAGATAAGTAACACAGAAGTGAGACAGGAGACAGAGAGAGGAAGGAATGAAAAAAATGAGAGATGACGAATAAAAAAAAATGTTTTTTATGTTTGCCTTCCCTGCTCTAGGACTTAAAAAATAATATTTTAATAAAATGATAAAATAATAGAGTTTTGGAACGTAGGAAATATTGTAAAATAGTATAATATAATTGATAAAGTAGCTTTTTAAAATGGTAAAATAGAATAGAATTAAAATTCCGGATGCAAATGCTCTTAGCATCACAAACATAAATGCTACTAGAATATACTTTTTACTTTACTTATTCTATTTAAGTAAAAAAATCCTTAATCGGGTAACGGAAAGGAAAAACTTTAAGATCATAGGAAATTTTTTTTTTTCGGTACTGTAATCATTAATCAAAAAATAGGTACTGTAATTTTTCACAAAAAGGAAAAGAAAAAAACTAATCTACAGAATAAATTTCATAAATATAATGATCCATTACGGTACTGCACACTATTAAAAGAAACGAACCTGCCATTTTTTACCTAAAAAAGTTAACAGCGTTATCTGTAAAGTGTAAACCACTGCCAGCCATAGCCATTAGCAAGCCACCCACGTGCACACTTTTTTTTTTTTTTTTTGATAGTCCACCCACGTGCACACTATTAAAAGAAACGAACCTGCCATTTTTTACCTAAAAAAGTTAACCGCGTTATCTGTAAAGTGTAAACCACTGCCAGCCACCCACGCGACACACCGACGGTATACGGACTGTTTGGTAGTCTATTTTGAATAACAATTTTTTTTATATCTTTTAAATAATAATTTTTAATGTTTAAATTATATTATATATATTTTTATATATTTTTTTACTTATATATATTTTTTAAAAATATAAATAATGAGCCCTTAATCTTGATCTTGAACTATTTTCTTTTGTTTTTTTGTTCTTTTTCTAGTTTCAAGTTAATTATTACTTTTATTTTTTATTTTTTTAACATTCTAGTTCATTATTACAAAAGCTTTGCATTATTGACTGGGCATTATACCTTTGTTCAATCTCGATGTCAGTGGCGCCTTTTAAGGATTTAAATTTTACAAGTAGTTTAAGTGGTAGCATTAATTTTTTGGAAAGTTTTATTCATATATACATTTAAATTACGTTAGGGTAGATTAAAAAAAAGCTAAGTAACAAGAAAAAAAAATCTAGGCAACATTTTCTCAGTTTTCCTTGTTTTAAAACAAGGGTTTTGAATTATTTCCTCTAACTAATTATATGACAATTTATTTAAAGTGTATTATTTATACAAGTTATATAATTTATTTAAAAAGTCGATTAAAAATATATATGAATAGTTTCTTGAACTGCCGAATAGATTAGAGGAAGGGGCTGTCAAATTGATTTGGAGATAAACTTTTGCCTCTTGGTTTTGGACAAAAAAAAAAAAAAAAAAACTTAGGATTTGGGCCATTTACAAATTAACCTTATGTGCTATCAATTCTGTATTATTAACCCTTTTTTTTTTTTTTGAGAAAGTATTATTAACCTTTGATGTTGAAGAATTGTCACAATTTATCTCTTCAGCTCTGTTCTTTTAATTATAATAATTGATAGAAAATGATCATGTGTTGTGCACATATTATTTCTTATTTTTATTTTTTACAATAAAATGGTCACATTCACATAATGTGATCATTTTTTCTCAATTATAATAATTATTGAAAATTAAGATGGAGAGATCAATTTAGAAAAAAAATTTTTGAGAAACCAGACCAAAAGCCTGGAAATTTTTAAATCTCAAGAATCAATAATTTAAAAAATTAATAGCACAAAGAATTAATTTGGACTTTTCTAAAAAGACAAAACTTAGATACATTACCTTAAATGTTGTTTCTTAAATTCTCCTCTTAAGATTCAGTCATGTGGTTATTTAACTAAAAAATACACTTTCATCGCATGAAAAAAAATTCATATAAAAAAATTTTAAGATGAAAATATAAAAAATAAAACTTAAATACTGTAGTTAAATTTTCTCCTTTCTAAAATTTCATGAATCAATAAGGTCAAGAAGTCTCTCTTTTTTTTTTTTTCTTCTCTTTTTTTTTCTACCAAACACGGACACTAATTAATATAGTAGCAAGAGCAATCCGTGTGGACTTCGATTTGCGTGCCTCTAGTCTACGGTCTATCCCCTTGCCCGGCTTTTACAATTTTTTTTTTTTTTTGATGAGTACCTGGCTTTTACTTTACCTTTTTCTTGCTCCCCTTTTAAATCATGGATTGTGGTAATGGGCACCATAAGGTGCCCATTAAGAACACACTTCTGAGTAATTTTTTAAGTAATTTTTTTCAAATTTTGGTAGTTTTTCAAATTTTGGTAATTTTTTATTATTTCTTTTGATAATTTTTTTAAATTTTTTTTTTTCATTTCTATAAATAAAACACAAAAAGGGAAACGTGTTAACATTTGCCTTAAATTATTATCCGGCTTTTACTGTACTTTTTTCTTGTTAACATTTGCCCTAAATTATTATCCAGAACCAACAACTGTAGCAGCCCACGTGCGTCTTCTTTTCTTTAAATAGAGAATCGCGCTCCAAAATAACTCAGAAATGCCCATTTCTGTTTGAAGTATCCTTTCCTGGGCAATAAAAGCTGCAGTGATGTAAGAGTCTACTAAAAGAAAATTCGTAGGGACAGCTAGAGTATAATTAAATGGTGCTCAGTGCTTACTCTTTTTATATTTATAGTAAATTTTATTATGAATGTAAAATGAGATAATAACATTTTTCGTACTAAGAGTATTTAAGAATTTATTTTGGAATAAGTAGAAAAGACAAAATAAATTATTATTAGGGTTAATTACAATCTTGGTATTTTTTATTTTTATTTTTTTTGTTGTTGAGAGAGACCATCTTGGTAATTCAATTGTTTAATTTATATGTTAAAATAGATCCTAATTCTTTAAATGTGTCAAATTAATCACTAACCGTTTGGTGTTATGTCAAAATCGTCCAAGCCATTAAAATCGATGGAAGAAACTAACATGACCAACACACATGTTACAATTTTATTTTTGGCGAACGTAGCTGCCAAGTAGTCATCAAATGTCCTTCAATTTGAAAATACAGAATCAAAAACAAAACAAAAAATGAAAAGGGTGGATAAAAAAAAAATGCATGGTTTTCAAATCCAAACTATTAAAAGAACCAAAAAAAAAAAAAAAAAACAAATGATAGGTTCAAGATTTTAAGGTCGAATTGAGGTTCAACTGAGGTCAAACCGCAATAACGTTAAAATTGATTTAACATTAATTAAAGTACAAATAAATCTATTAAATATGGAAAAAAAAATGAAAATTTACCCTCAAAAAAATATAAAGCAATTTAAACAGCTTTCAAATGAATTTTCATTATTTTTATAAAATGAATAGAAAATAATAAAATATAAACAAGCTTAAAAAAATTGTGTTTAGTAATCTTTCAAATAAGAAGCATTTTAATTAAAACTAAAATCATTTCTAACATAAATTTACAAATTTCACATTCACATGTAATGATGTAAAAGCATAATTCTTGAACACATATAGATTTAGCAAAAACTAGTAAGTAAATAGTAATAAAATTAAATGCAAAACTATTAATCTTATCAAATTAAAATAAATATAGGTGACACAAGAAAGCCGACCAGTTAAGTGGTTAATGTGCTGCTCAAAGATCTTAAATGCGTGGTAGATCAAGCTCTTTCTCTTCAGACAAAGAAACTCCATCCAAGCTAATTGCTGCATTACTTGAGCTCCCCGTCGGCAACCCAAACTTTCCCATTCAACGATTTGCCAAACAAAAGCAGAACATTATTTTCTTGCTCTTGTTGTCTTGGAAAAAGTCAAAACATAATTCCTCTAAAAAAAAATATTATTATTAGGAGAAAAAAAAAAAAAAAAAAAAAGAACACTAATAAGAGAATAAATGTTACATATGTAATGAAGAAGGTCATTATGCTTAGAGCATACCCTAAGCCTATAGGCCACTTAGGTCATGGTCTTGGGCCCTACTAAAGGAATAAGGCCTCCAAAATATGGGTGAATAAGTGCTTTTTATTTATTTATTTATTATTATTAAAAAAATATGAGTGATTATATTTTTTTTCTTTCACTTTTAAGATTTAAAAAATTGAATGATTTTAGAAATGCTACAATTCATTATATGTCCAAAAAATTGATATGTCGCAAAGTACAAGAAGTAATTCAAATACTCACTTATTATGTTATTAATATGTTGATAGGCCAAGAATGTATTGACCCCTTATGATATATAAATTAATTAATTAGCCAAATTTATTAATTAATCAAATTAACATGCAAAGTGCGTGGTAACACAAATAAATCACCAATTATCAAAAGTATGCAGTGGAAAATAAATTGACACAGTAATTTGTTTACGAATGGGGAAAACCTAAATGGCAAAAATCCCACCGGGTAATTTTAAGGTCACCATTCCCGAGAATCCACTATTATCAAAACAAGCGGTTACAAGTAAAGGAATTTCAGTACCTTATACCAACCTATAGTTGAACCCTTACCCCAATACCCAATTGGACTTGTTCTGTAGTGACAATCTCTCCTTTCAATCCACGGCTCCCAGTACGTGATTAACCAATAGATGTGCGGATCCCAGTACATTTTAATCACCAACTTGAGAAGGATGTTGGCTGCAAAGTTTTTATATTCATCACACAATGAAGATCATGAAGTTGCTTGATCACAAAACCCTATGGTGTACAAACACAGCAACTTCTTCAAGTGAAAGAAGAACTAGGGCAAACTAGGTTTCCGGTCACACATTTCTTCACACTTGTGAAATTGTACTCTTGTGCAACTGTGCATAACCTTTTACGGTCCTTAAAATAATCCTTATATATGTTTAGGGTTGTGAGAAAAGAAAGCCCAAACATACATTCACGAATTGGATGAAAATCAGCTCTGAAAAATTGAACTTCAAAAATCTCGACAGATACCCTTGGGCTGAAACAGCTCTCTTAAACCTCGATAGATACTAGCTGTCGAGATTTAATGAACAACACTTCTTCACTTTATTCTTGGACAGACTTGCATGACTTTAACACTTGTACTTGAAACCTTATTTCTTGAAGCATTAAACACATCCTAGATCTACCCAATTACAAGTAAAGTGCATTTTTCAAAGGATTAATCAATTATATAAAATAGTGACATATGTTCCTAACATTGAATCACATATATCCTAACAATCTCCTCCTTTGTCAATCCGTGACAAAATCACAACAAACAAATGAACATATGAGAGAAGTCATAAATCACTTAACTCGTACTCACTTGTTGAATCAATAAAATCTATCATAACACAAACTCTTGAAAAACTTTGCAAGAAGAAAGTTTATGGCAAGTAGACTTTGATAACTTGTATTTCTGAAACACTTTAAACAAAACTCATTAAGGCATCTTAGTGTGAAATAGAAATAATAGATTGCATACAATATATAAGAAGCATGTGCAAAAAGAGAAAAAAGAAACAACACATGTAAAGATAGGTGAAAGAACTGTAATAACAACCTCAAATGTATATATATATATATATATATATATATCAACAAATACGAAATTTACTATCACAACATGATTACAAGATCTAAGGTAAATGAACAATGTATCTAAAATAGAGATAAGAAAAAGATATATAAAGTCCTCATTACATCCCTCAAAATATTAACACTCCCCCTAATAGAAATCTCCTATACTAACCCTCCCCCTATGAGTATGACTACTCTTATATTCAAAACTACTCCCCTTTTTTGTCACGAGTGAAAAAGGGCAAGTACATCAAGTAAACATCTCATCAGCACTGGAAGAGCTAGCATCATCATCCTCATCAGCATCAGAAGCATTAGCATCACCATCATCGTCCTCATCCTCAGACGCCTCTGGAGTAAGAGGAGGAGAAGCAACGAAGCCACCCCTGACAGCCTATCGTCATGCAATACGACCAACACGGGTGTTCACCTGACACAACTCATCACTGAGAGTGTCGAGGCGAGCATCCATGCGCACAAGCTATGCCATGATGTCCTCGAGAGTCACACCACCCGTAGAAGAAAAGGGAGCAAATATGGATGGAGCTATAGAAGCTGGAGGAATCGCCGTCTCGAACCACCTCGAACGTAGCTGCACCCTCACTCCGTTTAACGGTAGCGGCGTCTATAGCACACATGACATGGAAGTGGTCGGAAACGGGAAAGGGGATAGAAAAATGGCGTATAATCCTCGTGATAGCTTAAGGGAAGATGAGCTTATCACAGGTCGTCGTATCCCTATATACATCTATGAGGGAAAGAATAAAATGAGAGGGAAAATCTATAATAAAATACTCTAAAAAGGAAAGCAAAAATTAAGCACAGGGCTTTGTAATGGAGTTATAATGAGATAAAGGATGCAAAACAAAAGTCATAACCATGTTAATAAACCTAGGACCTTTAGCAAAGGTCGTACAAGGAGTGAACTGATGATCACCCCAATCAGAGGGACACTCACAAAAAGAGGATATAAGCTCGTCTTTAGACACGATCTTAAGACGATCACAACTAGGGTAGTCAGGATGCGCTACCCTAGGGACATGGAGCACGTCGGATACAATATTCGGAGTGACCACGATGTGCGTACCTCGAGCGTGAATGACAAAGAGAGGTACTGAATAATCAAATCCATGCATGTTGGAGTAGAACTCCTGTATAAGCATGGATGGACAAGTGACTGGCACGTCACATAGTGACCCCCAACCCCTATTGTGAATGACAGTGGGTAGGTCAGTGTCGGAGAAGTCCGACAAAATGACTTGGTGTTTCAAATGAATGCCTCGTCTAGAAAAATTCTCTAGAAAGTCTTATCGGGCTTTATCATCACGGGACTGAACATGAGAGGGAGTAGGATCAGAAGAAGAAGATGCCCCCGGAACGAAAAGGGTTCCGGGACAGAGTAGATTTACGTTTAGGTGCCATGATGCAACTAACGTAAACAAGAGAGAAAGAGAGAGAGGGAGAGAGAGAGACACGCAGAAAAGCACCAATCACAATCAATATATAAGAAAATAGAGAATGTAAGGTACTTATACATGAAAATGCATGAGCATGTGATATGCAATAGTAAAAACATCATGGGCTCAACCCAATCTAATCCTACCAGCGTACAATCATGCCAACAAAGTAGACACACATCTAAAATGCATGAAATATTGTTATAATGCAAATGTGATGCAATGCATGATGATTTAAAGCCATTTTCACAAAGCCCATCCCAAAAATTGCACAAAAACTTCATTAATTTTGAAAAACCTCAAAGTTTATCAAAAATCCCAAAAGTTAGGTCAAAAGATATGAAATGCATGAGAAAGAGGGAGAAATCAACATACCAGAAGAAGAAAAATGATCTTGAGACCAAGGATTGAGTAAGGAGGAAGTTTGGAGTGCTTGAGAAGTGTTTTGGGAGATGAAGAGGCTGAAAGGATCGAGAGGGATTGAGAGAAATGAATCTTGAAATCGCGTGGATCCTATATATAGAACCTCTTAAATCTCGATAGATCGAGAGGTGTCGAGGTTTAAACTTCTACAGATGCAGCTATTGAGCAGCTATCCAAAGGTGTCCACAGCAAAAAAAGGCTCGATGGATCGAGGAGCTATTAAGCATCTATCAAAGAGACAGAAACTTTCTCGATGGATTGAAGAGCTATCGAGATTGTGATAAAAAGAAGCTGCAAAGTTCGATAGATAGCTTAGCTGTCAAGAGGTGTCGAAGAGCTGTCGAGATTGCTTAAAAATAGTTTTTCAAGAAGAGAAAAATATAGACATGAATGCAATCAAACATGCAACTCAACCAAGAATCCAAACAACATTTTAATCTCTTAAAAACATCTCTCAATCAAGAAAAATGTAAGCACATAGATCCAAAGAAAAACACACACACACACATAACAAGTCTAATCAATTTTATATTTCAAAAACAAGTTAAGACAGTTTAGTGAGCATACATTAACACATATAAACCTTGTGATGGCCAAATCACATTGTACATGCACTTATATCAAGAATAGCAAAGAATATTGCATGTTGTGTGTGAAAACATCGCAAGATTGCATAAATGTCTACGTGTTATGACGATTTGAGATATGAGAAAATCACTTTAACTCACACACAATCATAATTGTTTGATGGAGACTATCACCTTCGAGGTACATCCTATAACTCCCATATCTCCAAGAAGACACGCTTGCAATCATATATAAAGCATTTTGTTCTTTTTGCTTTTTATTTTTCTTTACATATTTTTCTTTTTAAGCAAACCATGCATGGGCATATATGAGATAGAAAAGAAATATCCAATGATGTTAAGCATTTGACATTCCACATTTGCTATGTCGAAGCATACAAATGTCATTTCATGATTGGTGGGCAACAGTGGTGAGATGATTATTTATGCCTTTCTCTTAGGATTTTCTAGTCATTCCCGTTAAAAAGAGTGATACGAGTGTTAAGTACAAGAGATCACTTAACCTTACTCATCACAAACACGAGCCACAAAACTTATTTGCTTAGTTGTGCATAAAGATGCTCATCTAAGGTACAAATAATACAAAATTTAGAAAATTTTGTTTCAATGGCCATCTAAGGTACACAAGTACCAATATACACAAACACACACTATTTTTGTATTTTTCAAATTTTCAATTTTTTTTATATGAAAAACAAAATAAAGTAAAACTGAAATAAAAACAACCAAAAACATGTTAAACAAAAACAAAGTAATGCATAAAACTAGACTGACTCAAAACTAGAAAGCAAAACACACAAGTAATGCAAAACCAAAAACAAGAAGGGTAAAGAGAGACAAAGTGACAGAATCATTTGGAGCCTTTTTCCTTCTACACCTTGGAAGAACCTTTTCATTTAGCAAACACTTGATCCGGCGGTGATGGGGAAGAGTTAAAACCATTCAAATTCGAAAGGAACATGAAGGCTTTGAGAAGATCTCCAAGAGGAGCAAAAGAGGATGGAAACTGATTCTGGTTTCCCGACGCGATCATGCTGTTGCTCTGTTAAATAGCTAGCCACTTATAGCAATTTGGTCGAGTATGTCCAACTGCGCCACAGTGATGACAGAAATGCTGCTTTTTCTGTTTTGGCTTTTGAGTATTTCCCTTCTTAGCCCTAAGGTTCTTGACCTCTTTCTTATCAAGCCTAGGGGGTGCTCCTAAAATAGATTTAACCTTATCTATGTTCTCACTAGCTAATTCATTCTTAGCACTATTGTTCTCAGTTTCAACATTATTAACATGAGAAACAAAAATAGTAGTACTAGTAGAAGCAATACTAAGAGAAGAGAAATCATACCCTAAACCGGTTCGATTGGAAGCATATTTCTGAAGACTGAACATCTCATCAAGCTTAGCACTTGAAGTCCTTTCCAACTGAGCTCTGACTTGGAATAGTTCTGTCTCAAGCTTCTTGGTCTTCTTAACCAAGAAACTATTCTCAAATCTTAGTGCTCCAATAAGCTGATTGGCTTCATCAAACTTTGTGGAGATTTCTGCTCGCTTAAGCTCCACATCACTAAGCTTCTTGGTGGCCAACTTACACAACTTTTCATGTTTTTTGGAAACCTTGTATAACTTTGCATAGGCTGTGTGGATGTCATCTTGTTCATCCATCTTCTCAAATTAGAACTCCACTAAGTCCTCTTCTTCATCCACATCTTTAACAATCCCTTCAGTAGGATTTACGGTGGCAATGAAGGCATTTAGGATTCCATCATCCTCGTTATCGAAGTCATCTTCAGGCTCAATGTCGCTTAAGGTAGCAGCAAGTGCCTTGCTTTTTTCGATGGTCTTGAGATAAGTAGGGCACTCTTGTTTCATGTGATCGAAGCCTTGACACCTAAAGCACTTTAGTCCTGAGGGAACAGTGTACTGACCGCTACTTCTAGCATCCTTCTTCCTTTTGTCTGGGCTCTTAGATTGAGAAGAACTCGACTGTTTACAGTCCTTGTTGAAGCCATTTGCATTGGCATTCTTCATGAACTTCTTGAATTGCTTGGTGATGTAGGACTTCATCTTGGAATTTTCGTCATCAAAAGACTCATCAATGTCACTACTTTTGGCCTTTAGTGCCATGCTCTTATTCTTGCTCGATTTCTCGATCCTTGTCAAACCCAACTCATAGGTTTGCAGATTGCCAACCAACTCTATCAAAGGAATTTTGTCAATATCCTTTGGTTCCTCAATCACGGTGATCTTGGCATGAAATCTCTCGGGTAGAGATCTGAGCACATTTCTCACAATCTTGGGTTCAGGAATGGTTTCCCTAAGATTAAAAGCTAAGTTCACTATGTCCTTGAGCTTGGCATAGAATTCATCGAACCACTCATCCTCCTCCATCTTGATCTCTTCAAAGCTAGTAATGAGCCTCTGAAACTTTGAATCCTTGACAGCCTTGGTTCCTTCATAGGTTGTCTAGAGAATGGTCCATGCTTCCTTAACAGTTTCAGTAAAGGATATCTTCTTGAATTACTCATTCGTGACTGCACTGAAAAGAGCACTCAATGCCCTGCTATTGAAGTTTTCCGCCTTGATCTTTGCATCATCCCAGTCGGCCGACACTTCCGTAGGCTTGGTCCAACCTATCTTCACAGCTTGCCATACTTTCTCATCTAAAGATTGTAAGAAAGCTCTCATGTGTACTTTCCAGTATGCATATTTAGTGCCATTAAGTAAATGAGGTATAATAAGAGACTGTCCTCTATCCATGACAAACAGGGGTTAATGGATCACACAGCAAAGATTAACCCTAATCAAAGTGTGCCTGCTCTGATACCACTTGATAGGCCAAGAATGTATTGACTCCTTGTGATATATTAATTGATTAATTAGCCAAGTTTATTAATTAATCAAATTAACATGCAAAGGGCGTGGTAGCACAAACAAATCACCAATTATCTAAAGTATGCAGTAGAAAATAAATTAACACAGTGATTTGTTTATGAATGGGGAAAACCTACACGGCAAAAACCCTATCGGGTGATTTTAAGGTCACTATTCTTGAAAATCCACTATTATTAAAACAAGTGATTACAAGTAAAGGAATCATAGTACCTTATACCAACCTACAGTTGAACCCTTACCCCAATACCCAATTAGACTTGTTTTGTAGTGACAATCTCTCCTTTCAATGCATGGCTCCTAATACGTGACTAACCAATAGACGCGCAGATCCCAGTGCACGACTTAATCACCAACTTGAGAAGGATGTTGGCTGCAAAGTTCTTATGTTCATCATACGATGAAGATCATGAATTTGCTTGGTCACAAAACCCTATGGTGTACAAACACAACAGCTTCTTCAAGAGAAAGAAGAACTAGGGCAAACTAGGTTTCCAATCACACTTTTCTTCACACTTGTGAAATTGTGCTTTTGTGCAACTGTGCGTAACCTTTTACTGCCCTAAAAATAATCCTTATATATGTTTAGGGTTGTGAGAAAAGAAAGCCCAAACATACATTCATGGATTAGATGAAAATCAGCTCTGAAAAACTGAACTTCATAAATCTCGACAGATACCTTATCTATTATATGTCGAGTAGCTGTTGAGCCTCGGGTTGAAACAGCTCTCTTAAACCTCGATAGATACTAGCTGTCGAGATTTAATGAACAACACTTCTTCACTTGATTCTTGGACAAACTTGCATGGCTATAACACTTGAACTTGAAACCTTATTTTTTGAAGCATTAAATATATTCTAGATCTACCCAAATACAAGTAAAGTGTGTTTTGTCAAAGAATTAGCCAATTACATAAAATAGTGACATATGTTCCTAACATTGAATCACATATGTCCTAACATATGCCACCAATCACATTCATTCCAAATTAGCGTTTAAGTTTTTTAAAGTAAAATTGTAATACTTTTAATATTTTCCTAGAAAAAAAATTATAAATTAATAGAAATCAAACCAAATCATCATTAATTGAATAGAAAATTTTAAAGTTACTATAAATTTAATAGCAAAAAACTTACAAATTGATTTGATGATTGGAGACATTTAAAAAATGGAATAAATGAATATTTGATTTCTTTAAAAAAAAAAATTGATAACATGCCAATTTGTAAGACTTATGTAGTAAAAGTAAAAGTTGTAGTATCCTTCGCATCGTTTAAGTGAACTAGTAATATTGAATGGTAAGAATAATAAATTTTAAATAAAAAATTATAGTATAAAATGTTAATTGTAACTATCAAATTATTATTATATATAAAAAAAAAAAAAAGGAAGCTACAAAGAGAGGTCTCAACATACCTCAATCAAGTCATCTCAGAAGGAAACTCACATGTCGTGGTGAATAGTGAGTGTCCGTTTAGAAATAATTTTTTCAGTTAAAATTGAAAACTTTTTACTGAAAATATTATAAGTAAAAGTAAAAGTTAGTTAAATAGTACAATGCAACCTATAAATAGTGCTAAAAAGTACAATAAAACTCAAAATTAATAAAAAAAATAAATTAAAATTACAAATAAGCTGAAACTTTCCGCTGGTACCAAATGCACGCTGAATACCATTAAACCAAGTTCCCATGGAAGGAAAGGATATTAGGATTTGTTTGGGTACCGCTTATTACTAAAAATTGAAAATTGAAAACTGAAAACACTGTAACAAAATAATTTTTAAATATGTAAATTGTACCGTGAAAACTAGTTTTAAAATATTTTTTGCTAAAAAAAAGTACTTATAAATCCCGTAAACAAAGCATAAAATTTATTATTTTCCTGCCAAACAAAAAAAGGCACAAAAAAAAAAATGTGAGTTCCAAATGCACAACAGATATTACGCCTTTTAGACCTCTTGCTACCTGCTACTGCTAGATATTGTTGCGTCGGCCGCCATTTCCCATCACTTCTTCTTAGAGATGGCAATTTTTGCCCGACCCGCGGATACCCGGCCCTTCCCGGCTCGACCCTAATGGGTCGGATTTTACCCGGTCCGATTAGGAATAGGGTCGGGTATGGGTTTAAAAAAAAAAAACCCGAACCAGGTCCGGGTCGGGTCCGGGTTTTATCAAAAAAACCCGAAACCCGACCCGGATATAACCCGGTTACCTAAAATTACAAAAAGAACCCCTATATATATAGCTATATCTAACCCTAACTCTCTCATTTGTTCAGCAGCACAGCAACTCACACCTCCCTCACAGCGCCTCACCCTCACCGAAGCACACTCAAGCTCTCATTCTCACTCTCGTCCATCCTCACAGTTAAAGCCGCCGCCTTCCTCAAGCCATCACTATCACAGTCTCACGGTCTCACCCACTCGCATGGTCGTCACCACCCTCAAGCACTCCCTTTCACCCACCTTCACGGCCTCACTTTCACTCAGCCACTCCTCCTCCATGCGTTTCCACGTCCACCCCGCCGTCGACGCCAAGCCAACATTCCTTCCTCTCTGATCTATCACCGCTCACCGTAAAAATTTCCTGGGTTTGCCTTTTTTTTTTTTGGGTTAATTTCCTAATTCTTACATGATTTCTGTTATTGGGTGGGTTGTATTGTTTTTTGGTTTGATAATTGATAAATTCTGCAATTTTTTTTGGGTGATTTGTGATTTTAAGTGTGGAAAATGAAAGCGTGGGTCTTGTGATCTACTGATCTGTAACTAGCTTAACAAGTATTAATGAAAATGGCTTGGCTATGATCTGTAATTTTGTGATTTCTGATGTGAAGCCTGGAATTTTTTTTTTTTTTTTTATTTAAAATTGGGTCAAGGTTTAGGGCCTTTAGATTGGGCCCTGAAGGGGGATGGCTGGACGGGGCCCGGCTGGGGTGGGTCTGAGCCCCGAGAAAAAAACCCGGTTAGTAAACGGGCCAGGTTCGAGCCACAGATCTTAGCCCGCGGGTCGGGTCCGGGTATGGAAAAACCCGGTCCAAACCCGACTCGTTGCCATTCCTACTTCTTCTGTAAAAAATGAGGACTCGGCCCCCTTTATTAATTATTATAGCTTTGTGTTTGATGTTGTGGAAAACAAAAAACATATAAAACAAATCCCACTCCCCCACCAATACCATCATGATGATGCGCCCCCACATATTTAAATCTTTCTTTACTTTGCAATCAGTAATAATCCACAACCAGCAGCCTCTGTTTTTGGAAGAAATAATTATTTTGTTTAAGCATAATAATCCCTTTATCAAACTTTTTTTTCTAACGCCCTTTGTTTTTTTCATAACTAAAAAGGGTAGGAAGGGCGATTTTTTTTTTCAACATCTATTATGAGGAAAAGTAAAATTAATCATAAATTAAAATTGATGTTGTGTTATCTAATCATGGTCCAAATCTTCTAGACCTTGATGTTCAAACACCCTTTAGAAGGAGGCCTTTTAGATTTGAATGAATGTGGTTAACCTATGAGGATTGCAAAGAGATGGTGCAGCATGCTTGGTATTTACATTCCATAGGGTCCAGAGCTACTCAATAGAGGAATAAATTCATTAATGTTAAGCAAAAGGCTCTAAAATGGAATAAAAAAGTTTTTGGCAAAGTGGAAGTTGAAATCAAGATGAAACAAAGGGTCCGTTTGGATACAGCTGAAAACTGAAAACTGAAAACTGAAAACACTGTAGCAAAATAATTTTTAAATGTGTGAATAGTACCGTGGGACCCATTTTTAATGAAAAAGTTGCTAAAAAGTGAAAATTGTGGGTCCGTAAAGAGTAATTTTGTGTTGAAAAGTCAAGATTTGCGGCTACTGTTCATTGAACAGTAGCAGCTACAGTAAAAAATTTGCTAGGAACGCGTGAAATATGGCTGGGAACGCTTAAAAAAAAAAAAAAAAAAAAAGAAGAAGGTAAAAACGCAGACGCAGACGTGAACTTTGCAAGCCAAACGGAGACAAAGTCAATTGCAACAATTACAGGAATCCATTGTGACTAGTGAAGATGTAAGGAGGGAGAGAGATAGAGAGGAACTGGAGGAACTTCTGGATAGGGAGGAGCTGATGTGGGCACAAAAAGCAAGAACAAACTGGTTTCTACATAGGGATAGAAATACTAGATACTTCCAAACTATGGTTAGACAAAGGAGGTCCAAGAATAGAATACTTCAAATCAAGGATGATCATGGGCACTCTACTGACAATCATGAGGAAATTGAACAGATCTTCCTATATTCCTACAAAAGAAGTTACAGTTGCAATTCTAATTTAATTGTGGAGAGTATAATACAGAAAATACATGGGCTACTTGTTCCCTCCCTCATTGATCAACAGGTGCATTCACTCAACAGGGGTATATCCAACAGAGAAATTGAAGAGGCAGTCTTTCAGATGGGACCTCACAAGGCCCCTGGGCCTGATGGCATCCCTGTTTTTTTCTTTCAGAATTTCTGGAACATAGTAAAAAATGATATGTGTAATGCTGTTCAAGCCTTCTTCAATTTTGGTTCCCTACTTAAGGCTTTTAATCACACATTCATTACTCTCATTCCAAAACTTCCTAATCCTGAAGAAGTTTCCCATTTTAGGCCTATCAGTCCATGTAATGTGTTTTACAAAATTATTTCAAAGGTTCTTGTCACTAGACTGAAGCCTATTATGGATAGTATTATTACACCTTATCAAAATGCTTTCATAAAGGGTAGGAATATCACTGATAACATTCTATTGGCCTATGAAATTATTGATGTGATTAGGAAAAAGAGGGGGAAGAGGGATAGCTATGGCGTTTTGAAAATTGACATGTCTAAAGCCTATGATAGGGTTAACTGGAACTTTTTGAAGGCTGTCCTAACTATTATGAGGTTTGATCCCAAGTGGATTAAGTGGAATATGGAGTGTGTTACATCAGTGGAATATACCTTGTTGATAAATGGAAGTATGACTAGGTCTTTTAAACCATCTCAAGGTTTGCGACAAGGAGACCCCTTATCTCCATATCTGTTCCTCTTGTGTGCAAATATTCTATCCATCTCTTTAACTCATGCTGAGGCTCTTAAGAAAATTAGAGGCATCAAAGTTGGCAGAAATGGCTTGTCTTTCTCCCACTTATTGTTTGCTGATGATTCTTTGCTATTTTTCAGGAAAGATAAAAATTCAGTTCAAAATCTCCAAACCATCCTGGAATGGTATTGTTCCATCTCTGGTCAATCCATTAATTTGGCTAAGTCTGATGTGTTATGTTCACCAAACATGCCTATGGACAAGGGCATAGCCAGGAATTTTTATGTGGGGGGGCCGATTCGAACCATGAAGGTTGAAATTGACGACGATGAGTATCTTCGTTGTATGGATAGTCTATATTTTTATGTTGATATGGACCTTTTTTGAGATAAGCTCGTCGGATTTCATCTTATTTATTGATAGGGAATTTACATATTTGCTTACATGATCCTGGATCACGATCAATCTCTTCAGATTGAATTCTTGAACATTTGGAGGGGTCAGGGTGTTTATCAAGCATTGAAATATCAACATTTGTTTCTATAGCCACAGGTGTCCTAATTTTTGAATTGCTAACATATTTTTTCTTAAAGAATGCATCAATTGTTTTTCGTTTGCTCGTAATTCTTTTAGCTTTAAGAATATGACTCAAAAATTAACCTGACAAGAAGTTTAAAAAATAAAATTTTAATTAGAAATTTTTACTTAGTTATATGGATGCTATTCATACTCAAGAAAAAACAAAATTTCCACTATAATTTAAACATACAACCCATTTTTAATACGACTTTAATTAATAATAACCCTTCAAACAAAAACAAAAATTAAACACACAAGTATTGGTACACAACATGAACCAAACAATTTAACAACACCCACAGCACAGCCATAGCCACATGATATCTAACTAATCAAAAATAGGTAATACATCAAAACAATTTTACCTTAGAAACTTTGTCTTCACAAATTGCAAAGATGGGTCACTCGTGTGGCAATGCCTACTGCCTCTGCCTGACTACCTCCAACTTTAGATCTTCCCTTCAAGACTCATCACAAACAATCTCCCCATGCCTTCAATCATGTATTTCTCTAAAAATCTATGAAAATATAAAAAGCATGCGAATATTTAGGTGTAGATCGTTGAGAGAATTAAAAAAAAAGACACTAAAAAGAGATGAATTTCTAATGCTTAAGAAAGAGAAGAAAACTCACCAGTCACCAAGTAGTCACCAAGTTCCAAAACTAAAGTTGATGAAGAAAGAAAAAATAGGTCAGGATTTTTTTTTTTTGGGACTGTGAGTACAGAGGACTGGAGTTTTGGGGGCTGGTAGGTAGGCAACGGTACCAATGCAAATGAAAGTGTATCAAAGAAGACAAAACAAAAGAATAAGAAGTAAAGAAAGGGATTCTGTAGGTCAGTGGGTGGATTTTTTGAGCTGAAGCGAAAGTGAAGTTTTGTTTTTAGTGTTTGGACTTGAGCGGGCCAGCTTGTTTTATTTGGAGTACATAAGGTGATAAGGCCTAAAACTAAAGCTGGGCTTGGGAGAATATTTGAGCCGAGCTTGGGAGAATAGTTGAGAATTCGGCATAGGGGGGCCAGCTGTCCAATATTGGGGGGCCCAATTTTTTTTTTCTACCTACTCTAATGGAAATTTTTTTTTTTTGCAAGGGCCGGGGCCCCCCCAAGCCACTATGTGGCTCCGCCCTTGCCTATGGAGGAGCAGGTAGGACTTGCTAATACTCTCAAGGTCAATTTAGTTCAACAACCCAGCAAATACCTTGGTGTCCATTTCAAATTAAAAGGTAAAAGGATTGCTGACTTTCAATTCCTTATTGACAAACTGCAAGCAAAATTACAAGGTTGGAAAATGAAACTTTTATCTCAATCTGGTAGAACAACCTTAATTGCTTTTGTTCTTCAATCTTTGCCTTTATATTCCTTTGCTTGCTTTAAAGTTCCAGATGCTGTTTGTAGTAAAATGGACTCGATTATCCGTGCATTCTGGTGGGGTCATGAGTTTGGAGAAAAGAAATTGCACCTTATTAATTGGGATAGGATTATTCAGCCTAAGTATATGGGTGGTTTGGGGCTAAAGAAATTCAAGTACATGAACCAAGCTATGCTAAACAAACAATATTGGAGGTTATGTCAGAATCCTAACTTTCTCCTTGCTAAAACTGTTAAGGCTAGATATTTTCCTACTTGTTCTACTCAGGAGTATAGGGCAAAACCCCATCACTCATGAGTTTGGAGAAATATCATCAAAGCTGAACACCCTTTTATGAGAGAAGGAAAATGGAGGGTTGGGAATGGGTATAATATCCCATTAAACCATAAGGATTGGTTTCCCCATCCAAATTTGAGTGTACACCAGTCTCATCTCTCTACAGGCACTGTGGGAGACTTGATCGATCATGGTACTAGAACTTGGAAGGCTGATTTGGTTAGAAGACTATATCCCTTTCATCAGGCTTCAACAATCCTTCAAACCCCTATTTCCAAAACGAATTCCGTGCAGGATAAACTCTGTTGGAAATTCTCGAACAATGGGGAGTATCAAGTGCACAAAGCCTATGACATGTTAAGCAGGAAGGAGGCTTGCTAAGCTAGTTTTTTTCAAGCCCACTCGGGTTGGTGGAGGTCCTTTTGGAAAATAAAGTTTCCTCTGAAAATTAGTAATTTTTTTTGGAAACTCTTGAAAAACTGTCTGCCAAATTTTCTTAATCTTCATGTTAGGGGGGTATCTCCACTAGAAATCTATGCCCAATGTGTAATGAGGAGGAGCAAAGTCTAACCCATCTTTTCCTCCTTTGTCCACTCACAAGGGCTTGTTGGCATGGAACTACTCTTGCCATCCATACATCTAACCTTAACAACTTGGCTGTTTAACTCTGGCTGAAACAACTTATCTCAAGACATGATTTGAGGGATTTGGACTCAATGTATTATCTGCAGGATGTATTTATCACTCTATCGACTATTTGGAACTATCGGAACAAAGTGGTGCATCAGGGAATTAATCCTAACCAATGGACGTTATCCTAACTGCTCAAAACTTCTCTTGCAGGTATAAGGATTCCCTCTCAAGCAATCAGATCCCAGGAAAAAGAGAAGGCAGATGCTCCAGCACAAGACAGCAACCTGCTACAGGGGACTGGCACTTAATCATCAAAATTGCAGCAGCAAGAAGCAGGAGATATTGTAGATATGGTATTGCATATGAAGCTCTAACTTTGCAGGGAGATAAGGTGCTTTTTGGAGTTGCAAGTACCACTGCTAGAACTTCCACTGGAGCACTTTTGGAGGCGGTGATTGAAGCTGGATTGGCAGTCAAAGAGCAAGGTTTTCAGAATATTTTGTTTATCAGTAGTAGCAAAGGGCTTACGCAGACCATAAAGAGGGAATGTGCCATGGATTGGATGGACAACACTAGGCTTGCAGACTACTGCTTCCTAAACCAGAATGGCTTGCATTGTGATGTGTTTTGGGTTCCTCATGTAATAGTAAAAGATATTTGGTCTGTAGCTGAAGTGGCAACACACTTGCCACTTCACTCTATCTATCGTTTTCCAGCTGGTTTGGAACCTTTGTAACTGCACCTTTGTACGATATTTCTCCCTTCAGTGGTATCGAAAAAAAAATTGATGTTGTGTTTTTATATAACTAAAAAGATTCCTTGGCTGGTAGCCTGGTACGAATAAAATGACAAGAGAGAACCTAATCTTCTAAGTAAATGATATTCTTTGTGGTCGATGGTCAGGTTGGCATCTCTAGCAAACTATTCATTTTTCTGTACTGTTTAGTGAATAAATTATAATTTTTACATTTTGTCTACTTACTTTTTTTAAACACATTTTCTAATAGACTATTTATCATTTTTCTATTTCATTTAAATATTATTTTTTCACTATTTTTTTATTATTCATTTATTTTTTTAATCTTTCTTTATTCTTCCTTTATTCATATTCATTTCCAATTGCTATATATTTCAAATTCCTAACAACCATATTTTTGAAATCTCATAACGACAACATTTTCAAAATTTTCACCTGTTATATTTCCCAACAATCTTTTTATTATTATTTGATTTAAATGATCATATTTTTCAAATGGTCATATTTAACAACGATCATATTTTTCAAACAATTATACATTTTTAGTATATATAGGACTGATGTCACACTAAGATCGAACACCATCTTTGAGATTAATTGATAAATATAATCTTCTAATAGAAAGTTTAAGTGATAATAGCATCGTATCTATCGATTGCTTGCAATACATCAAATAATAGTGTAACAACTGCTATCTAGTTAGTGAGACCACATTGTAGTAAAGCAAAATGAGTGACTAAATATATTCTTAGTCAGTTGGTTCACATTACAACAAAACAAGTTTAAAGTGCTCTCTTAATCATACAAAACAAGAGCACCCCATGTCAAGCTAATTCCTTTGTTTTTCAAGGATTTCCATTTAGCGTTGATGAATATATTCTTGTTGCATTAGAGGCAACACACTTTCATCCATCATTATAATTTCTTTTTCCTCCATCTGTTCCAATCTCAAATTTTCCTTTTCCATATCATCTTTCAAATTTTCCTTTTCCAATTCCATTTTCATTTTCATTTGTGTCGTTGCTAGTTTTTTATCCTCAAAATGAATTAGCAAAATCTCTTGCTCATGGTCTGCAAGACA
This sequence comes from Quercus glauca, assembly GCA_023736055.1. Classification (NCBI taxonomy): domain Eukaryota; kingdom Viridiplantae; phylum Streptophyta; class Magnoliopsida; order Fagales; family Fagaceae; genus Quercus; species Quercus glauca. The sequence goes on along the minus strand of CM043316.1, from coordinate 61,984,064 downwards.
TCCTTTCTCAATGGTGGCCATTTCATCTCACTCAATTTTCTTCTTTCTTCCATCATGACATTTAGGGTCTGTTTAGGATTCGCTTATTTTACTAAAACTGAAAACTTTTTGCTGAAAGTACTATAGACAAAGGTAAATGTTAGTTGAAATAGTACAGTGGAGCCTATGAATAGTAACAAAAAGTGTAGTGAAACCCATGAATAGTAGCAAAAATAAACTGAATAGTAAAATAAGTTGACAAAAAATAAGCTAGCCAAACAGACACTTAATAAGTCTTCTATATTTGAAATCGTATCTTCTTTGCTCTTTTGTTTCTTCAATCATTCTTTTTCAACCTTCTTGCTTGGGGTCTCTCCAATACATTAGGAACATGTGGGATATCTTCATTCTCTAAATTTATTGACTCTAGATTAGAATATGAAGATGTTGTCTCAAATATCCCTTTTTTTGGTTTATGATCTTGAATAATACCTAATGATGCAAAAAATCAACAGTTGAGCTTCTTGACTCAGCGGATGGACGATGATGTGAATGGGGTTGTCTCTGTAGATGAGAAACCTACAAAATGAATTGGGTGGAACAGTAAAACGTCGGTGTGGCGTTAGCCAAACCGCCTCTGATACTTAAGTTAGTACGGGAGAAAGATTCTAGAGAGAAAATGAGTAAAGAATGATTTCATAGAATATTTGTGTGTCTAATTGGTCGTACCTTGGGTTTCTGGTGCTTTCTCTTTTATAGTTGAATGCCTAATCAATGGGCAATGAGTCATTGTATTTATGCTCAACGGCTAGTGCGTTATAGAATCTTTGTCTGAAGTTCACAGCTCCGACTGTGATCATTGCTCCGTCCGTTACGTTTCATCATCAATGAGCGTAATAAATGCGTAATGTCTTCTCTGGGTAAATGATGATCTTCAGTTAGTGACGACTATAAATTTCTGACTCATCAGCTGCCCCCTTGTTCGAATTGTTGTATGTTAGACGAGATAAGAACAAATTCATCTAACACTTCGTATTCCGTGTCTTGGTTTTCCCGCGCGTGTTTTGGCCACTTGTTTTGCATTTTTCCCTCCTATTTCCTTTTCTTTGTATTTTTTCCTTATTCAGTTTCTGTTCTAGGGTTTGTTTCTTCTTTGAGCTGCCTTTCTCTATCCTACGTTTCCTAGTAAGTCCTTCGTGCTCCTACTTCTTTTTTGGTTCTTCCATGGTAGATTATTATGCTGTTAGGGTAGCATGTCCTTCAATAGCTTTCTTTTTTGCTCATTTAGGCTATTTACTCAAGTCTTTAGAGGGGGTGTGTCTTAAGAGAGTTAGTTTCTTCGTAGGGAAGGACTGTCCATACACTTCTGCTCTTTCTTCGTTATTCCCTCTGGTTTCCCGTTTTGTTGGGTAGCCAGGTTATTAAAGATGTCTGAAGTGAGGTCTAGTGATCTGGAGACGAGGTTATCTTCGTCTAATGATCGTGTGATCTCAGAAACAACTTCTGTTTCCACCCCTTACAAAGCTTGGACTATCTCGTGTTCCTTTGCGGGGAAGGATGAGCAGTGGATCAGGGATAGATTCCAGTTCCTTGATTCTATAAAAATTTGGATCCCGAGTGACGAAGAAAGGGTTTGTCACTCTTATGTCAATGAGGTTTGTTTTTATGAGGCCGATTTTACCAATGGCCTTTGTTTTCCTATTCATCCCTTTGTTAGGGAACTTTTTTCCTACTTGCATCTTGCCCTGGCACAGTTAGTGCCTAACTCCTAGCGGATCCTCGTCTCTTGCAAGGTGGTATGGATGTTCGCCAATGATGGGGATGTCATTAGGAGGGACAAATTCCTCCATTTTTATCGTCTGAGAAAATCCAAGGATCCCGGCTATTATGAGTTTAAGCCGTGGGATAGGGCTTCTAGGTTGATCCTCGATTACCCATCGTCTTTTCGAAATTGGAAGCCAAATTTCTTTTTAGTCTCTAGAAGTGGTTGGGAGTTCGTCCTTGGTGAGGACTTGGACGAAGCCCCCAAATTTTTTCGTAGTTAGGGAGTTCCTGTGTCTGGTGCGTCTTTCTCATCTTTCAATTGCTTTTCCCTACTTTTATGAGTGACGATGATAGATGACTTACTTGTGTTTCTGTTTGTAGTTTCCCAACGTCCTCATCTGAAGAAGAGGTATCAACGTCGAGCTGAAAGAGTGAAGGAGTACTTGGAGTCCGTCAAAGATTTTGACGAGCTCGTTTCTCCTTAATCTTTATTTCTTCACTTTTTGGGTCTAGAATCGTCTACTAAGGTTTGGAAAAATTTGGAAGTTGTGAAAAAGAGTGAACTTTCCTCTCCTTTGGAATATCGAGCTTCAGTTTCTTTTTCTTTTTTATTTATTTATTATGTTGTCTTCTTCCTTCCAGGAATGACGACTAGGTTTAGTAAGCAAAAGTTAGCTGAGGCCCAAGAGAAGAAGGCAAAGGGCGACCCTATCAGTGGTCTTCTGTCCAAGAAAAAGACGAGTGACGCTACCAAGAAAGACTCTGTGGTAATTCCTCCTCCTACCCATTCGCCTGCCAAGCGCCTTGCCTCTCCTACTTCGTCACTGGAGGTGGTCGCCTCTAGCGGAAAGGAGGTTAGGAAGAAGAAGAAAGTTGGTGGTAGATCTTTTCTTCCTACCTTTTGGGATGATGCTAATGCGGCAGTTTTGAAGGCTCATGAAGCGCTTTCTGTGGAAGACCTAAGTCCTCTGATGGCAAAGTCGTCCAATGAAGTGATGTTGTCCCACATTCAAAAGCTTGTGCAGATATACATCGTAGATTGTTTTTACTTCTTTTTTTCCTTCTCTTTACTTCTGCTAAGTAAAATTTTTTGTAGGCTTTGGGGGAGTCTTTGTTCATCTTTGGAAAACTCTTGGACTTGGAGAAGAAGGTGGTCATGTCTAAGCCTATGATCAAATTTCTATCTGCTAAGAATGAGATGCTCAAGAACAAGGTTGCCATTCTCACTGTTGATGTGAAAAATGGCAAGGAACATGTGGCAGTATTAGAGAAGAGCCTACAAGTGGAGAAGGACTTCTGTAAGCTAAAGGACAAGCAGATTGGTGATCTGGAGTTGAAGTTGCAGATGGCTGAGGCCACGGCGGTGAAGGAGTTCAAGGACTCTGACAAGTATTCTAATGAGCTATGTGGGTACTACGTGGAGGGCTTCGACCTTCTTAGGAAGTGGATGGTGAAGCATCATCCTGACTTAAACCTTTCTGGTCTGGTTATGGATGAGGTTGAGAAGGAGCTCTTAGTTGATCGTCCCTCCAAAGTTATAGCGGAGAATGTGACGAAGGAAGTCACAGATGTTATTGAGGTAATGGAAGAGGCTGTAATTACAACTCGTGCAGACCTTGTCCCTAATGAGTAGAAATCTTTTTTTTTTTTCCTTTTTTTTTTTTCTTTATTTATTTTTTTATTGCAAGGCAAGAACAGTATTTTTCTTTGGGCTCGTTGTTTTGGGCAATTGAACAATTCCTTTAGGCCCGCTGTTTTGGGCAAGTAAACAATTACTTTGATAATGACAGGTAGGTTGGTTGCAGCATGCAACTCTTTTTATGTTTGGTTATGCTCGGACAACCTTCTGTGACAATGTGTTGAAGCAACTTTTCATACTTAGCTCATGTTTGAACAGCTCTCTGTTTTTGGATATGTTCGAACAATCGTGTTTGAATGGTAGTGCTGATCGTGTTTGAACACCCTAGTGTTTTTAGTCATCTCTGAATGACGACTTTAGGAGTATTTGAAACTTAGCGTTCTTTAGCTGTGTTTGAACAGCTTTTACTGTGTCATGTTTCAATGACGATCTCAGTTGTGTTTATCACTCTGTATTTTTGGCTGTGTTTGAATAGCTTTTTTTTAGTCATGTTTGAATGACGATGTTAGTTGTGTTTGAACAACTTAGCACTTTTAGCTATGTTTGAACAACTTTTTATGGAGTCATGTTTGAATGACGATGTTGCGCTGTACTTGTGACTTAGAGTCGTGGTGTTGGAGCATCTTTTAGGTTAACCATTTTTTTGTTTCGTCTTGAATGACAATTATATTGGTTGTGTTTGAACAACTCTAATTTAGTTGACTTTGGTAGTTGTGTATCAACAACTTCGATGACTATGGCGCCATTGGCTGTGCGTGAATAGCTTTTGATTTGAAATCTTAATGACGGAGGTCTTTAGGACGTCTCCCAAGGATGACTCCTAAGTGTTGTACATGTTTTGATAGATTATGGATAATCATTGATAAATACGCATGGATAATGCTTTCATGTATTATTGATCTTATGAATGACGAAAGTAATGACTATCATACATGCTGATATGAAGATTAGGCAACTTGAAATGTAAAGCATTCCTTACTGACAGTATTTCTTCAATGTTCAATGTTCCATGGTCAAGTATTCCTTACTAACAGTATTTCTTCAAGTGTTCAATGTTCCATGGTTGTCTAAAGACTTTAGGTAGTAGGAGCCTTCTCTGGAATGACGGATTACTTCATAAGGGCCTTCCCTGGCTGGTCCCAATTTTCCTTGGGTTGGGTCCTTTATTGCTTGTGATACCTTTCTAATGACGAGGTCTTCTGTGTTGAACCTTTTTACCTTAACCTTTCTGTTATAGTACCTGGCCAGTGCTTCATTGTGTTTGGCCATTCGCTTCATAGCTTCTTCTCTAACTTCATTGACTATGTCCAGATTGCTGTTAAGCTCCTGTTGATTCTTCTGGTCTTCATATGTTTTGACTCAGAAGCTCGTCAGTCCTACTTCCATTGGTATGATGGCCTCAGTGCCAAATGTCAGTCTGAATAATGTTTCTCCTATTGGAACTCTTGTGGTCATCCTATATGCCCAAAGGACATTTTGTAGTTCTTCAGGCCATGCCCCCTTTGCCCCCTCAAGCCAAATTTTGATAATTTTGAGTAAGCTTCTGTTCGTCACTTCTGTCTAGCCGTTGGCCTGAAGGTGTTTTAGAGAAGAGTAGTGATTCTTGACTCCTAAATCTTGGCAGAATTATCGAAACTTGGAGTTGTCAAACTGCTTTCCATTGTCTGATATTATGACATGTAGGACTCCAAACCTACAGATTATGTTTTTCCACACAAAGCTTGTGATTTTAGCCTCTGTTATCGTCGTCACTGGCTCTTCTTCTACCCATTTTTGTGAAATAATCGATTGCAACGATCAGAGATCTGAGTTGCTTTTTCCCTAGAGAGAATGGACCCATAATATCAATTCCCCATTGGGCGAAAGGCCATGGCGAGGATATGGGCGTCATCGTCTCTCTTAGTCTCGTCTGGACATTTGCAAAGCGTTGACACTTGTCACATGCTTTGACAATGTTGTATGCGTCTTTCTGTAGAGTTGGCCAGTAATATCCTGCCTTGAGCACCTTTCCTACCAAGGATCTTGCCCCAACATGGTTTCCACAGATTCCTTCGTATATCTTGCGGAGCACATAATCTGCTTCTTCTGAACTAGCGCATCTTAGATATAGGAGTGAGTATCCTCATTTGTACAGCACGTCGTCAATAATGACGAAGCGAGCTGCTCTGATCTGTATCTTCCTTTCTTCTGCCTTATCTTTAGGGAGCCATCCTTCTTTCAAATAATGGACGATTGGAGTCATCCACTCGTCTTGCTCTTTTATTTTCAGAACTTGCTCACCTTCTGTGCTTGGCTACTACCTTATCTCTATACATAGTTCCCAGGTTGCATTGTAGTCGTCTAACGAGACCAATCTTGCTAGGAAATTAGCTTCTGCATTTTTGGCTCTTAGGTTTTGCGTGAAGTCTAGATTGTTGAAGTGCTGTAAGAGTCGACTACTCTTACTCCTCTTACTTTCTTTGTAGCTGACCCATCTGTTTGGACCGTCCATATTTCTATGAGGGGTTCTTCTTTCTTATAGGGGTAAGTGAATTCTGCAATGAAGTCCGCCAGTACTTAGGCTTTGATTACTACTCGAGGCCGATATTTGATGTCAAACTGGCCTAATTCAATTGCTCATTGAATGAGTCGTCCTGCTACATCTATCTTGTTCATCGTCTTTCTTATAGGCTGGTTTGTCATAATGAAAATGGGGTGTGCTTGGAAATAAGGACGGAGCTTTCTGGAGGCGACCAATAATGCGAAAGCTATCTTTTCCATCCTTGGGTAACTTGCTTCTGCTCCTTGGAATGCCTAACTGGTGTAATAAACTGGCTTCTGAACATTCCCTTCTTCTCTGATTAGTGTTGAACTTACTGCAATGTTGGATATTGCTAAATAGAGGAACAACTTCTCTCCCATCACCGAGGGGCTTAATAGAGGTGGCTTCGTCAAATACTCCTTTAACTTGGCAAGGGCTTCCTTGCACTCGTCATTCCACCGAAAGGCTTTTTTCAATACCTTGAAGAATGGCATGCATTTGTCTGTTGCCCTAGAGACGAATCTGTTTAGGGCTGCAACTTTTCCTGTCAAGCTCTACACCTCCTTCATTGTTTTTGGTGATTTAACCTCGATTATTGCTTTTACTTTTTCTGGATTTTCCTCTATTCCTCGTTGTGACACCATGAATCCCAAGAATTTTCCTGAAGTAATAGCAAAAACACACTTGGCAGGGTTTAATTTCATATTGTATTTACGTAGTGTGCTGAAGGTCTCTTTAAGATCGTCCAAGTGGTTGGCTTCGTCCTTACTTTTCACCAGCATATCGTTTACGTACACCTCCACATTCCTTCCAATCTGGTGAGAGAACATGCGGTTCACCAGTCTCTGGTAGGTGGCTCCTACGTTCTTCAATCAAAAGGGCATAACTTTGTAGCAGTACAACCCTTGGCTAGTAACAAACAAGGTCTTCTCTTGATCGTCTTCGTCCATAAGAATCTGGTTGTATCCAGAAAATGTATTCATGAAGCTCAAGAGCTTGTGTCCAGTAGTTGAGTATACCAGCTGATCAATCCTCGGCAAGGGGAAGCTATCTTTTGGGTAGGCTTTGTTCAAGTCTGTGAAATCGACGCACATTCTCCACTTGCCATTACTCTTCTTTACCATGAACACGTTTGCTAGCGAATCTGGGTAGAAGGACATCGGCTTCTAATAGCTTCTCTACTTCTTCAGTTACAGCTTTATTGCGCTCTGGTACAAATATTCTCCGCTTTTGCTGTACGGGCTTTCATTCTAGGGTGACGTTGAGAATATGTTGTATGATCTTCCTATCAATCTTATGTATATCCTCGTGTTTCCAGGCAAAAACATCTTGGTTTGCCCTTAAGAAGGAGATCATCTTCTCTTTCTCTAAAGTTGGGAGTGGAGTTCCTATCTTCAATACCTTCATCAAATCTTCTAAGACGATCTTAACTTGTTGTGGTGTTTTTGATGGTTCGGGGCTCTAGTTCATTGATCACCCACATATGGTTCTCTCCTGATGCCAAGGCAGCTTGATAGCATTCTCTTGCCAAAACTTAGTCTCCTTTGATTTCTCCTACTCTATGGGCTGTTGAAAACTTCACCTTCAAGTAATATGTTGATGTTACTACTCTTAATCTATTGAGTGCAGGTCTTCCCAAGATGATGTTGTATGTTAAAGGGCAATCAACTATGAGGAAATCAATTTCCTTGGTAACCTGTGCTGGGTAAGTTCCTGCAATCATAGTTAGAGTGACGATGCCTCTAGGGACAATTCTATCCCCTGTGAAGCTTACCAAAGGTGAGGTGAAAGGTCTGATCCTTTTCTTATCTAGCTTCATCTGCTGAAATGCAAGCAAGTAGATGATATCTGCTGAGCTTCCATTGTCAATGAGCAACCGGTGGATGTTGAACTCTTCTACCCTGAGCATGATTACTAGTGGATTGTCATGAGGTTGCCTAATTCCGTGATTGTCTCTTTGTGAGAAGACAAGGTTAGGCTCCTAATTCTTTGGCATCTTCATTGGAGGGAGCTGCGAATGGATGCTGTTTATTTCTCTCCCCTATGCTTTTCTCAAGGACTTCAGCGTTTTACTTGCCGTTAGTCCTCCCGAGATCATCTTTATTTCTCCTGCAGGGGTTTTGCTATCCCTGCCTCCAGAGTTCTATCCTGGTCATCCTTCCATTGGTATTTGTAGGGCTCTGTCTTTCTGACGTACTTCTGTAACTTCCCTTATCGGATCAAAGTCTCCACCTAGTCTTTCAAATGTTTGCACTCATCAGTACGATGCCTGTGGTCCTGGTGGAACCTATAGTACTTGCTTTTGTCTCTTCTTTCTACTGGAGTGCTAATTGGCTTTGGCCATTGCGGAGAGGGCTCGTCTCTTATCTACATAAGGACCTACTCAATTGGCATTATTAGAGGAGTAAAGTTAGTGAGCTTGGGTTTCCTCTCTGGAAGTTCCTTCTTTTTCCCTGTGGTCTACCAAACACTTTGTGTCTCCTTCTTCTTATCGTGATTGCTACTTGTTCCTTCGTCTGTCTTCCTTTTTCCTTTCATTTCTTTTGCAAGCATTGCATCTTCTGCATTCATGTACTTTTGAGTTTTACAGAGCAACTCTGTGACTGTTTTCGGTGGACTTTTAGTCATTGAGAAGAAGAAATCTCCTGGTAGTAACTCTACTAGGAAGGTCGTTAGGATAACTTGATCTTCAGCTTCATCTACTTGCAGCAGCTCCTTATTGAATCAGGTGACTTACTGTCTTAATGATTCTCCTTTTGTTTGTTGAATGTTGAAAAGATGACCAGTTGGCTTTTTATGTCTTTGCCCCCCAATGAAATGACGAACAAAACCCTTACTGAGTTGTTCAAAATCTGCAATAGTACTTGGGGATATCTTGCTAAACCATACCCTGGCTGATCCTTTCAATGTTGTTGGGAATGCCCTACACATCACCTTGTTTAGGGTTATCTGTAATAGCATCAGCGTCTTGAATGATTCGATGTGATCCAAGGGATCCTTGGAACCGTCATATGACTCCAACTGTGGGAGACAGAAATTTGGTGGAAGGGGACGGTTTAGTACTTCAGTAGTGAATGGTGAGTCCGTCCTTCAAATCATCCCATCCAAATTCTCTCCGCCTTTGTCCTTCATAGCACTTTTCAATTCATCCATCTCTTTACTCATGCTGCGAAGTTCGTTCTCCATCCTAGTGGAATCTTCTCCTGAGGTCCTGTCTCGACTATTGGCTTGAGAGTTTGACTCTTCTTCATTTTGGTTTTCACTTGTTCGCCAACATTCTGCGTTTTGGGATTCCACTGTCTTTCACAATTCTTCACTCTGGCAAGTCAGTTCTTCCACATTGGCCAAAAGGGCTTGGATTTGTTGTTGTTGCATAGCATCTGGCAGAGGTGTGTTCTCTGCTTCCATCTCATACTCCAAGGAACTCTTTTGTCACTGGGAAAGATGGCTTGAATGATTAGCGTCCCCACAAACGGCACCGAACTGATGATGCAAAAAATCAACAATTGAGCTCCTCATTATAGCGGATGGACGATGCTGCGAATAGGGTCGTCTCTGTAGATGAGAAACCTACAAAATGAATTGGGTGGAAGAATAAAACGCCAGTGTGGCATCAGCCAAACCGCCTCCGATGCTTAAGTCAGTAAGGGAGAAAGATTCTAGAGAGAAAATGAGTCGAGTGATTTCGTAGAGTATTTGTGTGTCTGATTGGTTGTACCTTGGGTTTCCGGTGCTTTCTCTTTTATAGTTGAATGCCTAATCAATGGGCAATAAATCATTGTAATTATGCTCAACAACTAGTGCGTTACAGAATCTTTGTCTGAAGTTCACAGCTCATTCTGTGACCTTTGCTCCATCCGTTATGTTTCATCATCAATGAGCGTAATAAATGCGTAACGTCTTCTCTAGGTAAATGACGATCTTCACATAGTGACGACCATAAATTTCTGACTCATCAATACCCAACCATTTAAGTGAGTGCTTCAAAACATTCCAACAATGTTCATATGGAAATATGGAACCACGAAATGCTTTATACTATTGTCTTGCCTTATCAAGCTGAAAATTTAACAAATGTATATATATAATAATAAGGTGAAACTAAGAGAAACACAAATTAGAATTCCAAATTAGAATTCCAATTTTGCGCCATGTATCCTAAATTATTTATTCTTAAAGAGTTTTATTTCTTAATTTTAGAATCAAATGTGGGACCACATCATAAATATTCATCCAAGTGAGTTATTAAGTACAAAAACCAAAGAATCTAGAATAAATGAATCGTAAAAAAAAAAAAAAAAGGTGCTTCACAATAATTTTTTTAAAAAAACATAGACAACTTACATTTTATACCTAATAATATCCTTACAATAATTTTTTAAAGAGTTAACAAAATATAAAAATAACTATCAATAATATTTAAATTATGCATATAGGAATTATATTATGCATCTTATTGTATACCTTTAAGTGTATCCATGCATATGCATGGGGTTACAAGCTAGTATATTATAATTAGTAATTTCAAATAGTTGGAACAAATTAGCAAATTAACACAAATTTCTTTGTAATATGTACCTTGGTTTCCTCAATCCTTCCACTTTGATTCATTGATTCAATTTGTGACAAATACCCACAAAATTTATTGGCGCATTCTTGAATTGTTGACCACCGGTTCATTAGAGAATTTTGAGTACACGAAGACTCAAAGGTCTTCCACTTTTGGTAGTACTCTCAAATTTTATACTAGTAAGTTCCCTTTTTTTAGTTAGTACTTGTAGACACTGCATTTTGTACTCCTTACAACTCGGGCTCCCATTCCCTAATGATGTTGGAATTTTAAAGCCCAAGGTTGATTTAGGCCCCAATCATATTGAAATTGACTTGAGGAAAGTATTTTTGGAAAATGCAACACTTTTATGAAAATAAGCTATTTTTGGAAAAGAAATGCCATGGAAAACCTGGGGAATGTGTACGCATATGCGCACGCATGCTCCAGACCTGCGTGCACATGCTTCATGCATGCGTACGCATACACGGGCATGTGTGTGCATGCCCGGGTTCCAAAAACCATGAAAGACAAGTTTTTTTTGTATTAAAGTTGGGTTTTGGAATGAATCCCACATCATCTAGGAGCTGTTCCAAACCCCCATTTTTAAACTATAAAAAACCGTACATGGTACCTTTTCAAGACACACAGAAAATCCTAAAGGAAAACATAAGATTTACTAGAAATAGTGAATCAAAAAGGGAGTTTTTCACAAAACATCCCCAAGTCAATATTTTTCTGATTGGGACATATTCTGGTCTTCATCTTCGAATTTCAAGGTTTGCTAACTAATCTTTTTTTGGTTGTGAATAGATTGATTAAGGGGAACGGTCAAAATCAAGCCAAAGAGCCTTTATTTTGGAGGTAAAGGTTCTAGCTTTCTTTCCTCCTTTTTTTTTTTTTTTTGTGTTTAATTATGTTTTTATCTTGTTTTGCTTGTTTGTTTATGTTATAACATGTTTGTTTAGTTTAAGTTTACATAAGTTTTCTGTTTTTAAGCTTGCTAGGTTGCTAGATTTAAAGTTTCTGTCTACTGTATTCTTATTTTATAGGTTAGGGTTAGGGTCTGTATGTGTACGCATGCTTACTGCATGTGCACGCATACCCGAAGTATGCGTACGCATACAACTGGGCTGCGCACGTAGCCTATGTATGTGCACGCATACTCGTGCCCAAAAACTCTAATCCGAGCCTTTTTGCTTTTGTTTCTTTGTCTTATTTATATCATATGACTTTGCCTTGTCTTATTTTATGCTTTTGAGTCTCAGCTTCCATGTTGTTTGCTTTGTTTGTTCTCCGCATGCTATATTAGGATTTTATCTTCCAATTTTGTTGTTTTGCCATGAACATGCATATGATATAATCATGCATTGATGCGTAGGCGCTGTGATGCAATAAGGCAAGTGAGGTAAGTCATGCATTCATATGAACATGCATTTGTTTGAGATATGATCTTCACCTTACTTTAATGAATATGAACGATATTTGCAAATGCTTTGCCTTGGATATGATAACATGTTTGTTTGATCTTTACATGCTTCTGTTTCTTCCTTGGATATGATATATGTTTGTTTGTTTGTTGCCTTTGGATATGATGTGATGAGATGTATGATAGGTATATGCTAGGATTTGAGATGTGATGAGATGCATGATAGATGTAGGTTAGGGTTTGGGATGAAAAATGCTATGTTGATTGCTAGATGTATGCTAATGTGTGTGTGAGTCTAAAATGACAATATTGAATGTGCCTTTAATAAGATTAAGACATAAGACACGATGAGTGGAAGCTGACCCACGGGTCGGGTAAGGTTGGGTGTCTAACACCTTCTCATCCCCATACCTAAACTCCGGACACGTGCTCTGGTAGTAGATCAGTCATTCCACGAAGGATGCTATATTTGTGGTTCCTAGACCTAATCTAGGTGGCAACTCCATTTTTTCTTCTCCACCTCGGTCCACTCAGCCAAGGCATACCCCCTCCCCCCCCACCCCCAGCTTGCGCCCACAGTACTTTGCACTACATCTTGGTTAACATTGAGAAATGCAGACACAAGAAGATTGTCTTCTTGGATGGAGAAATTGGTTCCACGTTGTATTTTCTTAGCCATAGATTCAACTTGGGGTAGAGACATTTGGCTAATTGTTTGAGCTTGTGGAACATTATCTTCACTACTTATATGTGAAAATCTAAATGATTTCAAATTATTGATGTTAGCATACTAGTTTGATTTTAGCTTTATGATCATTTGTAGACCAAAAATCTTCAGGTCTACACCCTTTATGGCAGAAAGAGAACGAGAGGAAAGAGAAGAATTCTTTCTTTTATTCAATTGTTTGGTTTTGTTGGTTGAGCCGATGTTCTGCGATTGAGGTGAACTTCGATTAGCCACGGTCTTGGGCATTTACCTGAGAGAAGGAGGAGCTTTATCTCCTTTCCTTTGTTCTGTGAGAAGAAACCATGAGAGTGAGAAAAAGTGTGAGAGAGAGAGAGAGAGAAATGAAGAAAAAAGTAACATAATAGTCATCCCTAGAATTTTTTAATGAGATAAATTCTATTCCTAATCTACAATAACCCATCGGGCTTAGAGAGTTAGTGTAGATGAGCAATACACTTTTTGAAATTTAGAAAGACTATTGGATCAGTGTTTTAAGGTTTCACTCTCTATAATAGAAAGTATTTTGTTTTTACCTAGTTTGCTAGGGATGCTCTAATTCATTGCTTTTTATTCTTACCATGTCATATGTAAACTAAGTATCAGAACCACCTTAATCATGGACTTACTAGAGGTTATCTACAAGACTACAACAAATTAGAAAGAAAAAAATAGTAAAGACAAATCACATGTTACAATTAGTTTTAATGCTATTCAAAAAGAATAATAGGTTTTAGGGGTAATTACAAATAACCCACCAAAAGTTATGTCCATTTTTACTTTGCCTACCTTTGGTTCAAAAATTCACACTTTACATATCTAAGGTAAACTCGGTTAGACGTCCATAATCCATCTCATTCCTTTCACCATTAATAACACAAAAAATTATATAAAAAATTAAAAAAACATAGAAAAAAATCTAAAATATATTTATAAAAATTGTAAAACAAAACACTCTTCCTCTTGGTAAGAACATTCTTGAGCAAATTGATCCAACCAAAATTTTCATATTCACACAAACCCAAAAAGAGAGATGGAAAAGAAACCTGTACATCATCAATCCAAACCTAAAGAACACTCTTCAAACAAAAAATCATCATCAAAACCCATTGTCTAAAAATCCACCATCAAAGAGACTCACCATCAAAACAAAAAACCCACCATCAAAGAACCCCCAAAACAAGCCCAAGCCTCTTCTCAAGTCGAGATCAACAATGGAGAAACCAAGAGTTGCTTTAGGGTTCCAGGTCTATGGTTTATGCGTTTTAGTATTTGGCGGATTGGTGTTTTGAATTAAGAGCAAAGCTGCAACAATTGCAAGTTCATAGCGGCAATAAAAGCAAAAGAGCATTGGCCTTTCAAGCTCCAGATTAAAGGAGACACAAATGAAACCGAGTGGCGGACCAATTGCAAAGCCATAGACAAAGGAAAGGAGAGGAGACTCGAAGTAGATCAATTGTGACAGATTAGGAAGAGGCTTGATTAGAGCTTAGAGAGAGAGAGAGAGAGAGACTTGCTTGTTTCTTGGGAAAATGTGGGGTTTCATGGGCATGATTTTTCTTGGTTTTGCTTAGAGGTCCGATTCAAGGTGTTTTGAAATGATTTGATCTTGATTAGAGGATCATGGGTGGCTGGGATTTTTTGTACATGTTCTTGACCCAAATAAGGGGTGGAGTTATGGTTAGTGGAATAGAACAGGTGATTGAATTCTTCTTCCGAGTTTACTTGGTTACTTCCTTCCTTCATATCATGAAGGCTCCCCAAAATTGGTTTTTTTTTTGCTTCCAAATTTTGGAGAAGGTCTTGATACTTGATTCAATTGCTAAAAATTTTAATTCTTTATTTTTTATGTAAATATTTATTTTGTGTAACAGAGAACATTGAATGGTGCATAGTTTAAACTTACTTGGATTTCAGTCCCAAAAATTAAAAAATTACTTGGATACTTCAGTGTTGTTTCCAAATAAATCATATTTCCATGAATTTCAAAATCTTAATGTATTCAATTTCTGATTCTATCATTTTATTTTGTGTGTACTTAAAAGGAGTGGAGATTTTATGAGATTTTTAATAGAAAGAGAAGGAAACAAGCTAGTTGTTCTATTGTTCTTTATTGCTTTGTTTTGTTTTGTTTTTGTTTTTGTGTTTTTAACGCTAAAAGCCATTAGATGGGTTACAGAAGTTTAACAGAGCTTACCTTAGGTGGATAAAGTGCAAACTTTTGAACCACATGCGGGCAAACTAAAACCAAGTAACCTCAAGTACATAATCTATAATTACCCCTACATTTTATTCAAGTTACCACCTTGGCGAGTTGATATAGTGTTTGGGGGAATAGGGGGGAGTGAGTTTGAGCTATTATGTAAGTATTTCTAACCATTAAAAAAAATTAAAAAAAGAAGAAGAAGAAGAAGAAGAAGAAGAAGAATTGATTCAACTTGAATAACATAGTATTCTCAAACTTACTTAAAATTCAGTATATTATGTAAGTTTTTCTAACCATTAAAAAAAATAAAAAAATAAAAAAAAGAAGAAGAAGAAGAAGAAGAAGAATTGATTCAACTTGAATAACATAGTATTCTCAAACTTACTTAAAATTCAGTATATACTAATTATGTAATTAGGACCTATCACATTGTTGGCCTTTTTTTTTCCCTTTATTATTATTATTTTTTTGTTTATTAAAAGCCTTTTTGCAAAGAAACTAGCCCACAAAAGCTTGGGAACAGCCACCTTCTTCTCTTTCCTTTAGGACATCATAGAAGAGATGGGAATGATTCCCAAAAAATTACAAGACAAAGCCCATTTAGCTATATTATGGGTTACAAAATTACACTCTCTAAAAACATGAGTGGCATTCCAAAAGGCAAAATGAGAAAGGTTTGACTTAATATCACATATGGTATTATTTATAAATCGGTATTGGCCATTCTTTTTTATCTTTTTTTTTGGAATAAAAATGCTTTTTTTGAAAGAAACTAGCCCAAAAAAGCTTGGGAACAGCCCCCTTCTTCTCGTTCCTTTAGGACATCGTAGAGGAGATGGGAATGATTCCCAAGAAATCACAAGACAAACCCCATTTGGCTACATTAGGGGCGGTCTAACCTTCCTATCCCTTCCGTCCGCCCAGTTTTCTATCTTCCTTACAATCGATGATATATTTTGTTACATCCTTACTTTAACAAAGGCCAACAGTGGTCTATAGGTGATACCATACGTGATATTAAGTTAACCCTTTCTCATTTTACCTTTCGGAATGCCTCTCTTGTTTTTAAAGAAGGAAATTTTGTTTGATAGAAAATTAAGTGTAAAAAGAATATTATCATTTTCCATTGTGGTTGTTCGGTAGGAATGATACAAAAATTAAGGATAAGGTTTTTATGGAATTTAGGTTGCAGGAATTTTTATATATAAAAAACTATCTATATATGTATTTATAATCACACAGACTAGTCTCATCACATGCGCTTCGCACGTGCATAAGGCTCTTTTTTTGGGGATTTAGTGTCATAATTTTCTATTCATCACAATTTGAAAAAATAAGATAAAACGAACTTGAAAAGAAAAGAAAACCTTCCTATAAAAAGAAAAAAAGAAAACCTAAATTTTAGGACTTCTCTTTTTTAAAGAAAAAATAAATAAAATTTAGGGAAAATAAAAAGATCAATGTAAAAGGGGAGAAATGAATAAAAAGGGCTAAATTTTAGGGGGGGGGGGGGGGGGGGGGGGGGGGGAATGAACGTGAGAGAAATTTTAGGAAAAAAAAAACCTAAAATTTAGGACTTCTCTTTTTGACATTATTGACCCTATTCTTAAAAACATTATGAGAGAAGTTACTGGATAAGGATATTTTTGACTTAAAAAAAATGCAGTTCAAGGAAGGAAATTCTCTTACAAATAGTATAGATGACATATTTAATAAGTCATGTAACTTACTTAAAAAATAGATGTAAATAGTTTTTTTTAACCGCTACGCAGTGGTTGCATAAATATTCCTACAACCTAAGTTGCATAAAAAACCACCCTAAAAAATTAATACTTTGAAAAGCAAATATTTTTTTATTATTCGTAGAGAGGAAGAATATGATAAAGGGAAAGCATTTTGAATTATAATACAACTATATATTTATAAAAATACTAAATTTACATAATTTGACAATGATTTTTTTTTTTTTTTTTTATCGGGCGAATTATACCTTTGATCCCTTACATTTAGGGTAAGTCTAGTTTGGCTCCTTCCTCATTTAAAAAGTTTGGATTTTCTTTGAAATTAATTCAAAAAGAAAATAATTTTTTTCCCTTTATTAATTTGATTAGTTTGATTTTGGTCTCTTAAATATGGTGTTGGTTCAATTTTTTTCTCTTAATTATTGGATTGGTTCAATTTTTTTTTTTTTTTTTTATAAACTGTGATGAAATTCTACTTTAACCTAATTTAAGTATATATGTGCATGAAATTCCCTCATGGAGACTTGAACCCTAGTTCTTCCCCCCCCCCCCCCCCCCCCCCCCATCCCACACCACAAGAACTTGTATTTATGGAGTAACTACCACGCCAAAGATGTGCGGCGGTAGATAAGATTGGTTCAATATTAGTGCTTCAACATGTGGTTGGATAGATTTGTTCACTCGAAAATGGGGTGTCTCAAAATTCCTTTAGCCAAGTAAACATTAAATATGTAGAGAAAAACAAAGTTCCATTTTTTAACTCTAGAGACTAAATCTAAACTCTTTAAATTCACTACACAAAAATAACTCTATTACATCAACCATTAATACAACAAAAAATTACTATTGTTGCTATGGTAACTTAAAAGTGGTAAATTATTGTATAAAAAGTAATTAGTTGTAATAAATTATAATTTTTTGTTGCAATAGAGGCCTTAATTGATAATTGTAAGAGCACAAAAACGGCCCCAGACCCACTTAGAATAGTGATACTGGGTGTTTCTGGCCAACACAATTAATTTATAAGAGAATGGGCTTGCTAGGTCAACTATAATGCTTTATATGATCCAAATATAAAATGAATGGAATTGAGACTCGTAATATGGTAGAGAGAAACACAGAACAAGTATAAAATTCTTCCTCGGGCTTGTCCGAGGAGGGGTAACGTTGATATTTTTTTGTTCAAGTCCTGGTATCAATTGATACTCAATTCTCTCTAATTCCAGTTCTATTTTTCCACCCCCTTTCCTAGAGGAGTTCATTTCCTTTATATAGTCCCCCTAATGCATTTGAGTCCTCCACCTGTACGTCTCTAGGTAGCAATTGGGATGCTTGTTCCATCAAGACCCTGCTAGAGGTGGTAGAGAGTGTTGTGAGCTGTGGAACTACTATTCAAGTGTCTTTTCCTCGTTAATGTGGCCAGCTAAGTTGGTGCAGTGCATTGAATGTGGAGATGATGGCTACCTTCCCCTAACTTTTCCTCTCTTCTTTACTTGCACATCTCTAATGTCTTTCACGGTTCCTACCTTTAGTGCAAGTGGCCGAATGAGGTATTGTCGAGGTGCATTCGTACCTCAGGCTCCTCAGACAATGGGTTTGTCCATTTTCCATCCCCAGATCTTTGTCCACATGTCAAGTCTGGATTATCGTGGTCTCTATGTCTTCCCTCCTCGGACTTTAGTCCATGTGTCGGGTCAGGATTGGTGCACGAACGGGCCTTTACCCATCCTTGAACTGGCCCATGGGCTCTATGTTGTGTTTGGGTCCCACAATAACCCCTCAAAACTTCATTCCTTCCTCTACCGTGGAGAATGGGATTTTGATAGAACCTTGAGGGTTTTGCACGTTCTGGGAGTATTCTCACGTGGGAATGTCTTTTTGTTTACTCTGCACATGTTCTTGACACTTCGGCATTCGCAATGCTTCATTAAATGCCCAGTATGGCGCTGTGTCCCCCACATTCTACGATGTGATGAAGATCCAAGGGCTATAAATTCTTTTGGGATTTCAAGCAGGAATTTTGTCGCTTATCTTTCTCCCCTATATAAAGGGGACAGAATGACCATTTTTTCCTATTTTACCAATCTTCCTTGACCTTCAAAGAAGCAGTCCGAGGTGCCCTACTCCTTATTTTCGTAAGTGCCTTTTAGCTTTCACATAGTTTTAGAGTCCCTCCTTTTTCTCTTCTCTTTTTGTTTTTATCTTCTTTTTCCTTTTTTATAAGGATGGGTAGATTTGCTAGTTTAGTTGATGCGCCCGAGGGGAGAAGGGCTTTTAAAGCCAAATATAGTATTCCTGCCGGTGTAGAAATAGGACACTACCACTTAGGGGAGTGGCACACTAAGAGGCCAGAAGGTGCTGTGGTCATACCCATGATTGCCTTTATAGAAGGCACGATGCAAATTCCAATGGGCAAAGTGACAGAGGACTTTTTATTTTTTTATAGACTCTGCCTGACCCAATGTTCACCTAATTTATTTAGAATATTAGGTAGTGTAGATATGCTAAACCATAAGATGGGAGTTAAACTAACCCATCACGATGTCAGCTGGGTGTACAATTGTCAAAATAGCAAGGACACGGGGTACTATTTTAAGACTAGGGTTCTATCGGTAAGGTTGATCTTCTACCTTCCTGAATCCAACAAGGGCATGGATAAGGACTTTCTTATCGTCTCAGGTGAATGGAACGATGGTTTACATTGTCCTACATGAGACGGGGAGCCAAGTGGGATGTTTATAGGCTTGAGCAAATTATTTTACCCTTAGATCGTAGAGCATTTTCTTACCTGTTTCTCTCTTCTTCTTTTTATTTTATTTTTTATTTTTTTTATATCTGTTTATCTGTAAGAACGTGTATTCTTCTTCTTCTTCTTGTTGCTTGCTAATCTCGGACCTCTTACCTTTTCTTCTCTTTGTTGTAGACAAACAGTTTACTACTCCCAATCTTAATTTGGTGAACCGCGAGGATCTCAACAGAATATTGAAATCTGAGATCTTCCTCCATAAGGACGGCCAGCTCCGTGCTGCTCACGTTATCCTCAAGTACACCTCTATCTCCTCTAGCTTCCAATCTCCTAAGCACGTAATCAAGGTCAAGGATCCTCGATTGGTCCAGATTGACATTGTTATCCCCAGATTCCTTACTGGTCCACCTCCAAAGAGAACTCACAATGTCGTTCTAACCGCTCAACAAGTTGCCGAGATCATTCAGCCGAAGAGGAGGTTATACCATCAGAAAAGGTGCAGCAGGAGCCAATCCGGGAACTGGTGCCAGTTGACCTAGAGGAAGACTTCAGAGTATTCAATCAGCCCAATTTTGCTAAGTCTTTCAAGGCCAGCTCAAAACACCAATCCATTGTTCAAGTAAGCACCGATCAGGAAATCCCTGATGTACATGAAGGCATGGTGCTACAAAGAAGGACTCCAAATTTGTTGGCTTTGCTGGAGTCCCATGCTAGAAGTGATATGCTCGAGGTGTTAGTAGATCCTCAACCTCCCACTCCACTTCCATCTCGGACCTTCCCTGCTGAACTTGTGGAGAAAAAGAAGAAGAGGGACAAGAAGTCTGGGAAGGAGACGTCTGAGGAAGGTGAGATTCAACCTTCCAAACAGAGAAGGAGCTCTGCTGAAGGCACTGGTTTTGAGATCATGCCAGACCACTGCTCCAAGGTTCCTGCCTGGAACCCTTCATTAGAGCTGGATGGAGTTCCACTGCCTGCTGACTCTTTTATCAAGGACTTTCAGCAAGGGAAGGCCGGTTATGTGGCCAACTCTTTGGAGCAGGCATTGCTCCTTCCTCAGGACATGGTCGACTTAAGGGGCTTAAAGAAGCTCGAGGTCTTCTTGACTCTGAAGAAGGATCTTGCTATGGTGGGTGTTTGCCCTCATTTTTCCTCCTAAATTCCCACACATTACCCTTTTATTATTATTATATATTATTTTATTTTTTCACTAACTCTATCTTTTGTTCTCTGTTGTTTGTATAGGCAATCCAAGCAGCTCATGTGGCTGAGGAATGGGTGGACCAAGCTTAATCCAAGTTGAAGGATAAGGAAGCACACCGGGTCTTTACTGTTAAGGCCTAGACAGTCACTGAGAAAAAATGTAAGGACCTTATCCTTAAGTTGACTGAGGTTGAAAGGGAGAGGAAGAGTGCAGAAGCTGCCCAAGCTGGGGCCGAGGAGCAAGCTGAGGAGCAGTGCCTCTATCTTCAGAAGGCCAAGGACCAATTGGCCATCACTCATGAAAAGATTGAGGCCCAGCAGAAGGAACTTGAGGGTAAGGCTGAGGAAGTCGCGAAAGCAGAATAGGCCAGGTATGATGTGGGCCAGAAGGAAATGGAGGTGATCCTAAGATCCCAAGTCACCGAGGTTTACCGAGGGTACTGTCTTCAGGTTTGGGCAGAGGCTTTAAATGCCACCAAGGTGGACTCTACCTCTAAATTAAGGAACCCCGAGAAGGTCTTTTTCCCTTTAGCCCTGAGGGAGACACCCCAAGCCGCTGCTGGAGGGGCGAGCTCTGCTGCTCCAGCCTCCTAACCTACTGAAGAGGGTGAGAAGGGGAGTGATGAAGCCAATCCAAATGCTGCCTCATAGAGAGGGCATTTTTTTTCTTTTCATTCCTTTTTTTTTTTTTTTTGGTTTAAGCATAGTCTAGCTTCTTTTCTTTTTATCAATTGTACCCTGTAATTCTTCTTCTATCTATTAGAAAATGAAGTTTAGTTTTGGCAAGTTCATGTGCATGGTTTTGTTCCCTCTCTCCTATGCCATATTCCCCTTTATTAGTTATATATGTGTTTTTTTTTTTTTTTAAATGCCATAGTTCATCCTAGACATTTAATCTATTCTGGTAAGAGTTGACTTATTCTCAGTTTTTGACCCGAGAAGCCAAAAATGGCCAAGGGTCCATTAAGCACTTAATCAACTAAAAGGAGTTAATTTAATCAAGGCATGTGACCTGAGGAGTCAAACATGGCCGAGGTTCTATTTAACACTAAACCAATTTAGAAATAGTTAATTTACCCAAGGCATGTGACCTGAGGAGTCTAACATTCCCGAGGTTTCATTTAACACTTAACAAATTTAAAAAGAGTTAATTTACTCAAGGCATATGACTCGAGAAATCAAACATGGCTGATGTTCTGTTTAACACTTAACCAATTTAAAAAGAGTTAATTTACCCGAGGCATATGACCCGAGGAGTCGAACATGGCCGAGGTTCTATTTAACACTTAACCGATTCAAAAAGAGTTAATTTACCTAAAGCATGTGACTCGAGGAGTTGAACATGGCGGAGGTTCTGTTTAACACTTAACCAATTTAAAAAGAGTTAATTTACCTAAGGCATGTGACCCGAGGAGTCGAACATGGCCGAGGTTCTGTTTAATACTTAACCGATTCAAAAAGAGTTAATTTACCCAAAGCATGTGATCCAAGAAGTCAAATGTGATTGAGGTTCCGTTTAACACTTAACCAATTTAAAAAGAGTTAATTTGCCCAAGGCATGTGACCTGAGGAGTCAAACATGGTTGAGGTTTTGTTTAACACCTAATCGATTGAAAAAGAGTTAATTTACCCAAGGCATGTGACCCGAGAAGTAGAACATGGCCGAGGTTCTGTTTAACACTTAACCAATTTAAAAAGAATTAATATACCCAAGGCATGTGACCTGAGGAGTCGAACATGGCCAAGGATCTGTTTAATACTTAACAAATTTAAAAAGAATTAAAATGCAAAGGCACTAACTAGGAATATAATTCAGTTGATAAAGAAGGAAAAGTGAATAACTTCAAAACCTTTCATTAATAATAGTATCTTCGTAGGTAATTTACATTCCAAGGATGCGGGACAACATTTTCATCTAAATCTTCCAAATAGTAAGCCTCTATCCCTGCCACTGAGGTTATACGATAAGGTCCTTCCCAGTTAAGCCCTAGTTTTCCCTAGGCTAGGTTCTTGGCATTTCCCATGACTTTCTTTAGGACCAGATCTCTGGGCACTAACACTCTTGCTTTAATGCCCTGTTGATAATGAGGCAATTGGACCGTGGCCACTTCCCTTCTTTCCTCGGCCAGATCTAGGCTTGCTGAGAGTAGTTAATCTTTTTCATCAGTATTGAACTAGCTTGTCCTCAACGTTTGGAACCCTATCTCCAGAGGGATGATTACTTCAGAGCCATACGTTATTGAGAATGGGGCCTCTCCCATTGATCTCCTGGGCGTGGTGCAGTATGTCCATAACACATGTGGTAATTCGTCTACCCACCTTCCCTTTGTCTCATCCAACCTTTTTTTTAGCCCATTAACTATGACCTTGTTGACAACTTCAGCCTATCCATTACCTTGAGGGTAGGCTGAAGTGGAATATCTATTCTTAATGCCCAGCTCGCAACAATATCTTCGGTAAGCTTTACTATTGAACTGAAGCCCATTGTCTGAGATCAGTGTGTGAGGAACTCCAAATCTGGTGACAATGTTTTTCTAGATAAATTTCTTTGCATCTTAATCTCTAATATTAGAGAGGGGCTTGGCCTCGACCCATTTTGTAAAGTAATCAGTTCCAACAAGGAGCCATCTTCTATTTCCCGTTGCCCTTGGGAATGGACCAACTATATCTAAGCCCCATTGTGCAAATGGCCATGGGCTGGAGAGGGCATTCAAGGTTCCTCCTAGTTGATGGATGTTCGAGGTATACCTCTAGCATTGGTCACACTTTTTGACATATTCTTAGGCAGATTTTTGCATACTAGGCCACAAGTACCCTTAGGTGAGAGCTCTGTGTGACAGGAACCTTCCTCTTGTGTGACTACCACAAATTCCCTCATGAAGCTCTTCCGATAGTGGCTCAATTACTTCTGATTGGACACAAAGCAGATATGGCCCAGAGAACAATCGCTTGTACAACTTCTGTTCCTTTGAAAGCTAGTACCGTGATGCCTTCCTCCAAATCTTCTCAGCCTTGGATTTTTCCTAAGGTAGAGCCCCATCCTTAAAAAATGAGACCACCTGATCCATCCAACTCGAACCGACATGTATGTTGCTTACCCTGATCGAAGCTCAACTATCACAACTGGGCGTTACAAGATCTTCAACGATTATGACCTGAGGAAGGCCCTGTCCCAAGGAGGTGGCCAAGGTTGCTAACGAATCGATATGGGAATTCTTACTTCTGGAAACTTGTTTTATGGAGAAAACTTTAAAACTAGACTGCAGTTGCCTAATTTTACCAAGGTACCATTACATCTTTTGATCCCTAGCTTCAAATTCACCTTTCACTTGCCCTACAATTAGCCTTAAGTCAGAGAAAACATCCATAGCCTTAAGTTAGAGAAAACATCCATAGCTTTGCCTTCGAGATTTTTCACCATAATCATTCCGGCTAAGAGGGCTTCATACTCCACTTCATTATTTGTGGCTAGAAAACCAAATCTTAGAGACTTCTCCATGGTTATTTTCTCAGGGGATACTAGAACGATTCCAATCCCAGAACCTTTTCGGTTGGCCGCCCCATCCGCTTAAAGCTCCCACAATGGGAGGTAGGGAGTGGAGACCAATAAAACCTCCATACCAGGTATCCCGTCCTCCTCAGCTCTAGATCCTCCGGCCCCTCATTGAATTCTGCCTTCAGATCCTTTATGGCTGTTTAGGTTAAATATTTGATGTTAAATGCTCCCAACATAGTTCCTTACTTAGCTATTCTTCCTGTATAGTCCGACCTCTAAAGCAATGCTTGTAAGAGAAGCTGGGTGAGGACAACAACGGTATGGGCACGGAAGTAATGGGGAAGCTTCCTTATGGCATGTATGATAGCTAAAATTGACTTCTTGAAGGGAAGATATCGGGTTTCTACCTCTTGAAGGGATTTGCTTACATAATAGACGAGCTTTTGCACCCCGAAGTCTGTTCAAACTAGGTCTAGGCTCACTACATAGTTTGTGACAGCTATGTAAGCGTACAAGAACTCTTCCTTTTTAGGCCTGGATAGGATAGGAGGATGCGCTAAGTATTTCTTCAGTTCCTTAAAAGAAATGTTACACTCCTCAGTCCACATGAAATCTTTCCACTTATGAAGAAACTGGAAAAAGGGTCTACAGCGATCGGCCGATTGAGAAATAAACCTATTCAAGGTTGCGGTCATTCTGGTCAGCCTCTGCACTTCTTTTGGTTTCCGAGGTGGGTGAAAATCATTGATGGCTTTGATTTGGTCAAGGTTAACTTCTATCCCTCAATGAGTGATCATGTAACCTAGGAACTTCCCAAAAATGACACCGAAAGAACATTTGGAAGCATTAAAGCGTAATTTATACTTTCTGAGTACCAAAAATACACTTCCCAGATCATTTAAGTGCTCAGACACCTGCTTACTCTTATAACCATATCATCAGTATATGCCTCAACATTTTGACCCAGTTATGATTCGAACATCCTCGTCATCATTCTCTGATAGGTAGATCCAGCGTTCTTTAAGCCAAAGGGCATTACTCAATAATGGTAATTTTCGATTTGGGTTAGAAATGCAGTTTTTTCTTGGCCAGACAAGGCTAATGGTATTTCATGATAGCCTTGGAAGGCATCCAAAAAACTCATCTGAGGATGGCCGACCGTTGCGTCTGCCAACTAATCAATCCAAGGAACTGGGAATGGGTCTTTGGGGCAAGCTTTGTTCAAATTAATGAAGTCTACACAAACCCTCCACTTTCCTGTCTTCTGCTTAACAACCACTGTGTTGGCCAGCCATTCGGGATAAAATGCCTCTTTGATTGCTCCAGCTTGCTTGAGCTTGTTTACTTCCTCCTCCACTGCGTCGGCGTGCTCCTTGGAAGAGCGCTGAAGAGGCTGCCTTTTTGGCACTATAGCTGGGTTCACATTAAGATGATGGCATATGAAATTCAGGTCTACTCTAAGCGCTTCATACGCATTCCATGCAAAGACATCTAGATTGTCCCTCAAGAATACCAACAATTCTTCCTTCTCGGTTGGGGGCAACTAGGTCCCAACCTAAAGTACTTGCCATCGTCTGACCCTATGATAACTTTATCCAGCTCTTCACACTGCAAACCACTTGTTATAGTCCTGGATGAATCTTCAGGCTCTTTAACTGTTAATTGCTATGAAACATTATCTGGGCCGAGAGAGTCCATTTCAGCTGATTGGTGCCTGATAACAGCAACCATACATTGCCTGGCCATTGTCTGGCTTCCCACTAGCTCTCACACTCGTCCCTTGGTGGGATACTTCACCTTCATGTGCAGGGTTAAAGAGACAGCTCCCATAGTGTGAAGCCAATGTCTTGCCAAAATTGTCATGTAAGGTGAGTAGGCGTCGATTATGATAAACTCAACTTCAGCTACCTCATTGCCTATTTGTACAAGCAGCTTAATCATCCCCTTGGGGGTCATGGTTCTTCCATCAAATCCTACCAATGGAGAATCGTATTTGCTTAAGTCCTTAGGTTTCAAGTTTAACCCCTTATACAAGTCTGGGTATATGATCTCAGCTTCACTTCCTTAGTCCACCAATACCCTTTTCACGTCATACCCTCTAATACAGAGGGTAACTACTAGAGCATCATCGTAGGGGTTGAAAGGTTCCCACTTTATCTTCGTCCGAGAAGCCTAAGGTCGGTTGTACTTTTGCCTTGACCCTTTTGGATTCTCGAACTTGCTCCTCGAGTTCTGGCCTTGATGCTATGGACATGATTCTAGAGGAGGGGGCTGCCTTCCGACTTGGTGTGACGAGGATAACATTGATGGTTCCCAATGATGGGCATGGAACGGCCTCTCGCTAGTACCCTTGCTCGGCCTAACTTCCTTGCCCAGGAAACTGGTGCATGAATTGCTTCAACTTCCCTACCTTGACTAATTGCTCTAAATGGTCACGCAAGGTTCTGCAATCATTGGTTGTATGCCCCCGATCTTGATGATACTGGCAGTAAAGACTCTATTTACACTTAGTAGGGTCTCCTCCCATTTTGTTGGGCCACTTGAAATAAGTGTCTCTTTTTCTTCAAGGATCCGGTATACGAGCTCCTTAAACACCGAGCTAACCACCTGGCATTAGCCTGCGGAGGTTGGCTGACAAATTATCTCCTTGATCAGTTAAGGCCATACCTATCAAGTCGAAGTTCCTTCCTTTCGGGGGTGAAAACCTTGGCTTTTCCTTTACCCTGCACTTGATCCTCTTTGACCCATTTGTGCTCATCAATACAGTCCATCAACTAGCGCATACTCTAGGTGGGCTTTATGGTTAGGGACTTTAGTGTCTCCCCCTCTCTCATTTCCATAGATAGCAAAGAGTCTAGAGGCCTAGGTACCCTACTACAAGTCACAAACCTAGCCCCAAAGGCTCTGGTCTGCCCCCCCATAAGAACTTATTAAGCCTCATCTAGCCCATCGAACCACCTCATGGCAACAGGCTCGACGCTGGAGGGAAACACTTTGCACATGAGGACCTCATTCCTAAAGTGGATGGCCATTCTTTGGTTAAAATGGCTCACATGCTCTACGGGGTCGGTCCTTCCATTGTAGATGGTGAAGGTCGGTTAGGCAAAGTGGTGTAGGAGTTTGGCCCTTTCAATTCAGCCCGTAAAAGGTGACCTAGAGATTTGGCACAAGGCTCTACTCATAGCATCATTCCCCATATTCTCAGGGGGTGAGCTCTTGTTTCTTCTCCTCGAATGTCTTTCCCCACTATCTAGGTAGGAGGATGTCAAGAAAGACTTACTAGGGGGAGTCTTTGACCTCTGCCTGTAGTTGTAGTCCTCTTCTGAATCGAAGCCTTGGGTTGATGGGGGTGTTCTGTCCCCCCTAACATGCACTCTACGCTAAAGCCTCTTACGTAGATACTCAATCTCCAAGCTGAGATTTTGTGTCTCTTAGTCATGCGAAATATGACTTCCTGACCTCGATTGACTTCTACTAGTATGATCTGTGTAAAGAGTCTCAACCCTGATGCTGGGCGTTTGAATGGCCTCTCGGTCTCTTATTCTCTCTAGGTTGACAAATTGGTCAACTCGCTGAGAACCCACAAACTCCTCTCTATTTTGCCTGGAGTTTGCTATTCTTTCTTTTTATCGTTGTTAGGAGCTTAAGTACAAAAGATTACATATGACAATCCCCACAAACGGCGCCAATTGTAAAAGCACAAAAACGGCCCTAGGCCCACTTAGAATAGTAATACTAGGTGTTTCTGGCCCAACACAATTAATTTATAAGAGAATGGGCTTGCTAGGTCAACTATAATGCTTTGTATGAACCAGATATAAAATTAATGGAATTGAGACTCGTAATATGGTAGAGAGAAACATAAAACAGGTATAAAATTCTTCCTCAGGCTTCTCCGAGGAGGTCATGTTTATATATTTTTTTGTTTAAGTCCTAGTATCAGTTGATACTTTCTTCTCTCTAATTCCAATTCTATCTTTTAACCCCTTTCCTAGAGGGGTTCCTTTCCTTTATATAGTCCCTCCTAATGCATATGAGCCTCCCACCTGTACGTCTCTAGGTAGCAATTGGGATGTTTGTCCCATCAGGACCCTGTTGGAGGTGGCAGAGAGTGTTATGAGCTGTGGAACTACTGTTCAGGTGTCTTTTCCTCATTGGAATGTGGAGATGATGGCTACCTTCCCCTAATATTTCCTTTCTTCTTTACTTGCACGTCTCTAATGTTTTCCATGGTGCCCTGCCTTTTGGTGCAGGTAGCCAACTGAGGTATTCTCGAGGTGCGTTCGTTCCTCGGGCTCCTCGAATGATGGGTCTGTCTGTTTTCCATCCTCGGACCTTTGTCCACATGTCAAGTCTGGATTAGTGTGGTCTCTATGTCTTCCCTCCTTGGAATTTAGTCCACGTGTCGGGTCTGGATTGGTGCACAAATGGGCCTTTGCCCATCCTTAGACTGGGCCCATGGGCTCTATGTTATGTTCAAATCCTTCCGTCCCACTGATATCAATTTATAGCTCTTATTGTAATAGATTACAAATAATTCTAGTCAAGTTCTTGCAATAATATTATCATTTAATTTCCTATTACTTCATGTTTGTCATTGTAATAGATTGTAAAATAATTCTGAAGAGATTATTACAATAATATATCTTCGTTGCAATTTCACTGCAAGATTTTCATTGTAATAAATTGCACAAATAATTGAAATTATCAATTTATTACTACAATTTTTTCATTTTAAATTATTGGAAATTTTTTTTAATACTATAAGGTATTGAGACCTCTACTTGTCTCCCTTTTAGAGATATTAGTTGTGCTTTTTGTTTATTCATGTGGCTTCGGCATTGTAGTTGTTTGCCAAGTTATTTAATTATTGATTTGATTGTATTTAGAGCATGATACAGAGATTGTTCTTCCTATTCCATCGTTATTAACGAATGTGTTTTAATAGGGCCTTCAGTAGAGCATCTTCATCCTTTTTTCCATCATAGATACAAAATTTGTTTGAACAATGCATTCGGTTGATGAGTAAACTAATGATATTTCTTTCTCTTATCCAAACACCAACCCGATTTTGGTATTTTGTTCTCAGTTTTCTCTAACTTTTAGTCATAGGTTTATTGCGAGAAACTGAATATTCCTACAATCCCTCAATCTTGGTACATTTTAAAATTATTAAGAGCGCTTGAATTATAATTGGGAAAGAAGCACCAAGCACCTTGATTTAGATTAGCCTAAAGAAATTTTCTCTTGGGGACTATCGTCGCAATGTAAATTTATTGTGCCTTAGTGCAAGAAATATAGCGAGCTGGTAATAGGTTACCTTCCAAACATCATCTTGAGTTTAGTTTTGTAAGGTGTTCCCCATATAAATGATGTTATTTTCGTCAATAGAGAAATCTATTTCCTGCAATGAGAGGAAGGAGAAAGCGTTCTATAATGTTTTTCTTTTCAACATCTGGAATGTTTTCTTGTCAATGTTATTGCTGGTACCATTATAAGCCAAATGAAATGAATGTTAAAACTAGTGTGAAAGACATAGCCACTGAACTTGTCCAAGTAGTTCCAAACAAGTTTATTCTTTGATTCTAATATAAGTTTGTTATTAAGTGCAGTGCACGGTGTCACAAGGTCAATTTTTCTCTCCAATTTTCTGCTTGTGATGGCTTTAAGTCCCTGACATAGTCTCAACCAACACCACATACACACATGACTGAAACACTTAGAACAAATTATTAGGGACACACTCCCACAGTACACACACTATGTTTGTAGAGAATCACCCCTAATCTTTATTACTCAATCTCCAGTACAAAGGAAACCCTTACAAGTTACAAAGCTTGGAGAAATACCCAAAATTCTCTCTAAGGAAAAATACACAATTTGCTGTTAACACTCCGACAACACAAAGGTCAAATATACAAAAATAATTGTCATGACAGTTACTGCCAAGTAACTGTCTGAATTGTGGACAATCTGTCACTTGGGTCTGACTTAAGACACCATCAACTACTGTTGCATTAGCTCATTCTCCCCATTTCTAGCCCCTACACAGCAGGCTAGAACATCAGGAACACCAAGAACTGCTTGTAACTGCTACTGCACATCAGCACATGTCATAGTTCATGTCTCAGCATATCATGGGGCTTCTGTCCATCACCTAGCAGCCTACACAGCATGTCCGTCCACGTTTTGGGAGGCTTGGCCCATGCCTAAGCCATCCCCCATTAGCCACACAGCCTATACAGCCTGCCCATATGCAGCACACACACAAGGTAACTGCCCATCAGCCCACTAGCATTTATCCATGCACTAAAGAAAAACCCACCAACCCATGCCTTGCACATAGCATATGATTGCACATCATCATGGCAGCCCAACCCTGCCTTGCACACAAGCCACCAAGCCCATACACAAGCAACCAGCCATCAAGTCATCAATGCCATACACCACCGCTCAAAGGTCGACACCACCTATTGCCATCCATCATGAAACTAACTCTGCCCACCATGGCCCTCCCATGCCATGGCCTTGGGGCACCATGCAGAGCAAGGTGCCTCTACATACTACCTCCATCCATAGCTTATCGATCCAACTCGAGTTGGGGAACTAGACATGTCCCCCCTTAAAGAACACTTAGGAGCACTTATAATCTGGCTTGAGGAGACATTGGTGTGTTGAGGAGACATAAAGCCATGTAACTGGCCCAATGTTGCTCAAGCACCATCCTTCCTCATACCATCATCATCAATAACCAAAACTCCTAAAACATGGTGAGGCAAGTGAGGTAGGGTCCTTAGATGAAGGTGGGGATATGGCATGGTGGGTGGCAGGGTAAGGAAATCACCAATGGGGCAAGGGAGACAAGATTTTTTTTCAAACTAGTTTGGAGAGAAACTTTTCAAACTCCTTTTATATCTTTTTATTGAATGTGAATTTTGGAAATCTAACTGTTTGATTGCATATTCTTTATATTCTTAACATGCATGTCAAATTTCGTTCAAATCGGATATTATTTACTATTTGATCAATAAACTTATTTTTTATGCATAATTTTTTACTATAAAAACTTGAAATTTAAACATGTCATTGACGACATAGCTATTAATATTTGATTTTCCTAAAATTTTGTGAGCTTGGAGGATATAATAAGAACACGTAATCTAATTATTAAATTTTCAAAACTCATGTCCAATAAAAAGATATATGAGGAGTATGAAGGATTTTTCTCCAAACTAGTTTGGAGAGTAACCTTTTCAGGGGTAAGGGTGGGACACCCATGACTTAGGCCTATCTCGCCCCATTGCCACCTTATGTACTTGCTATTTCTCATTCAAAGTTGATGTTGTAATTTGTAACTTTCATATATCAATTTTTTCTTAATGAAAAGTTTCGAGAAACTAAAACCCTCGAGTTTTAAAACTAGGCATACAATACCACATAATATGTACTGCAATAAACCTATTTACCTTCTTTTTTTTTTTTTTTTTTTTGGTTGTGAACTTGGGCTATGTTTGGTTTACTAGTTTCCACTATCCAAACCTCAGTTTTCATAACTCAATTCTCAAATTTTGTAGCCCCACCACAATTTAGTTTGGTTGGACTAGTTTCCATAACTCAATACTTAAAAAAGTGAGTTAGAGTTGTGAAAATTGAGAACAAGTTTCTGATATTTTCAAGTGAAGAGTTATGAGTTAAGATAGCATTTTTGTAAATTTATGCAAACGCATGAGACCCATCTCAGTGTCAAGCCAACATCAAGTCAAACACCCAACACCCTTTCTTTTTCTTTTTTCTTTCTTTCTTTCTTTCTTCAGTTTATACTCTTATTCTCTTTCTTCTTTTCTCTTTTCTTTCTATTCTCTTTATTTCTTTTTCAGTTTATATGCTTCTTCTCTTTCTTCTTTTCTCTTTCTTTCTTTCTTTCTTCTTCACGCTAGATCTTCTCTCAGCTTCTTCTTCTTCTTCTTCTTCTTCTTCTTCTTCTCCCTCTCTCTCTCTCTCTCTCTCTCTCTCTCTCTCTCTCTCTCTCTCTCTCTCTCTCTCTCAACACTCTATGGTTCTCTCTTGCAGTCTCGCAACATAAAAAAGAAAGATCAAACTTCGATGATGATGGCGAAAGCCCAATAAATAGAATAGAGCTCCAATTTTGGTTGCGATTTGTGTTTAGATTGGGTTGAGATGTGCTTTCTGCGCTTGGAATTTGTTGTTTAGAGTTTGGGTTTTATGGGGTAATTTGTTGTGGTGTTGGAGGAGTTGGTGGTGTGAGTCGATCTTCTATGGTGGATGGGTTTGATTTGTTGTGATTTGTGCGGTGGTGGATGGAAAACAACGACTGTGGGTTAGGCTTTTTACAGTTGCAATCGACAAGTTTTTTAGGGTTGCGATTGGTGGGTTTGTGGGTTGTCAATTGTGGTAGGAGGCAAGGTGACTGGGTGTTTTTAGCTGGGTGTTGGGTTTGGCTTCTTTGGTTCCTTAGAGGGTTGTCTCAACTAGGGAAAGGGAATGTTCACACAGGTAACGAAGGAGGACCGTTTTGACCCAATCAAACATGTGGACTCCACCATTTTGAGTTAAAGTTGAGTTTTTAGGCTAAAAGTTTAAGCCAATTTTTTAGCTAAACAAATTGGGAGTGAGTTAAGAGAAAAATAAAGAATAGGATATGAGATATTGGTTAGAGTTTTGAGTGATGCTAAAACTAAACATAGTAACTACTTAATTTGAATCCTAATTTGGAGCATTTTTTGTATGAAATCTTGTTATTTTAAACCATTATAACCATGCTATTAATTTGTAACCGCCCCCCGCCATCATCAAAGTGGCTTTCTCTCTCCACACTGATCCAAACAAGGAAGCTTCCATGCTCCACCACTCGCCACCACTATTAACAACGATTTCTCTTCACTAAAATCCCTAGATCGGTGACCCAAAATCGCGCCCACACCCACCAACACAACAAACCCAAACCCAAACCCACCAACATAGAAAACTCAAACCCAAAATCACCAGATCGACAACCTAAAATCATGAAAACAAGGGGAGAGAGAGAGAGAGAGAGAATGAATAAATGAGAAGAAATAATATTAAAATGAAATAGTGTATATAATAGGGAATTTGATATGGGTGTTTTGAAAAAAAATGTAGTTAACTAAAATAGGAAAAATACGTTCTTATACTAATATAAGGTGAAAAAATTGGAAAGTCGCTGCCAATTCTCTTACATACTTCTACTCATTGTTTATTACTATTATTATTTATCCTTTTTTTTTTATGTTGAATTTTTAGAAAGTCCTTCAAAAGACATAAACTGCTTACAAAAAAGAATTCCATATATTACTAACTTTGATCATAACAAACAAGTGTAACAAAGAAGGAATTTTTTTGAGCAAGGATTTTTTTTGAGCAATTCCCTTTCTCAAAAGACCAATTACAACGCCCTCTAAGCGAAAAGGATAATGTGATGGCCTTAAACAAGCCATGAATTCTTACAACATTTCAAGGACTTGGCTTATGCACTGTCCATCACTAACAGCCTTGCTTTAAGAATAACACTAAACATTCCTACTCAACAAGCTATTTACATTCCTGTCATGAAGTGAGCTCATCCCACAAAGAAGTTTAACAATAACAACATTGCTGCAATGCAAGTTCAGACAGGAATTTGATCTAACAATTCAACAATTTTAGCCATAGCTGGCCTTTCTTTTCGTATCTCACTAGTACACATACCTGCAATTTCAAAATACTCTTTCACATGGGCTTCTATTAGGCCATCCTCCCTCGACATATTAGCATCCACCATTTCCATATGCTGATTTTGGGCCAGCATTTTCCTTGCCCATTGGACTAACCCAACCTCTTTCCCATCCAAAAGGGTAGGCAAATTGGGTCGTTTCCCAGTAGCAATTTCAAACATTAAGATCCCAAAACTGTAAACATCAGCCTCGAGAGTAGCTGCAGTGAGGCCTTCTTTGTACTCAGGGGGCATGTATCCCATTGTGCCTGCAAATTGAGTGGACACATGTGAATTCGAGGTGTCGATCCTCCTTGCGAGACCAAAATCAGCAATATGGGCCTCAAAATCAGAGTCTATAAGCACATTGCTGGCCTTAATATCTCGATGAACAATGGGTTTTTCCATATTATGCAAAAAAGAGAGTCCTTTAGCCACACCCTTGACAATCTTAACTCGAGTCCCCCAAGATAAAGTGGGCACATCCTGTTCTTGCTGTAACCACTGATCCAAACTACCTTTCTGAACAAACTCGTATATGAGAAGCCTATCATTACCGGACACGCACCAGCCGAGAATTTTGACGATGTTTGGGTGTCGAAGCTTACCTAAAGTCTCCATCTCAGCTCGAAACTCACGAAAACCTTGGAAAGCATCTGGGTCGAGTTTTTTTATGGCGACGGTGTCGCCGCTGGAGAGCTGTGCCTTGTAGACGAGGCCGAAGCTGCCGTCACCGATGATCAAGTCTGTGGAGAAATCTTTGGTGGCCTTCCTCAGCTCCTGCATGGAGATTCGGAGGTTAGGGTCGAAGGAAGCGCTCTCATCGACTGTGACCGAGGATAGCTCGGTCATGTTATTGACAGGGTTATGAGCTCGTCCAGCGCGCTGGGTGGATGTTGTGGGTGTGGGTTTCTTGGGTTTTCGACATAGGATCACCAAGACAGCGAAGATCAGGGTCACGACGAAGAAGCTTGCGGTGGCTGCAGCGAGTGCTTGGATAGCGTGATCCATGAAAAAAACAACAAGAGAGGAGCTAGGATTCAACACACAAGAAAGATGAAGTACTAATTTGTTGTTGATTGGTTAGACTTTGGACAAAATTAGATCAAAACCGTGTTGTGCTAAAAAGTCATAAGAAGCCAACTGGGTGGGGGTGGAAAAGTGTGTGTGGTTTCAAGGAAGATGGGTCTGCGTTTCTGTGGTCTTTGTTTGGTTCAACAAACAATTAAAGGTCTTCTTCAACCCTTGTAGTAGGTGGTGGTGTTGTTGTTTTTGTGGCGAAGAAGAGTCAACTACTGGACCGGTGATTGTGTTTTTGTGCGGACTTCGCTGGGAGTCTGTTTAATCATGTACCGTTGATTTTGGTTATGTCTATCTGATTAGATTTAGTCATTTCTTGTTGCAATTTGGAAAGGGGAGTCTATCAAGGGTTCAACTACTTACCAGCATCATATATAAATCCAACGTCCTAATCCATTACCTGCTTTTTTATATACAAAATTCTAATATATATATATATATATAATAAATAAATTCATTTGTTTTATAATGAATTTCGTTTCTCATTCTTATGTTTCAAAATCGAGTCTAAATCTTCTATCCCACTTTTTCTACTTCATTCTATACTCCACCAATAAAAACTTATCATGTGTTTACCTAATTAATTAAATATTACTATTAATTAATAACTGTAGTATTAATAAGTCAATAATTATAGTATTTAATTAATTAAGTGAACACGTGTCAAGTTTTTATTGGTAGAGTATAGAGTGGAGCAGGAAAAGTGAAACAGAAGATTTGAATTCAAAAAATCTACACCATATGTTTCAAAATGACCCCTACTCTTTTATCCTTTTTCTTTTTTGAGAAACAACGACCCCTATTCTTTGAAACGTAAGATGGGATGTAAAAGGAGAGAATATAAGACAATAATTTCATAAAAATTTTCAAAATCTTTACCATATATTTCAAGGGCAAATATTAACCACATTTTTTACCTACAATGAAAACTTTACATGGTATTATACATGTAAACTAATAATTCTCTATATTTCAAAATGATCTTTATTTATTGAAATATAAAAAGGAATATAGAAAGAGATAATATAAGATAATAATTTCATGCCTCCGGAGGGGTAGCCTAGCGGTAAGGATCCTACGCGCATGCGCAATGATCCCTCTCTTGAACCTTGGCGAGTTCTAGGGATAGGAGGTGGGAGCACTCATGCGCCTTATAGCTAGCTCTCTTGGTGTGTTAGAGTGAGGTCTGCGGCATCCTAGTCACAGTAGTTATGGTTCAATCCAATATTCTCTAGCGGGGGGTGCTCCTATGGTCACGCCAAAGGGGATGAGTCACACATGGTCCCCCCTTTTTCTCATAAAAAAAATAAAAAAATATAATAATTTCATAAAAATAAAAATAAAAAGATAATAGAAAGTTTGTCATCTAATACAATGGAGCGTTTGATTCATATGTATGTAGTCTTGTGACCAGGGGTGGAGTTATGTTCTAGGGGGCCATCCCCCCCCCCCCCTCTATTTTGAAATTAATATAATTATTTTAATGTTTTCAAAATTTAGTCTACAAAAGCAAGAGTTCCCTCCAAGTATTTGAATTACTTCAATGAAACTCTTTAAAAAAATAGGTCTAATAATTATAGAGACATAACTTTATTTTTCGCAATTATATTTTTTATTGTAAAATGTGCTCTTATATCTGTTAAATATTTGATAAAGTTTGTTGTAGGGTTACAATTTGTAACCCAGGCCCAAAAGGGGAATTGGGTCCTGGTTCAAAGAGCCCGATCCAATAGATTTTGTAGAGAGTGGATTGAAGAGCAGGGACTAGACAAGATTCACAACCGCTAAAACGGGATTTTTATTTAATACGTCCGAGTATCCAGCATGAAAATTCCTCAAACTGAGTTCAAACCTTTTCCTCCCATCCCCTTCGTAGGAGAGGTATCTTACATTTTATATACATTCCTATGCTATCTTGATCGTCCACCTGTCGGCCATCGGGTTTGTCACTTGAGGGCTCGTCCCATCAGCCACCTTCCCTAGCCCTCTGTGAGTTGCTGTTGACAGTGCAACACTGTTCAATGGTCCCTTCCACATAAATGCGGCCAGGAAAGTGGTTGGTAAGCATTTAATGTGGAGGGAGTAGCCTTTCGATTGGACATTTTTGGGCTCTCCTTTTCCGCCCTTGTAGGGGTCTTTATTGTCAAGAGAAGTTTTCTGCCTGATCATCAGTGCTGTGGGGAATGAGGCCGACTGGTGTCAAATAGCATCCGAGGGGGTACTTCCCCTCGGAACATATATCTCTAAGATCCCTGGGAATGGAATCCCCCCTCGGACCTTCCATGATTTGAACTAGGGCCAGGGCCCACCAAGCATTATGGGCCACTACCCCCCACAATAGCCTCTCAAAATTTTTGGCTTTTTCTCGCGTCCGAAGGAAAGATAGGATATTTTGATGACCTTTGAAACTGACCAATGGGAGCGTCGAGAGCCTCTGAACTTACCCGTGGAGGCGTAGCACTAAGCGTCTCGTCATCGCAATTAATTGCTTCGGAATTCGTAAGGCTCTATTAATTGCTCCAAGCGGCGCTGTCTCTCACATCTGTTGGTGGGGCGATAATCCAACGGTTGGCGTTTTCCTTCAGATCTGGGCAGGATAACTCCCCCCAACTTTTCGCTTCCTATATATAAAGCATCAGAGGGGTTCGTCTCCCTTTTTTCTTTATCTTAAGAACTCAGACTCTCGAGCGATAACTAGCATTTCAGACCATCAGACCGATTAGATCGTCACGCGCTTTGTTACTTTCACCCCATGAGTCACTAGAATTCCTTTCCACAGGATCTCGTGAGTCCCCTCTCACCTTAGTCTGCGTAAGTTGAAAGGTCCCCTGATTTGTTGTTTCCCTGTCGTCAGGTCCACTCGGACCGTGGTTCTCCCTTTTTTAGTTTGCCAGTAATATGGGTAGATTTGAGAGCTTAGTTAACTCTCGTGCAAAAATAGAGGCCTTCAAGAGAAAATATCACATCCCTGAGGGGGTCAACCTGCGCTATTGTTCAGTGGAACAAATAGCAACCGACCGAGAAGTGGGAGAGGTGGTCATCCCCATGATTGCCTTTATAAAGGGAGGGATGACCCTTCCCATGGGCTCAGTAACTAGGGAGTATCTGTTTAACCATAGATTGTGCCCTCACCAGTGCGCACCCAACTTGTTCAGAGTCTTGGGTAGCGTCGATGCTCTAAACGAGCATCTGGGTCTGCGGTTAACCTGGCATGACGTGGTACATATGTACGAGTGTCATTCCTAAAAATTCGTTGGGTATTACCTGAGGTCCCGCTCGGACGTAGTAAGGATGATATCGTGTTTGCCCAAGTCAAATAAAAGCATGAAGGATGATTTCTTCATAGCTTCGGGAGCATGGCAGATGGCCTCCATTGTCCAGTCTGAGCGGGTGAACCAGGTGGGACGCTTAAGGCTATTTTAGAGAGATTTGAACTTCCTTTCCCTGACCTTGTGCCGTTCCCCCTCATAGAAAAATTGTTATCCCCATTCCATTTCATTTATATATATATATATATATATATATATATATATATATATATATATATATATATATATATATTTTTTTTTTTTTTTTTTTTTTTTTTTTTTTTTTTTTTTGCGGTGCCTAACCGTTTTCTTCTGCTCGGCGGTTTTTGCAGATAGGACGCACGTAGCACCCCGGCTAAGCTTGACCAACATCTAGGCTCTCAACTATCTGCTGCGATCAGAGATCTTTGTGAGCGAGGACGGACAGCTGCGAGCGGTCCACCTGATTTTGGACTTCAAACCACTCTCGGATACATTCTTGGACGTTGGTAATGCGATAAGGGCGAAAGACCGCCGTATCCACCGCATTGACATATCTCGGCCGAACTTCCTAGCCGACTATGACCTCCCTCCGGTAGCTTACCCCATCCCCCAAGGTGTGCCTTTGGTCGTCCAGCCGACTCACCACATTCCCGTCGGAGCCCCTGTAGTCGGAGAAGGGGTTGCCTCTTCAGACCGTACGCTAGACAAAGAGATTGACAAATTCCAATTCGAAGAAGAGGGCCAGGGAAAGAAAGTGGTCACATTGTCGGATTCCGAGGACAAGCCGGACTAGCATTCCAGTATCCAAGCTCCATTTCTGGTACTTTCTCGCCCAGAAGAATCCGAAGAGGAAGAAGAGATGTCGCCAAAGAAGGGTGGCGCTGCTCTGCGGGTATTGATGGCTGCGAGGGGCAAAGGCTCTTCCTCGAAGGACGCCCCCAAGACCCAAACTACGAAGCTCCCTCCCCCCCCACCTCAAATGGCCTCGACCATTCAGCAGATAATTGCTGACATAAAAAAGAAGCGAAAGGAGACGGAGGTACTACAGGTGGAGGAGGGCGAGGTCATTCCGCCGAGGGATGCTAAGAAGCCCAGGCGAGCCAGGGGCAGGAGGGCTTCCTCTGTGGACAGCAGGGAGGAATCCCAAGGCGCCGATGTGCGTCGACCACCCCAGGTCTGGGCCCCCTCATTGGAAGTGGATGGTGTTCCCATCCGCTCAGACGCCTCGATCCAGAGTTATCAGGGAAGGCAGGCAGGCTATATCGCCGAAGCCCTGGAGCAGCCCCTCCTTTTGCTGACAGATATGGAGGCGTATAGGCGCTTTAGGTAGCCGGACCTCTTCTTATCCTTGAAAAGGGATCTAGCAATGGTAAGCTTAAGGTCAATTGTGCATTCATTCCTTAGTTGATTTGTTTCTTACATCTGTTTTCTTCTTGGCTCTGCCTCGGACCCCTCGGATCCATTCGTGCAAATTACCCAGCAGGTTTTCATAGCCGAGGAATGGGTAAAGAGCAAGAGCAACCAGGCTCGCGCCGTGGTTGAATCTCGCGACGAGATGGAGAAGGCTTTGGGGCCGCTCAAGGAGGAGCATACTGAGCTCAACAAAAAGCTTGTTATTTCAGAGAGGGAGTGGCTTAGCGCCGTGGCTGCCCTGAAAGGTGCCAAAGCACAAGCCGAGGACCAGCACAAGAAGTTGCACTATGCTGAGATAGACCTGGCCACTGAAAAGCAACAAGTGGCAGATCTCGAGGAAGAACTGAAGAAAGCGCGCGAGGCTGTGCAGTTGGCGAAAGAGGTTCTAGAGGCTGAGAAAAAGGCCTCCTACGCGCTTGGGATAGAGGAGACACAGGCGAGGCTCACTGAAGAGTTCGCCGAGTTGTGCAGGGATTACTGTGCAATTTCGTGGGGTAAGGCACTCGATATGGCGGGCGTCTCTGCAGATTCAGCCTGGAGGCATCCCGGGAGTATTTATTACGACCCCGAGATTCCAGAGATTCCATAGAGCATTCCTACCATCGTGGATCCTGTCCAAGAGGGCGAACAGCACTCAGAAGCCCCAGAAGCAGAAGGAAAAAAGGAGGCCAATGGGGAGCCGGCTGAAAAGATTACAGAGCCTAAGGATGGTGCTACCTCCCAGCCGAGCCAGAATGCGAACCCTCTAGAGGCGAAAGTCTAGCTGATTGTTGCTCTCGTGTGTAACTCATTTTGATGGCGTTGTAACTCATTTTGTTGATTAATGAATGAGCCTTTCTTCTCTTTTGTACTATTTCCTTTCCATACGCATGTGCACGCCCTATTGCTTTCCTAGATCTAATAGACTAGGAATAATAATGACAAAAAGAGAAAATACGTGGGTAATGATGGCTTCGTTCAAAGATTTGAGATAATAATAAAAAAGGACCTCACGCAAACTCCTCCACATCAGCCGGTCCGAGGACTATAGGCTGGAGGGGGAGTTGTTCAAGCACTTAGGATAATAATTAAAAAGAACTTCGTGTTAACTTTTCCTCATCAGCTGGTCCAAGGGCTACAGGCCTGACGGGTAGTTTAAACACTTGGGATAGTAATTAAAAAGAACTTCGTGTTAACTTTTCCTCATCAGCTGGTCCGAGGGCTACAGGCCTGATGGGTAGTCGTTTAAACACGAGATAATAATTGAAAAGAACTTCGTGCTAACACTTCCACATCAGCTGGTCTGAGGACTACAGGCCTGATGGGTAGCCGTTTAAACACTTGGGATGATAATTAAAAAGAACTTCGTGTTAACTTTTCCTCATCAGTTGGTCTCAGGGCTACAGGCCTGATGGGTAGTCGTTTAAACACTTGGGATAATAATTGAAAAGAATTTCATGCTAACTCTTCCACATCAGCTAGTCCGAGGACTACAGGCCTGATGGGAAGTCGTTTAAACACTTGGGATAATAATTGAAAAGAATTTCGTGCTAACTTTTCCACATCAGCTGGTCCAAGGACTATAGGCCTGATGGGTAGTCGTTTAAACACTTTGGATAATAATTGAAAAGAACTTCATGTTAACTTTTCCACATCAGCTGGTCCGAGGGCTACAGGCCTGATGGGTAGTCGTTTAAACACTTGGGATAATAATTGAAAAGAACTTCGTGCTAACTCTTCCACATCAGCTAGTCCGAGGACTACAGGCCTGATGGGAAGTCGTTTAAACACTTGGGATAATAATTGAAAAGAACTTCGTGCTAACTTTTCCACATCAGCTGGTCCGAGGACTACAGGCCTGATGGGCAGTCGTTTAAACACTTGGGATACACATCAATAAAAGTTCATTAATAATAATATCTTTTTAAGTTGTTTACATTCCACGGTCGTGGTATCACACGTTCATCCAGATCAACCAAAAAATATGCACCCATGCCGGCCACTGAGGTGATGCGATATGGTCCCTCCCAATTGGGTCCCAAATTCCCCCAGGCAGGATTCTTCGCCGTGTCAACTACCTTCCTCAATACCAAGTCCCCAGGAGCTAGGGGTCTGGTTTTAACATTAACATCATATCCTCTCTTAAGTTTGTGCTGATAGTAGGCTAGTTGGACCATCGCGTTCTCCCTCTTCTCTTCGATCAAGTCTAAGTTTTTCTCTAGCAGGCCATTGTTCGTGTCTGGACAAAATGAACTAGTTCTCATCGTCAGAAGGCCGGTTTCTAATGGAATGACGGCTTCGGCTCCATATGTCATAGAGAATAGTGTCTCCCCAGTGGACCTACGAGGGGTGGTGCGGTACGTCCAAAGGACGTGTGGCAGCTCTTCCACCCATCTGCCCTTCGTGTCATCTAATCTCTTTTTTAGTCCGTTTACTATGACCTTGTTAACGGCTTCCGCTTGTTCGTTGCCCTAGGAGTAGGCGGGGGTGGAGTATCGGTTTGTAATTCCTAAATCTCCGCAGTATCTCCTGAATTCCCTGCTGTCAAACTGTAAGCCATTGTCCTAGATTAGGGTCCGGGGAACCCCGAATCGAGTCACGATGTTCCTCCAAACAAATCTCTTGGCGTCTACATCCCGAATGTTTGCCAAGGGCTCGGCTTCCACCCATTTGGTGAAATAATCAGTGCCGACCAGTAGATATCTTCTGTTACCGGTTGCTTTGGGGAAAGGGCCCACAATGTCCAACCCCCACTGAGTGAATGACCAAGGACATGAAAGAGGGTTGAGGGCTCCTCCGGGTTGGTGTATGTTTGGGGCGAATCGCTGGCACTGATCGCACTTCTTCACGTACTCTTGGGCCTCTCTCTGCATATTCGACCACCAATATCCCTGAGTGATAGCGCGGTGCGCCAGAGATCTGCCGCCTGTATGACTCCCACAAATTCCTTCATGGAGCTCTTCAAGTAGTGATTCGGTTGCTTCGGGGTGTATGCACAGTAAGTATGGCCCCGAAAAGGATCGTTTGTACAATTTCTGGTCCCCAGACAACCAGAACCGCGTTGCCTTCCTCCGTATTTTGTCAGCTTCGTACTTTTCTTCTGGCAACTTGTCCTCTTTCAGGAATAGTGCTACTTGGTCCATCCAACTGGGCTCAGCTCTCACTTGATGGACCTGGATCGCTTCTTTCATAGGCTCATTGGGCTTGTTCAAATATTCGACCAGAATAACTCGAGAGAGGCCATAGGCCGAGGTGGTTGCTAGAGTGGCAAGGGAATCAGCATGAGAATTACTGCTCTGAGAGATGTGTAGCAAATTGAAAGATTCGAACTCCGATTGCAAGCGCCTGACCTGCCCCAAATACTCTCGCATTTTTTCATCTCTCGCCTCAAACTCTCTCTTCACCTGGTTGACCACCAGTCTGGAATCCGAGAACAATTCTATCCTCCCCCCCCCCCATTTTCTTCACCATGGCCATGCCCGCCAACAGAGCTTCGTACTCTGCCTCGTTATTTATTGCCACAAAACCCAGCCTCAACGATTTTTCAATGATAATCCCTTCTAGGGACACCAGCACTAGCCCTACACCAGAGCCCTTGTGATTTGCTGCGCCATCGACGTAGACCCCCCAAGGTGGTGGGTCGCGCTGAGCAATCAAGCCAACCAATTTTCCATCCGAGCTGTGTTGAGGGATTATCTCTTCTATAGAAGGCTCCGTGAACTCGGCTACTAGGTCCGCCAAGACCTAACCCCTGATTAAGGTGCGGGGCATGTATTTAATGTCAAAAGACCCCAAAATTGTTCCCTACTTGGCAATCCGTCCGGTGTAATCGGCGCTCTTGAGTATAGCTCTAAGTGGAAGTTGGGTGAGGACAACGACCGTATGAGCTTGAAAGTATTGGGGTAGCTTTTTTGTACCGTGTACCACGGCCAGGATAGCTTTCTCTAAGGGTAGGTATTGAATTTCAGCCTCGTGTAGTGACTTGCTTACATAGTAGACAGGTCATTGTACTCCGTCATCGACCCGTATTAACACCAGGCTCACGGCATAAGGGGCAACAGCAATATAAGCGAATAGGATTTCGTCTCTTTCAGGGCTAGACATTATAGGTGGTTGTGAGAGGTATTCCTTTAGCCGTTGGAAGGCCGAGGCACATTCCTCCGTCCATTCGAACCCCTTCCATTTATTCAGCAGCTGGAAGAATGGGCGGCATCTGTCCGCAAAGCGGGATATGAAATGATTTAGGGCTGCGGCCATTCTGGTCAGCTTCTGTACCTCCTTGGGATTCCGAGGTGGCTTCAAGTCATTAATCGCTTTGATTTGATCAGGGTTCACCTCAATTCCTCTATGGGTTACCATGTAGCCCAGGAACTTGCCTGACCCCACCCCGAATGTGCACTTAGAGACATTCAAACGCAGGTTACGCTTTCTGAGGATTTCGAAAACGCTTCCGAGGTCCCCAACATGCTCAGATACGACCTTGCTCTTCACCACCATATCGTCAATGTACACCTCCATGCTCTTCCCCAGTTGAAGTTCAAACATCCTCATCATCATCCTTTGGTAGGTTGCACCGGCGTTCTTTAATCCGAACGGCATTACTTTATAGTGGTAATTCCCAATTGGTGTGACAAAAGCGGTTTTCTCCTAGTCAATTTGGGCCAGCGGTATCTGGTGGTACCCTTGAAAGGCATCCAGGAAGCTCATCCGCGGATGGCCGACTGTTGCGTCTACCAATTGGTCAATTTTCAGCATGGGAAACAGATCCTTTAGGCAGGCCTTATTCAGGTCGGTGAAATCCACGCAAACCCGCCATTTCCCGGTCTTTTTCTTTACCACTACAATGTTAGCTAACCACTCCGGGTAGAAAACCTCCTTAATTGCTCCAGCTCGCTTGAGCTTGGCCACCTCTTCTCTGACTGCATTTGCATGCTCCCTTGATGGGCGCCGGAGTGGTTGCTTCCTTGGGGTGACAGCTGGGTTGACGTTTAGGCGATGGCAAATGAACTCCGGGCTCAC
Source organism: Quercus glauca (assembly GCA_023736055.1). Classification (NCBI taxonomy): domain Eukaryota; kingdom Viridiplantae; phylum Streptophyta; class Magnoliopsida; order Fagales; family Fagaceae; genus Quercus; species Quercus glauca. The sequence goes on along the minus strand of CM043316.1, from coordinate 61,939,558 downwards.
CCCGGGGGCCTCCGTGGGGTCCCACGCAAATACGTCAACGTTCGACCTAAGGAACTCCATCAGTTCTTCCTTCTCTTGGGGGGGTAGTTGGGAACCGATCTGAAAAAATTTCTCCGGATCCTCGCCAATCACGATTCGTGCCAAGCTTCGCATTCTGTCCCCTCAGCTGGGTCCTCGATCACCAGCGCCGAGGACTTTAATTGCTATAAGCTCCTTTCCTCAGGAATATAGGGCTCGGCCTCTGGTATATGGCGAACCGCGACCACCAAGCACTGCCTGGCCATCGATTGGTCTTCCAAAATCTCTTCGACTTTGCCCCCCCACGGGTACTTGATCTTCTGATGAAGGGTGGAGGAGATAGCCCCCAGTGTATGAAGCCAATGTCTAACTACGATGGCGGTGTAGGGTGAGTATGAGTCTACCACAATAAAATCTACTTCCACCACTTCCTGGCCGGTTTGCACGGGCAACCTAATTTGGCCCCTTGGAATGACCAATTTTCCATCAAAGCTCATCAATGGGGAGCTGTAGGGCGTCAAATCTTCGGGCTACAGGTTCAGCCCCTTGTAGAGGTCAGGGTACATTATCTCGGCACCGCTGCCTTGGTCTACCATTACTCTTCTTACATCATACCCCCCAATCCTCAGGGTAATCACCAAGGCGTCATCATGGGGTTGAATGGTTCCAATTTTGTCTTCGTCCGAAAAGCCCAGTATTGGTTGCGTCTCATCTTTAGTCTTTTTAGGCCCCCGGTCATAGTCGTCAGGCGACCGCCACGCAACAGACATTACCCCTGAAGGGCAGGCCCCTGTCCTTCCTAGTGCAGCGAGGATAACGTTTATTGTGCCCAAGGGGGGTCTCGGGGCGTCATCCCTCCGAGGTCCTGAGCTTGACTGACCCCCCTGACCATCGGGGTGCAGGAACTGTTTCAGCTTTCCTTCACGGATAAGTTGGTCTAGATGATCACTCAGACTTCTGCAGTCCTCGGTGGTGTGACCATGGTCCTGATGGTATTGACAGTAGAGGTTATGGTTGCGTCTCTCAAGGTTTCCCACCATCTTATTGACAGTAGTGGTGTGACCATGGTCCTGAAATTCCTCCTCTCCTGGGGGATAACCTTGTCCTTTCCCTTCTCCTGTTGCTGATCCTTATCAACCCTTATGTACTTGTCGATTCTGTCCATCAACTGGCGTATGCTCGTGGCTGGTTTACCAGTCAGTGACTTTCTCAAGTCGTGATCAATTAGGAGGCCGAGCTTAAAAGAGCTAATGGCCACCTTGTCAGAGTTGCCTTCCATTTCGTTGAATATTTCCCAATATTTATCCGAATGGGCCTTCAGGGTCCCCCCCTCTCGCATTTTCAGGGACAAAAGGGAAGCCAAAGACTGAGGAGTTCTGCGGCACATAACGAAATGAAAGCAGAATGCTTGGGTGAGGTCGTGAAAAGAACTGAGAGAATATGTCTCCTAGCTGTCAACCGGTCGATCTCCAACTGCATATCCTTCCTGTCGTTTGCATGGGAGGCATGGTTTTCTTCTCCAGGGTGATTCCTGTCAGGGCGCGCAGTGCGGGCGTTTCTATTGCGGTCGCCTCTCCGCTCAAGGTTGAGGAAGGGGTCACCACGGTTAAAGCCCCCAGATTCTGTTGGACGCGGACCTCTGCTTGTCATGACTAGCCGTTGTCTTGACTACCACCCGAGCTCTCCCCCACAAACGGCGTCAATTGTAGGGTTACAATTTGTAGCCCAGGCCCAAAAGAGTAATTGGGTCCCGGTCCAAAGAGCCCGATCCAATAGATTTTGTAGAGAGTGGATTGAAGAGCAAGGACTAGACAAGATTCACAACCGCTAAAACGGGATTTTTATTTAATACGTCCAAGTATCCAGCATGAAAATTCCTCAAACTGAGTTCAAACCTTTTCCTCTCATCCCCTTCGTAGGAGAGGTATCTTACATTTTATATACATTCCTATGCTATCTTGACCGTCCACCTATCGGCCATCAGGTTTGTCACTTGAGTGCTCGTCTCATCGCCACCTTCCCTGGCCCTCTGCGAGTTGCTGTTGACAGTGCAACACTGTTCAATAGTCCCTTCCACATAAATGCGGCCAGGAAAGTGGTTGGTGAGCATTTAATGTGGAAGGAGTAGCCTTTCGATTGGACGTTTCTGGACTCTCCTTTTCCACCCTTGTAGGGGTCTTTATTGTCAAAAGAAGTTTTCTGCCTGATCATCAGTACTGTGGGGAATGAGGCCGACTGGTGTCAAACAGCATCCGAGGGGGTACTTCCCCTCGGAACATATATCTCTAAAATCCCTGGGAATGGAATCCCCCCTCGGACCTTCCATGATTTGAGCTAGGGCCCAGGGCCCACTAAGCATTATCGGCCACTACCCCCCACATTTGTCACCAAACAGGTTTGAATCTATATTTTGTTCAACCCGTTATGTGGTGATTAACAAGTCATTGACTCATTAAAAAAATCTTGTCACAAAATCTACACATAAAATATCTCTTTAGTTGCCACATAATAGGTTAAAGTAAGATAGCTTCAAATATGTTTGAAGCCTAACTTGTTCCTCCAAGTTTTGGATCATTCATATTTTTAAAATTTTCAATAGTTCAATTGAAAGATTTTTTACTTACTTTAGTATAAAATTTGATAATTTGTATCGAAAATGAAACTTTTTAAGAATTTCACTATGAAAATGGTAAAAATTAATTTTATTTTATGAAAGATTGTCATCAAACATAATTTTGATTGGAAATACTAAACTCTTTTTTTTTGGTTGGATGTGTGTATATAAATAACTTATCAAATAAAAAAGTGTGTGTATACATGTGTGTGTGGAGTTGTCTTAATAAATATATTAGTGCTACAACTTGAAGAAATTATAAAGTCCTCATGGTGGACAAGTGTCGTGGTCCACCATTCCATTAAAAGACTCCCACCTGTTTAAAATTGCTGAGTTAGAAAAAAATTTTAAACAGAAACTGATTACTGACTCAACAATTTTAAACAAGTAGAAGACTTTTAGTGAAATGATAGACAAATGACGTAGTCCACCAGAGGACTGTATAATTTCTCTACAACTTGGCCCCCAAAAAAATTTTCTGCCTCCGCCCTTGCTTGTAACTACCTGTGTAGAGTTAGTACATGTGTATGCAAGTAAGAATTGGTGAAGCTGCTTTAGAAAATTTCCTCTCGAAAATCTGGTGCAATTATGCAAAGTTGATCCCATATCGTTGGAAGAAGAAGGCTTTGCATTCAGATTTTTAAATATAAAAAACCAATTACCCCCATTTCAAGTAAACAAACAAACACGTAAGCATCCTAAAAATATAAATAAGAATTGCGATCAAAGTAATTCCATTGTAAAAGAGGGAGTTTTATTTAAAATTCCTTACGTTCTTTTGTTCTTACTTGGCCAAGGCCTCTCCCAAGTAATTGACCCATTAAATTAAAGGTTATAAACTTTTTTGTTTATGTGGTAGAGTAGTTCAAATCAAAGTTTTGGTTCTTTCTTCGAGGTATGGCTTTTTTTTCCTTTTCCTTTTTAATTCCTTTAAATTCTTGTTTTGTTTTAGTTTCTTTTAACTTAGTAAGCTTTTGGATTCAAATTATAAGTACTGCATTTACGCTTTGTGTTTTTCTCTTCTTCTTTTTTTCTTTTTTTTCCTTCTGCTGCACTCGTTTCAGTGGACAAAGTTACTATTCACACACTATGTACGCACTGTTCATACACTGTTCACTTACTATTCACGAGACCCATGAAAGCTCGAAAAAGTGTTGAAAACACAAGAGCTGTTTAGACCTCCAAATTAAAAAAACGGCTCGATAGAGTTTACACTAGCTTAATACTAAGTGCGGAATAGTGTACATGCGAGCGGATAAACAAACAAACTACTCTAATCCATACTCATGACAACACAACAATAAAATGGAATGTAAAAGAGTAAGGAAGAAAGATGCAAACACAAGATAACACGCCAATGTATTATTGAAGAGGAATCCAAAGAACTCGGCGAAAAACCTCTCCGCCACCCTCCAAGCAGTAATCGATCCACTAGACAATTAGTTGGGATACATGGGTTAGTAAGAGACCCTCCAAGCTTAATCTACCCGATCTATCTAAGCCTTCCAAGCTCCTACTCCAACAAGACTTCTTGGAACCGTGTCTTGTCTAGCTCTCCGGATCCCGCAACAAACTCCATGTTGCATCTACCATCCTTGGTTTCTTCCAATGCTTTCCAGCAGCACCAAAAACCTCACTGAACACTCTGAATGGGTGTGGTAAGTGTTTGGGCTATCAACCTATCAATGGTATGGAAATGGAGAGGTCGGAGTTGAGGAAAATCCACAAGCAATTGTGTAGAGAATTGTGGGTATAACAATCTCTAACTGTCAAGGTTTATGACTAGGGTTTTCTCTCAGAAGCACTCCTCAACATTTGTGGGTAATGTGGGTATATATAGTGTGGGTACAGAAAGTGTGTATCAGATAGCATAGTCTGGCAAAATAGAATGTTTCGCGAGTGTCTCGCGGGAAGGGTAACCTGCGAGACACTCGCGAAACACAGCTATCTCCATCTGTGACTATCAAGGTTTGTGACTAGGGTTTTATCTCAGAAGCACTCCTCAACATTTGTGGGTAATGTGGATATATATAGTTTGGGTACAGAAAGTGTGTATCAGATAGCATAGCCTGGCAAAATAGAATGTTTCACGAGTGTCTCACGAGAAGGCCTTACCCGTGAGCTACTCGCGAAACATAGCTGTCTCTATCTGTACTGACTCTTCGCATCCCAGTCATGTGCAGGGCATATGTATCACTTCGCGGGATGCTTAGTAGCGAGCTACCCGCAAGAAATCTTCTGTCTTCAATTGCTTAAGTCTTCACACACTCTCTCTCTAACACACAATCCTTACAATTAAATCCCACAATAAATACAGGGTACAAAAGATTGAATAAAATTATAATCAAATTTAGCACGGAATAAAATCCAATAAAAAACACATAGTTCTAAATTACAACTTTACAACCCACAACCACTTTATTCAAAAAAAAAATTTATTAAAAATGGGTCTCACAACACTATTCACCCATTTAAAAATTATTTTGTAACAGTGTTTTCAGTTTTCAATTTTCAATTTTTAGCAAAATAAGCTGTATCCAAGGCATGTCCCATAGGACCCTTGAGTTTTAATTGCTTTCTTAGCTTAGGATCCTCTAAGTTGGAAACATGTTTTGGCTAGAATAATAGAATTTAGTGTTTATGTCTTAAGGCATTTACACATGTTTAACCTTGTGTACACATCTTGCAGAACTCGCTTCCACAACCATAGTCTCGAGTACATAGGCTGATCTAGAAACCTAAAAGTTCTAGTGTTCTTTGCTTTGTTTGTTGTTTTTTTTTTTTTAAGCTTTTATGATGTCGCAGAAGCCTAAGAAAGCACACGCAATACTCTCTTGATGGAACAGAAACTAAACTATTAGTTCCTGGTAGTAAATCTCGAATCCACGAGGGTTTCCCTAAATCCACAAAGAGAAGAAAACTAGAATCCACCAGAGAAATAATTTGAAAAAAGTTTATGTTTATTGATAATAGTCTGATTTTCCTTTGATGGCTACAAAACATATAAATACTGAGAAAAGGGCATAAAACTCTAATTCACACTAATTACGCGATTAGGTGACAAAATACCAAAATTTACCAAAAATGGCAAAATTGAGTTAAATGCAGAATCATAAACTACTGATCTTAAGGGTTGTCCCAAAACAGACAAAACCTTATTCTAACTTTTAAATTAAAAGTTATTAAGGAAAAACAAATATTACTATAAATAGCAAAAACACTGTTTTCGAGGCCTTAATGAAAGAATTCGGCTAAATTTTGTTGACATACATTGCGTTTGCCATGATTCAATATCAAAATGCCATTTCCCTAAATCTTGCTTTGTGACTTCCTACGCCTCTGCTGCTCCAAGAAGGTATATGTTGTTTGTTCTACATCATTTTAATCAACGTTGCGTGTGGAGCCCAATGACTTAATAAAGCCCAAAATATTACCAAAAAACCAAGCTTAAGCCTAAAATCCATTTTCAAGCTTATCATTCATTTTAAAGCTCAATTTCCAAGAGACTTACAAAAGATGCATACGCAGGGTTTCAAACGCGTACGTACTACACACCTAATTTGTTACACATCTTTATGGACAAAAGCCTAAAATCACTCATTTTCCTTTTTGATAGGATTTTTAGTCAATCAGTCTGTCCAACGGGCTAACTTAAACATCCCACCAAACCTTAGCCTCCCTTAAGATTATAATTAATACCTCTACTTTCCACCATCCAAAGGATCCCAATTTTCACCTATAGTGGAAACTCTAGCAAAATCACTCCAAAATGATTTCAAAGTTTCTAATAGCGTAAGAATAGTTTTTATGAGAGCTTCATTGAGTTTTCTAACCTTTGATCGTTGGAAAAATAATATTTTTATCATGGTTTCTCAATTACACTGGCCATTTTGATGATCCCATCACCAATATTTCATTAGTCTTAGGTTTCTTTAACAAATATTCAAAATTCATCATTTATTCAAGTTGTTGATTCACACATAAAGTCGCGATAGCCGATTCCAAAGAGGGACAGGTCATCGACATCCCTATAATGGGTCTACATGTACTTCATTTTTGTTTTCTAAAGATAACATGCATTTGAGAACCTGGTTGAAGTCCAAATTTGTTGGCTAACATAATGGTGCGTACGCATTCATTATGCTACTATGCATTTTTGGGAAAACCCAAATTCCATTTTTACTTTTTTTTTTTTTTTACTTATTTTATTTTAATAATATTATATAGTTTTTATTCCTTTCTCATGTAATTGTTTGATGTTTGTATGTATATATCTCTTTTTTTTTTTTTATAATTGATATATCTAATATACCAAAAACATCTAAAATTGTGTTGTTAGTCTTCTTTCATTTTTTTAATAAAATTCTCATTAATATTTAGTGTTAGTCACATGGTCATTGATGAGGAGAAAAATTACCCTCATCTTAAAAAAGAAAAGCTAGCTTCGTCCATCAAGCTGGCCCCGTCCATCAAGCTAGCCTCGTCCATCAAGCCAGCATCATCCTTCAAGCCAGCCTCGTTCGAATGACGATGACATGCGCTAAATGAATCCTCCATTAATGACAAGCATGACATTTAATACACCAGACAGGAAAAAGCGTAACCAAAGGACCAACGGGCAAAAGACCATTGATTATGATAAACACCTCTACATTCAATGCTATTAAGACCATCATTGATCAAGGAAGACGGTACGCATTTATTACGCTCATTAATGATAAAGAGTAAGGGACGAAGCTACGGTAACGAATGAGCTGTACACACCAGACCTGAATTTTGTAACATATTAGCCGTTAAGCATAAATGCTGGAATTCATTGCTGTAAACAACTATAAAAGGAGAAAGCACCAGAAACCCAAGGTACGCCCAATTACACATAAAATACTCTACAAAATCACTCTCCACTCTTTTTCTCTCTAAAATCTTCCTCCCTTACTGACTTAAGCATCGGAGACGGTTTGGCTAACGCCACACTGGCATGTTACTCTTCCACCCAGTTCATTTTGCAGGTTTTCTTCCAACAAAGACAACCCCACTCACAGTTTCGTCCATCCGCTACGACAAGGAGCTCAACTGCTAATTTTTTGCATCATCAGTTTGGCGCCATTTGTGGGAAACGCTAATCATTCAAGCCATCTTTTCCAGTGATAAAAGAGTTCCTCGAAGTACAAGATGGAGCCAGAAACTGCACAACAGCCAAAAATCGCCCAGCAGCCAGAAGCTGTGCAACAACAACAAATCCAAGCCCTCCTGGCTAATGTGGAAGAGTTGATTCGTAAGAATGAAGAGCTGCGAATGACAATGAAATCCCAAAACGCAAAGCATCGACGAACAGGTGAAAACCAAAATAAAGAAGAATCAAACTCTCAAGCCAACAGGCGAGACAGGACCTCAGGAGAAGATTCCTCCAGGATGGAGAATGAGCTTTGCAACATGAGGAAGGAGATGGATGAGTTAAAAAGTGTCATGAAGGACAAAGGCGGGGAGAATTTTGATAAGATGATTCGAAGGACGAACTCACCATTCACTACTAAAGTACTGAACCATCCCCTCCCACCGAAATTTCGTCTCCCACAGTTGGAGTCGTATGATGGTTCCAAGGATCCGTTGGATCACATTGAATCATTCGAGACATTGATGCTATTACAGATGACCCTAGATGAAGTGATGTGCAAGGCGTCCCTAACAACACTAAAAGGAGCAGTTAGAGTATAGTTCAGCAAGATATCTCCAAAAACTATTGTGGATTTTGAACAACTCAGCAAGGGTTTTATTCATCATTTCATTGAGGGGTGATGAGAAAAAAATTACCCTCATCTTAAAAAAGAAAAGCTAGCTTTGTACACCAAGCTGGCCCTGTCCATCAAGCTGGCCTCGTCCTTCAAGCTAGCATAGTCCTTCAAGCCAGCTTCGTCGTTCGAATGAATGACGGCAGCACGCACTAAATGAATCCTCCATTAATGACAAACGTGATGTTTAATACACCAGACAGGCAAAAGCGTAACCGAATGACCAACGGCCAGAAGACCATTAATGATGATAAACGCCTTTGCATTCAATGCTATTATGATTGTCATTAATCAAAGAAGACGTTACGCATTTATTACGCTCATTAATGATAAAGAGTAACGGATGAAGTATCGGTAACGAATGAGCTGTACACACCAGACATGAATTTCGTAACGTATTAGCCGTTGAGCATAAATGCAGGAGCTCATTGCCCGTTAACGCAGCAAACAACTATAAAAGGAAAAAAGCACTAGAAATCTAAGGTACACCCAATTACACACAAATATTCTACGAAAATCACTCTCTAGTCTGTTTCTCTCTAAAATCTTTCTCTTACTAACTTAAGCATTGGAGGCGATTTGGCTGACACCACACCGGCGTGTTACCCTTCCACCCAGTTCATTTTGCAAGTTTTCCTCCAACAGAGACGACTACAATCATAGCTTCATCCATCCGTTACGACAAGGAGCTCAACTGCTAATTTTCTTCATCATCAATTTGGCGCCGTCTATGGGAAACACTAATCATTCAAGCCATCTTTCCCAGTGACAAAAGAGTTCCTCGAAATACGAGATGGAGGCTAAAACTGCACAACAATCAGAAGCTGTGCAACAATAACAAATCTAGGCCCTCCTAGTTGTGGAAGAGTTGACTCGCTAGAATGAAGAACTGCAAAAGACAATGGAATCCCAAAACACAGAATGTTGGCGAATAGGTGAAAACCAAAATGAAGAAGAATCAAACTTTCAAGCCAACAGGCAAGACAGGACCTCAAGAGAAGATTCCACCAAGGAGGAGAATGAGCTTCACAACATGAGGAAGGAGATGGATGAACTAAAAAGTGAAATGAAGGACAAAGGCGGAGAGAATCTGGATAGGATGATTCGAAGGACGGACTCACCATTCACTACTGAAATACTGAACCGACCCTTCCCACCGAAATTTCGCCTCCCACAATTGGAGCCGTATGACGGCTCCAAGAATCCCTCGGATCACATTGAATCATTCAAGATATTGATGCCGTTGCAGATGACCCCAGACGAGGTAATGTGCAAGGCATTCCCAATGACACTGAAAGGAGCAGCCAGAGTATGGTTCAGCAAGATACCCCCAAGAACTATTGCAAATTTTGAACAACTCAGCAGGGGTTTTGTTCATCATTTCATTAGGGGGCAAAGACACAAGAAGCCAACCGGTCATCTTCTCAACATTCAACAGGCAGAAGGTGAATCACTAAGATAATACGTGACCCAATTCAATAAGGAGCTACTGCAGGTAAACGAAGCTGAAGATCAAGTCATCTTAACGACTTTCCAAGCAAGGTTGTTACTTGGAGATTTCTTCTTCTCAATCACCAAGAGTCCACCAAAAACAGTCGCGGAACTACTCCAAAAAGCTCCAAAGTATATGAATGCAGAAGGTGCAATAGTCGTGAAGGAAGAAAGAAAAAATGAACTTATGAAGTTGCACTCACCCACGGGGCATGGAGTATAAAAAGGACTTTTCCTTTGAAATCCCATTTTTAGCATTAAACATGTTTGCATTTTTGTACTCTTGCTAGAATTTTTATCATTCACAAATAAGGCAAGAAAATAAGTTTACTAAAAAAAACTATATACATATATATATATATATATATATATGTGTGTGTATATATATACATATATTTTTCATGATGTATTTCCTTCTTCATTTCCTCCCTTCACTATGATCCACGAATGAAGGAGGAAAACCTAAAGACGCACAAGCATGGGAATAACTCATGCAACGCAACATCGTCATGCCTAATAATGTCATGATGAAAACCTAAGGTTAAGTTTTACTAACTTTACTCTACTGATCATGTCTATTGAACAAGTGTTAATGCAGATAAAAGGTGGACCATCTTTACAATGGCCGTAACCCATGTTGGTTCTAGTAGAAGGCCTAGATATAAGCAAGTATTGCAAGTTTCATCAATATCATGACCATTGCACCAACAAATGCAGGACATTTAAAAAGGCAGATGGAGACCTCACTTCATCAAAAAAAGCTACAAGAGTTTGTACGAAAGACGAATTCACACAGACGATACCAAGACTTCCAAAGGTGAAGTAAGAATTTCTACCATTCACAAATAAGGTGAGAAAAGAAGTTTACTCAAACCAACAAGATATGTCTCTTTCGTGTTAAGTGTATTTCTCAGTTTACATCATCTCAACGACGAAGATTCTACTGACAAGCATAAGCTTAGGTAGTCAATCTATTTCATCTCAATGATAAAGATTTTACTAACAAGCGTAAGTTCAGGTAGTCAATCTATACCATCCCAATGATAAAGATTTTATTGACGAGCATAAGTTCAAGTAGTCAATCTACATCATCTCAATGATACAGATTCTACTTCTGCTAACGAGCATAAGCTCATGTAATCAATCTACATCATCTCAATGATACAGATTCTACTAATGAGCATAAGCTCGGGTAATCAATCTACAATCATTTCAATGATCCAGATTCTACTGACAAGCATAAGCTCAAGTAGTCAATCTATGCACCATTCCACAATAAATGGAGCACACAAAAAACGAGGAAGGCAAAGTTTCAAAATTATTCCCGCCTTGTCACATAGACAAAGACAGGAATGAGGGGGCAGCTAATGAGGAGAATAATTACCCTCATCTTATAAAAGAAAAGCTATCTTCGTCCATCAAGCTGGCCTCATCCATCAAGCCAGCATCGTCCTTCAAGCCAGCTTTGTCTGAATGACGACGGCACGCACTAAATGAATTCTCCATTAATGACAAGCGTGACGTTTAATACACCAGACAGGCAAAAGCGTAACCAAAGGACCAACGGGCAAAAGACCATTGATTATGATAAACGCCTCTGCATTCAATGCTATTAAGATCGTCATTGATCAAGGAAGATGTTGCGCATTTATTACGCTCATTAATGATAAAGAGTAACGGATGAAGCAACGATAACAAAGGTGTTGTACACACCAAACATGAATTCCGTAACATATTAGCCGTTGAGCATAAATGCAGGAATTCATTGCCCATTAACGCAGCAAACAACTATAAAAGGAGAAAGCACCAAAAACCCAAGATACGCCCAATTACACACAAAATACACTACGAAATCACTCTCCACTCTTTTTCTCGCTAAAATCTTCCTCCCTTACTGACTTAAGCATCAGAGGCGGTTTAGCTAACGCCACACCTGCGTGTTACTCTTCCACCTAGTTCATTTTACAAGTTTTCTTCCAACAGAGACGACCCCACTCAAAGCTTCGTCCTTCCGCTACAACAAGGAGCTCAACTGCTGATTTTTTGCATCATTGGTCCTAAGACAGAAATGTTAATCAAGGAATGTAATCACACATTAATAAAAAGATATTTTCTAAAAGATAATGGTCTTAAATGCATTATAGACTAAAATATTTCTCATAAAGGATGATAGTAAATTCAATTTGATTTAAATTCCATATTTAAATCTAATTCTTTTTTAACAAGGAAAGTCTTAATGGTCTAATTGAAGATCAATATCTTTTCAATATTGTCACAACATTTTCACAACAGTTGACCCCTCAAATATCAAAATAAAATAATAAAATATTGGGCTAAGACCGACCACAGTTAAAAATAAAAGTGTTATGAAAATGTTGAGACATTATTTTGTCTATAGAATTTCTCTATTTTTTTTTTTTTTTTGGTCATTATTTGGACTTTTTTTTTTCAAGGGGTCAAGGATTATGTTCGGGGAAGCCAAGATTTTTTTTTTTTTGAACCAACATTCTTAAGATTCTCAAATCAAGGTGTACATAATTTTTTTTACGAACATAATTTTTATTTTTGGCTTGTCACCCTGAAGTATATGTAGAGCCACCATTATTGGTATAGACCTATTTTCCATGGTGACCAAAAACTAACTTTATTCACATAGTCTCTTAGGAATTAAATCACTTTAGTTTCATGTCTTTCATTGTTAAGTTGCAATACAACAAAAAAAATCCTCTTGATTGAGGCATTTCTAAAGTCTGAACCCTAGTCCATGAAGTCAGATTCCACTTCATACTAGTTTTTAGACCCTATATTTTGGTAATATATATCAAGACATTCAAAACAATATTAGATTTGCACCAATAAAAAGAAAACAATATTAGATAAATGAAAAAAAAAATTTTGAAATAGTAAGTTTAATTGAACTCAAAGGCTTGACCATTGAATTCATCCATAGAGACTCACCATCGACGCCTCATTTTATAAAAGCTTTATTTTACTATCTAAAAACCTGCTTTATCTATTATACCAACTCACTTTACAATACACCCTACATCCCAGTTTTTATTTTTACAAAAAACTTATTAAAATAATATAACTACACAATAAAATAATATCAAATAAAAAATACGTTCCTCTCTTTTCTCTTTCCTTTGCTACCAGCCAAAACCGTCACTATTCACTCAGCAAACCACCACCATAGACCACCACTATTCACTAAGCAAACCACCATATTCAACCAGCAAATCCAAAAACAACCCAACAAACTCATACCAAACACCACCACAGAACCACCGATCATTGTACCAAACCCACCAAACCACCACATAAGCAAGCCAATCTCTACTCTCCACCACCGTGCCAGGCCAGTCTACAGTAGGTAGGCCGATCTCCACCGTTGTACACCCACCAAACCCCACGGCCCACGACTAGCCACCTCTCTTTCTCTATTCCACACCACCACTGCAACTACCACTAGCACAAAACCCAGAACCAGCATCAACCGACCTACAAAACCCACAAACCATGTGACCCACAGCCCACAACCTCCATGCCACCACAACCATGCCACCACCCAAAACCCAGTAGCAACCCACAAAATCTCAACCCACCATGGGGTTAGCCACCAATTCAAGTTTTAAACCCACAACCACCCAAAATCAACCACAAAATCACACCCAAACCACCAGCCACCATTGAAACCCAGCCACCAAAACAACCATCACCGAAACCCACATCAAACAAACCCAACAAGCACTAAAACCCACCACCAAACAGACCTAGCAATCATCTAAACCCACCACCAAACAGACCTAGCAAGCACAGAAACGACCCACCACCAAACCCAGCCACTGATTCAAGTTCACCACCAAAACACCACCACTGAACCCAACAATCACCGATCAGAGAGAGAAAGGGAGAGACTAAGAAGAAGAAAAAATAATAGAGAAATAGAGAGAGAATAGTAGGAAATGGATGTGCATGATTTTACGGTTCTAGGGGGTAAAATAGCTACAGGGGGGGGAGTGTAAACCCCCCCCCCCCCCAATGCTTTTGCTCTAAGGCTTATGTCAATTACATATCTTGCAAGATATCTGATCTGTAATAATAATAAAAATAATAATAAATAAGTAAATAAAAAAATAATAATAATTCTCAGCCAATACATCCTTAAATGATTTGATTGATCATTGAACATAATTCCCTACTTAGATGCATAACCCAAAGCCCCAATGCACCCATAAATCTTTTCCTCACCAATACATAGATTAAGGGTTGCACCTAAAACAAAGAGTTTTCTTTTTCTTTTTCTTTTTATGCTACAGAACACCCTCAAAGATATACCTCTCTAACTCAATCTAACAAAACCAAAGCTACACAAAATACCAAGCTACAACATCATACACAAACAAGAAGCAACCCTCTGTGAGAGACCACACCTCTGGCCAAAACCAAAAAAATTATAAGTTTTAGCTATGTCCCACTCAAATGGGGTAGAGTCATGTTATTGCTTCTCAAGAGAAAGTGGAGAGGATCCTATTGTTGTTATTCTCCCTTATAGGTCAAGGGTTTTACAATGGATTCGTCACCTTTATAATTGGAAAAATAAGAAAACCAAATTGAAAGTACATCGTTTTATTGATGAATTGAAAAAGATATACCTCTTTGATAATAATTAGAAAATTACATGGCTTTGGTCTTAGATATAATCTAAAACAAAAGTACAGCACTTTGATTCCTAGTTATAGTCTTGAAAGAGAAAATTACAAGGAGAAGCCTAATCTATTAACCCTTAATCAAAGTTCAGAGGCTACATTACAAGATTAGGAAGGTGTTATGCACCTAACCTGCCCAGTGAAACCAGTCTTTAGAATTTGATGGCCAATATCATATCATATCATTCAAACAGTTTATATCATCCAAGAACAAATGATTGCAAAGATTGAAACAAACATTGATAAGCATGGTGAATATGTGTGTGATGTTTGACAAACCCTAATCTAAATGCATATGGAAATGTTATTTAGATTGACAAATCCTTATTCTAAAAGCATGTGAACATGTTATTGAAATTGAAAAACCTTAATTCATGCAAGGATATGAACACCCTAGATCTAACATGCTAACAGGCAAGAACATGTAAAAAACTTAGAAACTAAACATGCTTGAATCTAGAAAACTAGGGCATAAAAAAAATAGGAGGTTTAGAAACTTTACCTACATGCACAGCACTACGAGCAAGGCAACAACTTAAGAGGGAGAGAGAGAATTCTAATTTTGCTAGAAACTCTGAGATTTTGGGGTGCATTAAACTGTTGGTAAAGTGGAGTATTTATATTAGGAGTGGGGGAATTAGGGTTAAGTCTCTAGGCAATGTGAGACTCTAAAAAATAAGGTTTTCTAAGTGAAGAAAGTAGGGGGTAAAGTCAACTTGAGTGGGGAGAAAACTGGATCGAAAAAGGAAGGGATTCTGGGGGATCTAATCCAAGTGTCAATCGGCACTTAGTCCAGATAGTTCTGTCTGCTTCTATTTTAGTTGTGATTGATTCCTTTCAAATCTATTTTCTGACTTTCTTGATCTTCAAGCTCAAAAAATCTATTCCAAATATGTTCAATTAATTAATTAATTAATCAATTTTTAGCAATTTTGCAAGGAATCAATAGATGCTTGTCTCCGAATTAAATCGGGTGCATGCAACCTTACTATAAACTCTCAGCCAATAGGAGTATGACACATCATTTAATTTAAATTGGACTAAAATTAGACCAATTAGAATTAAGCGTTCATAATCACGTGTGGTAAGGACTTAATTCATGCAAGTGTACACTACTATTAAAACTTGTTTTCTTGATATCTTTTGATCCGGTAGTTTGATTAATGCTTATGAACTATCATTTTGATCGTTATGATCTCAAGATTTATTTCATTAAAAGTTTCTAGAGATCAAACGGCCTAAATTATAGTCTTGCCTTGGAGATGTGTGATGGTAATGATATGCAATGTAAGGTTAAATGAGAGGCACAAAATGGGGTGTCTACATCCTCCAATCCCAAGATAGAGTCACGCTGCCCAAACCAAATACAAATTGCTGCACCACCAAGTAAAGAGAGCTTTTGACAAACAAATTCAAAGCCCCTCCACTTGTGTGAGGACCGTAGGCCAAAGCCACGAATTTTTATGTGGTATTGTCTATTTATAAGACTTCAATATATATTCCTTAATAAACAAAGAATACAATTCTTGGTAGATACAGAATACTTTTCTTGGTAGACAAGGAATACCATCATTGTTGGACAAGTAATAGACTAAACCAGATACTAGGATCTCGTATAGACTTGGATCATGATCTTTACAAACCTAATTCTTTTCAAGTGGTCTCTAACGATGCGAAAAATCACCAAGCTGAGGACCTCATCTCACTAGATGGATGATCCTGTGGTGGGTCGTGTCTCCGGTCCAAACCTGCAAGAAAAACTGGGAAAGAAGCGTAATACACTGGTGTGGTGTTTGCCAAAAACACTCCAATGCTTAAGTCAAAAAAGGGAGAAAGCTATTTAGAGAGAAAAAATGACTTGGAGCAATTTTTGGGTGAGTATTTGTGTGTACCTTTGAATTATGTTGTTCCTTTCTTTTATAGTTGTTTTCCTATATTTATGGATAATGAATCTCAGTCTTTATGAGCAACAGCTAGTATGTCATCAATGGGTGCTCTGAAGTACACAGCTCACTTGTTACCATTGCTTCGTTTGTTACGTTTCATCATCAATGCGAGCAATAAATGTGTAACACTCGTTTGGTTCATCATTGACATGGAATGACGATCCCAACTCATCAGCTACCCCCTATTCGTATTCTCATTTTTTAGACGAGATAAGAACATAACCATCTGTCGTTTTGTGTCCCATGTTCAGCGTATTTTTTTGTGAATTAATGTCTTGCCTGCTGCGTGCCACGTGTACGGTCAGGATATCTTCTTCATGTCAGCATCTCGGCATTCCCATGCACGTTCTTCCATTTATTCTACCCTTTTCCCTCCTTTTCTTTTCTTTCCATTTTTTGCTTTGTTCTTTCCTTCTTCGTGGCATTTCAATTGCTCTAAAACCCCCTTTTCCATTGAGCCTCCCTCGTTCCCTTCTCATTTTCTGGTAAGTCTCTCACTTTCCTCTTTCTATTTTTGTTTTTTAATGGTAGACTATTCTGTGGTTAGGTTGGATTTTCCCTCAATTTCTTTTTTCTTTGCTCACTTGAGTAGTTTGCTTGAGGTTGTAGGTAGACAACACCCCGAGGTTAGGCTTTTTGTGGGTAGAGATTGTTCTTTTAGGTTTGCCTTGCGTTTCCTTTTCCCTTCGGTTCATCGTTCTGTGTGGTTTGCCCAACCTTTGATAATGTCTGGAGAGCGTGAGGTTAGGTCTAATGAACTTGAGACAAGTTTGTCCTCGTTCGAGGACTGTAAGGCTCTTGAGGTCACTTCTTCGTCAACTCCCTATAAAGCTTAGGGTGTTCGTTGTGTTTTGAAAGGAAAAGACAAGGGTAGAATTAGGAGTAGGTTTCAATTCCCTTCATGGGTCAGGCTTAGGGTCCCTAACAGCAATGATAGAGCTTGCCATTCTTACGCTAACAAGGTGTGCTTCTACGAGGCCAACTTCACCAGTGGTCTTTACTTTCCCATCCACCCCTTTCTTAGGGAGCTTTTCAGCCATTTTCCACTTGCTCCTGCCTAACTAGTTCCCAACTCGTGGAGGATAGTTATTTGTTGTGTGGTGGTGTGGATGTCAGCTAATGACAAAGACACCATTAAGACGGATGAATTTTTGCACTTGTACCACCTGAGATGCTCTAAGGATCCTGGTTATTGGGAGTTCAAACCCTGGGATAGGAGCTTAAGGCTAATCCTTGATTCCCCTTCTTCTCTTCGAAATTGGAAGACGAGCTTTTTCTTCGTCTCTGGTGAAGGTTGGGAGACCATACCTAGTGAGGATCCCAAAGAAGATCCCAAGTTGCCTCATAGTTAAGGGACTCCTGTGTCTAGTACATCCTTTTTTCATACTCGCGTTTACGTGTTTCTATGCTCGCGTGTTTGTTGCTTTCTAAATCGGTTGTTTGTTGTTTTTTGGTGTAGATAAAGTTCATCCTAAGCTAAAGAGGTGATATCATGCTCATCTAGAGCAGGTCAAGGAGTATTTGGAGACCGTCAAGGACTTTGACGAGCTGAACTCCCCCCAATCTTTATTTTTCCACTTTCTTGGTCCAGAACCCTCCAACAAAGTTCAAAAGAACATCGAGACCGTAAAAAAGAGTAAGCACACCAGTGATGTTTCCTTTTTTCTTCTTTTTTTTTTTTTTTAAGGAACAGTCTCTTCCTTCCTTTTTCAGGAATGATGACCCAGTTTAGCAAGACAAAACTCACTGAAGCCCTGGAGAAGAAAGCCAAGGGTGGTCTGTCAGGTGGCTTTCTATCAAGGAAATGTTAGGGGGAGAATGAACCGTCCAAGGACGATGTTGTGGTGACCTCTTCAGTGACCAAGTTTTAAGACCGCCGTACGGCTTCGCCTACTTCTTCCTTGGAGCTGATCGTCTCTCTTGGGGGTGGCTCTAAGGCTAGAGCCACAAGCAAGGTCTCGATTTCCTCCTTTTGGAAAGACGCAGGGACTGCGACGCAGAAGGCCCATGACACAATCTCCGTAGAGGATTTAGAGCCTTTAATGGGAAAACCTCCTTTTGAGCTAATGTCATCACACGTTCATAAGCTCATGAAGTATGCGTTCTTGTCTCTTATGCACACATTTTTTTTTAGCTATCACTTATTTGTCATTGCAAGTGTTAGGAGAGTCCTTATACATCTCCGAAAAGTACTTGGACTATGATAAGAAGTTGGTTGAGGCTCAATCTGGGATTGCTTCTCTTTTTGCCGAGAATTAGTCGCTGATGATCCAAATTTCTGCTCTTGCTGACGAGGCTAAGAAAGACAAAGATCTTCTGAAAACTTCAGAGAAAAATATCGACACTGAGAAGGTGTTTTCGAAATTGAAGGATAAGTAGATTGATATGACCCTCATGAAGGTCGAAAAGGCGGGTTTTAAGGCGGTAGAGAGGTTTAAAGCTTCGGATGGGTTTTCGGACAAGCTCTGCAAGTACTACGTGGAAACTTTTGAACTCTTTCGTAAGTATCTGGCCAAGCATCATCTTGAGCTAGACTTCTCCCAACTTGAGATGGAAGAAGTGGAGAAGGAAATGTTTGAGGATCGTTCTTCTGAGGCTACGGCGGAGGACAAGGGTATGCCAGGTTTAGCTGGGAGCATCCCTACTGACAAGGTTGTGCCAGGTGTAACCGAGAGCATCCCTACTAATCCTTCTCCTTCCAGTCTTCCTTGAAAAAAATTTATTACCTTTTGTTTTGTATGGAAAAACATTGTCATTTTTGGGGCTCGTTGTTTTGAGCACGTCTATTTATTTCCTTTGAACAATCTTTTGGGCTCGTCTATTTTGAGCATATAATTTACTTCGAACTATTCCTGTGCCATTGCTATAAATTAAAAGCTTTTCTTAAGTCATGTATGAATGACGACGTTGCTGGGAATTAACAACTTTTCTTAGGTCATGTATGAATGATGATTTTGTTTTGTATTGATAACTCTTCTTTAGTCATGTATCCCATAGAACGTTAGGCAGCTCTTTTGGCCATGCACACTTTGCCCCTCAAGCCAAGTTTTGATAATTTTGAGCAGGTTTCTATTGGTCACTTCGGTTTGACCATTAGCCTGAGGGTGTCTTGAGGAGTAGTGGTTCTTAATGCCTAAGTTTTGGCAAAATTTTCAAAACATGGGATTGTCAAACTGTTTCCCATTGTCTGATATGATTATATTTGGAATGCCGAATCTACAAAATATGTCCTTCCATAAAAAGCTGGTGATCTTGGCTTCGGTGATCGTCGTTGTGGGCTCAGCTTCTACCCATTTCGTGAAGTAATTGATTGCGACGATAAGGAACTTTACTGCTTCCTTCCTATAGGGAGCGGTCCCATTATGTCGATTCCCCATTGGGCAAAAGGCCATGGAGCGGTTATCGACATCATTGGCTTACCTAGTCGTATTTAGACATTCGCAAAGCATTGGCATTGGTCGCATGCTTTGACAAGGTCATATGCATCCTTCTGTAATGTTGGCCAATAATAACCTGCTTTGAGTGGCTTTCCTGCTAGAGACCTTGCTCCTACGTGGTTACCGCAGATCCCTTCGTGTATCTCTCGAAGTACATAATTGGCCTCTTCCTTGTTAGCACAACGGAGATAAGGAAAGGAGTGTCCTCATCTATATAAAGCGTCATTAATAATGATGAAGCGAGCAGCCCCAATTTGTACCTTTCGTGCTTCATTCCTATCTTCTAGGAGTTGTCCCTCTTTCAAGTAACGGATGATGGGAGTCATCCATTCGTCTTGTTCTCGTATCTTCATCACCTGTTCTCCCTCAATGCTGGGCTGTCCCCTTGTTTCCATGCATAACTCAGGAGATATGCCACGCTCGTCCGAAGAGGCTAGCCGTGCTAAGAAATCAGTTTCAGCATTCTTTGCACGAGGGATTTGCTGGAACTCGACACTGTCGAAATACTATAGGAGTTCTCTAACGATCTTAAGATACTTCTGCATTATTTCTTCCTTTGCTTCATAATCTCCCTATAACTGGCTAATTAAAAAATAAGAGTCAGCTTGGACGATAAGGGTCTTGGCTTCGAAGACTTTTGCAAGACTCAGTCTTGTTTGAAGTGCTTCATACTCAGCTTCATTATCGGTTGTTAGGAACTACAATCTGACCGCGTACTTCAGGATTTCTCCTTCTGGTGATATGAGGACCACACCTGCTCCTCCAGCCTTTTTGGTGACAAACCCATCCGTCTGGACCATCCATGTCTTCTTTTAGGGTTCTTCTTCTTCTTGAGGATAAGTGAATTCTGCAATGAAATCAACAAGGACCTGGACTTTGATTGCTACCCGAGGCCGATACTCTATGTCGAACTGGCCAAACTCTATAGCCCATTGGACAAGGTGCCTTGCTGCATCTATCTTGTTTAGTGTCTTTCTTATCGGTGTGTCTATCAGTGCCAAACTTACTGCTATATTTGATACTGCCAAATAGAGGTGCAACTTCTCTCCTGTTATTGATGGGCTTAACAATAGGGGTTGTGTTAGGTATTCTTTTAGCTTCATCAAGGTTTCTTCGTGTTTGTCAGTCCATTAAAAGGCCTTCTTCAAGACTTTGAAGAAGGGTAGGCACTTGTCTGTCGCTCGAGAGACAAATCTGTTCAACGCCACAACTTTTCCTGTTAAGCTCTGTACTTGCTTCACTGTCTTTGGGGACTTTATCTCCATTATTACCTTTATCTTATCCAGATTAGCCTCTATGCCCCATTGAGATACCATGAATCCCAAGAATTTCCCTGATGACACAGCAAAGACACACTTTGTTGGATTCAATTTCATCTTATACTTACGTAGTGTGTCAAAGGTTTCCCTCAGGTCGTCCAAGTGGTTTAATTCGTCATTACTCTTCACCAACATATCATCTACATATACTTCCACATTTCTTCTAATCTAATGAGAGAACATGCGATTCACTAACCTCTGGTATGTGGCCCCAGCATTCTTCAGTCCAAAAGGCATTACCTTGTAACAGTATAACCTTTGGCTAGTGATGAATGCGATCTACTCTTGATCTTCCTCATCCATCATGATCTAATTGTAGTTGAAGAAAGTGTCCATGAAGCTTAAGAGCTTGTGTCCAACAATTGAATCTACCAATTGGTCAATCCTGGGTAAGGGGAAGCTATCCTTCGGGCATGCCTTGTTGAGATCTATGAAGTCGACACACATCCTCCACTTGTCATTGTTCTTCTTTACCATCACTACGTTGGCTAGCCACTCAGGGTAGAACACTTCCCTTATGAAGCCTGCCTCCAGGAATTTCTCAACCTCTTTTGCTACTACCTTATTGCGATTAGGCACAAATATTCTTCGTCATTGTTGCACTGGTCTACACTCCGGGTTAACATTGAGACGATGCTGGATGACTCATCTGTTGATTCCTGGCATATCCTCGTGCTTCCAAGCGAAAACATCCTAATTTTCTCTTAGGAAGTTTGTTATCTTCGTCTTCTCTGAGGCTGAAAGTTTTGATCCTATCTTCAAGACTTTGGACAAATCTCCAAGGACGACCTTAATCTCTTATGGCACTTCTGACGGTTCAAGGACTGGTTCAGGTTCGTCTATCATCCATGTGTGGTTTTCCCCTAATGCTAGGGTAGCTTGACAGCATTCTCTTGCGAGGACTTGGTCTCCACTGATTTCCCCTATGCCGTGGGCTGTAGGGAACTTCACCTTTAGATAATAGATCAGCGTTGCCGCTTTCAACTTGTTGAGCATTGGTCGTCCAAGGATGACATTGTATGTCAATGGACAACCTACCACAAGGAAATCAATGTCCTTGGAGACTTGTGCTGGATAAGTGCCTGCAATTATGGTTAGCTTAACAACACCTTTGGGAATAACCCTGTCCCCGGTGAAACTTACCAAAAGGAAAGTGAATGGTCGAAGTCTTTCTTTATTCAACTTCATTTGTTGGAAGGCTAGCAGATAAATGATGTTTGTAGAGCTTCCATTGTCTACTAGTACCCGATGCATGTTGAATTCTTCCATCATGAGCATTATAACTAGCAGATTGTCATGGACTGTCTAGCGCCACGAGCGTCTTTCTCGGAAAAGATGATTTCTGATTCGCTGTAACTAGGCATTTTTTTAAGGTGGGAACCGCAAGTGTACACTGTTTACTTCTCTTGCATACGCCTTCCTCAGTGATTTGGAGGATCTTCCCACTACCAGTCCTCTTGAGATCATCCTTATTTCTCCTTTGGGGGCTTTATTGCCCTTCGTCTCTGGCTCCTTTTCCTTCTCATCCCTCTATTGTCTTCTATACGGCTCTGTTCTTCATACAAACTTCTACAATTTTCCCTGATGGACTAATGTTTCTACTTGGTCCTTCAGATGTCTGCATTCGTCAATGCGATGCCCGTGGTCCTGGTGGAATCTGCAATAGTTGCTTTTGTCACTTACTTCTACTGGAGCGTAAATGGGTCTAGGTCATTGCAAAGAAGGTTCGTCCTTTATCTGCATCAATACTTGCTCGATAGGCATCACCAGGGGAGTGAAACTAGTAAACTTAGGTCTTCGATCTGGGAGATTCTTCTTTTTGTCCAAAGTATGCCTAACACCCCGTGTTTCCTTCTTTCTATCAGGGTTGTGACTGGTTCCTTCGTCTCTTTTCCTTTTAGTTGTCACTCCTTTAGCTATTACAGCGTCCTCTGCGTTCATATACTTCTGGGCCTTGTGAAGTAATTTTGCTACTGTTTTCGGCGGACTCTTGGTGATTAAGAAGAAGAAATCTCCTGGTAGCAGTCCTACTTGGAAGGTCATCAGGATGACTTGATCTTTCGCTTCATCCACCTGTAGTAACTCTTTGTTGAAGCGCGTTACGTATTGCCTCAGTGATTCTCCCTCTGCCTGGCATATGTTAAAAAGATGCCCAGTTGGCTTCTTATATCGTTGTCCGCCAATGAAATGGCGTACAAAGCCTTTGTTGAGCTGGTCAAAGTTCACAATAGTGCCTGAGGGCAGCTTGCCAAACCACACCCTGTCTGCACCCTTCAGCATTGTTAAGAAGGCCCTGCACATTACTTCGTCTGGGGTCATCTGTAAAAGCATCAAAGTCTTGAACGACTTAATGTGATCCAAGGGATCTCTTGAGCCATCAAAGGAATCCAGTTAAGGAAGACGAAACATTGGTGGGAGTGGACGGTTTAATACTTCTATGGTGAATGGTGAATCCGTCATGCAGATCATTCTGTCTTAATTCTCCACGGCTTTGTCATTATGGTTTCCTTTGATCCTCCGACGCTCTTTTTCCTCATTCTAGGATTCAGCAGCTCTCCTGAGCTCTTCATTTTTGACGAGTCACTTCTTCCAAGCTGGCTATCAAGGGGAAAGAAGTGTAATACACCGGTGTGGTGTTTGCTAAAAACACTCTGATGCTTAAGTCAAAAAGGGGAGAAAGCTATTTAGAGAGAAAAAATGACTTTGAGCAGTTTTTGAGTGAGTATTTATGTGTACCTTTGGATTATGTTGTTCCTTTATTTTATAATTGTTTTCCTATCTATATGGATAATGAATCCCGACATTTATGAGCAATGACTAGTATGTCATCAATGGAAACTCTGAAACACTAGTGAAAGCTCGAAAATGTGTTGAAAACACACGAGCGGTTTAGACCCCCAAATTAAAATTACGGCTTGGTTGATTTTACACTAACTTAATGAAAAGTGCGGAATAGTGTAAACACAAGCGTATAAACAATACAACTACTCTAATCCATATTTAAAGCAACACAGCAGTAAAAATGAAATGAACAAGAGTAAGGAAGAAGGATGCAAACACAGATAACACTGAGACATGTTATCGAAGAGGAAACCGAAGAACTTGGCGAAAAACCTCTCCGCCGCCCTTCAAGTGGAAATCGATCCACTAGACAATCAGTTGGGATACATGGGTTAGCAAGAGACCCTCCAAGCCTAGTCTACCCGATGTACCTAAGCCCTCCAAGCTCCTACTCCAACAAGGCTTCTCAGAACCATATCTTGTCTTAGTTATCCGGATCCCGCAACAAGCTCCATGTTGCATCTGCCATTCAAGACTTCTTCCAATGCTTCCCAGCAGCACCAAAACGTCACTCAGCACTCTCAAAGGTGTGGTAAGTGTTTGGGCTATCAACCTCTTAAAGATATGAAGACTAGAGAGGGAAGGGTTGAGGAAAATACCACAAGCAAGTGTATAGAGAAAAGTGGGTATGATAATCTCTAATTCTCAATGTGTTTGGCTAGGGTTTTCTCTCTGAAGCATTCCTCAACATTTGTAGGTAATGATGGTATATATAGGATAGGTGCAAAATGTGTGAGTCAGTCAGTACAGGCTGGCAGAACAACATGTCTCACGGGTGTCTCGCGGGAAGGCCTTACCCGCGAGATACTCGCGAAAGACAGCTTGTCTCCACCTGGCCTGACCCTTCACATTCCAGCACGTGCAGGGCACATGCTTCACTTCGCGGGAAGCTAGGTCGCGACATACCTGCGAGAATCCTTCAGCCTCCAAATGCTTGAGTTTTCACACACACTCTCTATCACACAACCCTTACAACAAATCCCACAACAAATACAGGGTTTAAACGATTGAAAATAGTTACAATCAAATTTGGCATGGAATAAAATCCAACAAAAAACATAGTTGTAAATTACAACTTTACAATCTCCCCCTTTGGCTATTCCGTGACAAAATCCTAAAACAGTCTCTAGACTTAAACGTGAGTTTGGGAATAAAGGCAAAACTCACTCACACCTAATTCTAGATTCTGAAATGCTCTTGAAACATATGAACAAGTAACTCTTGAAACACAACAACACAATAACATCCTTGTATGTAGAAAACTTGAAAAGCATATGGAGCAATAATAGCATGATCAAGCTATGAAATAGAAACACTAGATCATGGCAAGATCAAACAAGTAATCACTATACACAAGCAATTACTATGCTCATTCACACAAGGAATGAACATCCGGATATGCAAGATGATAAGCTCATTTGAAGAGTATCATTTGCAACTCTAACACTCAACCAATGCGAAATACACGAAGTATTTGCATCTAGGAACAATCCTACAAGGGCACAAGAGTGTTCATCACTTGAAGTAAAATGCATGACATTGAACAACAAGCATAAAGGCTGCATAAGCATGGTATTACAATTGCATGGCATAAACCACAAATTCCTACAAATAATGCATGAAACAAACCCTTAAAGCTTACAAAAGCAACATGGGTACAAACAGATGGCCACAAAGCACATATGCCACAAAGCATAGAGATAAACACAAAATTCTGAAACTATACTAAAATTAATACTGAAGTCAAAGCATAAGTGTCAAAGCTTTAAACCTAAAACAGTAAGACAGTAAACATAACCAGTTATAAAACTAAAGAAAACTGAATAAACCCGTCTATAAAACCAATAACCAATAGCTAATGCAACTATGTTTCTAAGCTACACTCCCCCTAAGGCTGTGCAAGCTCTTCTTCATCAGCTCCCCCTCAAAAATGTTCTCCCCCTTTTTAACCGGAATGGCCAAAGGGCTAGAACTGGTCGGATTCGGAGTCTAATCTATGTGTAGAGGATAAGCTCTGAATCTGAGATGATAGTGTGGTGATCTGCTCCTGGAGGTATGCAAATTGATCCGTTGTGTGCTGTACATGAGTGTCAAGCACTGTAGACATGTGATCCATCTTAGCTAGTATTTGATCAAGCTTGCTGAAACCTTGTGCTGGAGTAGAAGACGAGGGATGTGTTGACGTCTCTGGTGCAGAAGTGAACCTGTCAATCTCCTCCTCTGTATCCCCACCCTCATCTGGCACAACCCGAGGTGGTGGAATGGTATGCACACCAGTCTTGGGGCCTTTAATGTGTGCTGTGCTCCAAGTCAGAGTATTTGCACCAATGGGGTAATCCCTTTGAACTATAGTAAGACCACTTGGGAATTTCAGCTTCGTCTTGGCAATGAACCCCATGATCAGTGAGGGAAAAGGCATTATGGTTCGTGAATTCTGCTTCGTAATGCTCTTTTTCAGAATATGGAAGATGTGGCTGCAAATGTCAATTTCCTTGTGAGTGAAAAGGTCGTAGAGAAATCTCGTCCTTGAAGCAGATAAAGTGGTGAGGTTGGTGACCGAATACAGGTTATGGATCATCACATAGCTCAAAGTCCTCATTTCTGGAGTAAACTTGAGAGTATCCATTAATGATTTCTTTGGAACCCCTCCAAGAGTTGATATCATTTCCTTGATAGACCCCAATCTCTCATCATATTAAACTGACATTGGCTAAGAGGGAGGACGTATCTCCAAAAGGTCTTGAATGCTATCCCTTGTGATTTCAAATTCCTTGTGCCTCACCCAGCAGAGTATCTTGTTATCTTCCACCTCAGCATTAGAGAAGAATTCCCTAATAATTTCCGAGTATACATTCCCAACTGGATTTAGCAACTTTGTCCAAGTTCTCTCTTTGAGCACATCCGGAATGAATGTGTGCTCAAGCTCCTCCAATTGAACTACCCGTTCCATGACAATGGTTGCTCCTTTGTAGCAGTCATTGTACTTCATATCTACTTCTGCGGACTTGAAGTTATCAGATTCAATGCGCGCACGCTTAGAAGACTTCTTCTTTGCAGCTACATGTTTGGTGGGAGACATCTGCACAAGTGGACACAACACACAGAGCACAAGTGCACAAAACACAAGAGCAAAACTTGATTAGATTCAAGTTAGTTTACACCTAGTGAGATACTTCCAAAACAGAGCAAAGTTCAAAACAAAGCATAACCAACTCAAACAAGCATGCTATGACATATAAAGCACTCAACCATAACAACAATGCATGTAAAACAGTGATTGTGCAAGTGTGTGTGTCTATGTGTATGTGCTGATGCATGTGTGTATGTATGTGTATGCATGTGATGATGCATAAGGGGTGCCCTAGCATGCCTAGTTGTGTGCCTAGTGAGTGCAACATGAGTAAAGTGTAAACGATATATAATTAAAGACCAACTAGACCAAAATATGGTAAGACATATGAATACTCTAAAATTGGAACTCACTTGAGACCAATTAAGCACAAAAATGTCACTTGGACATTTTATCAAACACATAACATGCACAAAACCATTTTAAGTATGAGCAATGCATGAACATGGTGAAAACAACCCTCAATACACGTTAAAATGCCACAAGGGGCTAACACAGATGTACAAAGATCAAGAGGGACACAACCCAATCAACAATTTTTCAAAATTTTAACCCAATGTAGAAAAACACCCAAAATTTCGAAAATCCCCAATTTTACTCAAAACCCTAACATAAATCTGCATAAACTAAGTAAAAACATAAAAGGACATGTTTAAAGAACATACCTTGAACAAAAAATGCAGAAAAAATGCTTGGATTTAAGGGTTTTAATGAAATAGTGATTTGGGTTGAGAAGGGCTCGAAGGAGGATGAGGGAGGGAAGTTTTTATGATTTGAAAAACTGTCACATCTGCTATATAAAACTGAAAACACACGTTTTTTGCGGGTTAGGGAGTGGCGACACAGTCGCGAGACAGTCGTGAGAAGGGCCACTGAAGCATAAAATTGTCGCAAGAAGCATTAGGTCGCGAAACAGTCGCGAGACAGTCGTGGTAAGTTCTGTCTGAAATTGGAAAAATCCAATTTTTAGCCAAACAGCATTTCGCGAGAAGCTGTTGGTCGCGAGACAGTCGCGAGACAGTCGCAAAAATTTCTGTGTGACAGGATGAAAAAATATTTTCCTCAACCCCTTTTCGCGGGAAGCTCTAAGTCGCGAGCTTCTCACGAAACGACCCCTGAACCAATTTTTGAAAGAAGACACAAAAATGCATTTTGAAATAAAAACAAAGGGCATGAAAGTATAAAATCACTTTCAAAAACAAATAAAACTTACAAAAATCTTTTTGGATTTGATCAACAAGTTCATGGGCATACACATCACATTTGGACATATACAATCACACAAATGAGATAGACATTGATTGAATCAAAAAACTTGTGTGTAGTGTGTGAGTATCAAATGTGAAATAGTCCTTAGACCAGAGCGAAATTTCAATGATCAATTCAATCAAGTCATAGACAACTGATACGAAATCAGGTGGACTATCTCCATTATAGAAATGAGTATATATGACCTCCCACACAATGAGAACATAACAAGGAAGCTTTTCATTTGGCTTCACATAAATCATAACAGTTGGTCCTTTTTCATTTTGATTGGACAAAAACATCTCTTTTGAGATTGGTGCTTGAAATTTATGATATTTCAATATTGATGATAAGCCTTTGGCCTTTTTGAGCACCGTATAAAACACATTTAAAAAGAGTCGCTTTCCCTTTTTCCTAGTCAAATACTAGTGTGTGCGGCAAGCTTTTGCAGCTCAATATCTCTTTTCATTTGGAGATTTACAATTGGTGAGCTCTTTTTACAAAAACATAAAAATAAAGTGGAAAGAGATATAGACACAAGTCTATGCAAGTATCAAGACCAACATGACTATTGACCAATCATTCATGACAAGCTTGAAGATCTATTTATAACAGTCACACATAGTTTTCAAGATTTCTTCCACATAGAAAAGAGTGCATATGAAACAAGCTAAGATCGTAAATGCACTACGCCATAAGTACGAAGGTACTAGGCCAAACTCACATGAGATATGCACAAAACAAGTGATCAAACTTTTAGAGATTTTTCAATTTTTATGGGTTTTTGAATTTTTTGAAACACACCAAAAACAAAACAAGAAAAGAAAGATCAACAAAAACAGGTGCAAACCAGACAAAAGAAAATTACAATGAAAGCAATGCATGATATGATGCAACAACAAATGTCCCTAAACATGGAAAGAATTAATGCATGGACATATTATAATGCTTATGCATGAGTACCCCTCTTCACCCACACGTCACGTGCGTTTGGGGTGATATCCTTAACGGATTGGGTACGAGAGTTGGGACTTTCAAACCTTTTGGTAAAACTCTCCAAGCAAGTGGTGAAGGCACCGATCATCTTCATCACGTCTGTCACTCTGGGATCACGATTTTGGCTTCTTGAGTTCTTACCACCCCAAGCTCTATTGTCATTCCTTCTTCCTCGTGATCGAGGAACGCTTGCATTATTGTCTGCTCTCAATTTTTGACAATTGGGTCTGGTGTGTCCTTGCAATCCGCAATAGTGACACACATAATCAGTCCTAGGACCCCGTTGTGGTCTTGAGAGAGATCTTGCTCTGGTTTCATGTCTACCTACAACTTGATTTCGGGGCTTATTCATCATCCGTTGCTCAATTACATTCTTCTTCTTAACCTTAACATTCTCAGGGATGGCCTCTTCTACAATTGGTTCTATGGCCTTCACAAATTTTACTTCTTTGGTAGCTTTGACCAATGAGCTACTCCCTCCGGTATACCCCAATCTGGACTTGTCTGAGGAATGTTTTTGGGATGAGATAACATCATCCAACTTTTTGGAGGAGACCCTTTCTATCTTGGCTTGCGCTTGCCCCACCTCTTGTTCAAGAAATCTGATCTTCAAGTAAGCTTCTAACAGCTCACCATTCAGTTTTTCTATTTCACATTTGGCCTCCTTATGTCTGACCATGAGACTTCGGTAATCTTCCTCTGCTTTCTTCATTTTTCTCACAGCTGCCTTGGCTATTCTTGCATATTCTCCTGACTTCTCAAGAAGTAAAGAGTAATTCTCTTGAAGATTAGCTGTACTTTCTTCCTCTTCAGCATCTGATTCTTCCACAATTCCAACAGACTTTGAATCAGAATGCTCACCAAGTTCCTTCACAAGTGCACCCAAGTCGTCCGAGGAGTCTACATGAGCAATGGTCATGAAGGCGAAGTAGTTTCCCTCACCGTCACAGCTCTCTTCTAAGTCAGAATCAGAAGAATCAAAATCATTGAGCGTTGTAGCATAAGCCTTCCCTTTTCCCCTTAGAAAATTCGGACACTCCTTTTTTAGATGTCCATGGTCATTGCACTCATAGCACACAATGTCTGGAGAAGGTTGATAATCCTTCTCATCTTTTCTCTTAAACTCTTTCTTATCACCTCTTGAAGGAGAGAACTTTCCTCTATTGAACGGTTTCCCACTGTTCTTCATTTTCAGAAATTTGCGAAAGTTCTTTGCAAGATATGCTACTTCCTTCTCCACTCCATCTTCTTCGGAGGAATCATTTGTTCTTTTGGTGATGGTTTTAAGAGCAAGTGATTTGCTTGTCTTATGGGAAGGCAAGTCCCAGCTCATATGTTTGGAGAGACCCGATCAACTCTTGAATTTTAATCTCATCCAAGTCTTTGCTTTCTTCTATGGCTATAACCTTTGCTCTAAAACTTTCAGGCAGGGACCTCAATATTTTTCTCACCACCTTAGTGTCTTCAATCTTCTCCCCAAGATTGAGTTTAGCAATGACAATTTCATTGAGCTTCCCATAGAATGAATCAAATGGTTCATCATCACTCATCTTGAGTTCTTCAAATTTGGTGGTAAGCATCTGAAGCTTCGTGTCCTTAACTTTCTTTGTACCCTCATAGGTAGTCTCCAAAATCTCCCAAACTTCCTTGGCTATTGTCATGTGAGAGATCCTGTGGAATTCATCAGGGGACACACCACAAAAGATAGCATTTAAAACTTTACTATTAGCGTTGGCTGCCGCTAGAGCTGCCTTATCCCAAGTGGACTTAGGAGCCTCCGGCTTAGTCCAACCTATCTCAACCGCATCCCAAACGGTATCATCGATAGAGCATAAGAATGCTCTCATTCTAACTTTCCAGAATGCATAATTGTTCCCATCAAAAAATGGTGGAACATTGAGCGATTGAGACCGGTCCATCTCAAGAAGGGTCAAGGATCACACTTAGGTAATTAAACCTTAGCAAGTGTACCCGCTCTGATACCAATTGAAAGTTCGAAAATGTGTTGAAAACACACAAGCGGTTTAGACCCCCAAATTAAAATTACGGCTTGGTTGATTTTACACTAACTTAATGATAAGTGCGGAATAGTGTAAACACAAGTGTATAAACAATACAACTACTCTAATCCATATTTAAAGCAACACAGCAGTAAAAATGAAATGAACAAGAGTAGGAAAGAAGGATGCAAACACAGATAACACCGAGACGTGTTATCGAAGAGGAAACCAAAGAACTCAGCGAAAAAACCTCTCCGCCGCCCTCCAAGCGGAAATCGATCCACTAGACAATCAGTTGGGATACATGGGTTAGCAAGAGACCCTCCAAGCCTAGTCTACCCGATGTACCCAAGCCCTTCAAGCTCCTACTCCAACAAGACTTCTCGGAACCGTGTCTTGTCTTAGTTATCCGGATCCCGCAACAAGCTCCATGTTGCATCTGCCATTCAAGGCTTCTTCCAATGCTTCCCAGCAGCACCAAAACGTCACTCAGCACTCTCAAAGGTGTAGTAAGTGTTTGGGCTATCAACCTCTCAAAGATATGAAGACTGGAGAAGGAAGGGTTGAGGAAAATACCACAAGCAAGTGTATAGAGAAAAGTGGGTATGATAATCTCTAATTCTCAATGTGTTTGGCTAGGGTTTTCTCTCTGAAGCATTCCTCAACATTTGTGGGTAATGATGGTATATATAGGATAGGTGCAAAATGTGTGAGTCAGTCAGTACAGGCTGGCAGAACAACATGTCTCGTGGGTGTCTCGCGAGAATGCCTTACCCGCGAAATACTCGCGAGAGACAGCTTGTCTCCACCTAGCCTGACCCTTCGCATTCCAACACGTGCAAGGCACATACTTCACTTTGCGGGAAGCTAGGTCGCGACATACTCGCGAGAATCCTTCAGCCTCCAAATGCTTGAGTCTTCACACACACTCTCTATCACACAACCCTTACAACAAATCCCACAACAAATACAGGGTTTAAACAATTGAAAATAGTTACAATCAAATTTGGCACGGAATAAAAGCCAACAAAAAACATAGTTGTAAATTACAACTTTACAACTAGAATGGTTGCAAGTCTATTGTAACCTTTTTTTATCTGCTTGCCATCGAAACACTTGAAACACTAGAAGGTAAACTCCTCAATTATCATGGCAAAGTGAGATTCGGCTAGACATGAATATTGAGAATTGTCATGGCAAAGGTAAATACCGAATCATGTTGATTGTCCTTTAACCCTCTTGATTAAATTCTTGGATGACCAGTTGACTTTTGGATAGCTCTTCTGCCAATACTCCCAGGCATCTCATTATCGCTTTCAACATTACGTTCACAGCAAACCTCATCATCTATGAGATTCGACTTACCCTTTCTCCACGTGCTTAATCAGTGACAAAAACGTGGCCAATTATATGGTTTAGAACCCAATAGAAGGTACTCATCGGTAAAAGTCATTTTGCCGTGGCAGTTGGCACATTGAGTGAAGGCTTCTTGTAAGGCATAAATTTTATTCTCTCTCTTCTATTACCTTGATTTCTACAGGGCTCACTTTTTCCTCCCTTCTGATAAAGTCATCTCTATCATCAATTTTTGTGATAAGATATCATGTACGTGGTTGTTACAAGGCTCTCTATGAGGTAACCTCTAGGGAAGAACGCTCTGGATGTTTTCTACCAATGAATGCATTAGCAAAGGTTTAGGTTTTTCAGTTGTTTGGATTATGGATAAACAACAATAGTAATGTTTTAATCTCATAGTCATAGCTCAAGGCGAGGAACTCTAAAAAAGTTGCTCTGAAAAGATCTCACAAGGTGAAACACTCTTGGGAGAGAAATTTACGACTCTTTAGGCTCAAAATAGGCTTGGCACTTAGATTTGATCTTGTATAATATTCTCTCACTCTTTAGGCTTAAAAGATGCAACAAAATAAGTTGTTATACCGTTCAGGTAATTTTGGTTCGAGCAAGTGTTGACTCAATATCAAGCAAATATTTTGATTAAGTTTTGGTTAAGCAAGGATTAAGCAAGGGTTTAGCAAACATTTTGTCTGATCTTCACATGAGTGAGAATGATTTTGGTCAAGCGAGTCTTTTGAAGCTTGAATTTTTCAATTTGTATCTTGACTATAGTTAATACAACCATACTTGATTACATTACAACCCCTTACAACACTTTGTTTTTGACACAAGAATTTAGCAAATCAATCTAAAACCCCCCTAAAATGACAACGACGACCAAAAAAAAAAAAAAAAAAGAATTCTTGCGAGCTTACGTAATTTCAACTCGTGGCAAGAGCCTAAAAGGCTGTATTTCTCATTTATCTTTTTTTATGAACATTTCTAATTCACTTTTTATTAATAGTACGTTATAATGTGAGTTTCAGACTTCTAATTAGCTCAACTGATAAAATCTCTAATAGTTGAATAAGAGATCTGAGATTCAATCTTTGCCTACACCAAAATTCGATTAGTGTTTTGGTTTGATAACAACTTCTGCACTCCTTATTTCACACTACACACTAATTGTGAAATCGTGTTTTGTGTTTTCAAAACACGATTTTAGCTGACGTGGTATTGTGTGTCTCATACATAGAGTGTCTAACTAATTTCTACTTCCAACTTTATTTCATCATGAATATGGGAATGCCCGAATGCCAGTTGTTTTTGTTGTGCCTGCTTGCTCAAAGCTCTATTGTGTATGTGCAGAGACTCTTTCCTAACATAATTCCTTAGGGTTTCAAACGGGAGTTGTTGAAAGCTTCAAATTAGTCTGTTCTGGATGCGGAGAAGTGAAGGAGTGCGAAGGGAGGGCAAAATTTGGCTCATTTTTCGTCTTTGAAGTCGTATGAGGAGCAGGTTAGGACTTGGGACTCGCAAGTGGGTCCTCTCCCACATGCTTTTTCGTCTTTTCTGCCGCTTTTTCAGGATGATTATTCCACTGATATTTTTTTTTTTTTTTTTTTTTTTGAGGAACTATTCCACTGATATTTGGTTGTCTTTGACAACATAGGATTGATTGGAACCGTAAATTATTGGAACTATAATCATAGCCTTTTTATTTCTTTATTATTTATTTTGGGGTTTTCTTTTCGCTGCTACATGCCAAACATGAGCGGGTTTCACATTACACGCATTTGTTCGGAGAGTTTGGTTGATTATGGCAAGTCTAGTTTAATGCTCTATTTGTTTTAATAGAAAATTTTATAAGAAGATAGATAATTTTTCTTTTTCACATATTTTCTGTATTTGGTAGTTTTGGATAAAAATAGGTCAAAAGAAAAATATTTCTTAATATTTCTTATTTAGCTTGACATGAGATATAATTATTTTTTGTAAATGTTTTTTTGAAAAATAATTCTACTTTATGCAAAGCTAAATAAGAAAAGCTAAATAAGAGAAGTTAGAAAGTATTTTTCTAACCTATTTTAAGTCGCTACCAAACATAGAAATGAGATGGCTTCTTAGAAAATATTTTTTTGAAAAATAATTTATTTTCTAGAAAATTTTAATGTCAAAACAAACAGAGTGTAAGTAAAAAAAAATTATAATATGAATTCTATTATAATGTACTTTTTTTAGAGAGTTTTAAACCTATGACGTCTGCTTCTGATTATTGCACTTGTTGTTATCATGGTTCTCAGAACCGGACCGGACCGGGAGATCGGACCGTGAGAACCAGGAACCGAGATGAAAACCGGTTTTTTAAGCCTAAAGAACCGGATTTTTTGTTAATTCCGTGAACCCCTAAAACCAGGGTTGGACCGCACAAACCGGTGAGAACCGTGCGGTCCAACCCCTTAGCAATTTTTTTTTTTTTAATAAAAACAACTTAATACAATTTTATTCTACTTAATTAAATTATCCATCTCTTATAAGGAATAAAAAAAATTATAATTAAAATCCTTCAAAGATATTTAACATTGCTTCAAAAATTAATCATAAATTTTAATATTTTCATGGTTATTATTTTCTTTTGTTAACTTTCTTATTTAATTATTAAATATTTGCTTCAAAATCATTAAATTTCCATTACATATATAGATATATTAGTCAATTTTGCTAGTTTTATAAATTTAATATCTATATTTAGGCTTTAAAATAATTATTAAATTAATTATGACGTCATCACGGTTTGACCCCGGTTCGACCTCAGTTCGACCTCAAAAACCTTGAACCTCTCCCTTTTACTGTTCAATGAACGGTTCGGGTCTGAAAACCTTGTGCAGAACAAGATTTAGATATAAAATAGTGTAACTTGTAATAACTAAGGAAGTCAATTCTGTACCGTACTAGCCGGTACGGCCGGTATATACCATACCGGCCAGTAAACTAATACAGATACCTCCCTTGTTTCATACCGGAAAAAATACCAGTCGTACCGGCGAATTCCGACTGTTTTGGCTGGTAAATGGATACCAGGCTGAAAGTTCTGGCAGAGCCTACCGCTGCAAAGACCCATAAATCTGTGACACTAAGACAATGACATAGTTCCAACAAAGACTACCACTGCATCATGGCCTCATTTTGTTAATTTGCATCTCTCGTTCTTACTTTTTTTTCTATCTTCTCCTCTTCTTCGCTTAACACCAGCCTTCTCGACCTTGAGCATTTGGCTTCTCAATGCATTTTCAAAATATGTGGCTGTGTTTATTCTTTTTGAAAATAACGTGTGGCTGTGGTAAAGGTTAAACGAAGCCTGTAAGGCATTGAATTCTATCAGAATTCACGTGAGTTTGGTGGGGTCTTTGACAATTTGAACCTTTTACAATTGTTCCCAAGTTTTTTTTTTTTTTTTTTTTTTTGATATAATGATTAAATAATTTAGATTTATATGTGATGGATTGGGCCTTTGTAGAAGGATAAATATAATGATGAATTGGGCCTAAATATACTTAAAGACATAGGATTTAAATTCAGCAATATATATATATATATATAGGATTTTATATGTATAGTGGTAAACTCAAAACGGTACACCAGTATTGACTAATACCCGAAATATATTGTACTGCTGGCCAAACCGGTACAGTCTCCGATACGGTATTGACTTCCTTGGTAATAACCCCTCACATCTGACAAACCCCCCAAGCTGTTAAAAACAAATGTAAATTTCACACTGTGCCTAATAGACACAAATTAATTTGTTAAGTACTTAATTCCATTCTCGTTGTCTCCTTCAGCAGGTCTTGCTTCAGCACTGTGGCGATTGCAGGCGAAACCTTTAACAATCGAGAAATGAAAGTCAAAGTCCGCCTTTAATTTTAAGCAGCTGGCTTCTATCCACTTCTCTGCTACACTGGTAGCTACACTGTCTTGGTTGTCCCTCTCATATTCTTCAATGGCAGGTCGAATCTCATTGTACAGGGAATCAAGCCCAGAGTTGGCATCATCCTTAATTTCCTGCATAGAGCCATATCTTTTTCATCATTTATTTCGAAAAATAATTATAAATGACAAAGAGGAATGTAGAAAAAAATTTAATTTCAATGTTAATTTAATAATAATTATAATTTCCAAATGGTTTCCTAAATCTACTTTGCATGGTATTATATAAAAATCCACACTAATGAGGAAAGTCAAGTAAAATTCTTTAAAATATCAAAATTTAACACTCTGTTTGTTTTGAAATAAAATATTTTCAAATGTAAAGTACTTTACATTGAATATGTTTTCAGTAAAATGTTTTCATTGTAAAATATTTTACTGTGTTTAAGCGTACACAAAAATGCTGTGAAAATCATTTTCCTATGTTTGGTCCCTTGTAAAAATTTTGAAAAAATTCCTTTAATTAGAAAGGACCTAAACTCAAAATTCTCACCAACCTAAACTGAAATTCTCAAATTACTTTAATCAGAAACATAACCACGAATCGAAATCTGCAATGAAAAAAAAAAATATATATATATATATATATAGACACATATATATGCAAAAAACCCCAACAATCCAGCAAATCCAACACCATGGCGACCCCACAACACCACCAAACTACCACCCCTCCAACAACACCAAAATCAGTGCTGCTGTGAGCCACCGCCCAAAAAACCAAATATGGGGGGAAAAAAAATAATGAAATCGTGAGAAGAGGAAGCTTTCAACTAACGAGATCAGCGAGATTAAAGCAGCGGAGAAACCAGATTGTCAAAGATCGGCGGAAATCAAAGCAGCGGCGAGTAGTGGTGGTGAGATCAGCGACGACTCCAACTGATGACCAACGTTTTCCCCCAGAGAGAGAGAGAGTAAAGGGAGAGGGTGTTGCGAGAATGAGGGGGGGGGGGGGGGGGGGGGGGGGGGGGTGTTCCTCATTGTTTGTTTGGTCAAACATTTTACATTTTTGGCTTGAATTTTACTTGCATTTTAGAGTTGACCGAAATTTTTTTAAAGTTGACTAATATTTTACAACAAAACAAATATTGTAACATTTTACTTTGAAACAAGCAGAGCAAAAGGTACAAATTAAAGCATAATGCTAAAGAGCAAAAACTGGGGAAGAGAAGAAATAACAAGTGGAAACAGAGGTCCTTTTAGTTTTGTAACCTTTAGAAATCATGTTTTGTCAAATTTAGTAAATCAACACATTTAAACGTCTAGCAATATTACACAATACCATATTTCTCCCCAAAAAATAAAATTGCTAATGGTCATAATTTGGTCAAGTTTTGTCTAGAATTAGGGAAAGCGTCCTTCCCCTTGTTGACAAATAATATTGAAGGCAGGCAGAAATGGAATGAAGCATGAATGTCATCATAGGACCAGTAATTTCAATAGACTATAATTCATCACGATTAATATATGTTACGATTGCTCAGGTCAAAATACCAAAATCATTCCACTTCCAAGCCAAAAAAGAGTTATGCAGAGAAGATTTCCTTTAATCTAGAACACAACACTAACTTAGGACTGCTTAGGCACTAGCCCATCTGCCATCAACTTTTTCATTTAGCTTTTTAGAATATTTGCTTGGATACAACTTTTTAGAGCCTCAATTTTTCTAGGTACAACCATACTTAACCAACTTTCAGCGAAAAGCAATAAGCAAAAGACCAAATAAGCCAGTGCTAAATAGACAGGCACACATTATAAACTTTGGGGATGTCCAAATTACCCCACGTCCAGCACATGTGCATCCACATGCACAAGTTAGATTTTCTATATATGCCAGAATATGAGCAGATGACACCAGCATAACTGATATTTGGCTCAAGCTAATCTCAGTAAGCCTAATCAGGGAACTCATGAGCCTCAGTGATTACAAAACTGTAGTAAATAACCTATAGCATACCACCATGACCTATGTTTTTTTTTTTTTTTTTTGATAGGTAAGTAGTACAATTTTATTAATCAAAGAAAAATATTAACTTTTGAGTTCACGATGATGAACACAAGGACAAAAAAAAAATCACATGGCAGTTCTAAGAGAAGGTAGAAACTCTAGAATGGATGAAGATTCAGATGAGCCCCAACACCTTGACCAATCAAAAAGAGTGTTATGAAACACAGATTTTAATTGGTTCGAGGAGCTTCAGTAAACACCATGACTTTTAGTTGGCCTCAAGCAAATTTCAGTAATGCAGTACGCCTAATCAGGAAACTTATGAGCCTAAAGGATTAGACTTAAAATTGTAGTTAAGAACCAAAGGCAAAAAAAAATAAAAAAATAAAATCCCCAGCTAAGTTTTGCAAGAACCACTCTAAAAATAAACATGAAAAGCAGTTCATACCTCAGATCTTAGGATTTCCTCTTTTGCTTCTTTTGATACTAAAAGTAGGGCAACCAATTTTGCATCAACTTGCTTCTGCGACGAGTGTTTCAACCTTCCATTAGGGTACTGTTTTGATCTTTTGTTTGACAAGGACCCTGGTCCAATGTGATAGTTCCGGCATGCACTATTACTTCGTATACGAGATATCATTGCATTCTTTTGTGAAAAGGCCTGTTGAGTATCTTCTGAATATAGTTTCATTTCCTCACTTGCTTCAGTTTTTATTTCACTGACAATTACATCCTCCATGGGAACTGGATCAGGTGGCTGAATGCTGAGAGCAGTGGATTCAAATTGGTGCTCAGATCCCACACTAACATTCATTGTCATGGAGTATTTATTTTTCACATCAACATTATATTCAGAACTTGAGGAGTTCATGCTTTTAAGTTGCTTAGAGGAAGGTTCATCCTCAGCAGAATCGTAGAGAGGAATTTTCTCAACTGAATACCTGTAACCAAAGAGGCATGCCGAATAAGAAGAAAGAATAAATAACAATGACTTAATACACTAGAAACACAATGGAACAAATGTATAAGGCCACTGAATTCTTGAAGGTCAAATACTGATACTAAAGTCAAACCATCTTCGCAGGCCATCAAATCAACCTTTTTGCATTATAAAGGCCGCATGATCAGGATGCAGAGCAGATGTCTTAACAAAATTTTCATAATGCCATTGAGTACATCTAATTGGGAGATTTTGACCTGAAACAATTGCCAGGATCAAGTCGAGCAAACCAAGCACAAGGAAACACTTATGCCAGAAATTTACATATGACAATCCTTGTGTATCAAACTAAGCTACAAGTTTTAGCTGAATTCTTGGGCTATGAATTCCCATTTTCAACCTAGTTATCAATTTTTTTTCAACTCTAACCAATTCATTCTTTGAACTGATGAAATGTTCCTTTCTTTCAACATTGTCTTGATCAGATTTTATGGAGGTGGCAATTATCAGTTATCATGTTGGCCATGGTTGAGAGGTGGAAAGTTGAGCTTGACAAAGAATTTTGGGTAAAATACTTTTTAAACCTTAGAATTTTGGATACAACTTTCAAAATGTTCCATTTTAACCTCAAAGTTTTTAGTGTTTCATTTAAACCTCATAGTTTCAGATAGCTTTATTTAAACCTGAGTTTTGGGTAACTTTCATTTAAATCTCAAAGTTTGAATAAATTTCATTTAAACCAGCTAGTTATATGTAACAATATTAATAGAAGAAAAAAAAATGTGATAGGTCTAAATAAAATATTTTAAAAGTTTAAATTAAACATACTCAAAACTTTCAGGTTTAAAAATTAATTTACCCTTTTTTTTAAATCAATTTGTCACCTTTTGTTTTTTGTTTCTAATACTTAATTTTTTTATTAATATTAAAACAAAGACAAAAAAATAAACATAAAAAATTGAGGTGATATGACAACTTCCATGTCAACTTTAGCAAAATTGAGAAAATTATAGGAGGACCTGATAGCACCAAGTTTAACTTAGGGGCCTTACTGAAAACAGGGTAACATTTTAGGGACCAAAAAAGTTGTTAAGCCAAAAAAGCAAATAAATAAATAAAAATAAAAGAAAGAAAAGAAACACATTCAAATAAAACCAGCCAGGTGGAGCAAGGCTCAATGACTACAATCCAGACTATACAAAGGATTTAACTTGGTATATATGGAAAAGTTAAAAATTATCACTTGTACATAATACATGATTCAGTACACCCGCTACATGGGGACAAAAAAAAGTAGAGTGCGTATAAATGCATCATGA
Organism: Quercus glauca; assembly: GCA_023736055.1. NCBI lineage: Eukaryota > Viridiplantae > Streptophyta > Magnoliopsida > Fagales > Fagaceae > Quercus > Quercus glauca. The sequence goes on along the minus strand of CM043316.1, from coordinate 61,898,491 downwards.
GATCATGAATAAAGCATTACCTATCATCATCATCTTCCCACAGATAAGTATCCTCCTGTTGAAGAAGTTGGACAACATGCAGAAAGAAACACATTAATTATCAGAACCACAGCAATATAACAAAACCGACCCCACCACAAAAACAAAAATGAATAATACATTGAGGGACTATACTGGACAACACTAAAATTAAACAACATATGACCATTAGGAAATGTATCCTACAAGGCAAGAACGCTATATGAATCGGACAACACTGAACAACATAAGAAGCGGGTAAATTCTATAATAATTTAAGTCTAAACAGGTGTGCAACTGCAGTGTCTCTATAGCATTTGTAAACCACAACTTGATAATAATACCAAGGGTTGAAAATTAATTAACTCTGAAACACTTATTATTTATAGGTTTTTTCATTTCCTTTTTCTTATTCTTTTTTGGCATATTGATAAGATATGTAAAAAAGGATAAATTCAATAACGGCATGATTTTACTAGTCCATAACGCAAGATGCAAACAACTTAAGAGTTGTTACTTGTTACCATTACATAGACCTAAGCATCTCCAATAAATAAGGCATTTTTTCACCCAAATCGAAGAGAAAATTTTACTTCTATTTTACCTACCAACGTTTTTAACACACCCTCCAACAATCTCTCTATCCTTTTCACTATTTTCTTAAAATAATATTTTTTTGCTTTTTAAAATTATTTTTCTCCCACTTTTCTTTTATCAGTTACTAATTTCTTCTCCCCAACCACAGACCCGAGAGAGAGAGAATATGATGAGGACAGCACACCTTAATAGATTGGATTTCTTATGTAGTTGGATTAGTATAGGATTCCATTTTTATTTTGAGATTAGATAGGGATTAGTATTTGAGTCAGTTAGGATTAGTTTTCATTAGTTGTTATATTTTATCTTTTTATTTCCTGGAAGCTCTAGCTCCATATAAAGGCTTTAGGTGGTTTATGTTTTAATTAGAAGATGGATTAATGAAAATTCAGATTGGAGATTTTCTATTAGTTGGGTGCTAATTCCTAACACCTTGGGTGCTGATTCCTAAGTTTGTTTGCTTGGTGTTGATTCTTAGGGTTTATCTTTTAATTTTCTTGTTCTTTTATTTTCTCTTGATTGACCTGCATCAGAATCACATCAAATCATCAATGCCTCTCCTCCACACACCTGCCTCCTCTACCACTCCTGGCCTCGCCATCCACCGTTTCACTCATCCTCCCTCCACCGCCACGTCGTCATCCTCATCCCTCCAATCCTCCATCTCCAACACAAGGCAGATCAAGCTTGTGTTGATTTGGGTCTTGACTTTGGGTAAGTTTGTGTTGTTTTTGACTAATTAATTGTTTGCGGATTTGGGTCTCGATCAATTGTTTACTGATGAACTGGGGTTGGGTGAGAAGAGAGACGTTTGAAAGGAGAAGAGCAATAGGGTTGGGTTCTTAGTTGAGAGAGAGAGAGAGAGAAAGTTGAGTAGAAAGAGAAAGAACAAATATTTTACTTCAGCTTTAGCAATTTTATAAGCCAACGAATTCATTTGCTCACCTACAGTGACTCTCCAGACAAAAGCGTTACTAAAGATGAGAAAAAAGTCTCTATTTTAGAGATACTGTTGGACCTGCATTTTAGGGTGTTACTCTCTAAAATGGAGATGCTCATGACCTAATTCACAATCATAATCACAAGAAGTGATTAGAAAAACAGCAAAGCAAAAGGAGTCTTGATAGAACGACATCAAATAACAAAAGGGTGTTAATGCATTTCACCTTGATATTAGTTCAAAAATTGAATATTTTGGACAACCATCAAACATGGTCACTTAAAGAATACCACCTAGTTGACAGTAAACAACTGCAACGTCAAGAATTTGGCAATAGCATCTATTTATATAACTACTAAAAATTCCAAGCAACGAAAAATATAACATTTATTATCACTTGAGCTTAGAGCTTTTCCAAACAAAACAAAAAAAACCCTTAAGATACTAATGTAATTTCTTAGAGAGATGCATATCTATGATCCTAAAAACCGACTGGCCTTTGTGACAACGTACATGATATAATATTTTTCACCCTCCACATTTCCATTCAACACTAGTTCAGGTGTTGCTCATTTGTATTCTTTTTTTTTTTCTTCCTTTCTTTTTTCCTCTAGTAGATACTAATGTAAGAAAAATTGAATAATTTAAATACATGTACTTGCAGATACTTTATGATTAGGAGAGTACCGAATCTAGAATTTAAATCTTTAGGAAGAAGGGTTAGGGTACAAGAATGAATATGGTTTTTGTAGGAAAGAGAACAGTTGATTTAGGGTTGCACAGAGGTGAGAAGAAATTAAATCAGTGCGCAATCTATGAAAAGTGCTGACGTAGGACAAGGGGGAACAAACAAAACCTGATTTATAACTCTTGGGGCAGATCTGGATAGCTTGGGTTTTGAAGAATTAGGGTTAGGTTTTGGTGGGGAATAGGCTAGAAAATAATAGGGATGATAGGGTTTCCAAAGGGGACAAGGATTAGTAGGGCTTGGGAATGAAAACAAAGGTGAAAATCAAGATTTGGATTGCTGTGAACAGTGATGTGAATAGTAACCGTGAGTCATCAAATTATAGAAAATAGATAAATTCTAGACATCACACCTAGGGTTCCTTGGCATCGCACCTCAGAGAAGATTACATCACACAAACCATAAAGAAAGCTTCATAGCTATTAAATTTTGAAAACATTCATTATCTCAATAGAAAGCATTACGACTCTTTAAATAGAAGTCTAATACCTAATCCTAGTTGAACTAGGATTTCTTAAAACCCTAAGTCTTGGACTTGGACTCCTTAGGCTTTTACTACTAAGCCAAACTAAATAATCAAAACTTAAAATAAAATAAGACCCAATGGACTATTATTACAGCCCATTCTAGAATATTAAGAAATTACAAAATTGCCCTTGATACATAAAATCAAGTAAAATATAATAAATCTGTCTTCTCACGGCCTCCTGCATCATTCTACCTTGGTTGGAGAAAACTCAACCTCGAGTTTTGAAATGTTGAAGTATAAAGAATCTTGGTTTCTTGCAATACATCCTTTCCTTTTGTTTCTTCATTTGTGGCAGCAATGATGATAATGATACACCCACCAATTCAATTGACCCATTAAACTTTTCAGGAATGACAATATAAATATCTTGAAAAGTTGGTGTAGGCAATAGAACCACACTTTGGGCATCCAACATGAACTTGTGAATAAGATGCTTCGAGTGTTATAGTCTTCACTTCTACCCTGTAATTTTGATATGTTTCCTTTTCAATTTCAACTACTTCATCAACAGTTTTGATCTCTTTCGAGTCTTGTTGCATTACTTCAAGCTTCCCTTGATCACTTGCATCTATATTCAACTCAGCATCTCCTATGTTGCTCACTAGACAACTTGTACCTTTGACAAAGTCAGTAGAGCACTCATCCATAGGATGTATGGGCTTTGATAAATTTTTCAAAGAGAAATCAGTGCAATCTCTGGACAAATTCTCTGGAATTTGAGGCACTTCTATAGGCTGGTCAGGTTTTGTTTTGGTAGCTTCTGTTGCTACACCAGAATTTTTAGCTTCTAGATCTTTTCCTTCAATAACTTTTGGCTTTGATACTTTAAATTTATCCATCTCGGCTAAGGTCATAGGTTTCAAAACAACCTCCTTCTCACCAACCGTTGGAGCATAGGTGGACATTTTGATCAAGGAGACAAGGTTGACCAAGAAGGATATGTGTAACTTGCATAGGAATTATATCACACATGATAGAATCACTATAAATACCACAAGAAAAAGAAACAAGGCATCTATGAGTTACCAAAATAGAGGTGTTATCTATCCAAGACACTTTGTATGACTAAGGATGAGGTTCAACCGGAAGCTTAAGGCGTTTGGTGGAAGATGAAACAACATTCACGCAACTTCCCCATCAATAATAACCTTCTTTGCTTGGTTTCCACAACGAATCAACATCTGAAAAATTGAAGTTCTCCTCCAATCCTCTTCCTCTACTTTAAGGGCTGCTAAAATACGTCACTACAGAAACAAGAGAAGTATCCTCCAAGTCATCCGTAGCAAAAGCACCATAATCAAATGCATCCTCCTTATGATCTTCATCTTGTTCACAAACACTCAATTTCCCCCTAAATGATCTCCCTGATCATGTAGACATGTTGCAAATCCTCGCTCTGATACCAAACTAACATAGGACAAGGGGGAACAACAAAATCTGATTTAGAACACCAGGGGCAAATCTGGTATAGCTTGGGTTTTGAGGGTTTAGGTTTAGGCTTTGGTGGGGGGGAATAGGCTAGAAAATAATAGGGATTATAGGATTTCTAAAGGGGACAAGGATTAGTAGGGTTTGGGGATGAAACAAAGGAGAACAATCAAGGTTTGAGCAGCTGTGAACTGTAATCCGTGAACAGTAAATAAAATAAAAGATAAATTCTAGGCATCACACCTAGACTTCCTAAGCATCACACCTAGGGTTCCTTGGCATCACACCTCGGAAAAGGTTGTATCACACAAACCATAAAAAATACTTCATAGCTATTAAATTCTAAAAACATTCCTCAACTCAATAGAAAGCATTACAACTCTTTAAATAGAAGTCTAATACATAATCCTAGTTGAACTAGGGTTTCTTAAAACCCTAATAAGTCTTGGACTTGGACTCCTTAGGCTTTAACTACTAAGCTGAACTAAAAAACCAAACTTAATGCATGAACTAAATAACCAAATAACTGTGTCTTCTCACTGCCTCCTGCATCAAGTGCACATGAATGCATGACCAATAGTGTGAATGTTGATGGAAAATATTATTAACTAAACATATGTTCCATGGTTTCATTTGCTGTGGATTTGAATAGCTCTCAACCTTTCTCCCTGCTATGATATCTGAACCCCTCCCTACCCTTCGCCCCCCCCCATCCATCCCTACCACTCAGCCTACACCTATCCCTCCTCTTCTTCCCCCTGTACCTCAGCCTCTCAACCTGTCACCCCCTCAATTCCCTGGTTTCTTTCCATTTCCATTCCCACCACCTTTTGGCTTTTTGCCATACCACCCTTTTTGTCCACCTATAAATTCTGCACTGTCCACCCCACCTTCCTCTGTCCTGCCTTTGCATCCACCTCCTATGCCTAGACCAACCAATACCAATACCATTTCACTCACACCTCTTCCAAACAATGTGCCTCTCCCTATCTCTGTTCCTCAACTTCCTCAGGTCAGAAGGGGTAGTATAGGTTCTTTTTGTATTGACTCTAAATCTTTTTCATTCTCTTTTGATGGCGGGAGGGCTGATTCTTATGCTATACTCGAAAGTCGTCGGAATTTTAAAAGTTCCGTTTGGCTGAGTCGCAAGGGAATGAAATGGGTCCTCTCTTGCTTTGCTGATATTCGTGATTGGGTACCAGGAAAGGATTTGTTCTACAAACATTTTAGAGAGAACAATAAGTTTTTCGAGTTCCGGGGAAGGTCGAATAAGGCTGGTATTTTTGTGGATATAGCAGTGTTTTTTGGTGGAGCTCGACGTGGTTGTGTTATGGTTCCTGCGAGTTCTAACCGGGCTGGGTGGAACTTGTTTTCAAGAGCATTAGATAGTTTCCTAGCAGGTTCTAACACTGTTGGGGTGGAAGAAAGGTTTTCCGGTGGAGCTGCTGGTGGTGGCCAGATGGATGGTGGTGGACTTGATGGGAAGAAACTTTTCAATACTGGCAACCAGCGGAAGTTGAGGAATTTTGAAAATTCTAGAGCTTATTCGGGACATAACGTGTTCAAGGGTGAGGCTGATGCTGTGTCAGTTTCTAAAAAAAAATTTGTTAGACCCACGCGTGAATTCATGTTCAAAGTGACTTCTGACACTTTGGCGCTGAGGGTGTCTTTAGCTGAAGGGGGTAAAAGGGTGGTGTCTTGGATTAAACCGCTGGATTCTCACAAGTCCACTCCGGATGTAGGCACTCGTGGAGTCTCTTGGGTAGAAAAAGTGAAGTTACAGAGGCCTGTAGCTGTTGGGCCGGTGAGTTCTAAATCCCAAGCCCAAGCCCAAGCCCCCTTAGCTTTCCCTATTACAAATAAAACCCATTTAGAGCCTGAACTTACCTGCGATCCAAATGGGTTGCATAACTTGGTGGTCTGTGTTCAAAGTGGGTCAAGCGAGTCTTCATCGGAGCCGGGGGTAGCGGCGGTGGCGCCGATGGGGGGTTTGGAAGCTCCGACGAGGGCGAAACCCTCATCTAGCACTGTTCCGGTGGGTAGCATCCCTATCTCGGCAGCTCCCCAGTCATTTCGGGAGCCGGGGGCTACGGCAGAGGCATCGGCGGCGGGTTCTGACGCTCCGATGAGGACGAGTCTCCCTTCTAGCTCAGTTCTGGAGGCTCGCGCCCCTATCTTGGTGATTTCCCAGACAGATCGAGTGCGTGGGAGGCAGATTGGGGTTGACCCGAAGCTTACGGTGGACTCTAACTGTTTTGGGCAGTTTTCTCCTTTGAACTTTGTTGGTAGGGAGGAAGATACTTGGTCAGAGGAGGTGGAGGACGTTTTCACGGAGTTACTAAGCATAAGTGATAAAGAGGAGTGTGATTCCCAATCAGGTTTGTCAGCGTCGGTAGCTGTGTATGCCGATGGTATTGGGGAGCATAACTGTAGTCCTCTAGAGTGTGCGCCGTTGTCTTGTTGGGTCCCTAGGGTAGCTGAAGATTTGGTGTTGAGCACGGTGGATGAGGTAAGTGAGTTTGATGCATCTAAGGTGGAACACTCGAAGTGGGTGTCTACAATGATGAAGAGCTTCTGCAAGATGGTGGGTTTTCCTATAGTTAAACATGAAGCTCATTGTGTGGCTTTATTTCGTTTATTAGAACAGGAGTGTTCTGAGGTTGCCAATGGTGGATGCATTAGGCCATCTGTTAAAGCTGGTCAGAGAGGTTTAAGGGAATTGAGGGGTCTGTTTTCTTCAGTAAATTATGATGGGACTTCCTCTCGGAATAGAGGTTCGTCGTCAGGATCGGGGGCTATTGATAGTTATTAATGTCTTTACGACTTCTTTCTTGGAATGTTAGGGGGTTAAATAACCCTCAAAAGAGAGAGGTGTGTAAGAATCTTTTGAAGGATTGGAGATGTGATGTTGTATGTTTGCAGGAAACTAAGCTTGCTTCTTCAAATTCTGCTCTTGTGCGGAGCTTATGGGGTAGTCCCTTTGTTGATTGGGTGGTGCTGGATGCGGTTCAAACATCTGGGGGGATTTTGCTGATTTGGGATAAACGGGTGGTCGAGAAAATTGATGTATTTGTTGGTCAGTTCTCTGTTAGTGTTCTTCTTAGGGGAGTGTTGGACGGTTTTGAATGGGTCTGCACTGGTCTGTATGGTCCTAATGCTGATCATCATAGGGCTGCTTTGTGGGAGGAGCTGTCCAGCGTACGGGTCAGGTGGAACACAGCTTGGTTTTTATTTGGTGATTTTAATATTATTAGATACCCCTGCGAGAGGCTTGGTTGTGAGTCTTTTAGCCCAGCCATGTTCGCATTCTCGGACTTTATTGAGAATAATATCTAGTGGATCTTCCATTGGACGGGGCTTCATACACCTGGTTTAGAGATGCTGAGCCGCAAGCTATGTCTCGTATTGATAGGACTCTAGTTTCTGTGGATTGGGTGGATCATTTTGGGAATGTGTCTCAAAGGGTGCTCCCTCGTGTTATTTCCGATCATTGTCCGCTCTTGGTGGAAGCTGGTGGAGTGGATAGGGGTCGTTGTGCTTTTAAGTTTGAGAATATGTGGCTTAGATCTGAGGGTTTTCTCGAGAGAGTTAAACTTTGGTGGGAAGGGTATAGATTTTTGGGCTCCCCTAGTTTCGTTCTAGCTCAGAAATTAAAGGCTCTGAAAGAAGACCTTAAGAAGTGGAATAAGGAGGAATTTGGAGATTTGGCTTTTAGGAAGAAGTGTTTGCTGGCTGAATTATTGGGTCTAGATGCTAAGGAAGATTTGCGGGGCCTCTCTAATGAGGAAGAGTCTCGTCGAACTGAGGTTAAAGGTGATATTGCAGCTTTAGCTGCTTTAGAAGAGACTTTTTGGAGACAAAAGTCTCGTGCTTTGTATGTGAAGGAGGGAGATAACAACACTCGATTTTTTCATAGACTAGCGAACTCTCATAGAAGAACTAATCACATTAGAAGCATTGTCGTTGATGGGGTCTTATATGAGGATGGTCCTTCTGTAAAATCTCAGGTGGTTCAGTTCTATCAAAATCTCTACAAAGAGACAGATATATGGCGTCCAACTGTGGATGGATTGGATTTTGATTGCATTGGAGAGGATGAAAGGTTGGCCTTGGAGAGGGAATTCTCTAAAGAAGAGGTGATCCAGGTTTTGATAGAGATGGAGGGGGATAAAGCTCCTGGACCAGATGGCTTCACCATGGCTTTTTTCCAAAAATGCTGGAGAGTGGTGGAGGAGGATGTTATGGCTGTTTTTGTGCACTTTCACCGGTATTCAATGTTTGAAAGGTCTTTAAATGCCTCATTTCTCACTCTAATTCCCAAGAAAAATAATGCTATTGATGTTAAGGACTTTCGGCCTATTAGTTTGGTTGGGAGTGTATACAAGCTGCTGTCTAAGGTGCTGGCTAATAGATTGAGGGTTGTGCTTGATAGTCTCATCTCTGAGTCTCAAAATGCTTTTGTTGGTGGGAGACAAATTTTGGATTCAGTGCTTATTGCTAATGAGTGCCTAGACAGCAGATTGAAGAGCCATGTGCCCAGGGTGGTCTGCAAATTGGACATTGAGAAAGCCTATGACCATGTGAATTGGGACGCATTGTTTTATCTGTTGGATAGGATGGGTTTTGGGGTGAGATGGAAGGGGTGGATTAAGGCTTGTATAACTACTGTTCGCTTCTCTATTATTGTGAATGGATCTCCGGTAGGCTTTTTTGGAAGCTCTCGTGGGTTGAGACAAGGTGATCCGCTGTCCCCTCTTCTTTTCCTCCTTATTATGGAAGTTCTAAGTAGGATGCTAAAGAAAACTGAGGATTGTGGTCTGCTTCGTGGCTTTCGTGTGGGGCCTACTAACTCTATAGGAGTACGCATTTCACACTTGCTGTTTGCAGATGATACCATCTTGTTTTGTGATGCATCTAGAGATCAGTTGCTATCCATTAGGCTGGCATTGACTTGCTTCCAAGCTTTTTCTGGTTTGAAAGTTAATGCGGGGAAGAGTGAGATTGTCCCGGTTGGGGAGGTTGGAAATATAGATGCGTTGGCTGCCATTCTTTGTTGTAGGGTGGGTAGTCTGCCTTTGAAATACTTGGGTATGCCGTTGGGCACCCCTTACAAAACAGCATCTATGTGGATTCCTATTTTGGAGAGGATGGAGAAGAAACTCTCAGGTTGGAAGCGTCTTTATTTATCTAAGGGGGGTAGGCTTACCCTAGTGAAGAGTACTCTTTCTAGCCTTCCTACGTACTTTCTATCCTTATTTGTCATTCCTGTAGCTGTGGCTGATAGATTGGAGCGTATTCAGAGGAAGTTTTTATGGGGTTCTTCAGAGGAGTGCTTCAAGTATCCATTGGTGGCTTGGGAGAAGGTGTGTTTACCGATAGTTTTGGGTGGTCTGGGGATCAGGAAGTTAGTGCACTTTAATAAAGCCTTGTTAGGGAAATGGTTATGGAGGTTTGGGCGAGAAGACACTCATCTTTGGAGGAGGGTTATTGCTTCTAAATATGGTGAGGGTCAAGGGGGGTGGAGTACTAAAATTTGTAGAAGGGCCCACGGATGTGGTCTGTGGCGTGGTATTCATGATGGTTGGAAGAGTTTCTCTAACCATGTGTCCTTAGTGGTGGGGGATGGCTCTCGTATTCTTTTTTGGCATGATAAGTGGGTTGGAGATAACACGCTTAATAGGCTCTATCCTCAGTTGTATGTGTGTTCTAATGACAAGGAAGCTTGCATTTCTGATGTTTTATGCTATCAAGAGGGTGGTATCGATAGAATCTGGAATTTGAGATTTCATAGGAATTTTCATGAAAGGGAATTAGGGGCTGCCATAGCTTTCCTTGAGTTCATTCAATCTCGGATCCCTAGGGGTGGTGGGGATGACACTTCTCATTGGTGTCTCAAAGGGAATGGCATGTTTGACACCCGGTCCTATTACAATATCATTAGGGGTGCAGTTACTTCCAATTTTCCGTGGAAGGGTGTTTGGAAAGCTAAGATCCCTAGGAGGGTGGCTTTTTTTGTGTGGACAGCGGTTCATGGACAGATCCTAACTTTGGATAATCTTATGCTTAGGGGGCGCATTTTGGTGAATAGGTGTTGTATGTGCCATCGGAATGAGGAAACTGTGGATCATCTTCTCCTCCATTGTTCTGTAGCTCACTCTCTTTGGGTTTATATGCTTAATATCTTTGGGATGCATTGGGTCATGCCAAGCTCTGTGGAAAGCTTGGTGTATTGTTGGAGTTTTTGGCTGGGAAAATTTAATTCAGTCATATGGAATATGGTTCCCGGCTGTTTGATGTGGATTGTTTGGACGGAAAGAAATCGGCGCTCTTTTGAGGACACCGAGAAATCCTTGGTTCAATTACAAGCTCTTTGCCAGAAGACTTTATTTGATTGGTCTAGGTGTTGGGGCTTCTCGGATTGCTCCACTATCTTAGAGTTTATTTCTTCTCTTAGTATTGCTCTTTAAGTTTTTTCCTGTTCGTTGTTTGCTGGTTGTTTTGTTTCTTGCTTTTCCTTGTGTTCACCATCATGAACACCTTGTATTGGCTTTCGTTTGTTTTTTAGTTTGTTTTAATAATATTCTTATTACCTATCAAAAAAAAGTGAATGTTGATGGAATAGTGACAAAATACCAAAGTGAGAGAACAAGGAGAAAGAACTAAGACCAGTGTGCCTCAATAATCAAAAATACTAAATTTTTCTATTAATCAACTCAATATATAGGGAAATTTCATGTACTTAATAGTAAACCACAATATTGACATTTAGAATATCCTAAAATATATTCTCTTTGTTTATTTTTTTTTTGTGATGACATGAAAACTTGCCAAGGTAGGGCCCTTTGGACCCACTGCTAGGGAGGAAACCATGGATACACAACCCCACCTGCCAGAATTGTGTATCATGTAATCTAGGGGAACTCCTACTAGGGATCAAACCCAATACTCTTAATTCGTGGGAATTTCAAAAATTACAGTTCTACTACTGAACACAAATGCAACCATAACTTGTAAAATAAAAATCCAAATTAAAAACTATGTTAACCCCAGAATACTAATAACTAGAACTTTAAAACCATAGATTTTTGCTTCAATTGGACTTCATTCATAGACTCAATAGAGTAAATCTTAAAAGGACAAAATTACAAAGCAGAAACAAATCACTCTTCCATGGCTTCATTAGTTCCTTAATCTAATCATTACAACAAGATGGAGTTGGCAGTGCAGAAAAAACTACCAAGGATGTGTAGTAATGATTTTGCACGACCACACAACAAAGCTATATTTTGATGAAGAATACACTTGATATATTATAACAACTAATCCATAAATAACTACACTTTTTTTTTTTGGGATAAGTAAGAATAATTTTATTGAAATGAGACTATCTCATGAAAATAGATACGAAGTAGTCTAAAGAATTACAATTGGAAAAATATCTACATACGGATCGACTCTTACCATCTATGAGACCCGAAACAAAAGATCACTCATAAAGAGAACTAATGAAGGATGCTTGCAATTGAGCAGACATGCAATCCTCATATTCAAAAGTACGCCAATTTATTTCCCTCCAAATAGTCCGCATCAAACATAAAGGAGTAATATTTCAGATATCTAAATTAGGTTCCCTACTCTGCCACCCACATAATAAATCAAAAACCTTCTCTAGTAATACCCATTGAACCCCAAACATCCTGAATATCAAACTCCACAACTCGAAGGCCACACTACAATGAATAAAGAGGTGGTCCATATTTTTTTTTTTTTTAGTTATTATATATTTCATTTTTGTAGTTGGGCAACCCTTCCAAAACCTTAGGCCCCTTTCTCCCCCATCAACCTAGCTAGCCTAACCCAAATAGCAACTATCCAACTTAAAAACTTAACAAAAACAATAAAAACATTCACAATGTTTTATTTTTTTTATCACTTCATTTAAAATAATATAAACAACTCATTAAAATAATAAAAGAAGAGAGAGAATTTGAGTAAAGTGGTAAAATAGATAAAGTCACTTTTTGAGGTGCTAAACGCTAAAATTTTTAGCACTACCACTATGAATACTCTAACTTCAACAAAAAAATAATAATAATCTTAGCAAGCCTAGTATTAAATAAAAAAAAAAATTTTAAAAACATTATTTTGTTTTTGTTTTTGTCTTTGTTCGTAGATGATTGCATCTTAATGTATTTAAAAACAACAATTTTGTATATTTATTATTTTTTAATACTATATGGATGCCTATTTGGAGTTTTTTTTTTTTTTCTTTATATTCCGGCCCGCTTAAAATCCTAGGTCCGACTACAACAGTACATACAACACCGACTCACCATTGGGTAACCCCTTTTGATGATGGCAAGAATCATTTGGTAGGATGGAATAAAGTTTGTGCGCCTATAGCTAGCGGTGGTTTGGGGATAAGAAAAATTACTACGTTCAATAAGGCCTTATTGGGGAAATGGCTGTGGCGGTTTGGGAAGGAAGAGGGTCGGTTATGGAGGAGGGTGGTAGCGTCAAAATATGGGGAAGAATGGGGGGGATGGACCTCAAAGTTAGGTAGGGGAGTTCATGGGTGTGGTTTGTGGAGAGGTATTCGCATGGGATGGGAGGATTTTAGCAAGAATTGTCAGTTTGTTGTTGGGTTGGGGAATAGAGTGAGATTTTGGCAGGATGGGTGGTATGGGGATCAACCTTTCCAAGTGGCTTTCCCAAGGCTGTATGGAATTGCCTTTGATAAGGAGGTATCTGTCGATGTTTCTTTGTCAAGGCAGGGGGCGGAGGATAGAAGAATTTGGGATGTTCGTTTTATTCGAGAATTTAATGATTGGGAGATGGAGGAAGGGCTGCATTTTCTTCGTATATTGGGAGCTAATACTCCTCCAATGGATGTTAGAGATCGGATGAGATGGAAGTTGAAGCCTAACGGGGAGTTTGACATCCGGTCGTATTATAACAAACTGCGGGATTCTCCCTCAATTGTCTTTCCTTGGAAAGGAATTTGGAGAGTTAAGGCTCCTAGGCGAGTTTCTTTCTTTGTTTGGTGTGTAGCTTGGAATAAGATCCTAACGGGTGATAACTTGAGAAGATTGAGGGGATTGGATTTTGTAGACTGGTGCATTATGTGCCGGCATTGTGGAGAGACAGTAGACCACTTACTTCTTCATTGTGAGATGGCTTATCGGTTGTGGAGTTTTGTCTTAATTACTTTTGGTTTGTCTTGGGTTATGCCTAGATCGATCCCAGATTTGCTTTTTGGCTGGTGGAATTGGTTGGGGAAGCATTCATCTCAGATTTGGAACTTAGTTCCATTGTGCATCCTATGGTGTATTTGGAAGGAACGAAATCGGAGAACTTTTGAGGATTTGGATAGGTCAAGTGTTCAGATGATTGCCTCCTTTAGTGGGACGCTTTTTGATTGGTCTCGGGCTTGGGGAATCACAACTAGTGATTCTCTCCCCTCTTTTCTTAGCTCTCTTTCTCTTTTGTAATCTTTCTGTTGTTTAGTTTTCTTTTTGGTTTTTTGTTTTCTTCTTCTTGTTTTTTCTGGGTTTGCTCTATGTTCTTCATGCATAGAGTAGCCTTTCGTATATATAACATTCTTACTTATCAAAAAAAAAAACCCCTTTTGATGAGGTTCTCACAAGCATGAATTTTCTCATGAATTCCACACCAACTCCTCCTCCCCCCTCCTCCTGTCTCTCCAATAATGATTCCACAGAAGCATTCTTATCAACTGCAGTATCAAACAGTATAGGAAACATCAGCTTCAAAGGCTCATCTCCACACCATCAATCAAGCCAGATTCGAATTCGATTACGAGAGCATATGTCAAACTGAATACACTGTAAGAAACAATTTCCCGTCATTCTAATACTCTTCTAGAGCCTACAACCATGAGTGCCCCAAACAGGTTTCGAGGAAATGCATCGTAGGAAATTCATCTTCCTTTACCCCTCCTTAATGCCAAAATAAATAATAATTCAAGCCCGCACTGTTAAAAATACTGTTCAACCCATTGAGGAACCATCAAGGTTAATAAGGAATGTACTTAATTCATGCTGGAGCATTCAATAAGAACAAATTATACTTAAAACCTAGCATAAGAAATGCATGTTTGTAAAACCATATGAGACCAAGAGACTAAAATCACCTAAAAGTGAACTTGCAAATTGATAGAAGTCCAGGATCAATAAGGTATTCAAATAACATCTGACTCAATAATTTGCATACAACTGAAAGTTTCCCTTTTTTTACTGATTTAGATTCTCTGAGCAGAACACATTCTTTAAAATTTGAATTCAGAACTCCACCGAGATTATTATAATTTACCTGAAACCCACGAGATTTTGCCCCAAGAAATCCTGAACAGCTTACAGCACCGCAGAGGCAACGAACCTTGGCACCGCCATACCATTCAAAATTGTAATCATATCCCAATTCGGTTCCCTTCAATATATCTTCTTTTGCAAATATTCCAACCCTAATTTCCCCCAACACATTCCATTTCCTCGTCTCACAATTCGGTTGGCTGCAAACATTCAAAAATAAATAAATAGTGAGTATCAACTTCACGCACAAAAAAATATCTATACAAATATATTGTCTCAACTTAAACTTCTGTCTCAAGTGGCTAACCATGAATGGTTAATAAACCTAGCAAGGCTTCCCTTTTTAGTAGCATCAATAGATTCAGAACCATTGAGAGAAATGATAAATGCATCCTTGAGACCTGCATCAATTAACACAATGTTGAAACTGGTTTTCAAATCAAAATAATATAGACATGCAATTAACAAATTTATGCTCTACCCTGAGTTTCATAAGCATGGGATCTTCGCTTTGCTTCTTTCCAGGAGATAACTTCTCCACAGTATTCAATAATAAACTGTCCTGCCTGAATTGGATAAAATGAATAAATTTTTTAAGACAAATGAAAATTTATAAATCTACTCCACTGAATGCTTTTATAACATTTATAAGCTCAGGCACACACAAAGTCATGAAAATACAAAATACCAGTTACTCATCAACATACATATAACACTAATTTCTCCAGAGATACACTGAGCAAGGAAAAAAATGTCACGATTTTGCACATAAACAAAGGAGACTCTTACGAGCGTGTTAGGATCTAGGTTTATGTTGACAAATTACTATACTAATATATGTTAAAATGAGGGGTGTATACATTGCAAATTGTTTAAGTACTGAGTCAACTTCAAGAAGACTTGCTCGAGTGATGAGCGAGTCCTGAAGTCGGTCAAGCAACTCTTCAAAGTCAGGCTGAAACTTTTCTTGAGTGAGTTTGCAGAATTTACTGTTGATCTTTCCTAAATACATAACCTAAGCCTTAACTTAAATATAAATACCCCTCACTGCACAGTGAGAGAGATAGCCGCTCTAAGACCATTGAGAGAGCCTTAACTCCCTTAAGCATAAACTGTCAGAAAACCTCTTCCTGTGAGTTTCCCTCAAACCACTGTCAGCCTTCATGCCTCTATCTGTTTGGTAGTATCCCTCCGGAGGGTTCTTTGGAGTGCAGAGTTCTGGATTGTAACAACTATTTCTTCTACAGTGGAAAGATTTCCTGTGGGGTTGGTTACACTTTGCTTGGTTTTTGTTTTAAAGAGTTCTTTAAAAGTTCCACTTGGTCACCAAAGCCTATGAATTCTTTTTATTATTTTGGATTGAGGTGATTATTACTATGAGTGATATTTGTCAAACTATTAGTTCGAAGTATCAGCAATAATAAATCCATTGCTTAGCTTCGATGGGGTCAATCTAGAATTTTTCAGAGCTAATGAAATAATTTTAGAATAGCAAATAAACCGTAACTGATACATTTATATGATTGCAGAAGTTCATAAAAGGTCTGTAAACTATTACCTTTATATCCTTATCAGCTAGAAGTCCCCACCCTCGGCCTTGAGTTTTAAACAACTTTGTTTCAGCATATGCACATTTCTGAAATCTCTGTTAAAGGGAACATATAAGACATCAAAAAGAGTGAAACATCAATTCCAATATATTTAAACAGGAAACTCAAATGCTCATCAAACTTTCTAAAAGTTAATTTAAAAACAACACTTTCCGAAGTTTGCAAGAAAAACATATTATAATTTATAAGAATTCCTATTGCATAGCATAAAGTATACGAGACAAAAGAATAACACACGTGCACATTTGTGGTTGTTTCTACTGGAGTATATGTTATGTGTGAATACAAACCCACGCATTTTATTCCAAAACAATTTCAAGAAAGTTTCTATGTGGCCCAGGTGTAATAATCATCTTGTGTTATATCATTAACATTCAAGGAATTAGTTTCAATTATATTACATGTCATTAAGAAGGGGAAATATCAAGAGAAATAAATTTTTGAGAATATATATTTATTTAATTAATGTCTTAAGAATTAAACATATTGCTTTAGTGAATTCAGAATATTTTAATGATTTTGGCTAACTTAATTGGACGATTCTCTTTTATATTCTTGATTGTATGTCTTACTAAAACTTGCTTTTCTTGGATTCACATGAATACTTTTCCTTTCCTCCAATGAACACAAACTACCATCAATGAATATAGAGTATTGGGTTTGACCACCATCTCTGTAATTTGACAATCAGTTTGGATTCACACGTTGTAAAATGACGTGGATACACAACTATCAATGTCACTTTAAACATTATAGGATTAAAAAGGTTCTAACTTCATGCTAAATTAAATAATAAGGGCTTTAAGTGCAATTAATATCTACAAAATTAAAGTGCTAAATGTATTTGAAAAAGAAATGTGAAGCTTTGCTTGCCTCTTTTATTTTAATCTACATGACCTCATATCTTATTTTCTAACTTTTAGACAAGACTTTAATTCAAAAGAGGAGAGTTTAAATATACCATGTGTACATTTGAAACCACTCCTAAAGAATAACTAACACTTCATTTATTTCAGCAGAAAAAATTTCCTGCATTTGCCAGTATTTGGTATAGTAGAAAACTTTGGCCAAAGGAAAACTTGTAGCCTGGTCAGCTAAAACCAATGAATCTTCCTTAAAACAATAGCAACCAAAGCTAAAATATTTTTCACCTTGAGATGTTGAACTATTTTTTATTGTGATGAAGATGGTTTAAATGTTTAACTATTTTATATGGTTGATTTTTTTTTTTTAATATTTATAAACTAGTAAAGATGTATTAATATGTTGTGAATGAAAGTTTTTATTTATTCATAAGCTTTGATGTCCAAACTCCCCTGTAATAAGTGGGGCCTAATATACAAGCTTTTATGTGAAGTTGCCTATAACTATGTATTGCAACAATCAAGCAGAAATTCATGTTGCCTTATCCCATGTTCCATGACCAAACCAAGCATATAGAGGTAAATTGTCACCTTGTTTGAGAGAGAATGGAATGTGGTGTAATTGCTACCCCAGATATTTCTATATGAATCCAAATGGCTGATATGTTTACCAAAGCATTATTTAAGACTGGTTTGAATTTATTATGTAACAAGTTAGGTTGTATGATATATGCATCACAGCTTGAGGGAGGACTTATGAGTTTGTATTGAGTCGGGCAAATAGTAATATCATTGTAATCACCCACATATATAAATAATAATGTGAATTAGGGCAATCTACTTAACAAACCATAAACTCAATTTCTGAAAGCAACAAGGATAGGCATCCTAAAAGAGGAATGAAATAAGCAGGAAGAGAAGCAAACGTACTTTTGGGAGAGAAACTCTTCCGCCACTTGAGAGATTCAACATTTTCCACCCTACAAGCCTTCTACCCATCCTTTCTATATGATGGTATTCCACACTGCTCAAGCTTTGTAAGATGGACCCCAAATGGCAATTCCAAATACTACATAGGTAGAGTAGAAAACTTGCATCCCAGTATTGAGGATAGTTCATATGCATCCACAACTTCTCCCACAAGCACCAGCTTGCTTTACCCAAAATGAATCTCAAGCCCGATATTGCTTTAAAACATCGAAGGACACATCTGAGATAGCAACATCTTCTTACAAATTGGAAAGTTTCTTCCAATGCATGCTACTTCTAGGCAAAATTAAGTGCGGAAACTTAGATTTCTATCTTTCTTCTTATTAGAATAATGATTAAATAATTAAATTCACAATTTCCTAACAATTTAAGATTTTGGGAGAGGGGGTAATTTATCGTGGTATCAAAGCAAGTGGTCCTAAGTTTGAAACCTATCTCCACTCTATCTCCCATTTAAAAAGTTAAAAATATCACATGTTAGGCCACACTTATTAGTTCTTATAGGGGAGTTTGGACTCCACGAGATGGGGAAGTGTTAGGAAAATGTTTAATTCACCTCATTATAGGAGAGTCTAGGCTCACACATAAGGAGGAATGTTAGAATAATGGTTAAATAATCAAACTCATCATTTTCTAACAGCTTGATCTTTTAGGACAAGTGGTAATTTATCATTTCTTTTTTTTTTTTATAAGTATTATTGATATCAAAAAAGGGACACCCTAGTACACAAGGAGTGTACAGGGGTCAACAAATCAAGCACAAAAATTACAAGAATCAAGAAAATCAAGAGAGTGATTGGTTTCGCAAACCAGACAACCAATCCAGTAAAGTTCTAAAGAAAAATAACTTGAGGTCTAGTATAGATCTCTCGTTATTTTCAAAACACCTACTATTTCTTTCCTCCCAAAACCACCACATTAAACAATGGGGAACAATTGTCCATATATGCTCATTTTGATAACGACCAAACCGGCCTTGCCAACAAGCTAGGAGCCCCACAACTGACTGTGACATAACCCAACTTACTCCAAATAAACCCAAAACCATAGACCACAAATCCATAGCAACCAGACAATGAAGGAAGAGATGGTCAACCAAATCACCATTACACTAGCACATATAACGCCAATCCAATATCCAAACATTCCTTTTTCTTAAATAGTCAATTGTCAAGCATTTTCCCAAAGCAGCAATCCACACAAAGAAAGCCACCCGAGAAGGGATCTTCTGCTTCCAAAAGCTTTTCCAGGGAAAAAAAAAAATCATTAGAGCCCACTAGAAGACTATAATAATTTTTAACCATGAACCCCTTATTTCTATCTGGTTTTCAACTCATCTCTTATCCTCCCCAAACCCCCTTACTGAAAAGCCATATATAGTATCCATGAAACTCAACACAGGACACAGCCTCCAAATCCAAAACATGAAAGGCCCTAAAGAAACTTACATCCCAAAAAAGGACCCCATTAGTGAACTTCATAAGCTCAGCCACACTTGCCTTTTGATCTCTGCAAAATCTAAACAATTTAGGATGGCTGACAGCAAGAAGTGTCTCCCCACACCAACGGTCTAGCCAAAATTTCATCCTCGACCGATCACCAATATCATACGAAATATAACGAGAAAAAGAAGGTCATCCCCGACTGATATTTTTACACAAACCAACACCATATGGACCAGAAACTGGACTGAAGCCACGCCATCTACATCCATATTTCACCTCTATCACTTGCCTCCAAAGGGCATCCCTTTCAAGCCCAAATCTCCATAGCCACTTTCCAAGCAAAACTTCATTAAAAAACCCTACTTTCCTTATCCCCAAGACACCTAAAGAAAGAGGAGTACAAACAATAGCCCATTTAACCAGGTGAAATTTGGGTTCATCCCCTAACCCACCCTATAAGAAATTCCGCTAAAGTTTTGCAATTCAGTTAACCACAACAGTAGGGATCATTAATAAATATAGAAAATAAGTACGTAAATTTGATAGAGTGCTTTTAATTAAAGTGACTCTACCTCCATTTGAGAGATCAGAGAAGGAATATCCAAATTATCTTAGGACAATCAAAGAGGAGGCAAAGGAAAAAGGAAATGATGTACATGATGTTGCTTAGGGATTGAATGATGTGGATTGGGAAATTTCTTAAAATTTTTTATGATGCAACCTTACGGTTTTCGAGTGCTAATTATGTCACTAGCAATTCTTTTTTTCTTTTTTTTGGAGTTCATGTCAATTCATGACACAATTGACTTAAGGAGTATGAAAAAGAAGGCTATTTGTTGAAAAAAATGGTAGAGTACATGAAGTCCAAATTTGATAAGTATTGAGGAAACTTTGATGATATGAATCATTTGTTGTATGTTGGGTTGCTTCTTGATCCTCGATACAAATTGCGGTATCTTGAATATCGTTTTGACACTTTGTATGAGTAGCAAAAGGCTACTGATATGGCAGATAGAGTAAAAGATGTATTATTGAGTTTTTACGACGCTTATACTCAAAATCCATTGGGGAGTAGTCCTGCTGCTGCTGTTGCACAAGCACAAGTTCAAAAACCAAGTGGATCAATGAGGAGAGATGATTATAGTGTGGTTGTGGATGTGAGGGCAATGAGGATGATGGGATTTAAGAAGCACTTGAAAGTTATTGATTCTTCAAATAACAAATCAGAGGTTGATAAATACTTAGCATAGATTTTGAAGATGTCTTTGGCTACAAATTGTGATATATCTGTTGACAGTTTGTATTTTAATTAATATAGGTTATGTATTGGTTATTCATTAATCTTGTTTGTAAGGAATGGGTATGTGTATGGTATTTTTTATTTGAGATATGTACTATTGTGGTTGTATTTTAATGAATAATAGAAGCAGGTTATGTAAGATTTTTTTTTTTGGGAACAAAAGCAGGTTATGTAAATCAAGTGGATCAATGAAGAGAGACGATTCTAGTGTGGTTGTGGATGTGAGGGCAATGAGGATGATGGGATTTAAGAAGCACTTGAAAGGTATTGATTCTTTAGATAACAAATCAGAGGCTGATAAATACTTAGGGTCCGTTTGGATTGAACTTATTGTTGCTGAAACTGAAAACTGAAAACACTGTAGCAAAATAATTTTTAAACATGTAAATAGTACTGTGGGACCCATTTTTAATATTTTTTTATTGCGTGAACAGTAATGAACAGTGCATGAACAGTAATTTTGTCTCTGCACAGTGATTTTACTGTTCATGCGCAAAAAAAAAAAAAATCTGAAAACACAGCTGTGAAAACGCCGGATTCAGCTGAATCCAAACGCTCACTTAGTAGAGATTTTGAAGATGTCTTTGGCTACAAATTGTGATATATACTGTTGACCGTTTGTATTTTAATAAATATAGGTCATGTATTGGTTATTCATTAATCTTGTTTGTAAGGAATGGGTATGTGTATGGTATTTTTTATTTGGGATATGTACTGTTGTGGTTGTATTTTAATGAATAATAGAAGCAGATTATGTATTTTTTTTTTTTTTTTTTTTTAGCAAAAGCAAGTTATGTAAGATTAATTTCAAAAAGAAGCAGGTTATGAAATAGAAGCAGGTTGTGAAAAATTAATTTGTAATAAATTTGAAATGGAAGCAGATTAGAAGCAGATCCTGGTTCAGGACCTTCAGGTTGTATTTTAATGAAAAGCAGGTTATGAATAATTTCAAAAGGGCCAAAACATGTTTCTAAAGGACAAAATTTAGCTACAAATTTGGCTGTAGCCTTACTCAATATCTTTTTATTGGAGGTGAATTTTTACAAATCTACCATTGGATTACATTTTCTTCTTATAACCTCCATACTTGCAAAATTTTTAGAAAATTAAAGATTAATAGCTACATCATCAATTAATTATTTAAATTGCAAGTTTTTGTAGTTTAAAATTATTCATAAAAAATAAAATCTAAAAGATCTCATAGTAAATAATATCCGATTGATACAAAATTTGACATGTGTATTAAGAGTGTAAAGAACATGCAATTTAACGGATTAAATTTTCAAAATATGAAGTAATATTAATGATATTGAGTAATGTTAATGATATTGAGTAAGGTTGTAGCCTTTGACTACAACAAATTTTGTAACTAAACTTTGTCCTTCTAAAAAATGCCCAATAACAAAAAGGCTTAATACTACAATTTTTTGAAAAAGAAAACCAAGGCCCAACTGGCCCAAACAATTTTTTATTTTTTAAAAATTATGGGCAAAAACCGAAAACCGACCAAAACTAATATACCCTGAAACCGATTGATTTTCAACCATTTCAGCCAGTTTCAGTTGAGATTTTTAAAAACTGACCAATTTGGTTCAGTCCAAAAAACACTCAAAACCGACCGAACCAAACCAATTACACCCCTACTTTCTTGCCTCCACCACGATCTCTCCAATCACCCTCCGCCACAGCCAACAGAAAAGATTTGGGATTTTTCTGTCAGAACTTCTGCACTACCAATGGTTTCAACACAGAATGTGATGGCGGTTTGGGCTGCAAGTGTCTTAGGAGCAATAGCCTTTTGTAGATGAAATCCAAACCCCCTCCAACCACTACCCAATTTTCCTTCCGGCACCACAATGACACCACGATGAAGCCTTTCCAACAGCCATGAACAAGTTCTGAGATCATTACAAAACTGCCATGTGCATTGGCGCCCAATTGCAGAATAAAAACTTTATCACCATTAAAGATTCATGCAAAACTTCCAGGAGTTGCATTGGACATGAGATCCTCCACAATAGTTAACAAGCGTTTTGCACTCTCTTTTCCCATGAACACTGACTGAAGAGAATCCCTGTATCTCTCATATAAACGTAACATGTAAAAAGCACCTCCCTCCTCAACTGAAAATTCGAAAGTTTTTGACTCAACAAAAAAGAAAATGAACCTCCCATGACAACAGAGAAAAAAACCAAAAACTTTGTGACTAATCCGAGTTAGCCAAGCCTCTAAGTTGTAGATGATGATTCTGACTCATCCCTGAGACTCTAGAAATCTAATCAAACAATACTTTCAATCAATAATGAAAAAAAAGAAACTAAAAAGAAGTTTACTGAGAGTATTGACTGTCCTATCATTTCTAAGGCCTGGTGCTGATCTAGACAACCTAGGTTTTTTATCTTTTTATGTTCTTTTTGTTTCCCATACACATTCCCCTTTGAAAGTTCATTGTTCTGCGTTGGCAGGACCATATCCAAGCAAGCCCACCCAGAACCTGAACACAACTAGGTAATGAACCTTTTATTCATTCGTACACGTATATTTATATATAAAAAAGAAATGTGTAAAATGTACGTATTTATGTTTATATGTATATAACTTTTCTTGCTATATTTATGGTAGATAATGAATTTTTCTAATACATAGATAACACCTAGAACTATAAAAAAAAAAAATACACAAAAAATAAGAATGAAATTTCATATTCGCAACAAAATTATATGAAATGGCAAATACAAATTCCTCCAAAAAATTAAACAGTCAACTCAAGATTCCAATCAAATTAGTTGAAATTCATAATATGAAACTAAGGGCATGACTGCAACAAAAAGATTAATGAACGTTTAGAAATGGACATAAAAGAATAAAAGTAAGTGGTAAGGATGCAAACACAGACAGAGAGGAGCAGGAAATCCCATAATTTACCTGATTCTTGCAGTAAACACCACAAGGGCAGTAATTAGGAGTGCATTCTGTGCTGGTTAGTACATTCAAGCACCTCTCCCCACATGCACTATCAGGATCATTGGCATTATATTTGCATTCGCAGATGGCAATATCTTCCTCCTTTTGCTTCTTGTGCCTAGAAACAAGCAGAAAAAAAGTCAATATCGAAAAAGGATTTATACAGGCAAGTCATTAGATAATTATTTGAATTCTAAATCCTCTTTTTCAATAAGATATCTTTACTTATAGAAAAAATCATTTGAATAATAAATACTTATATATATATATATATATATATATGTGTGGGTCAAGTTACACCTGGGAGTCCCCTACTCTGTTTTTGCATAGCAAGTTTTTATTAGTGTTAGTGGCTTAGGAGACTTGTAATAGGTGGCGTCTGTTATGTTTCTTGATGTGTTTTGATAAAATTTATGCTTGCTTAACAAAAAGAATCTAAAAAATCTTATCAAAAATTTTTTCTACAAAATCCATTTAGAGTAGAAGTATGGGGAAGGACACCATATGCTCTGTTTGGACTACATCAAAAGACTAAGTACCCATTTAGCATCCCTTTCAAAAATGCACCTTTTTTGTTTTTTGATAAGTAATGGAAAATAGATTCTCTAAAAAATAGTCACCCAAGCATATGGGGACTCTAAAATTAATCACGTAAATTACATGAATCAATCAAGAATAAAACACAACGACTAACCATACAAAATTGACATCTAATCTAGCAAAGTTATAAGAAAAATAATTTGAGATTAGGAATAGTTTTCGCTGTATCTTCGAAGCTCCAATTGTTCCTCTCCCTTCATAAACACCACATCAAGCATTGTGGGGCAACCATCCACAAATGCCCATTCCAGACAATGACCATACCAACAAGCTAGCACCTCCACTGCAGTCTTCAGCATGACCCAACAAACTCCAAATAAACCCAATGCCACAGACCACATTTATGTAGCAATAGGAAAATGAATTAGTAGATGGTCCGCTGATTCACCATTGTGTTTACGCATATAACACCTGTTAAAGTGTTGGGTTTATGTTGATGTAATGGCCTAAGAGGCCCAATAATGTTGTAAGTCCATATTGAGCTAACCCTAACTTCTATTCTCTATATATACCCGATTAAGAGTTCACTGCTAAGTTGCACCGACACGGACATGGACACGGCCACACGGGTACGGATACAACATGGGTACGGTTACGAGGGTACGGCTATTTTTGAAAAATAAGGGTACGACACAGCGTGGGTACAGCAATTAAATAATTAATTAAATTTTATATTTAGGCATATTTTTTAATATTTTTAGACATAAATACGTTTATGTCTAGAATTTAAATTACGTAAGAACTACAAATAAGTAAACTAACACCCAAAGTAGTACAATTATACACATAAAATGTTTAGAGTACAAACCAAAAGTTTAAATAGGCTACATTCAAATACTAATACTAATACTAAAAATAATAGTCAAAATAATAATATAAATTATTTTCATTTGGACCAATGGCATATCAATGACATCATGGCACTGACATATGGTACTCAATAGTTAAAATTTGAAATTGAAAGTTTGAAAGTGACTTTCACGTGGGGTTGGCAGAAGACACACAAAACAAAGAGGAAATATAAAAAAGTATTAGAAACATTAAAATGAACTAGACTTGAAGACAAAAGGCATCTAGGTGAGAGAGTGAAGAAAAAGAAAACCAAAAAGAAGCTGAAGAAGAAGAAGAAGGAGAGAGGAGAAGCTCGCCAAAACCTAAGCTAACTGGCAACATAAAGGCGAAATGGTGGTGGCAACGTCAATGTGTCGGAGCCGTGTCAACGCCAT
Organism: Quercus glauca; assembly: GCA_023736055.1. Classification (NCBI taxonomy): domain Eukaryota; kingdom Viridiplantae; phylum Streptophyta; class Magnoliopsida; order Fagales; family Fagaceae; genus Quercus; species Quercus glauca. The sequence goes on along the minus strand of CM043316.1, from coordinate 61,872,902 downwards.
GTCGGAGAAGTGAGAAAAAAAAAAAAAAAAAAAAAAGGGGACACCGGAGTCCCGCAAGTCTTACCGGTACTTTGCCAAAAATGGCATGTCAGTGCAACCTAGATTCACTGTAATCAATGACTTTGAGTACACAATAAAGATGTAGCAACTAGGGCTTTATTCTATGGATGTAAGCTGTTGGCCAAACCACGTAATCTCTTGTGTTCTTCTCTCTTTCTTGCTTCAGCTTCTCTATATTATTTTATTCTCATCTTTAACATGGTATCAAAGTGAGAGGTCCTGAATTTGATCTCTGTCTCCACCACTCTACCCCCTATTTAAATTCCCACGTGTTGGGACTCACCTATTAAAAATGTAATTTTGACCCACACGTGAGAGAGAGTGTTAGAAGTATGTGGTTAAATGATTAGATTTCCTATATTCCAATAGCCTAAGCTTTTAGGACAATCGGTAATTTAACATAATATCAGAGTCAATGGTTGTCAGTAGTTGTTAGCTTGTGCAACCTTCATATCTAAGTTTGTTGGTTGTTCTCAGTAGTTGTTGATTGGTTGCTGCTGTTGTGGTTATGGTTGTTGGTGATTGTAGTTGTTGGTTTTTGTTTTCCACAGATTGGTTGTTGTTGCTGCTAGTTTTTTTTTTTTTTTTTTTTTGATAGGTATTTAAAGATTTATTTCATAAAAAGGACATCATGTTCAGGATGGTGAACACTCAGAACTTAAAACGAATACAAGTAACTCAAGAAGAGATACAAATAGAAATTCAGAAATAAAAATACATTGTGTAAAGGACAAAATTTAGCTACAAAATTAATTGAAGCCTTAGGCTACAAACTCACTCAATATCTTTTTATTAGAGATGAATTTTGATAAATCCACCATTGGATTGCATCTTCTTCTTATATCCTCCATGTTTGCAAAATTTCAAGAAAATTAAATATCAATAGCTATGTCATCAATAAATTTTTAAATTGCAAGTTTTTGTAATTTAAAATTATGCATAAAATATAAGATTATAGATTATATAGTAAATGATATCCAATTGACACAAAAATCGACATGTGCATTAAGAGCGTAAAGAACATGCAATTCAACGGTTAAATTTTCAAAATATGCAATAATATTTATTTTATTAAGTGAGTTTGTAGCCTAAAGTTATAACCAATTTTGTAGATAAACTTTGTCCTTGTGTAAAACCCCAAATTCTACCCCACTGAAGAAAAAAAAAAAAAAAAAATCTAGTATAGGCTTCAAAATATCTATTGATCTCGCAATATCCTTAAAAGTACAATTATTACACTCCCACCAAATTAACCACATCAAACAAGCTGAAACCATATTCCAAATACTAGAGGAATGCTTACCTGGCCAATTCCACTAGCCAAAAATAAGGGAGGCTACTGTCTTCGACATCACCCACTGGATTACAAATATCAAAAAAACTTCACTCCACAAGGCATAAGCAAACTTACAATGGAGTAGAAGATGATCCACAGTTTCCTCATCACAATGGCACATGCAACACCAATTAACCAGTGGTAAACGCCTAAGAACAGATTATCAATGGTAAGAATACTACCCCTAGCTGCTAGTTGTTGTTGTTGTTCTTGGCTTGTTGTCTTGTTGCCGTCACTGGTGGTTGTTGCCAATTGCTTTCGTTGGTGTTATGGATCCAACCTATAGACACAAATCTGACCACAACCCAACTTGGTAGATCTCGGTGGTTGGCCTCTATTTTTGTTATCGCCGGCATGTTCTAGAGCCGCCAATGTTGGTTGTTGGTCGGAGTAGATATGGAAATCCCTTATTTGCCTGTTTGGTGGATTTTTGTTGTTTGGTTATAGGTTTTGGCTATCCCTCACCCATGATAAGGGTAACCTAACCCCTATAAAACTTATGTTTGGTTTTGTTTGATAATTGAACAACTTCAGCCGATTCATCTCGTTTTTTTTTTTTTTTTTTTGACGATACAGCTTCAATTTTGGCCCGTTCACTTCGTTTTCAACCTCCTCGAGCAAGTTGGTAGTTGTGTGTTACAAGCTGGATCTATATGCTCTAACTTGAGGGGGAGTGTTAAAGTGTTGGATTTATGTTGATGTAATGGCCTAAGAGGCCTAATTATGTTGTAAGCCCATATTGGGCTAACCCTAGCTTCCATTCTCTATATATACCCTATTAAGGGTTCATTGTAATCGTTGACATTGAGTATACAATAAAGATGTAGCCACTAAGGCTTTATTGTGTGGATGTAACCCGTTGGCATAACCACGTAATCCCCTGTGTTCTCCTTTCTCTCTTGCTTCCGCTTCTCTATATTATTTTATTCTCATCTTTAACAACACCAATCCAAAAGCCAAACATTTTTTCTTCGTAAATTTTCAATCGTCAAAATTTTCCACAAAACTACCGTCCAAACAAAGAAAGCAACTCTAAAAGGAATCTTGGGTTTCCATGTACTTTTCCAAGGAAAAGATTGGTCCAAGTAAAACCCAATAGTAACCACTTACTATAAATCTCTTTTTCTTCTATGGTCTCCAACACAGTTTATCCTCCCCACTTCCTTTTACTGATGCCCATAGATCACATCCATGAAATTTGACAAAGTCTCCAACTCCTAATCCCGTACCACTCAATTGAAATTTACATCCCAATGATGGATACCATTAGTGCATTGCATAAGATCTGCCACACTTGTCTCCTTGTCATGGAAAATCCTAAATAACTTAGGAAAGCACATAGCAAGAGAGTTTTCCTCCACACCATCAATCTTGCCAAAATTTGACTCCAGAACCATCCCTTATATCATACTGGAGATAGCCGAACAGAGTAGGCCAGCCCCTTTAAATAAAATTCCATAAACTCATCCCATATGAACTAGACACCATGTTGGAGCACCAGCCTCTCTAGACACAACCATACTTCATCTTGCAGGTGCTTCCCAGGCCATAACACATCTTTCTCAAGTCCAAACCTCCACAACCACTTCCCCAATAATGCTTCATTAAGCGCCTTAAACTCCTAATAGCCAATCCACCAAATCCCAATTAACCAAATGAAATTTGGTCTCATTCCCTAACCCTTCCCATAAGAAATTTTGCTAAAGCTGCTCAATCCAATTAGCCACATCAGCAAGAATAGGGAATATAGAGAGGAAATAGGTAGGCAAATTGAATTGAGTACATTGAAGAAGAGAGACTCTACCTCGCTTCGACATGTATAGTCGTTTCCAACCTACTAGTCTATTTTCCACCTTTTCTAAAATTGGATTCCATATTGCCTTCTCCTTGAATATAGCACCTAAGGGGAGGCCTAAATATTTCATAGAAAGTGATCTAAATTTACAGCCTAAAACATCCACCAACAGGTCTATATTAGGAACCTCACCCACAAGTACCAATTCAAACTTGGAACAATTTAATTAAACCTGACACTGCCTCAAACCAAAGAAGCACCAATCAAATAACCAATAGCTGATCAAGATCAACGTCACAGAGGAGCAAAGTATCATCAACAAAGAGTAGATGAGATATCATCAAAGTATTCCCCTCCAAAGTACCTACCCTGAAACCTAACAGACGACCTTCACGTAAAGCTTTATCCAACATTCTACTAAAGACATCCATGACTAAGGCAAACAGAAAAGGAAACAAATGATCACCTTGTCTTAATTCCTTGGAATTCCAAAAAAAAAAACAAGGAAAGCCATTAATAAGGGTGGAGAATCAAACTGTAGAAAAAAAAAATAGTCAAATGCCTTCTCCACATCCAACTTACATAATAATCTAGGCAAACCAATCTTCATCAAGGCATTCATTAACAATTAACACAAAGTCAAAAATCTGCCTGTCCAAGACAAAAGCATTTTGAGATGCTAAGATGATGGCTCCAAGCACCACTCGTAACTGATTAGCTAGTACCTTTGCAATAATTTTATGAACATCCCCAATCAGACTTATAGGACGAAAATCCATCAGCTCCACTGCCTCAGATTTTTTTGGAATGAGAGTAAATAAGGTTGCATTTAAGCTCTTTTCTTACTAACCTTCGTCATAGAAGTACTGAAACACTACCATAAGATCAGATTTGATAACATCCCAAAAAGTCTGAAAAAAAAAAACACCATTGGGAAACCGCCAGGCTAGGGACCTTATCTCCATTATAATCCCTACTGACTCCATGGATCTCTGCTTCCTCAAAAGGACTCTCCAACCACCCAGCCTTATCCTCTGATATCCTGGGAAACTCCAAGACATCTGGAAAGGCATATTGACCCACTGCTTAGTATATAAGGACTTATAAAATTGAATGATGCTCTCAACAATCCTTTCCTGATTGGAAGATAACACCCCATCAACCAATAGACTCTCAATGCTTCTTCTATTAGAATTGGCCATACAAAGAAATAATTTTGTATTATTGTCCCCCTCCCTCAGCCAAAGGACCCTAGACTTTTGTCTCCAACTGATTTCTTCTAGCAACATGGTCTTCTCGATTTCAATGCAAAGCTTGTCCTTTTCTAATTTCTCCACACCAAATCTAAACAGGATTCGACCCTTATGATGCTTTCCACCCTCCAAAAGATCTTCAAGAATTTTAGGAAACCTTCTTTGGATGGTATTAGGAAAGTGCTCCTCCCAATGATGCGAAAAACCTATCTATTCTCAACCCTAAAGAAGAATTAAACCATGTGGATTGGCCACCCTCTAAGGGAATGTCTACTAAACCGTGCATGGAAATGAAATTAGAAAAGTCATGCATAGCCTGAGAAAAATATTCACGCTCCAACCTCTCTGATGGGAATTGAAATACGTTAAAATCTCCTCCCACACACCTCAGTATATTCCACAAACTATAAATCCTTGCCAATTTCCCCCATAACAACTCTAGTTCCCTGTCCAAATTAGGATTATAAACCCCAACGAAAGCCCACTCAAAATGATCTTCCACATTTTTAAATCAACAAGATACTGGAAAATCGCCCGCTACTTTCTCCACTTTTTCTACTACTTGTCTGTCCCATATGATCAAAATTCCACCTAAAGCACCCTCCCAAACCCAAGTACAACCAATTGGCAACCCCATAAACTTCTCACTAGACCTCTGATAATACACTCCAATTCAATCTCTTGCAAACAGATGATATATGCCCTCCAAGATCGGATCAGATTCCATATTTGGAGTCCCTTATCCCTCTCACTCAAGCCTCTAACATTCCAAGATAAAATTGGTGAACAATCAAAGCCCTATCCCTACCGCTAGTTCGACTCTGTAGAGGAAGCATAGTAGTTAATAGAGCTGAAAAGGTTTCTCAATTCCCTTAGCCCTCGTACCCTAGCCCTAGTAACTTGCTTCTAGGCACTCTCCTCAGCTGCTCTCTGTTTTATCTTAGCTTCAATGTACAGTTGTTTTAAGCCTCACTTTTATCAATGTACAGCTTTTTTAAACATCCAATTTTCAAAAAGCTAAAAAAAAAAAATTGTACTAAATGGACATTTAGACTAAAGACTATGATAATTGTTCGAAAAGGAACCACAGTAATGCTTCCGTAATTGACAAGCTTCATTTAAACTAGACACGTGACTTAATGAAGGAATTGCTAACTTGAGTTTGGCCAAGAACAAGTTACCCAAACGAAAATGCATTTAGGGAGAAGAGATGGTAGCACTCCATACTAATGAAATGAGGGAGAAGGAGCTATCAGCTTTGACGCAACACATATCCCTAAAATGCATGGAATCACTCGCAACCATGATGCTACACAGATCTTTTAGGTGGGAGCAGAAATTACATTTTGAAAATCCAAATAGAGGTAGAAAGGTTAAAGGAGACAATTCACCAAGAAAGAACTAGTCATAGGTAGAGATCAAATAAAATCATCCACACTAACAAGTGACCCAAACGAAAATGCATTTAGGGAGAAGAGATGGTAGCACTCCATACTAATGAAATGAGGGAGAAAGAGCTATCAGCTTTGACGCAACACGTATCCCTAAAATGCATGGAATCACTCACAACCATGATGCTACACAGATCTTTTAGGTGGGAACAGAAATTACATTTTGAAAATCCAAATAGAGATAGAAAGGTTAAAGGAGACAATTCACCAAGAAAGAACTAGCTATGGGTAGAGATCAAATAAAATCATCCACTCTAAACTCGCACCATGGAACTTATAACATCAAGTTTTGAATCATCTTTGTACCATACTTCTCTTGAAAGCTCCAAGGTATTAGATTTTTTTTCCCCTCCAGGATAAGTACAAATTTTATTTCTAAAGGATGTGTGATGATGCCATGGAAGATTAATTTGCTATTACGTTGCAAATTCGCCTATTCAAGAATTATTTTATTGGCTCATCTTGTGAAGTCCAATTAAAGTGAAAGTCATTTCATTTTAATATTCTGAGTCTTTTAGGATTAAAAAAAGTTTTTAATTTGGTTTTGTTTTATTAGTTATGGTCAATTTTATATTCAGGGGCAAATCTGTAAATTCTACAATTCCTACAAATTAAAGAGTTTTGGTAATTTAGTTGAGTCTAGGATCTTCTAAGGTATTCCAAGTATCTTAGGTTTATTTTATGTGGGTCCAAGTTAGATATTTATTAGGTTTTTTTTTACTAGTCAAACTAGTAGTCCTATTACTAGTAGGAATCCTATTACTATTAGTACAAGAGTCTTTATAATATACTGTGCTCAATGTATTCAAAAGGTAGATTGAGTTGATTAATAAAATTGAGTGTTTTAAGCAATAGGCACATTGGCCTTTGTTGGTTCATTCTCCTTCTCTTTTCTTTCTTTCTTCTCTTCTTCCGTTCTAAAGTTACTGTTCACACAGCCCTTAAACAGCCCTATCTTCTCTCTAATTATTCTTCTTTCCTAACCCTAAACCCACCATGAACAAACTTAGACAAATTCAGTAATTTGTCCTACATCAAGGTGCAACCCTAGTACATAGAAAATATATAAAAATAAATAAAGCCCTGAGAAAACACTCATATTTGTTTCAAATCATTACTGGATATATATATATATATATATATTTGGAGGGAACGTTGTCGGCGGACTTTTGACGACATGGACAGATCTGATGACTAGCTACTTGCTTCATTTAGCGGTTCTCTTTTTGATTGGTCTTAGGCTTGGGGACTCGCATCTAGTGATTTTTATCCTTGTGTTCCTTAGCGCTCTCTTTGTAATTAATTTTCTTTTTTTTTTTTTGTTTTTCTCTTTTATGTACTCTTTGGTTTGCTTGATGCTTTTCCTGCATGAAGTAGTTTTTAGAATATATAACTTTCTTACTTATCAAAAAATAAAAATTATATATATATAAATTCTTTACTTTCATGTTATCCTCACAAGCGAAGCATCAGACATATAGAGATATTTGTGCTTCACTTGTGAAGAGATAACCTGTAAGAAAAGAATTGGTCAACGAGATATTTTCAACAAAGAAAAACTTTAAGAGAAAAAGAGCGTAGATAACAACAATGACCAAAACAAAATGATTGAGAAATCTTACTTTCGGTATGAGAAATCATTTTGATTGATATGTATGTATTCTGGTAGTTCTTCAATCTGTTGATCCTTCATACAAAGCATTGTCATGTTACACATAATTTCTCAAAATATGCTATGAATAAAAAGAAAATTTAATATCTTGTGAAGTTAATTTAAGAGAGCACGAATGATAATAACATAAATAAAAAGATGTACAGAGAAATCATTTTGATTGATATGTATGTATTCTGGTAGTTCTTCAATCCGTTGATCCTTCATACAAAACATTGTCATGTTACACATAATTTCTCAAAATATGCTACAAATAAAAAGAAAAATTAATATCTTGTGAAGTTAATTTCAAGAGCATGAATGATAATAACACAAATAAAAAGATATAAAGACTAACATTAAGTTCAAAGATAGTCACACACAATAGACAATCATCCTTGCTTCCAAGAAATAAAATAGACAACCACCCTTGAATCCCCATAAACAAAAATGTATGAACCTATAACCTAAATTATCTTAACTTATAATCCTGATGTGTATTACCTTGCATACGAAAGGGAACTATGCATACTCCTTACTCATGATCACAGATCCATCTGGTATCTTGACTTCTAGCTTTTGTCATCTGGTCACGGGCGGTTGACCTCCAGTCATGATGGAAGGGTCCAAAAATTTGAGTACTTCCAGTGTCAATCAACAGTTCCACCTAATGCCTTTTAATATGCCCCAAAAGGCTCATTGGTTATAGGATTAGAACTTCCTGTCAGGGTATATAAGGAAATTTCTAGCAACTCCATGGTGTTTTTTACTCCTTCCTGCAGATTTTCCATCCCTTATTCATCCAATTCTTCCAAGTGAACTTCTCGTTTTTCTTCTTGGAATAGCTGCAATTCTTCCATTCAAAACAACTCAGGTTTTGCACAATCCCTTCTCATCACAATAGTAGCATAACCCCTTCTTTCTTATTTCTTCCATTTGAGCTGGAGAAATTTTCATACTGAAATTCTTGGTTTCTTATCAATCTTTGGCAGGCCTACCCCTTATTCAATTAATGGCTTCATTGTCATTCTATTGCTCAGGATATACTCTTCTTGAATCTTGCCCAGCCCAAAAGTTGTGTTCAAGAATGTGAGGTTAAAATTATAACTGCTAATCTCATCTCTCAACTCACTCAAACAACAAATTAGTTTGTGCTTTTCAAATAAGCCTTTCAGCCTATTCGACAAACTCTCAAATTCGACAAACTTTCCATGTGCAACATTAGAATTTTCTTATGGCCAGGAGTATTATAGTAGTTGAAGTATCGATTTGCATTGTATATATAAATAGAAGGATTTTTCCCTCCAAACTTGGAAAATACCAGTTCCATTGCCTTATGATGATGCCTCCATTGCCTGTTGGTGCCTCTATTTCCTCATTGAGTTCTTGACCCCCATTTTGAGTTTCAGTTAGGCATTTTAAGACTCTCTGTAAGATAGTTAATCTGCTGTATTAGCCCTTCTAGGACCTTTTGTTAATAATCTTGCTGTTACTTCATGCAAACAATGGATTCAGTTAACTGAGAAAATTAAGTTCCTTCATCCATTCTAGGTCGATGCTCTGATACCAAATGTAATGTTTAAATTGTAGAATTGTGTCAGGTGAAATCTAATTGATTAAAGGGTTAACTTAGATGAGGTAGTCACCCTTAAAGGAGAAGAGAATGAGAGGAAGTAGAGAGAAGAAGTTTATGATTGGTTTCTTAATGATATTCCTCACTTATGCCAAGTATTAATATAGGCTGGTCCTGAGGTCAGTTGGTTCGTGTAACTAATTTGAATGTAACAACTAACTCATTAACAACTCCTAAACATAATCAACTCCCAACCAACTAAATGTAACAAAGGCTTGACAATGTCATAAACTTTTAATTGCATACACAAACAATTAGAAGTACAATTGAAAATACGCTCTGGTTCACTCCATTTTACTACCGGGCTCTGTTACTTCTTGAAAGTTGAAAGTTGAAACAGACCATCAATGTGTCAAACATGATTCACAAAAGTTTGTGATGGGCAACAGAAATTCCTCAGGGTTCCCCTTCCATGTATGAAAACGCACAATACTATATGCTAAAATTATGCCCATGCCACATTTTCACAAGCTGAACCCGGACAGCTTAAGACTAACAAACTCTCACACAGCATTTTCCAACTGGATTAAGGGGAATAAAAGTTTTTTTTTTTAACTAGAAATAAAATTATTTGAAATTTGAACAGAGTTACAATCATATAATGAAAAGGAGGAACATAAATACCATAACATGAAAATTCTATACAAAATTGTTTGAGAAAATGCAGAACTCCAGGCCCTTCAATGAATGCCTTGCCTGCCACCTGAAAACCAAGAAACACAAATTATTTGAACTTCACATACATCATACACTTTTGCTTATCCAATTAAGGAGAAGATATAGATGAGAGAAATTTTAAATAACATATGATGCTTGCAATTATTTCAAGTTAAAAGAAAATTTTAGTTTGAATAGACAATTGAAAATTTAGCAACAATACAAACAAAACCTGAAAATACATGAATAATGCAGCAGTCATATCCAGCACAAAAATAATACAATTATTATAGGTTTCATAAAATAATCTCAAAAGGAACAATTATAGTCAAAACAAAGCTCAAGTGCCAAGCAATAATCAATTTATACATATACGTGTAAACACACACCAACTAAATTTATTATTAAGTTAAAAAATAAATAAATAAAAATAAAAAATAAAAAATAAAAAACTCTCTCGCTCTGGGTCAGTTTATAAAGTCATAAAATTTTTCTCCTTTTCCTAGTTTTCAAAACCCAACAACGCAAACAAAAGAAAAAGAGAATTTCAATGTATTCAAATAATTTCTCTTCTCTGAATTTTAAATTCTTAGGGGTACTTACCAAAAACAATTTCTGGTTTTCAATGTGTACGCGCAAAGGAGATCGGTATATTAGATTTTGTGGCGGCCAATGACGAGTACTTGAGCAGCGGCGAGATAGAGAAGAGTGAGAGTCGATGGTACTCGTTGAGAGGGAGAGAGGGAGGTGCGAATGTGCTATAGAGACGAACAGAGAGAGATAAAGAATTAAAGATTAAACCGTACAGAAAATTTAACATTATTTTGATGAATAGTAACTTTAAAATTACTCTTGAGCTGTGTTTGTTGGGATAAATTCTAATTTTCGGTATCTTTCAGTGTTTCGTAGAATAAAAAAAATTAGAAAAAAAACTGGCTCACTTCTAGCAATTGTTTTTCAACTTTTTTTTTTTTTAAATGAAAACAGTTCTATTTCACAATAAACTATATAAGGGACTTATTTTTTAACTCATTTAAAATTATTATTAAACATAAAAAAAAAATAATAAGATAATTTTATAAAAAATATTTTTTGTAAAATAACTTATTTTCTAGAAAATATAATCATCGCTGAAACAAATAAAGCGACAAATCCTAGACAATTAAATTGTAACTTATTTTTGTTCAACAAACAAAAAAAATTGTAACTTGTTCTAATTTAAACTAACCTTTAAAAAACTATCTCAAAAAAAAAAAAAAAACTAACCTTTAAAATTACTTTTTTTTTACCTAATATCTTGATTTGAAAGTATTGTCAAATTGAAAATGTTATGTAAATAACATTTCTCTTTCGCACTTGCAAGGAGACTCTTTTTTTCTTTTCTCTTTTTGGTTTAATGTCATAATTTTTCATTCATTCCAAATTTTTTTTTATAACACTAAATGGTTTTCCCAAATAATAACCATATGCATATAAGGGAGTTGAGATGTGTATAGTGGTTACACACATATAAATCCTTTTGTACGGCACATATTGTACGGCACATAAGCAATTTGGGCCATTCAAAGTTCCCTGGACCGTGGCCGAAGCCATATGGGCCAGCCAAGGCGTTCAGGCCCATTATGGCATCTTCCTTCGCCTTCTCGGGAAACGATTCCGACATCTAGCATTCGCAACCCGAGAACATTCCCCTGGAACCGAGGCCGGACCCACTCCCGAGCGGACAACGCAATCGCCGAACAACCCAGAGCAAGAATCCATTCCGAGGTCACTCCCACCTAAACGCACACTTACGACTAACAACATTGAACCTCCAAAAGCACTAGCGACGGAGGCAGCCATCACTATTCCACTATCAGTTCACTATAAATACATCGAGCTGAGAATGGGAAAGGGGTTGTTGGAAGTGAGAGGAAAAATGAGAGGGAACGCAGAATAGTCTAGTCGTTAGAACCACCCAAAGTAGGAAACTCTTAAACCCACTTCATAAGTAAATTGTAAGCCCAATAGGGAAGGCCCATTGGTCTCTCAGTTGGTGGTCACAATTGGCGCCGTCTGTGGGAATCTCCTACGAAGCTGTGGTTTAGCCAAGACTCGCGCGCGGCAGGATGTCAGGGAGGGTCGCCGAGAGTGAGGCCGAAAGTCGCTCGGCAGGACCATCTCGGGGGTCATCTTGGAGAGAACGAAGGCACAAGAGACGTGAAGACAGGGGTAGTGAAAGGGAAGAACGGTCTAGCCTCGGAGAGGGGTCATACCAGACGCAGCGAGCAGCGTCGAGCACGTCAGGACACAGGCAGTTCGATGAAAGAGACGAGGAGTTGGAGCGGCTGCGCAGGAAAGTGAGGGATTTGGAATTAGAGTCGGGACGACGCACAGGAAGAAGACTCGGTGACCGAAGCAGGGCAGTAACAGGGGGCGGTCACCACGCGGCGGGATCCCACCAATCAGGATTCCGCGGACACCGACACCGTTCCCGATCACATGATCCTTACCGCGACCGGGACCGCTCGCGTTCGCGGGAAACCCATCGTCGCAAGGATCGTTCGCGATCGAGGGAGAACACGGACGGAGGATCTGATTCGCCCGACGAGCGGTAGCCATATAATGAGTCGCGCTCTACGGGGAGCAGCGCGGTCTCCGTTCACAGACGACATTGAAGGGGCAGTAATGCCGAGCCGATTCACACGACCCCCGTTTAACATATACGACGGGAGAACGGACCCGGTTGAACACGTCAGCCACTACATCCATATGATGTCCCTACACTCTCACAACGACACGCTGATGTGCAGAGTGTTCCCTTCCAGCCTCGGACCAACCGCCTTGAGATGGTTCAACGGATTGCGGAAGGGGTCCATTGGCAGCTTTGCTCATTTGATACAGGAATTCGGCACCCGGTTCGTGACGTGCAGCCGGGTACCGCAGCCCGTGGACGCTCTGCTATCTATGAAGATGAGAGCAGGGGAAACCCTTCGCAGCTATGCCAGTCGATATTGGGAGCTTTACAATGAAATAGGTGGGGGGGAATGAGAAAATCGCGGCGAGCACATTCCGAATGGGGCTCCCCGAGGATTCCGAGCTGCGGGATTCGCTGACGAAGAAACCCCCCGAGGATATGAGGCAGCTCATGAGGTGGATTGAGGAATATAAGCGCTTGGAAGATGATCGGTTGCAGAGTAAGGGCAAGGCCCCGGCAATGAACCATCCTCGGCAAACAGGCTTCCAGCCGAAAATTAGGAAGGATCTAAAGATACGCGAGCCGCTTTGGCAGGCAGGGGAAGTGAGCTTGGCGTTTAAAGAGCCGGTACATCGGATCTTGGAGCGGATCAAGAACGAACCTTACTTCAGGTGGCCGAACAAGATGGGAGGTGACCCCTCGCGAAGAAACCAGAACCTGTACTGCACCTATCATAAGGACAAGGGGCACACCACCGAACAGTGCCGCGTACTGAAAGACCTTCTGGCACAACTGGCGAAGGCCGGACACTTGAAGGAATTTGTGGTCGATGACGATGCTCGGGGGACCGACGGCAATGCCCGGCAACGGGGAAACGTTATCCCCCTGCCCATAGGAATAATTGAAATGATCCTCGTCGCCCCGGGGGGATCGTCAACGGCGAAAAAGGGAGTGCTGACTATTACACCGACAACCGATTTGCCGGACGGAGAACAGACGAGAAAGAGGGCGAAGTACACACGGGAAACGCTCGTTTTTGACGAGCAAGACCTAGAAGGGACGATACAACCACATGATGATGCTCTGGTGGTTACGGCCCGGGTGGGCGGATTTCTGGTGAAGCGGTTAATGATAGATCAGGGTAGCGGAGCCGACGTGATGTACCCGGACTTGTTCAAAGGGCTAGGGCTGAGAAATAAAGACTTAATGGAATACAGTACGCCGTTGGTATCGTTTGACGGGAGAGTCGTGATCCCCGAAGGACGTATTTCCCTTCCAGTGAGTATGGAAGGAAAGGAAGTAGAAGTAACGTTCATAGTAGTCGACTCCCTCTCCCCATACACAGCTATCCTGGGAAGGCCTTGGATACACGCCATGGGGGCAGTCCCCTCCACTTTGCACGTCAAGGTCAAGTTCCCTACGGATCTGGGCATCGCTGTGGTCCGGGGATGCCAGAGAATGGCTCGGCAGTACCTCGTCGCCGCGGCCGGCTTGGGAAATGTGGAGGCCGAACAAAGGGATACCACCGAGCGTCAACCTTTATTGCAATTACAGGGACCCCAGAAGAAAATGGGGGCTGAGGGTGCCGAGGAGTTCGTAAGAGTGAACATACTGCCGGACGCCGACAGGTACTTCCAACTGGGGGCCAGCATGACAACCAAAGAAAGGGTAGAGGTGTTACTGTGCCTGATCCAAAATGTAGACGTGTTCGCATGGAGTCCCTATGACGTACCCGGGGTGGACCCTGAATTCATCGTCCACAAACTCAACGTAGACCCATCTTTCCCGCCCAAGAAACAGAGGCCGAGGAGGGTGGCGAGAGAGCATGCAGAGGCAGTGAACATGGAGGTCCAAAGGCTCAAAGAAGCAGGAGCAGTGAAAGAGATCTTCTTCCCGGAGTGGCTGGCGAATACCGTGGTAGTAAGGAAGAAGAACGGTAAATGGAGAGTGTGTGTGGACTTCACGGATTTAAACCGCGCGTGTCCAAGGGACCCATTCCCTATGCCGAAGATCGACCAATTGGTAGACGCCACATACGGACATCCGAGGATGAGCTTCCTTGATGCCTTTCAAGGGTACCACCAGATTGCTTTATCAGCCGAGGATCAGGAGAAAACAGCGTTCATAACTCCCGATGCCAATTATTACTACACCGTGATGCCATTTGGGCTAAAGAACGCCGGGGCGACATATCAGCGAATGATGACGAGGATGTTCCGCGACAAGATTGGCCGAACGGTCGAGATATACATTGATGACATGGTGGTGAAAAGCAAGGAGGAGGTGCAACACATGGAAGATCTAAGGGGGGTGTTTGAGCGCTTACGACATCATAGGTTACGTTTGAACGCCGAGAAATGTGTCTTCGGTGTGGGGGCCGAAAAATTTCTGGGTTACATGATCTCGTGCCGAGGAATAGAGGTCAACCCAGATCAGATTGAAGCCGTGATACGCCTCGAATCCCCTAAAAATCCTAGGGAGGTACAGGTCTTGACGGGGATGCTAGCCGCCCTCAACCGATTCATATCCAAGTTCTCAGACCGATGCCGGCCATTCTATCAACTGCTAAAGAGATGGAAAGGGTTTCAATGGAACGGAGAGTGTGAGGAGGCCTTTCAGGGGCTGAAGTAATACTTGGCGCATACGCCCGGACTAACTGCCTCTGGAAAAGCTGGTCTTGGCATTAGTCCACGCCACGAGGAAGTTGCCTCAGTATTTCCAAGCTCACACCGTGTACGTACTGACCGAATACCCTTTGCAGTCGTTATTAAAAAGATCCGACTTCACGGGACGGATCGCGAAGTGGGGGACCCGGCTCGGGGCCTTCGACGTACGGTACAAGCCGAGGAAGGCAATCAAGGGACAAGTTCTAGCGGATTTCGTAGCTGAATTTTCGCCCAGAGCCACAGGGGAGCAGGTCTGTAAGCTAGACTGCCGCCCGTGGAAGGTGTATATGGACGGTGCGTCAAATTCCACCGGGTCTGGCGTTGGAATTGTCCTCCTCAGCCCCGAGGGGATAAAATTGAAGCATTCCTTCAGGTTAAAATTCAAAGCTTCCAACAACGAAGCTGAATACGAGGCTTTACTGGCCGGGCTGAGGGCTGTATCAAGCGTCGGGGCACGGGAAGTGGAGGTGTATGTAGACTTGCGGCTGGTGGCCAGTCAGGTCACGGGCAGCTTCGAGGCTAGGGATCCCCGTATGAAAGCATACTTAGAGCAGGCGAAGCAAGCCATCTCCAGGATCGGCACCGTGAAGGTAATACAGGTGGCCAGAACACAGAATAGGCACGCCGACTCCCTCGCTACACTAGCTTCATCAGTGACCGAGGACGTGCCCCGGATGATAAGCGTGGAGGTGATCACAGAACCAAGCATCTCGACCGCAAGTAGGGGTGAAGCAAAGGACGTTGTCTCGGCAATAACGGCCCTCGGGAACAGTTGGATGGACCCCATCGTCGACTACCTTGCCGAGGACAAGCTTCCACCGAATGAGAAAGAGGCGGGAAAGATCCGGAGGGTGGCACCGCGGTACTGGCTGTCGTCCGACAAAAACTTGTATCGAAGATCTTACGGGGGGGCCGTATCTGGCGTGTCTGCACCCCGCAAAGGTGGCCGGGCTCTTGGCCGAGCTCTACGAGGGTGTGTGCAGCAGCCATGCAGGGGGACGATCACTGGCTCATCGGGCTATGACACTGGGATTTTGGTGGCCTAAGATGCAGAAAGACGCCGCCGAGTACGTCCGCAAGTGCGAGCAATGCCAAAAGCATGCCCCCTCAATCCATCAGCCGGCCGGCTGCCTGAACCCGGAGAGCAGCCCGTGGCCATTTGCTCAATGGGGGCTGGACATACTCGGGCCCTTCCCCCGGGCGACAGGCAACCGGCGATTTGTTGTGGTAGCCGTGGATTACTTCACAAAGTGGGCAGAGGCGGAAACATTGGCCAACATACGGGACGTGGATGTAAAGAAATTTGTGTGGAAAAACATAGTCACCAGATTCGAGATACCAGACACCCTAATCTCCGACAACGGTTTACAATTCTGCAGCAGAGCTTTCCAAGATTTCTGTAAGGACCTCGGCATCAAAAACCGTTATTCCACTCCCGCATATCCTCAGGGCAACGGCCAAGCCGAGGCCGTAAACAAGGTGATAGTGAACGGCCTGAAGAAAATACTAAAAGGGGCGAAGGGGAATTGGGCCGAGGAATTGCCAAGCGTCCTGTGGGCATACCGAACGACGCCTAGAAGATCTACGGGTGAGACACCGTTTTCCCTCACCTTCGGATCCGAAGCCGTCATACCAACCGAGGTGCATCTATGCAGCGGGCGGGTGTCCGGATTCAACCTCGGTACGAACGATGGATTACTGGTGGACCGTTTGGATGGGTTAGAAGAATACCGTGAGGCCTCGGCTATAAGGCTCGCAGAATACCAGCAGAAGCTAGCCAAAAGATACAACCGATGCATAAGGACAAGGGAGTTCAGGGCAGGGGACCTGGTGCTGAGAAAGGCAGTAGGAAACATGAGGGATACTAATTCTGGGAAATTAGCAGAGACTTGGGAGGGGCCGTACCGAGTTACTGCTATCGCCGGCACGGGCGCCTATTACCTGGAGGAGCTTGACGAGAAGCCTCTGCCCCGACCGTGGAATGTCCACAACCTCAAGAAGTTCTACCACTAAGCAGCTATCCCACCGTGCGTTCAAGCACTAAATATTGTACATATTCCATTAATAAATACAGTAACGTTTAAATCGGCAGATGAATGTTGTCCGTGGTCACAGAAACTAAACGATAGAAGAAACTTTTTATATAAAGGACAGAAACCCGGCCCTCGGTTCGACCACCGTCACCGAGCGGGTGGAAACCTAGGAATTCGCCTAAGGACAGAAACCCGGCTCTCGGTTCGACCACCGTCACCGAGCGGGTGGAAACCTAGGAATTCGCCTAAGGACAGAAACCCGTCTCTCGGTTCGACCACCATCACCGAGCGGGTGGAAACCTAGGAATTCGCCTAAGGACAGAAACCCGGCCCTCGGTTCGACCACCGTCACCGAGCGGGTGGAAACCTAGGAATTCGCCTGACAGAAGCCCGTCTCTCGGCTCGACCACCGTCACCGAACGGGTGGACACCTAGTAATCCAACTAAGGAAAGAAACTCATTTCTCGGTTAGGTCATTTAATCCCAAGGAGGCAGGAATGGGATTCTGCCTTGACAAAGGAACTTGCCTCGGACCGATAACACCACCAAACCAGCAACAATTCCCCTAGGACGGGGAGCATGTCTTTAGACTCGGTCACCGCTACCGAAACAAACCATAACCTACAGTGTCACCGAGACCATTGTGTGGGTTGGATCGGCGTCGCCGAGCTTATTTCAACCTAAGCACATAAAGATATCCCTCCCCGCGCCGTTGTTCACTCAATATAGCTAGGCGCGGGAAGTCTTTACTTTTTCTAAGTATAACAACCTGTCAAACATAACTAAGAGGACCACGTGCTGAGCAGGTAATATGAGCAAAATCAAAGTAAGACAAAAACAAAGTAATGAATTTCCAACCAAATCAACATACGAAAACCACAATGTTTAAAATGTCACATCCAAAGGAAGAATGAAATCCAAAAGGTTAAACTGTCTCGTCACCACAGCCCGGCGACGTAGGCAAAACCTTAAAAAAAAAAAAAAAAAAAAAAGGAAAAGAACAATTAAAGGGAACAATGTGGAACTCATAAAAATAATCACGGCAAGTTACGCTGAAGGGCCATCAGCTGGAGGGTCGCTGGTAACCTCTACACCCACAGGTTCGGCATGAGCGTCAATGGCCTCCACCAGTTCCCGCATGCTGGATGTCTCATCTTCATCGATAACATGAAGGGCGTTCTGGTCCTGCGCAGCCGGGGTTGGAAAGGGGATCTCGTTGGGATTGAATAAGGGAGAGTCCTCGGGTACGCCTGCAGCACGGAGAGCGGCCAGCCATCCTTCCTCGAACCCGAGTTTGTGTGCCTGACGTATAATAGGTTCAGCTGAGTTCTTGGCGTCGGCGAACCCTTCGTTGTACCACTTGCCTTCGCAAGCGTCCAACGCAGCCCTCAAATCACCCAGTTCTTCTCCCTAGACTGTATTCAAGCTCTGCACCTCGGCTAGCTTCACTTGAGCATAACCCAGCTGCCCCTCCAGCTCGGCATACCTTTCCTCAGCACGGGCCCTGGCCTCCTCGGCCGAAGCAGCTCTCCTCTCCGCCTCCTCGGCAGCCTTTATTTGCTCCACGGCTTTGGCCTCGGCGACATCCTTGAGTGCCTTCTCCCTCTCAGCATCTTCGGCGAGTTCTTTCATCTGCCCGTCCACTACCTGGGACAACTGCGCGGCCTGAACAAGCACAAGGACAAAGGATACAGGGGAAGACCCCTTGCCCGAGTTAGACAGGTCATTTCAAAACAAAGAGAAAGAAAAGACCAAACTAAACTAAGGGGTGGTGCCCCCAAAAACCTTACCGCCACGGAAAACCACACTAGTCGCCTGCCCACGGACTCCTCCGTGCTCTCCGTGTACGCATGCACGTCCTCGGGCAGGAGCAAGCCGTTTGCCAGGCACTGGGCGACACGGCCACCCTGGCCTTTTTCCCAGACCCTAATACTGGCGGTCTCTGGAAGGGGCTCACCGTCCAGCAGGAAGGAAGGCTGCCAGATTGCGGCAGGCCGGGAGGAAGACGCCACGTCCGGCCGTGTTTGGGTAACCGGCTCACGAATGACGATGCTGGGGGACGAGCGAGGGGGCGAGCGATCCGGGGATCTGCGTGGGCCGGGCGGTGCATGGTCCACGACGCGCTGCTTTTTGCGCATGCAGACTGGTGGAGCTGGGGGGACTCGAGGGGGCTGGCTCGTGTCACCCTGTTGCTGAGACGCTGGCCGGGCGTCCGGCAGGAAGCGGCTGATGGTCATCACCCTCCTTTGCACCATCTCTAGACTGCGATCGGACTCGGTGTCCGAAGAACCAGCGGTCTTGGCTACTGCGCCCGCGGCAGCTTGGACAGGTATTCCCTGTTCCGGGCCTTCCTCGGGTTGATCGAGGGCCTCAGGCTGGATTCGCTCGTGGGCCCTCTCACGTAACGCCCGAGAGACCCTCTCGGCTGACTCGTCGCGGATTGGATGGATCTCGTCCGAGCAAGTATACCGAGGGCCGAGATCGCGCGCCTCACCTACCGTGAATCCTGGAGGTAGGAAGTTTGTGTTGCGCACGTCAATGTAAGAAAGAAGCGGGCTGTCAACCAACAGCGCCTGACTGAATGCCTGCCAGGTGATGTAAACAGGATCAACCCCGAGAATCAAGTGTGATGCACGGAGCTGGCCGTCAGAATGGAAAAAAATCTCCGACCTAAGGATGAAGTTCAGGTCCCACACGTGCACCACCCTACGGTCCGGCTTAAACCTTTTGCCGTCTGTTAAGAAAACCGCGCAAAATAAATAAATAAATAACAAACAAAATAAAATAGAAATATATCAGAAGTTATTTAAATCAAGCTCAATCGAAGTCTAAGGAAAAAAAGAGCTCGGTACCGACCGACATTGCGCGGCGAAAGCGGGCAGGGGAGATCCTCGGCAAACCAATTGCCGCTCACACGTACGAACTCCCCAGCCGAGTTTCTATTGGAATCAGGTAGGCAAGAGATTAGCCGTACCCTCATGTCCCTAGTCCTTAGATAGTAATCTGATTTGATGTTACCACACAAACTGTACATGAAATTGATGTCATGATGATTTAATGCCAAACCGTACAACCGGTTTAGCCTACTGACGCAACTCACCACCCGGTAAAAATTGGGGGGGAGTTGGTCGGGGCAAAGGCCATAAAACCTAAGTGTATTCAAAATTAGAGGGTCAACCGGGAATCTAACCCCGCCCTCCAGTATGGCCATTAAGGGAAAGAATACGGTGTTGACGCCCTGACGCCGTTGAATATCCCTATCACCTTCGGGGCAATATGCGATATCAACATCCCCGGGTACGTTAAAGGCATGCCTAAAGGTGGCTAAGGCGGGCTCAGACGAAAGCAGGTGAGAATAACCCATTGCTCAAATTAGTATTTTCTAAAGGAAAGATGTGATTTATATAACTGAACAGAATGAAATAGAGTTACTAGATGGAGAAGAGAACTTACTGTGGGCTCTAAGAGTGAATGGAGTCCTGAACTAGAGGAAAGAACGAAGAACGCTCAGCAAGGCAAGGGGAGAGAGATTGAAGAATGCGAAAATGAGGAAAGAAAACTTAGGGGGATATATATAAGAAGAAGGGGAGTAAATGACCATAAATGAGCCGTTGGGTGGGAAACCTAACGGGCCGTCACATTAACTGCCACACGCAACGACGCCTCGGTTCACGAAGCGTCAGATAATGATGACAGCCCCTCAGACCTGACGCGCTTCTTGGGACAGCAAACACATAACCCACCGAAAAGAGTCCCCGGGCCGACTACCATTCGATGTCCTTGATCCGTCCCCGGGAACGGCGAGACGAATCAAGGGGGGGCTATTGTACGGCACATATTGTACGGTACATAAGCAATTTGGGCCATTCAAAGTTCCCTGGACCGTGTCCGAAGCCATATGGGCCAGCCAAGGCGTTCAGGCCCATTGTGGCATCTTCCTTCGCCTTCTCGGGAAATGATTCCGACATCTAGCATTCGCAACCCGAGAACATTCCCCGGGAACCGAGGCCGGACCCACTCCCGAGCGGACAACGCAATCGCCGAACAACCCAGAGCAAGAATCCATTCCGAGGTCACTCCCACCTAAACGCCCACTTACGACTAACAACATTGGACCTCCAAAAGCACTAGCGACGGAGGCAGCCATCACTATTCCACTATCAGTTCACTATAAATACATCGAGCTGAGAATGGGAAAGGGGTTGTTGGAAGTGAGAGGAAAAAGGAGAGGGAACGCAGAATAGTCTAGTCGTTAGAACCACCCAAAGTAGGAAACTCTTAAACCCACTTCATAAGTAAATTGTAAGCCCAATAGGGAAGGCCCATTGGTCTCTCAGTTGGTGGTCACACCTTTATATTGAGACAATGATAATTGCTTTAGAAAAAGTGTTTAAATTTGAATTTGTTTATTGTTAGTAAGGTTATAGGGGAACAGATTTTTAAGAACCTAAAATATAGGATTTTAAAAATGAGTAAACTGCGGAGTTTAGTGACGTGTGTGAGATATATCTAAATAGAGAGTGTGCTAATTTTTAGGAAAAAATTTTGTATTTGTCTAGTGGAAAGATAAAAAGGGAGATTTTTCATTTTTGAATTTTGTTGAATTATGATTTTAACCGCAATTTTTTATTTTTTAAGGAATAATGTCTATCTAATTAGATTAGGAGTATTTTTGACATTTTTTGAAGTAATAACTAACTTTACGAATCTCTTAATATATAGAGATAGGGATGGCAATTTTTCCCCGCCCCTCTTAACTCGCCCCTCCTCGCTTTGCTCTACACGGGTTTAGACTTTTTAGACCGACCCCACCCCGCCTCACATTGCTAAAGATTATAATTGTAAACTTTTCATACCCTAAAACCCTACTATTTAAACAAGCATATTGATATTAGCTTATTTTATTTTACCCAATATAGTTCTTTGCCTTTCTTTTGTCATGTGTTATATTATAAGATTTTTTTTTTATAATGATTGTCTTGTTTAACACTTGGATATATTATTTAATTTTTTCTAAAAATTGATTTGATTTGATAGGATAAATTTAGTTGTAATTTCAAGTATATTTTTATTAATGAAATATGTTTCATTAAAAAAATTATACTAGTTGTAGGGCAAATTAACAAAAAGTAGAGTTTTACGGGGTGGGGCAGGGCTTCACAAGGCCCCAAAAGGCGGGGATGGGGCAAGAAAATTTCCCTGACATGCGAGGCGGGGATGGGGCAAGACAAAATCTTGCGGGGCGGGGGCAAAAACCCCATCCTTCGGACTCGCCCTGCCCTTTACCATCCCTATATAAAGAAACTATGATACTTTAGGATGGCGTTTGGTATGGGGAATCCACATTACTCCTGGCATCCAGATCACTAGGAATGTAATGTCTTGCAATTTAAATGCCTAGGAATGTAATTATTCCTATATTTGGTTTAATTGGAAATCTAATAAGATTCCTAGAAATGTAAGATTATAATGTTTAGTTTATTCATAAGAATCTTAAAAGAACAATTTATTTTTCTCATTCTATCCTTAGATTTGTAAATCCTATATCAAGACTTTTTTTATTTTTTAAATCTTCTTCTAAATAAATAACGACAAACAAAATATAAACTATAAATTATGACAAATTCATTTAAACTATAGTCTAATATTTCAAAATGACAAGTATAATACAAAAATAACTATTTAAATTCTTATTCTTTATTCTTAACAATAATTTTAAAAAAAAGCTTAATCCATAACAAACCAACCTGATAACGTTTCGATCTATAAGACCATAGAAGTAGCAATAAAAATAAAAGTAGTTCATCAATAATTAAACAAATGCGATCTATTACATATATAATGTATTCACCCCTACATCTATAAGCCCTTGAATAACATAGTCATACCTGACGTCCCAAGCAATGAGTAAAAATAATCACATTTACGAGTATCAGTCGTAAGCAATTCTTCAACTTTGATTCTTTCTGATATAGAAAGTCATTCGATTTTCAATAACTCATTAAATACTTTCATTCTTCTCTTAGCTTCCTCTAACTCAATTTTAAAGCAAGATGCAATGGTGGCCATAAATGCAAGATTTGAGATAATAATAGATACATTAACAAATTTCCATGAAAATAGATCCATTAATAATTTGTTAAGCAACACACATACAAAAGTAAAAGTGAATATCTAGTAACAATGGAAGGTCCCTTCAAACTTTTTTTTTCCCACACATGAAACCTGAATAGAACTTTGTTAATGAATATATCAACAGAGTTGTCTATCATGTTGTTTTGGTGAGAAGAGATAAAGACAAAGGAAGAGATATTGATGAATTGTTTTATGTTTTATCTCCATTGCTTAAATAATAAGGAAAAATGGTTAAAATTGTCAATTTATAAAAAATACAATTTTCTTTAAGCTTGAGAATCTCAATATCCACCCATTTTAAAAAGGAAATCAACATTCTTACAAAAAGGGGGTTAAGGGGAAATCAGATTCCCTTGGCATCTAATTCCCTAGTGTGATTTGCAACCAAATATGAGAACCTTTAAACATTCCTGAAAATCCTAAAACATTACCTCATTCCAAATGACACATATGGGTAGTATTTATGTTATTGTTATTGCTACCAAGGCAAACGAAGAGAAGAAAAATATAACAACTATGAATTATGATGAATGAAAATTAATATTTAGGAGGAAAAAATAGAAGGGCCTCTAAGCATGCTCATGTACACGATTAAACGAAAGAAACATAAATTTTTCTTTGAGAGACTTTGATAGATGGAAATGTTGCTGAATTTAGCTTTGGACAATAGGTGGATGTCCTCTTTTGTAAGAACTCGATGCACATCAAGTGTAACTGCAAAAAGAGCATAAGGATCAATCATAGCAACAATCATTTTTTATGTCTTGTGAGCATGCACCCTTAACTGTTGCAACCTTAGGTTTAGCAATCATAAATCTTCCAAAATGATTTCTAACTACTATCCCAACACCAATCTGTATATCGAAAGGGGGAACTTCACCATACATTAAAATATTTTGAAGGTAAAAAGGTATAAATTTTATTATGTATATCTATATGAAAATTACAAAATAACTACAAACTTATCTAATCAGAAACAAGCCATTATTTACAGTAAAAAAATTAAAAATTAAAACTTATTGCCTCATTGACCATAGCAGTGCCATGTTGAACGTGTTGTTTCATTTCTTAGAGACATGTATATCATTCGGTGCCTAACAACATCAATCTTGATTGTATCTATAGGTGGAATCCCAATAATTACATGCAACACCATTCGTTTTATTTCAAATTATATTACATCAATTCAAAATGTAAATTTTTTTAATTTCATTATATATTCTCAAAATTTAATGTAGATGCAGATAGTAAGAGGTTGTTTGGATGGCCTTTTTCCATAACTCAATTCTCCGTTTCCATAACTCATAACTCAAAAATAGTAAAACCCATAGTTAGAAGTCCGTTTGGCACCACCGTAACTCTGTTTCCATCACTTAATTCTCTGATTTTTTAGTGATGAGTTATGGAAACTGAAAACACATTTTAGCTGTTTTTAGTTTCTATAACTCATAACTCAATGGCATTTCTGTAATTAAACATACACCAAAGGACCCACCAGCCTCAACTTTTGACTCAGTCTCCCTTTTTCTTTTCCTTTTCTTTTTTCTTTCTTCTCCACTTTTCTTTCTTCTTTCTCTGTTCTTCCTTTTTGCCTTTCTCATCTCAGACCCATAAAAATTTTTTTTTTTTTAAAATCAAGAAACAGGGCTGAATGGGCGGGTTGCTTGAATCGGTCTGAGTTTGGTAGGTTGCTTGAATCGGTCTGAGTTCGGTGTTGAAGGACGGTTTGAATTTCGGTCTTGAATTGATAGGTTGCTTGCCAGTTTGGGTGTGGGTTTTTTCTGGGTTTGTTGTTTTTTTCTTCTTCTTTTTTCTAGGTTCGTTGTCTTTCACTGGGTTTGAAGTTCGGTGTTTTTCTTCTGGGTTTGTTGATGCTATGACACACAAAGTTGAAGCTTGCCATGGTTTGAAATTGACCGTATAAATGGGTTTCTGGGTTCTTTTTTTTCTTTTTTTTCTTTTTTTTTTTTTTTTTGGTTTCGAGTGATCTGGGTTTTTTTTATCCTTTCTTCTTTCACTAGGTTCGGGTGATCTGGGTTTCTTTTTTTTTTTTTTCTTTTTCTTTTTCTTTCTTCTTTCACTGGGTTCGGGTGATTTGGGTACTGAAGAAAAAAAAAAAACTGCACCGAGTGACAAGTATGGGACCCACAAACAGTGTGAAAAATATTGAGTGATGGTACCAAACAGGTGTGGTATTTTAAAGTGATGAGTGATGAATGATAAGTGATGAGTGACGGAAATTGAGTAATGAAAAAATGTGATCCAAACAGCCTCTAAGAGACTATTTGGATGGCCTTTTTCCATAACTCAATTATCGGTTTCCGTAACTCATAACTCAAAAATGGTGGGACCCATAGTTAGAAGTTTGTTTGGCACTACCGTAACTCTGTTTCCATAACTCTATTTCCATCACTCAATTCTCTGATTTTTTAGTGATGAGTTATGGAAACTGAAAACATATTTTAGCTGTTTTCAGTTTTCATAACTCATAACTCAATGACATTTCTGTAATTAAACATACACCAAGGGACCCATCAGCCGCAACTTTTGACTTACTCTCCCCTTTTTTTTTTTTCTTTTTTCTTTCTTCTCCACTTTTCTTTCTTCTTTCTCTGTTCTTCCATTCGGTCTTTCTTTCTTTTTTTTCTTCCTTTTCGCCTTTCTCATCTCAGGCCCATAAAAAAAAAAATCAAGAAACAGGGTTGAATGGGTGGGTTGCTTAAATCGATGGGTTGCTTGAATCGGTCTGAGCTTGGTGTTGAAGGACGGTTTGAATTTCGGTCTTGAATCGATGGGTTGCTTGCCAGTTTGGGTGTGGGTTTTTTCTGGGTTTGTTGTTTTTTTCTTCTTCTTTTTTCTGGGTTCGTTGTCTTTCACTGGGTTTGAAGTTCAGTGTTTTTTTTTGGGTTTGTTGATGTTATGACACACATAGTTGAAGCTTGCCATGGTTTGAAATTGACGGTATAAATGGGTTTCTGGGTTCTTTTTTTTTGGGTTTCGGGTGATCTGGGTTTCTTTTTTTTTTTTCTTTTTTTTTTCCTTTCTTCTTTTACTGGGTTCAGGTGATCTGAGTACTAAAAAAAAAAAAAAAAAACTGCACCGAGTGACAGGCATGGGACCCACAAACAGTGTGAAAAGTATTAAGTGATGGGAAGTGAGTGATGGTGCCAAACAGGTGTGGTATTTAAAGTGATGAGTGATGAGTGACGAAAATTGAGTGATGAAAAAATGTGATCCAAACGGCCTCTAAGTTTTTAAAAAACCATCACTCATCACCCTTTACTCAATTTTCATCACTCATCACTTTATAACTCATCACTTATCACTGAAAATACCACAACTTCCTAAGGTGATATGTTTGGCACTTGTTTCCAATTTTGATAACTCAAAAACTTTTACTTTTTGTGGGATCCACGGATTGACTTGGTGCAGCTTTTACTTCTTATTTTTATTTTTTTCCTCTTCAACCCCTAATACCCAAACTCACCGAACCCAGTGAAAAGGAATGGGAGAAAAAAAAAAAACCAAACCCAAAAACCCAATGTGAAAAGGAAAGAAAAGAAGAAAAAAAAATAAGAAGAAGAAGAGAAGAATAGAGAAACCAATCCCACCTAGCATGAAAAAAAAAAAAAAAAACCATAAGAGGTTGACTCATAATAATAATAATTATCATCATCATCATCATCATCATCATCATCATATACTCACTCATACCAAATTAAACCTAACACTAATTTTCACTCAACCTTACATTTGACTTAGGGTAATTTGGCTTAGGCTAAGTTAAGGTCCTAAATGGTGCAGGGATCCACATACTACACACGCGCGCGCGCGCACATACACACACCTAGTAACTAGTTAATCATAAGTATGCTAATTTATGTGTTCTACTACAACACTAACAGCCTGTTTCGATTGTGCTAGGTGAGTGGGTTACTTTATGATGCTTTATGTGGAGGGTGGACCCAATAAAGCTAGACACGCTTTACAATCATTGTTATAGAGAGTGGGCTTTGCTAGAATGGCTTGTCTTCAACCTCCAACCCTCTTTAAATTTCAACAAAACTTTTAGTTTCTCGATCAAACTTTGTTTGGCTATATCTTTTTCATTTTAAATATCTTTTTTAATGCATCATATACTGATTTAAAGCTTATGGATATTAGATTACAAACATGTAAACATTTTTTTTTCAAAAAACAACAAAATTTTGAAGTTTTAAATGGCTACCAAAGTTTTTGGTTAATCTGAATATTTTTGCCTATATCTCATGGCATGCTTAGAGGTTTACAACAAAACTTAAGAAAGATGTTAATATATATATAATATTAACAACATATATTGATTTGGGGGTTCCAATCGTTTAAAATCAAAATCTGTCGTTGAAGGCCATGTGATGTGCATAAAATTCATAGCTTGCTACCATAGCATAAAATACATTCAGAATCAATCATATATGCATATAATATTGATAACAACCTATAAAAGCTTTTACACCAATGTAAGAAAATAGAGTACATACCCCTATAGGATCATGTTTTAGCTTGTTCCACGTTGTCAATCATGCCTCCATAGCTTGAACGATTGTTGCTCATGGTGGTGCTTGCTAATTAAGCAAGTCACACAATATCCACAGCCTAAGATCCATAGGACAAAATCCAAAAGTTTTGAGAGAATGGTGAGAGGGAGAAGATGTTCTATTTCCATGAGTTACAAAATGAGGGAGGTTACACCCTTTTGTAACCCACTCTATTGTAACCCATGTTACATAGGAGTTAATCACATTAAATGAGCTAGCCAAGGGTTATGTCCACTAATGGGCGACCTAATTATCCAAATTCTAACACATAATGTTTGGATGTTTCATTTTCAGCACTTATTTTTTTATTTATTTACTTTTAGTTAGATTCTAGGGTTAGGATGCAAGGGCATGTATAAGGATTAATTTAGTAAAATTCATTTAGGTATAATCTGATAAAACGAATGAGGGCTGACTACGGCTAGGCGATCTAGGGTACCTAATCTCTTCCTCAGATCGTACCCTAACTCCGGACTTAGTTTGGAGTGTAGACCTTCATCATGAAGTTCACAATTGGTTCATGAACCTATAAGTACGTGGTGACTCCTTTTATGATTTGTCTTAGATGAATCAATGTACTCGTGTTTATTGCGATAATGAGCTCAAACAACAAAGGGAGAGATTGAGCAATCTACACATATTGCTCACGTAATAGAAGGAGCCTAAAGGCACAAAGAGAGTGTGGCCCGTAGCACTCATATGAATAATCATGATTTTTGAATAACTAATTAATTATATTGTGTAAAAGATAATTAAATAAATTTTGAAATCTTTAATTATCTCTAGTAAGTAATTTGATCATAAAATGATTTTAGAAAGGGTTTAAAATACGTAATTGTGTGCCAAACTGATCCAAAAATTAAGTTAAAAATGAGATGAATTTAAAATTGGAGAAAGATTAGAACCTCCAGTAAAAGTGTCAACATTTGATGAATTATTTATAAAAGATGTTTTTCTTATGCTTCCAAAGAATGAAATATTTTGGTTTCCATACATTCTTAATAAATTATTGTGTAACTTAACACTTATTGAATTGTGTAGCCCATCCTTATTATTTTTTAGTCCACATATTTTGTTTTCCATTTGGAGAAACGAGAACCTTAGTTAGGATTTGGAGAAGTTGGTTTTTGTGTTAATGAGAAAATTAGGTCTTGCTCACAAACATGTTGAGGTTTTTCAAAAAATTAGATTTCATCATTTGATGTGCAACATTCGAATTAGGTTTTTCTGAATTCCATGTTGGCATGTTTGAACCTTGATCTAAGGATGCATGGTCATCATGTTAGGATTAGTGCCCTTAAATCCTATTGTATGATGCTATGTATGACATTATGTATAACTTAATGTTGTAATTAATAAGGTTATTTTATTATTATCTAAAATAATGGTAATATGAATATTTAGACATTATCATTTAGTCCATGAGATACATAATATGTAATTTATGTGATTTATCACAGAACACATAAATCACAAGTTGTTTGTAAACTCATAATTTTAATTTGTAGTCAGTGATGAAATTGGGCATTTCATCTGCGAAGTCTATAACATATCAACTAAGATGATTTGTCTTGATTATGGAAGTGGAGACTTCTAGTTGGTATGTTGATATGTTTTAAGAATTAAGACATATTGAACTGGACCGATGTGAGATTTATTATTCTCCTAACTAATGTTAAATGAATAATAAATCTCGCAACTTCTGTTTATATAACTCTTAATCCTGAGAGAATAATGGACCTGGTCATAAAGTGTAGGTTGCTTTGATATATCAGGAGTGAGATTTAAAGTTACAAACAAAATCTCAGTATATTGGGTAGCCACATTTAGTATTAATGGAACATATATTCTCAAGATGAAACTCATAATCTCTTAACAGATATATAAAATATTCTCTTGAGATAAGTTTAATGAGTTTGGTTATTCAGAGTGTTAGGTCTAACCACTTTAGTAAGGAGTTACTAAAGTATATATTTATGAAATTAAATTTCATAAATATATGATGAATAACTTAAAAAATTAAACCGGGTACTCAAGAATTAAAATGTAGTAATCTTCAAAGTGGCAATCTACATTTATGACTTTGTATTGCTGTGAATATTTTATGAATGAGTTGCATGTACAATAAAGTCTTGGGATATAATTTATTAATAAGGCCTAAAGTGTAATTATATTTATATAATAGTATTAAATATAATTAATGGTAGTTTTGGACTTGTCAAGAGTTGACAGAAAAGCCCAAGACCTATCGGAGCTAGTATCTTATTTGTTCCCTTTTGGTCCCACTCTAAACCACATACTAAAACCTAATTGGAATGGCCCAAAAAGTTAGCCCAATTAGATAATTAGTTATAAGGAGAGAAACATACATAATTTAGTGAAAGAATGAAATGGTTTTGTATGTGAGTGTAGGACACTCTCTAATTATCTCTTGAACATATACATATAAACTGATTAAAAGACTACATTTCTTGGACACAAATGGAATTGAAGTGAAGATTAAAAGTGTTTCCGAGTACTTCTAATCTTTAGTTTTGAATTTTACCGCACCAAGGTACATTCTCTTATTCATATATTCTGAAATTTACATAGTACATGTTATCAATTACGAATGAAGTATATCCGTTAATTTTTCACTGCGTATGTTTTGTATGCGATACAAACATGTATTTTTCTAACAATTGGTATCAGAGCGGTCTTCAATTTCAAATTTATATAACATGTTTTGTGAGTTTTGGAATTAGAGATAGTAATTTCATGTTGTTTGAAGATTATACATTTAATTTTCTGCATGTTTGTTGAAATTATTGTTTGATGAAAACTGATATTGATATTATGATATTATTTAAATTTGATCTTAAGTATGTTAAATTGAACTTTAAGGCCATAGCATCAACGGAATTCAGTTTTTATATCAATCTTTGTCTATTATGTTCATATGATGGTTGTTTGTTCATGAAAAACCGTTGAAAACTGCTTCAGAAAAATTATGGAAAATTCGAGTTTCACGAGTTTCAATTGATCGAAAATTGCTTTCGATCAATCGAGTGAAACAATGAACAATCTGTTTGATTCGATTGATATTCGATTGCTAGTCAATCGATCGAATGTTCTTTTTCGATCGATCGAGTACCGATTGAGCCAGGCAGATTGTTTGGTGAGAATTTTTTTATTTTTTCCCCTAATCGAGACACATATTCGATCAATCGAAAACTGTGAATTTTTGAATTTTTCTAAGTGTTTTCACATGAATAAAATGCAAGGCTGTGTGTGATTAGATTACACATGATTTCTAATTAAAAACCTTTATTTTTAAAACATCTAGTGGGAAAGAGATACAAGAGTTGAATCTCACAGCCTCCATTATTATTTTATAGTAGTGTGATTAAGTACCTCGCCTTGGCGTATATATCTTGCTCCCTTCGAAGGGTGTTTAATTCATGGTACTACAGATTAAACTTCTTAATGATAGATGATATGTATTTTTACATTAAGAGCAACCACGCTATCGTGGAGTTACTTAATGACTTACATAGATTTCAGGCAACGGTATACACTAGACTAAATTTAATGTTAACCTCTCTATGGAGTTATGTCATTATTACTTAGAGGTTAGAGGAAATACGACATAATATTAGTGTTTGATGAGAGTTATCATGATAGCACTAATAATGAGAATAGTTCTCAATCAGTCATAGTGTTTATAATATACTTGCCACCAAGGAATTTTAAACATGGGATTAAGTTGTCGTTGCATATTTTATATTATGGTTTTATTAAGGTTCCATACTATATGTTTATATGCTAAATTGATAATGTATAGTTTACTTATTATATTCATGTTTATTATTTTTAGATTTAATCATGACATCATTTAGCCCACTTGTTACTATTCTTAATAAAAACAAACTGACTGGATCCAACTATGTTGATTGGAAAAGAAATTTGGACATTGTTCTTACTACTGAAGGGCACAAATATGTGCTTACTCAACCATGTCCTAACTTTCCATCATTAGATGCTCCTTCTGAGGAAAAATAGCGATATGATCGTTGGAAGGAATCTAATGAAATTGCCAAGTGTTATATTCTAGCATCTATCTTAAATGTTCTATAGCATCAAATGCAGGATGTAGGACTAGCTTCGGACTTAATATTAAGTCTGAAGAAGATGTTTGGTGAGCAAGGTCATTCTGCAAGGCAAGAAACCATGAGACAAATTTATAATACCAAAATGGTTGAAGGCACTTCAGTCAGGGAGTATTGTCTTAAGATGATCTCTAATCTGAATACACTGGAAGTTTTAGGTGCCGATATTGATGGAGAATCCCGAGTGGATATGATACTCCAGTCGCTACCAGAATTATTCAAGGAATTTAGATTTAATTATAATATGAACAAAAAGATTTATTCATTTTCTGAATTAATGAATGAATTGGTAGCGGCAGAAGGCATTCTTAGTACATCCATTGTTGATGCTAATATGGCTGAAACTTCTACTTTTCAACCTAAGTTGAAAGATAAGGGTAAAAAGAAGAAGAAGAAGGACTTCACCAAGCAAGATGGTAAACAAATTGCCTTAGGAGTTGCCAACAAGGGAAAGAAAAATGAGTACACCAAAGGAAAGTGTTTCCATTGTGGTGAGAAAGGTCATTGGAAGAGAGATTGTCCAACATTTAGAGCTGCCAAGAATAAGGGTATGAAATGTTCATTCATTTTTTAAATATGTTTAGTACAAAATCCCACGGATTCCTGGTATGTGGATTCAAGTTGTCCTAATCATATCTGCAATTCTTTGCAGGGGTTCTAGAAGACCAGAAAGCAAAATGAAGGTGAATTGTTTATTACTTTGGCTGATGGGAGCAGGATTCCAGTTGGAGTGTTTAATTTATGCTTTGATTCTAAAGTTTAATATTGGAAGACTGTTTATATGTACCTAATATTCGTAGGAATTTAATTCTGTAACTTATTTAGGTAAGCATGAATATTGTGTTATCCTAAAAGACAATGTTATAATAAAGAAGGATAAAGTGTTTATCTATTCTGGCAATATTGTGGATGATCTTTATATTTTAACTCCTGATGAACATAAATTATAAAATTCTGAATTAGATAATGACTCTCATGTAAAATCATTAAAGAGAAAGTTTCCTTCTACTAATGATGCATATCTTTGGCACTTGCGTTTAGGTCATATTAATCTAAACAGAATTCAAAGACTAATCAAAGATGGACTCTTAAAGCCATTGGACTTTGATGGATTTTTTAGTTTGTGAATCTTGTTTCGAGGGTAAAATGACCAAATGACATTTTAATGCAAAAAGTAGAAAAGTCCAAGAGTTGCTTGAATTAGTTTATACGGATGTATGTGGTCCTATGTCAACCCAAGCAAAATGAGGTTATGAGTACTTCATCACTTTTACGGATAATTACTTAAGATATGGTTATATGTACCTAATGAAACGAAAGTCCGAAACTTTTGAAAAATTCAAAGAGTTTAGAGCTGAAATTGAGGATCAATTGGGTAAACGCATAAAGGCTCGAGGTAGTGAATACCTTCTTGGGGATTTCAAGAATTACTTAACTCAAAATGGGATTGTATCCCAATTGACTGCACCTGGAACTTCCCAACAAAATGGTGGAGCAGAAAGAAGAAATATGACTCTTTTGGAAATAGTTAGGTCCATGATGAGTTATTCAACTTTACTAATTTCTTTTTGGGGGTATGCCTTAAATACAGCAATGCATTTTTTGAATTTAGTTCCATCAAAATCTGTTCCCAAAACATTCATGGAATTATGTAGTGGGCGTAAGCCTAGTATGAAATACCTCTACATTTGGGGTTGTCCAGCACATGTGCTAAAAGGGAAGCCTGATAAATTGGAACCAAAATCAGAAGTATGTTTGCTTATGAGTTTTCCAAAAGAAATTAGGGGTTATTTATTCTATAGTCGAAATGATAACAAAGTTTTTGTTAGTACAAATACTAAATTTTTGGAAAATGACTACATGAATAATTTTACTCCTAGAAGTAGAGTTTTTTGGCTGAAATTAATGAATCTATA
Source organism: Quercus glauca (assembly GCA_023736055.1). Taxonomy (NCBI): domain Eukaryota; kingdom Viridiplantae; phylum Streptophyta; class Magnoliopsida; order Fagales; family Fagaceae; genus Quercus; species Quercus glauca. The sequence continues at coordinate 61,838,914 of CM043316.1, read as the reverse complement.
ATTGAACAACCAATTGATGAAACTAGGAATGATGTGGTTGTATGAGATACACCACAAGATGTTACTTATGAGATGACTAGTACATAAGAGCCTCATCGTAGCGGGAGGATTGTTAGGCCACCTATAAGATTCATAGGTTTGGGAGAAACTTATGAAGTTATATCAGAAAAGGCCGAAACTGATCCTTACATTTATGAAGAGACAATGAATGATATAGATGCACATCATTGGGTCAAAGTTATGAAATCTGAATTAGATTCAATGCATTCCAATCAAGTTTGGGATCTTGTAAAGGCGCCTAATGACATTAAACTTGTTGGTTGCAAATGGGTTTATAAGAGGAAGAAAGGAATAGATAGCAAGGTTGAAACCTTTAAAGTAAGGTTAATGGCGAAAGGGTATACACAAAAAGAAGGTATTGACCATGAAGAAACTTTTTCACCAGTAACAATGCTTAAATCTATCAGAATTCTCTTACCCATTACTGCTCATTATGATTATGAGATTTGGCAAATAAATGTCAAGACTGTTTTTCTAAATGGTAATCTTGAATAAGAAATCTACATGATGCAACCAGAAAGTTTCATATCAAAAGAACCAAGAGCATATGGTATGCAAGTTAAAAAGATTCATTTATGAACTTAAGCAAGCATCTAGGTCATGGAACATCAAATTTGATCAAGCAATCAAGTCATTTGATTTTGAACAAAATATTGATGAACCATGTGTGTACAAAAGACATCGAGATAAAGTAGAGTTGTTTCTAGTACTTTATGTTGATGATATTCTACTCATTGGAAATGATGTAGGAGTAATGTCATCAGTAAATGTTTGGTTGTCAAGCCAATTTGATATGAAGGACTTGGGTGAAGCTAACTTTATTTTAGGGATCAAGTTTTGGTGAGATTGCAAGAATAAAATGTTAGGTTTCTCACAAGCTGGATATATAGGTAAGATTCTAAAATGGTTTAGCATGCAAAACTCCAAGAAATGATTACTTCTTTTTAGACATGGAGTTCCTCTGTCTGATGACCAAAGGCCTAAGAATCTTGAGGAATAAAATATGATGAGACAAGTTTTTTATGCTTCTGCAGTTGGAAGTCTCATGTATACCATGTTTTGTACTATATCAGATATCTGTTATTAAGTTGCCATGGTCAGCCGATATCAATCAAATCCATGACCAAAACATTGGCAAGTTATAAAGCATATTCTCAAGTATATACGGAGAACAATAGATTATATGCTTGTTTACCGTTGTAAGGATTTGATTCCCATTAGTCATATAGATTCAGATTTTCAATCAGATCTTAATTTCAGAAAAGTCCACTTCAGGTTGTGTGAACACCTTGAGAGGTGGAGCTATAATTTGGAGGAGTGTTAAGCAATCTTGTATTGCTGACTCCACCATGGAAGCTGAATATGTTGTTGCTTGTAAAGTAACAAAGGAAGTTGTTTGGCTCAAGAAATTCCTTTCTGATCTTGGCGTTGTAAGAATGGAGTAAGTTCCTATTACATTGTTTTGCGACAATAGTGGAGCAGTTACACAATCCAAAGATCCAAGGAATCACAAGAAAGGAAAGCACATTGAAAGAAAGTACCACATCATTCGAGACATTGTTGCTCGAGGAGACGTAGTAGTAGCAGCAAAAATTGATAGTGCAAATAATTTAGCAGATCTCTTTACCAAAACCTTGCCCTAAAGGACCTTTGAGTCACATTTGGAGGGTATGAGAGTTAGATTAGTGCACAATAGTCTTTAGGGTAAGTGGAAAATTGTTAAGATTAGTGCCCTTAAATCCTATTGTATGATACTATCATACTATGTATGACTTAATGTTGTAATTAATAAAGTTATTTTATTATTATCTAAAATAATGATAACATAAATATTTGAACATTATCATTTAGTCCATAAGATGCATAGTATGTGATTTAGTCACAGAAAACATAAATCACAAGTTCTTTGTAAATTCAGAATTTTAATTTGTAGTCGGTGATAAAATTGAGCATTTCATTTGTAAAGACTATAATATATCAATTAAGATGATTTGTCTTGATCATAGAAGTGGAGACTTCTAGTTGGTATGTTGATATGTTTTAAGAATTAAGACATATTGAACTGGACCACTGTGAGATTTATTATTCTCCTAACAACTGTCAAACGAATAATAAATTTCATGACTTTTATTTACATGAACTCTTAATCCTGAGAGAATAATAGACTTGATTATGAAATGTAGGTTACTTTGATATATTAGAAGTGAGATCTAAAGTTACGATCAAAATATCAGTATGTTGAGCAACCACATTTAGTATTGATGGAATATATATTTTCAAGATGAAATTCATAATCTCTTAACGGAAATATAAAATATTCCCTTGAGATAACTTTAATGGGTTCAGTTATTCAAAATATTAGGCCTAACCACTTTAGTAAGGAGTTACTGAAGTATATATTTATGAAATTTGATTTTATAAATATATGATGAATAACTTAAAGGATTAAACCGGGTACTCAATGATTAAGATGTAGTAATTTTCAAAATGGCAGTCTATATTCATGACTTTGTATTATTACAAATATTTTATGAAGGAGTTACATGTACAATAAAGTTTTGGAATATAATTTATTAATAAGGTTTAGAGCGCAATTATATTTATATAGTGGTATTAAATATAATTAATGGTAATTTTGAACTTGTCAAAAGTTGACAAAAAAATCTAAGGCCCATTAGAACTAGTGTCTTATTTGTTCACTTTTGGTCCCACTCCAAGCCACATACTAAAACCCAATTAGAATTGCCCAAAAGGTTAGCCCAATTAGATAATCAGTTATAAAGAGAGAAATATATAGAATTTAGTGAGAGAATGAAATGGTTTTGTATGTGAGTGTAGGACACTCTCTAATTCTCTCTTGAACATATACATATAAACTAATTGAGAGACCATACTTCTTGAGCACAAGTGGAATTGGAGTGAAGATTAAAAGTATTTCTGAGTACTTCTAATCTTTGGTTTTGAATTTCATCACACCAAGGTACATTCTCTTGTTCTTATATTCTAAAATTTATATAGTACATGTTATCAATTGTGAATGAAGTAGATTTGTTAATTTTCCGCTGCGTATATTTTGTATGCGATACAAACATGTATTTTTCTAACATATCATTCATTTGATCCTAAGTTATGAAACAATATCATGTTGTCTATTGAAATTTGATGTGGATTGATTAGGTGGTTTAATTGTTGTACATAATAAATCATTTTGATTGTTAAGACTTTTTATTCTTAATTAAACTGTTATCCATAGAATGATTGAAATGCCATTGCGTTGTAAATTATTCATTTATCTTTCAATTTATGTTAAAAAACAGGTGCAACATTGATCCGAGAGGTTTAAAATTTAAACCCTCTAGGCTTGAATATTAGGACACCAGATCCTTTGCATGTAAACTTGGCCATGGACCCATGCAAGGGGTTATGGGTCTATTAAAGTAAATATACAATTCTTCTTATGACAAACATATATATTGTGAAAAAACCTAAGGTATTGTACATCTCTTTTCGATGAGGATCATCAAACTCACAAGACAAGTGGTGTATATAGGGGGAGACATTCCAAATTAGAGCACTAGTATCAAGTGTGCCAAATGCCAAATATTTGGCATTTGGCACACTAGACACCAAAAAAGCTTCCACATCACATATTTCAAATTCCAAAAATTTTTAGAATAGGCGAACAGTACCGTTCTAAATTTGGAACGGTACGAATGAAATGCTATAAATTTTTTTTATTCTCCCTCTCTCCTGCATAATGTTCTCTCTCTCTCTCTCTCTCAGCTTCTCTCTTTCTCACCTTTATTCCTCTCTCGCCCTCAGACGCCACTGCTGCCAATCTCCCTCAGCCATGTTCGATCTTGCCAGTTACTGTAGAGTTTGCCTCGAGGCCAATCTCACCCACGGGTTCATCTCAATTTGTTTTTGTTTTAAGGTTTTATTTTGGAAGTTTTGGGTGGTGGTGGTGGCTGCAGGCTATGTGCGTGGTGGTGGGTGGATTTTAAGGTTTTATTATGGTAGTTTTGAGTGGTTGTTCGCTGGTTGTGGCGGTAATGGTTGGTTGGTGGCCACTGCCCACTGGGTGGTGGCTGTTGGTTGTGGTAGCAATGGTTGGTTGAGTTTATATAATTTTAATGTGTTGTATTTATTATTTTATGGACAAAGTTTAGCCACAAAATTAGTTGTAGCCTTAGGCTACAAACGTACTTAATATCTTTTTATTGAAGGTGAATTTTGACAAATCCACCATTGGATTACATCTTCTTCTTATATCATCCATACTTGCAAAATTTCAAGAAAATTAAAGATTAATAGCTATGTCATCAATAAATTTTTTAAATTGCAAGTTTTTGTAATTTAAAATTATGCACAAAATATAAACTTATAGATCATATAGTAAATGATATTTGATTGACACAAAATTTAACATGTGTATTAAGAGCATAAAAAACATGCAATTCAACGGTTAGATTTTCAAAATATATTGTAGTATTTATTTTATTGAGTGAGTTTGTAGCCTTAAGCTACAACCAATTTTGTAGCTAAACTTTGTCCTTATTTTATTGTATCGAATTATAGAATAAAACAAGTGATTTAGAGTGAATTGTAAAATGATGTATTAAAATAAAAAAAGTAATAACTTTTTGATGCCTAAATATATCAATTTTTTTATTTATTTGATGCTAGTGCTCTTAAGGGGTCATTACCAATCTTAGACCATGGTCACCCTTAATTAGCCGTGTCTACCCGGATACAAATCTCTTTGTTTGTGTATGCTACGCGCTACATGGAATGCTGTTGTGATGCACATCAGCCTTTGTTGGATTACTATGACTAAAATAGGGCAAAACCCTGCTAGATTTTTGTCATGAAAATCTGGTTTGGATAATGTGTGACTGAGGGGAAACAAACCTAGAACAAGCTGAAGCTAGAATGAAAATAAGCCGCAATAAGGCAGATTGCATTAGGTGTAGAGTTTTGCACCCTCGAGATAAGAAGATTTTTTTTGATGAATGAGATAATAAGATATAAATCATATGGGCCTAAATTAATAACATGTACGATTGTGATGCCAACAACACCTTCCTAAAATGGCAAAATGCATTTTTAAAGAAAAAGAGATACAAGCTAATAATTTTTTTTTTGTTTTGTAGCTAGGAGGAAGTCATAAAAAGAAAGTGGTTACTCTTTTATATAGAAATTTATCCTCATATTGCTAGCAATTAGCAAAGCATGAATGGGTTTGGTTTTGTTTTGTTTTTTTTTTTTTTGTTTTTAGGAAAAAAAAGCATGAATGGGTTGAACTATCTGGAAGTGATTAATTAATATACAAAACATAACATTGAAACTAGTAGTATTGACAATAGACAAAGGAATAATATTTGCTTACACGCAGGCAGCAAACACCATCTGTACCTGTAGAATGAATGCCTAGTTGAGGTATCTTTCAAAAGAATCCCGCAGAGACTCCCAGTCGAGCTAGGCTGGCCTGTTAATTCTCTTTTTCCACCTGGAAATTTAAATTAAAAAGCAAGGGTGGCTTTTCTTTTTATTTTTTTATTTTTGGAACTGTGGTCTGTGTTAGACCAAAAATCATTCATTGAGTGATTCCCCTATTATACCCAGGAAGAAAGTGTACTACCAGCCGAGAACCAATCTGATGTTGCCACGTCCGCAATTTTGATGACGTGGCAAGAAAACAAAAGTGGACTCGGGGGTAAATTAGACCATTTGGGAGAATTTTACTGACTCAATCAAAATCTCACTTTGTTTAAAGGTGACGTGAGGAAAAGAAGAAGTAAACTGGTCCATGGAATTTCGTTTACCTGTATATCCGTGGTGTATTATAAGATTTTGCTTTTCGCCTACAATTTACAAATACTAATAAACATTCCCACTACTTTCACGAAAAAAGAAAAGAGAAAAAAACACATTTGCAAAACAAAATTCCACACTCAAGCGAGATTTCAATTATCAACGCCTCTCTTTCTCTTCAAAACCCTTAATAATAGTGTGTGAGTGAGTGAGCCCCCAAAATCAAAATCAAAATAAAAAATCAGTGTGGATTTTCATTTGGGGTTTGTGTGTGTGAGAGAGAGGGAGAGAGAGAGAGAGAGAGAGAGTCTTCAAATGAGAGTGAAATGAACAGCCATAAGTTCCAAGTCTTTGACTCCGTTCCTGCGTGAGTGTAAAAGTAAGTAAAGTAACTAAGTAAGTACAGAGCTTTGTGCGATTCTCTCATGGCAAAGCGCGTGTACGAAGCCTGGAAAGGAAGTAATGTAAGCCCAATTTTTTTACTTCTCAATTTGAAAAACTGATGCATGCTTCTATTTTTGCTCTAGATTTGCTGGGCTTTTGTTTGAATGAATCTGAAAAAATTGTGGGTTTTGAATGATTTTGTGATTTGTTTGGTTATCCGTCTGCCAATTAGGTTTTTAGGTTATTTTGACTTAATTTCCCTGTTTTTTTGTTTGTTTGTTTGCTTTATTTATAAATTGTTAGCTTTTTTCTTTTTGGGTTTCTGGATTTATGAAACGATGAACTCGATGTCTTATTCTTAGCTGAGTGGGGTTTTTGCTATCTGGGTCTTGAGTTGAGTTGTGCTAATAATGGACAAGAACTTAGAACTATAATTCATCAATATTTTATTTTTAATATTTCATTCACCTTCTCGTATAAAATGAGTGTAGCTGATTGATAATGCTAAGACAGATAATTTGAAACACGAGGAAAGATAGGATTCAAAATGAGGAAAGTCACTTAAATTTACAGGTGACCACCTATTTGATGAAAAGTTGGTTTGTTCATGTTTAAAGGAGAGAGATTGATGTACCCGTGAGTTATATGTGTTAATTCTAGTTAAGGGAATGGAAGAAGGTAGAAAAAGACAAAAAAATAACATTAGTAGAAGTCGTAAAAAAGGACATGTTAATTAAGGAAGTAATCGAGTATGACTCCAAAAAAAATAGAATGATGGAAAAGAATACAAATGGCTGACCACGGCTAATCTATTGAGGATCCATAGTTGCTCCTAAAATTTGGGATCAAGGTTTTCTTCTTGTTGTTACACATTATTATCAAACTATTGGAGGTGCTAGTGTTGGTTTGGAGAAAGAGGTTGTTGAATAAAGCAAACTTGTTTCCAAAATACAGGGAAATTAAGTCAAAATAACCTAAAAACCTTTACTCTCCATATACCTTTCCAAGGAAAGGCAACTGAGGGAGAATCCCGCAACTTGTTATAATATGACTGGATGTCAAAATCCCCATTAGTTTCAACTTCCATCTCATCCGGTCTCCAACATCCATTGGAGGAGTATTGGCTCCCAATATACGGAGAAAATACAGCCCTTATGTCATATACTCTCTGATTGGTTGTTTAAAAAATGGAGGAAATGAATTGGAAGCCATATTTTAAGTATTATGTTTATTATTCTAAAGTCAAATAGTTGTTTTCTGGAGTTGCAACTAATGAAGTTGCAATTTTTTAAAATAATTGTTAAAAAATGTTTACTTCGTCTCTCAGTAAGACATGTGTTTGCTTATTTTTGCATTTACAAAGATGTTCAATTAGAAAATCATATAGTGAAGTAAGTAATTTGTTTGTTTATCCAATTGTATTTGTTGGTGCTAAGTATGCTAGAGGAAATTTCTACTTCTGCACAGGTTGTTATTCTTCTTACTTTATATTAAAATATTAAATTAGAATAGGCTTGGGCAGGTATTTTACAACTTAGAATGACAGTATTTCTACTGAAAGTCATTGCAATTTTTATTGGGCAAGAATTAAACCGAACTATACTAGGATACATGGCATGCAATGTGACAGTTAAGGCTGATTGGTTGGGGTCCCTACTTAGATTATAGCTCCCAAATCATAGAGTCTGTTCATGTTTGCTTAGTGTGCTTTGGACACAAGCATTAGGTGGTTTTGATACCAATTTTGATGTAGGATTTAAATCAGCACTAAATTGGGATTCTTGATTAGTTCTTGACGGATTATTGAATGGGGTTTGATATTTAAGGGTCTATCACACTTCAGTAGGAGAAGAAAATTGCACCTTCAAAGCTTGAAATAAGCTGTCTGATTTTTGTTAGATTAGGACTTCTAATTAACAAATTAAAGTAATTAAGATCTTCTAAACAAAATAGAAAATGGACTGATAGTTTTTTGAGGTCCCATAGCCGATTCCACAATTATGGTGCCAAAGGCTTGGTTGTTGTCATAACTCATAAACCAAATAGAAAATGGGCTTAAAAATAATATTCGTGGGTGATGCAGCATGGGGGTTGCAAGAGTAAGAAACAAAGGAAAAACAGAACAACCTTAGGCTTCATCACCTAGACCTAGAATGACCATCAAACTAGATTAAACATCTTCAATTTTCATTCATCAAATTCACATTGTCAAAAAATTTATCTGGAGCCTTTAAGTAAAGGCTATAACCCATGATCAATTTCATGAAATAATTAGCTAGTAATCAATCACATTAAGTATAATTATGGAAAATTTAAATAAGGTCTAATCAATTTATCGTGCTCAGGCTCGGTGGGTGGTGGGCCTCTATTGTCCAACCATGTGATTGGTGGCCTGCATCTGGTGCCCACACCATTGGGCCTTTGGAACTGCCCATTAAGGCCCGTTCCAGAAAATCTGGAAATTACCAAACTACCCCTAGTTTAGTAGAACTTTTTAAAAACCAAACCAACAATTTTCCAACCTACGGAAACTTAATGCTATGACTCAATAACTATTAAAGTAGCCTATGAAAGATGTCAAGAAGTTCACGCATTGAAACTAGACCAACAACCTAGAATATATTGGTATATGATTTTGTTTTTTCTTGAGCTCTTTGTTGGCTGCATTAATTAACTTTTACAATATGATGAAGTATGTGGTGTAAGAAAAATGAAACTGCATGGTATGGAATCTATGGATTGTGCTACTGTGTCTAGAATGGTTGGCACAAGAGTTAGGCTAAGATATGCCAACAATTCTAGCAGTTGGAATGGGTGTATGGCAGAGTACAATGGAAGAAGTAGAGAGTATTAGTTATATTTTATGCATAGCAGTTCTTAGATGTTCTTATCTAAGATCTGCTAACTCTTTATGACTTGAGTTGACTATTGAGTTTGTGTGTTGTTGGATTCAATCCTATTTATTATTATTCATTCAATTTTTTTCATGTTTTTAATTAAAAAAAATTGTTTAATGATAGATAATAAAACTTTATTAATAATTAAGAAAGCAAGTACACTGGATGTATACTAGTGACATAATAAGCTAAATTTTAAAATTGCAGATATCAATAAAAGCTTAGATAAATTAGAAAAGGCAAACATCCCTGGAGCTGTCATTTACTCAGGAAGTGTCTTCATAAAAAGAGCTTTTAGCTCCAACATGTTCCGCTCACTCCCGTCAAACCTTCTTGTATTTCTTTCCCTTCAAATACACCACATCAAACAGTGAGTAATAGCCTTCCAGATTTCAATGCACTGATGATGCTCAAAACTGCGTTGCCAACAATCTAATAAATCAACAACCCTTCTTGGCATCACCCACTGAATTCCGAAGAGGGTGAAAACCATGTCCCACAATTCTCTAGCCATAGTAAAGTGCAACAACAAATGCTTCACTGTCTCCTCAGCCCTTTTACACATACAACACCGACTTACCAAAATTAACTTACACTTTCTCAAATTCTCCACTGTCAGAATGTTCCCCTAGGAAGCCACCCATAAGAAAAAAGACACTTTAGATGGGACTTTTGGCTTCCATATACTTCTCCAAGGGAATCTGTTACCTCGCGATGGAGTTAACGATTTATGATTAGATTGAACCTCAAAATCCTTCTGACAAGATGGCTTCCAACAAAGCTTATCCATGCCAACACCAGCTGCCTTACCAGAGTATAGAGTGTCCAAAAAAATCGATAGAGATTCCAACTCCCAATCCTGAACAGCCTGAATAAAATTCATATCCCAGAAAGTCGAATTATTTCTTTGCCTCATGTGGTCTGCAACAAAGGCGCCTCTATTACTAGCAATATGATACAGTTTTGGAAAAGACTCCTTAAGAGACATGTCCCCACACCACACATCCAGCCAAAATTTGACTTTGGTATCATCTCCCACCTCAAATTTAATGAACGTAGAAAATTTAGCACTTTGGTATCATCTCCCACCTCAAATTTAATGAACGTAGAAAATTTAGCCCAACCCCGTTGTATATACTTCCAAGTGCTCACCCCATATGGCCCATTGGAAGTTTTTGTTCACCAACCCCCTTCCATAGAACCATACTTCACTTCCACAACCTGTCTCATTAATGACTCCCTCTCCAATCCAAATCTCCAACAACTCAAGAACGTTATGAGGCATAACCAATTGAATACCAAACAAGCAGAAAACCAAAGACCACAACTCCCAAGCTACCGGGCAATGAAGTAGAAGATGATCTACCGACTCCCCACATCTCTTACACATATAGCACCAATCAAGCATTATCACCCTTCTTTTATGAAGGTTGTTTGTAGTTAATGAGGCACTAATCTCCAAACATCAATGTGACGATGTCGCGCAAACTTTCCTTGCCAAGCCTCAAACAACTCAAGAACATTATGAGGCATAACCCATTGAATACCAAACAAGCAGAAAACCAAAGACCACAACTCCTAAGCTACCGGGCAATGAAGTAGAATATGATCTACCGACTCCCTACATCTCTTACACATATAGTACCAGTCAAGCACTATCACCCGTCTTTTACGAAGGTTGTCTGTAATTAAGATCTTACCTAAGGAAGCAGACCAAGAAAAGATAGTCACCCTTGGAGGAACCTTCGATTGCCATATCATTCTCCATGGGAATGAAACAAGAGTAGGAGGGTAGAAGGAGTTATAATATCCTCTAACCTCAAAACCTCTGTTCCTTGCAGGCTTCAAAGGGAATCTAAAAACAGCGGAATGGATTGCACATTTTATCCCAGCTAATCAAGTGAAATTTGGATTCCCCCATTCTGATGCAGAGTTTAATTTGAGCTTTCAATTTCTTACTTGAAAATCTGTTACTGCTATTTATTTCTTTATTATTATTATTATTATTATTTTTTTTTTTTTCAATTTTGTGAATCTGCTATTGTTTGAACTTTGTAGCTTGAAGTGAATTGCAATCTTACCATGCAGCTTTCTATTGGTCCTCAATTACTCTATGCCTTTTTAATTTAGGAACAGTGACCCTGATATTTGACGCATAGTGTTCTGATTTATACGAATAGATGAGGTGGTGCTCATTAAAGCCTCCAATGTTAATAGTTGTGCTGGGAATTTTTGAGTGGTTTTGATATTCTGATGTTGTATTTCAGGCTGAAAGATGAGGGTGATTGCTTCAGCCAAATCATGTCATACCTAAATTTGCATCTTCCTTGAGCCCTTGTTGTTTTGTGTTCAAGGGACTATGGCTATTTATAGATAAGTGAAATTGTTGTCTACGGTCTACCTTGTTGTCTATGTGAATTGGCCTAGAATAAATTTGGTATTTCAATCACCTTCCTTTATCCAAATTGCTTTTGATTTTTGTCTCCAACTAAATTCTATATCTAGAATGAGCTTTTCTAACTCCGCCTTAGTAGAATCTTTGTAATTTCTCTCCTCTACAGAAAGTGACCTGTCCTCCTCCAGTTGATCAGATTTATTAATAAATTTAATGAAGAATTGTTTGCTTTCCTTAACCTTACCAAAAACCTTATTCCATTTAATCAGATCTTGCTTTAACAGCTTGAATTTTTTTGCCAAAATGAAACTATGTTACCTTGAATATTGTCATTTCTCCACCATTGTTTTATCTTCTCCTCAAATCTTTTAGCCTTCAGCACATGTCACAATTTGCATTTTGACATTGATGTAGAACAAATTCGGGAATTTGTCAATCTGTGCTTGTGGTGGTGGGTTAAGGTTTAGGAGGATTTATAGATGTAGGATTTAGAGTTGTTAAAGAAAAGCTTAAGGCCCAAACTTGGCTTGGGTGATGAGTTTTTTTTTTTTTTTTATGGTAATTTTATAGAGAAAGTAAATGGAGTTTTAGGATTTTGATTGGTAATTGGAAGTGCTTGACTTGGGGTTGTATTTGTAAGGAGAAGGAAAAGTGAGAAATTTATAGTTTTCATCGCTGTATGAATGGTTTTTGTGAATAGTACCACGAAGAAAAGAGTAATAAAGAAAACGAACAATAAAGCCAAGATGCTTCAATAGTAAAAACACTATATTTTTATGAATCAACACTAGTTTGACTTGAAAACTAACAACCTAGTAAGGTAATAACAAATAGAAGACTAACTTGGACTCAAAGAAAAGAAAACCTATGATAAGATCTCCTAGAAAATTCTAGACTCAATCAAACTACCAAAATGCCCTTAATTTGCAGGGGTTGCAGAATGATATTTTGTTAAATGACTATCTCTTTGAAGTTTCCTAGAAGTCAGAATGTGATTCGTACTCCCTACTGTTGTATAATCAATTGGGATAAATAAAGTTTTTGGCATGGGAATTTGAATAAAAGTAAAGGAGTAATAAATAGTGTTTTTCCTGGATGGGTAAAAATTTAAATATGAAGCAGAAAGGTGATGCATTTATTTACCCAGGAAGTATACTTGAACCCCTAGAGAACTGAACTTTGGGATAGCTAGAAATCAGTATGCACAAGTGTTTGCAAAAAAGAAGTCTAAAAAACCTGAAAGAGAAATAGTAGGGTAGACCATTCCCATAAGGGAAGTATATGTCTGAAGAGGCAGGCTTACTGTAATGTAAAGGATGCTCAACCCCTTTAAAATTATGACAGTTCCTCCTTTGCCAAAGATTCCACATCAAACATAAAAGTGTATTTTTTTTAATGAAATCTTCTATCAATGATCATATGAAATGGATAAATTCCTAGACTCACAAGAGTTCTATTATTAATCGTAAAATTTATTTGTACCATTTTAAATTCATGTGACACTGCATACGCCTTCTGCATGATCAAAATTTCCAGTGAGGACTCTAGATAGCTTGCAATTTATTGGGATGAGTGCAACGGTTTCTGCTTTCCATGATTCTCAGTATCTGTTCTCTTGTAGAATGGAAATTAGGATATTGTTGATTTCCTGAGATGCATGCATGTTCAATTTGGAATGATCTGCTACTGGACAACTTTATAGCCGAGGGATATTCTGCATGGGGACAGGAGTAATAATCTTGCCTTTTTAGCCGCTCTATAGGGTATGGTAGTTAGATTATCTCCACTGATGAAAGGTTTAAATTATCTCTGGTTCCTTTTGTTCTCTTACAAATCAGTCATTTTTTGGCTGTTGTGTGCGTTTATTAAAGATGAATATACTCCTACACCTGGGTTGGTTTAACATTTAAATTTTGCATTGTTTGCTTTATTTTGTATACCTTGCTGACAACTGGTTTTCCTTATCCATTTCCAAAACAGAAGTTTTTGTCCTTTTTTTTTGGGTTCTGGTGCTTGTAAATGTGAGTTATAAAACTGCATCAAAGAGACAACATTGCTTTTGAAGATGGCCAATAATATCTTGTTTTTTTTTTACAAGTAAAGAACAATTTATTAGAAGAAGAGGAAATCAATGCATAAAAGCAGTATGCATAGAATTTCTAGAAAGAATTACACTTTAAGTTCAAATAATCAACAAATCTACAGGGGAAGTGGGATGAACACTGCCAAAACCAAGGCTCATGAAATGATGGCAAAAGAAAAAAAAAAGATGAAGTGAAGAATAAGAAAGAAGAAAAAAGAAAAAAACAAAGAAAAGAAGAAGAGACACGAAAGAAAGCAGATTAAACTATCATCTATGACCATCTGATTGTTACAACACATACCTGCCAAGACTTTCTTTGACCATGTGTGTAATAAAATTATCCCCTTTGCTATGATATGGGTGAGTTTAAAAGTGTAAAAAGCTAATTGTTTAATTACTTTACATTACTATGGTATGGGAGAATATACTTGCAAATAAGCTTTCTCTACTCTACATGCTATATATCTGTTTACCTTCCTACAATGACAATACTAACTGCTGTTATCTTTATATCTTATTTCACCTGTCCATCAATAATTTTGTTCAAATCGATTTGTAGAGATTTTAAGAAATTTAATGTCCTACACAGGATATCAAGAATTTTGGTCCTATGACCTTTGTGTTAGACAATGTGCTAACTATTTCAACTAATAAGCTAAATAATCACTATTTTGATTGTATATTATGAACATTTCTTTTGGAAATCATTACGCATCATATTTAAAAAAGGTGCCTTCATTCAGCCATGCACCTTTGTTTTGCACATTTGCTTTGTGCCTAGGTTCCATGAGGCATTGCGGACAAGTGCACCTTGAGCTTTTAACAGCACTGCAAAATCATCTATGCAATAGATTAATAATATGCATTTGGAAAAGTACATATAAATAGTAGAGTAAATTGCGGGTTAAATATCAGATGTGACTCTGGAGGGACATATATCAATCATTATCATCGATTAGTTGGGCAGATTTGCTAAACTATGATGATCGATGCATTCTCACAGCGTTGTGAGTGTTAGCAGTCAATTGATTGCGACAATAATTGGTGGAAAAGAAGTTTTCATATCATAACTATTCCTAATAAAATTTATATTCTGTGTCTATCTTTTAAAATTTTTTTTTCTCTGTAAGTAATTTATTGCATGTCCTTTTACTGTAGCTTGTGTTTGGATTTTAGGATTTAAAATCCAGGGATTCAAAGAATAATTACGATTATAAATTGCTAAACATAAGTTTAACAACACATGATGATGTGAAACTTGGAAACATTACTCAAACAAAAACACTTGTGATATGATGGATTTGAAATGACATCTTACACATAATTATTTGAAATACGCATATTAATAAAGCTCAAGTCCTCCATAATTTTCATCAAGAGATTTTTTGTTTTTGTTATTTTATACCCTATTCAAGTTATTTAAACTAAAGATTGAAATCCAAATCCTTCTCTTTAAATTCCTTTATCCCAATGAAACAGTAATTTATTTCTCTAAGGAATTCTGAATTTCTGGTCTTCAGTCATTTAAAAGCCAAAAGGGTTTGAAATTAAGAAATGATTTCCTCTTGAACCAAGGTTTTATGCCTCTTTATTATTAAAAAAAAAACATAACCATGAATTTGTGAAATGTATGTGGTTCTAAGTTCTTGGCAAAGTGATCCTAACCCATACAAGCAGCACTTTTTTTCATGAGGTTAATTTTGATGTCTGATGATCCATCTTGAGCCTGGCTTGGTTTGTTACTGTTTTTAACAGTTTTGTTTAACTATTAGCAATTTTTCTATCTTGCCATTTCCATTATATATGTGATTAATCTTCAATAGCTAGGCTAAGAGGTTACACAAGAATTTGTTTTTTCTTTTTAGGGGGGTTGGGGGAAAGACCCATACCATGTATGTCTTTGAATGATATGGTAAATGGTTAAGTGGCAATGGAATTACTACTTTCTTTCTTACTATGTCGTTTTTGGTTTCATGTCCTTTGCTCACGATGTAGTCTTTCTTAATAAATTTTTCTTATTTATCATAAAAAAAAACCAGACACTGGTTTTAATTGAACAGTGATAACAGAGATGATATTTCCTTTTCAGTCTCTCTCTCTCTCTCTGTCTCTCTCTCTCAACATCCTGTTGCATTATGCTTTCAGTCTATTTTGCATTTCACTCTTTTATCATCCCTCTTTTTGCAGAAATTCATCCTTGGTGGGAGGTTGATATTTGGGCCAGATGCTAGATCACTGCTTGTTACATTATTGCTGATTATTGTCCCTATTGTCGTCTTTTGTGTATTTGTTGCAAGGCATCTTCGGCATGAGTTTTTAAATAATAATGTGGGATATGCAATTCTGGTGGTAGCAATTGTCTTTACTATCTTTGTAAGTCCTCTTAATCGCTTATTTACTTGGCACTCAATATCTACTTATTATCATGTGATCATATGCTTTGGTATTTATATTACCCAGCACCTAAAGTCTTAGATTTTCATTCTAATATTTTGACTGAGACTACATGACAAATCCCATTATTTTTGGGTTAGGGCTTCCCCTAGATGTTTGTCTATTAGGTTAGCATATGTTACTTCTCTTTAGAAGTTAGAACATATTAAATTTGTTGTAACAACGGAAGTTTTG
This sequence comes from Quercus glauca, assembly GCA_023736055.1. Classification (NCBI taxonomy): domain Eukaryota; kingdom Viridiplantae; phylum Streptophyta; class Magnoliopsida; order Fagales; family Fagaceae; genus Quercus; species Quercus glauca. Next base: position 61,822,653 of record CM043316.1, on the reverse strand, counting down.
ATACCAGTTTGTTGGAAATGGGGTTAGTGGAAGTGGATTCATATGAACAAGAGATTAAACATATGGAATCCAATCTTGGAGAAGATGGAAAGGAGATTAGCATGTTGGAAAAAGATATATTTATCAAAAGGGGGCAGAATCACCTTAATCTATCGGTCACAAGTCTACCAACTTATTTTCTTTTTTTATCTCCTCTTACTGTTAGCATTGCTAATAGTTTTGAGAAAATACAATGGCACTTTCTCTTGAGTGGTTTAGGAGAGGAGTTTTAAGTTTCATTTGGTTAATTGGAAGATGGTTTGCGAACCACTTCAATATGAGGGCCTGGGCATTAGAAATTTTGAATCATTTAACCATGCTTTGATGGGGATGTGGCTTTGGCACTGTACCACAGAAAAGGACACTATGGAGAACAGGAGTAGATACTAAATATGGGATAGAATGGGGTGGTTGGGTGTCCAGGATGACTAGTGGACCTTAAGGTGTGGGCCTATGGAGACAACTGTAACAGATGGGACTGGGAGAGATTTTCTACTTCCATTAGGTTCGGAGATGGTGCTATTGCATTCTTTTTGAATTTTCTGTACTCCAAACTAGAAGGGATGGAGAAGACTGCATATGCTGGACCTACTAGGAGCATCATTTTTGCAGTGAAACCCCATTATTAGGCTCTTTCTAATGGCCTTCCACATTTCTTTCCCTAGAAAAGTATTTGGAGGGTGAAGGTTCACACGGTAGCTTTTTTCATGTGGACAGCTGTCAGAGTAAGATTCTCACAGTGGGTAATCTTTGGAAATGCAATATTTGTATTGTAGAGTGGTGTTGCATGTACAAGAAAAGTGGGGAGTTCGTAGGTCATGTGCTCCTTCATTGTGAGTTTGCATGTCATCTTTGGTCACTGGTGTTTTGTTTGTTCGTATTTCACTGGGTTATTCCCGAAAGGGTGTGGGATTTGTTGGCTTGTTGGAAAGGAAGCTTTGGTAGTCACCAAAGTGCTGATTTATGGGGATCAGCAGCTTTATGCAGAGAATGCAGCCGACATATATTTGAAGAGGTTGAACACGTTGTTGGATTTGAAATTTTTTGTTGTACTATGTATGATTGGATGGCCACCCCATGTATGATTGGGTTTATTTCCTTATGTGCTTTGTAGCTGCCTTAGTGTACTGCCCGTGTGGATGGGGTGCATTGATTTTCTTTATTTTCAACAAAATTTAACTTTTTTTCTTTTTAAGAAGGAAACATTGTTTACATGTTTTGGCCATCTCTAAGCCTACATTCATGAGCAATGCCAACTAACCTTAAGTATCGATAGTATGACTTGCAACCATACTCAATATACTCTCAAACTGTAGTTACAAAAGTTCAAAACCTATCACTAACACAAATTAATCCAAATCCAAGACACCTAAAACAAACTCCAAATTCTTATGTACTTGACACTTATCACTAACCCAAAACATCACTACACCTAGTGGTGTTCTCACCCAAACAAAAAAAACTCTTTAACTTGACTTTCAACCTTTGACAAGGACTATCAAACTGCTTCTTTGGTACAAATAAACTTTACTTCCACACCAAAAAGACCCAAACTAAGTTAAAATAGGATTATGAGACAATTTCTGACATCTAAATCCCAAACCCAAAGTATGAGATCTCAAGCACTACCCTTAATAGGCATGCATCATGTGGTTGATTAGGTGATCATGCACAGTTTTCATAAGCCATTGTGTTTAAGTTTCTCAAGCTTTTATATCTGTTCCTTCTCTCAGTTTTTTTCTTGCGAAGTGTTTTCCTTGTAAATTTTAATGCAAAAATAGCAAAATCTGTTGTTCCCACCTATATCTTGGAATGTAAGCATAATAGTTGAGTTGAAACCATCTTTTACTGGTTTCTAACCTTCTACTTGCATATTTATGGGGAGAAAGAAAAGAAAATTGGCAAAGAGAAAAAAAAAAAAAAAGGGGGGGGGGGGTGGGGGCACGCATACAAGTTTAAGTTTTTCATAATAAGATAGATACGCACCAACTGAATTTACAGCTTGAAGAGTTATAGTGATGGCCTCACCCCCTGAAATGTTTTTCATTTTATTATTATTATTGTTGGTTATGAAATATCTTCTGGATGGGTTCCTATAGTAATTCCCTCATTTTGATCTCCTAGGTTTGACATTATTTTAATCCCTTAGTTGATGTTGATAGGTCTTGGTGCTTCTTTTTCTTACTTCAGCCCGGGATCCGGGTATAATTCCACGTAATTCGCATCCACCAGAGGAAGAGTTTCGTTATGACTCTTCAGTGTCGGTTGATGTTGGGGGGGGACGACAAACGCCAAGCCTTCAATTCCCTCGAACAAAAGAAGTAACAGTCAATGGCCTTCCTGTGAGGGTGAAGTATTGTGATACTTGCATGTTATATCGACCTCCTCGTTGCTCCCATTGCTCCATTTGCAACAATTGTGTGGAGCGTTTTGACCACCATTGCCCTTGGGTGGGCCAATGCATTGGATTGGTATGTTGTTTACCATGGAAATAAAAAACTATTGTTATGACATATTTACTTTCCCTGTTACTGTTTCTGGGTTCCTTTTGTGTTGCCATTAATATTATGTCTTACCTCTGTCTATGTGCAGCGCAACTATCGTTACTTCTTTATGTTTGTTTCTTCAGCAACTCTTCTTTGCATCTACGTCTTTGCCATGTCAGCTCTGTACATCAAGGTTCTGATGGATGATGATCACGGCACAGTTTGGAAAGCAATGAAAGAATCTCCTGCATCTGTCATACTAATGGCCTATTGTTTCATCTCTCTGTGGTTTGTTGGGGGACTAACTGGCTTCCATTTGTACCTTATAGGCACAAACCAGGTCAGTTCTCTTTTTGTAAATTTGTGGTTCTAGCTTTATTTTTTACTGACTTTTCTTTTTGTATATTTGTGCTCCTAGCTTGATGTTTTGCTGTCAATTCTAGTTTTATATTAGGATTGGCTTAATATGAGTGGGATAGCCACTGCCATGTGGTCTGATTCTGGATTGGCTTAATAGGATGGGTTACGTGACACTTTTATCATGTCTCATCTTCTCTTTGCTGATGATACTCTCTGATTCTTTGTAATGCTGATCTTGATCAACTTTTGATTGTTTGCTTGGTGCTTCTCTAGTTTGAGACGGTGTTGGGCTTGAAGATAAGCTTGGACAAGTCTGAATTGGTGCTTGTGGGAGAGGTTCCTAATATTGAGTTGGCTTAATAGGATGGGTTATGTGACACAATGACCAAAAAAATTGGAAAAAAAGAGAGGAAAACATCAAACTCTCTCAAATCGCAATTTAGATTGACCATTGATCAAGCTCTTTTTTCAATCTCCAGTCCCAAATCTCTCTTTCCCCACTCCCTTCCTCCCCAATTGACACTTCAGAACTCGAGCCATGTAGATTGGCTTTTAGATCGTCTGTCCAGCACTCTGTCTATTCAGATTGGCATCGCTCAAAGCTTATCAGCACTCTCACTCTCAGTCCAGTGTGATGACGTTACTTGGCAGTCTCTTCAGTCTATGTTCCTTATTAATTTTTACTCTCTTTTTTAGTATTTTGTGCGAATGGGTAGTGGTCCTCTTGTTTTATTTTTGGTGATAAGTAATAATATATTATCAGGAGAAAAGACTACTTCATTTACATGATAATGCACTCGAAGCCTTAATTTCTAAGTAGGAGGTATAATGACAAAAGTGTAGCAAATCTTTTGATAATTAGATAGTTACAACAGGGGAGGAGGGAATTTAAACCCTGGATTTCTCTGTGGGAAATACCAAGAGGTGCCAACTAGTTGGAGCTACAAGGTTCTTGGCACAAAAGTTTAGCAAATCTATAAATTCAAATTATGAGTTAGATTTTTGTTACTTATATAAAAAAAAAAAATGGAATTATTATAGGTAAAGCCTTACACAAGACCAATCAAACAAAGATCTAAAAAACAATGTTAGCTAATGGTCCCTGAAATTTCTGTCTTCATTCTTTTGACTGTGACAATAATGGTCCTCATCCTTTGAAATGTTTAAGTTTTGTCAAAAGATCCTATCATTAATTCTTACTTTGGTTTTATATATATATATATATATATTAGTTTCCATGTCTCCGCCATGTCATTTCCTAGTTTTTCAAGGATAACCATGTCACTGTGTTGTTTAGTATAATGTTCATGTATGTATTCATGCTTCTTTGTATGTAGGCCATGGTACAGGAAAAGCTGCATAGGGTTTTACAGCGTTTTAGCTTTTTGATCATTATTATTTCCCTGAAAATGAAAGATCGCCAGCATTGTTTACCATGCAAATTTCTTTCCTTATCAGCTAGATTAATACAACTTGTCTTTTTTCAGACGACCTATGAAAATTTCCGGTACAGAGCTGACAATAGGATCAATGTTTATGACCGGGGTTGTTTGAATAATTTTCTTGAGGTATTTTGCACAAAGGTGAAGCCCTCAAGGAACAACTTCCGGGCTTTTGTTCAAGAAGAGGTACAACGGCCTCCCCCTTCGCCTGCCCCTCGGGAAGGAGTATCAGCAGATGATTTAGGTGCTGATCCACGTCCAAAGGTAGAAGATGATCTAGAGATTGGTGAAGACCTATTGAAGATCTCTCAGCGTCGTAATATTGATGAAATTGATGAGGACATACGCAGCAGAGGTAGCAATGGACCTCCCCATAATACCTCAGATGCTGATTCTGTTTTGGGTTCGGATCATCGAGCCCCCACCATTCGAGCTGATGCTCGCCACTCAAGTTGGGGAAGAAGGAGTGGGAGCTGGGAAATTGCACCAGATGTCTTTGCCAACTCCAATGTCACTGAAAGCAGAAGTTATGTCACTCCAAAGGAAGCACGTCAGTGATAGGGAAATTTGTTTATTTGTTCTTAGCGTGATGGGTGATTACTTTGATGATGTTCTTTCCCTTGTCTGGGAGGACGGTGACATTGATGCAATTATGCCAAGGGGAGTTCAATTTACTCATCTTTCAGGTATAAAACTTATATTACTTCCTTTTAATGAGATGCTAGCTATAGCTCTTCTATTTTTTTAGAAAGCATAGAAATGTGTGTAATTGTCTGAGAGATCAGGAGATTAGTGTCTTTTGCCAATTTCCCGTTTTATTCTTTTGTTATATATTGTTATTATATACTGCTACTTTGGATCCAATTGCTAGTGCTGGCTTTATTCTTTGTGTAAATTAACCCACTGCCTTCAAAGCTACACTCCCGATTTAGCTGTTCAATATATAAGCCGGCCATTCTTGAATTTGCACTGAAAAATTTAACGGTGGGGATTCATGGTTTTAAAAATTGGATTGGACCAGGGTTTACGGAGAAGTGATATCTACGCCGGTATGTCCTAGTATTAACAGGCCACATAAAAATTGTTCACAAACTAGCACGCGCACACACAGGTGGAGTGGAGCGAAGGGGATTTTTGAAAGATTTATAATGCAGTTAATTTTTTTCAGTTCTTTTAATGGAGTTTTTTAAACGTTGTAGTCAGTCACTTGAATTTTCTTGTGCTATGTGCACGGAATATTTAACAAACAATATGATTTTGTTTGTATAAAAAGTGATGTGATGGAATATTCAGAGTGAAGATCGAGTTGTGTTTGAATGGTGACCTGTGAACACCGCATTACACTATGAAGCTCCCGGAGCTAGAAGTCTAGAACGCTTGGGGCATAATCAACGTAGAAAATGACCTCATCAAAAAAAAAAAAAAAAAAAAAAACGTCAACGTTATTGTGGGATTTTGCTACTAATAGGCATTTTTGTAAGTCTTGGGACTCTTTTGCTCATTATTATTATTATTATTATTATTATGGATGAAAAATATTTCCTAAAAAATATTAGGCCATAATTAAGTTATATAGTGTAATTTTAAGTAATGTTATGTTATCAAATAAATAAATTAAAAATTTTAAAATCTCACAGTTAAATTATATGTTCTTTATGTTGTTAACAAATATTTCAAATTTCATGTGAAATGAACGATATTTAATACTTTATCTAGAAAATCATCTTTTAGGCATAATAAACGGATGTGTCACATGATGTGCAAATACATTATAAGTTTGTGGTGGGCTTTTTATGTATTGGGCTAGATTCCTCTTGCCGTACTACGGCCCAATGATTTTGGGATAGGAGAGTTAGGACAGGCTTAATTGAAATTCACTTTAGGCCAGCTTATGTACAAGTTAGAACTCTTGGTAGGAATCTTGGTGGAGTCACTTGCCCACAGCAAAAAAAAAAAAAAAAAAAAAAAAAAAAAAAAAACCTTTATAGTGGAAGAAACATAATATAGCAAGATAACTAAAATGTTTTAATTAAGGCACGCACCACTAATGACAATAATGCTTAAACAATTTTATGAAAGGAAAATACGATAATGTAATTATGACAGGATTGAGCTAATAACAATAAAATAACATTAGTCCCTGATCAATCATAACAAAAGAAGGAAGGAGATTAGTTTGCTAAACTTGGCTCCTTGGTAGATTCAAGTCCAAGAAGGGAACCAATTTCTAATGTAGGTAATTTCATAGAGGAATCTTGCCATGAAAATTACTCACTTTGGAGAATGGACCTAAGTGGCTTAATCTCAGATTCTTAACTTGCTAAAGAGTGGGCTATTGAGAGGGAGAGAAGTGGGTAGCCTACTAGTGCATGCTTTTCACTCCTATCACTTTCCTGCATGTTCTGCTGCTTGTTTAACTCTTGTGGCGGGGATGAGTCATTGGGTCTTCATTCTCTGTGTCTTATTCCTTCCTTGGGTTGGACATTTCTTGGGTGTGGGTTTCTTCTTCTTTAACCCGGCCCACGTTTCCTTTCATCCCTTGTTCGTGGGCTGGCTGGTGCTCCTGCCACATCACTGCATTGTTTTTGCTGTGATATCATTCAACTTTGTTTACTGGATTTCTTCTAGGCCTGTGGGCAGAAGTACTTGCCATCCCAGTTCCTCGGGTTACTCCTCCCTTTAGTTCTTTTTTTTGCTGCCCAACACTCTTGCTGGACCAGTTTACACAACATCTTAGACTTCCCCGGCCCATCTTATTCCTTGGGCATCCTTGACCCATTTTATTCTTTAGGGCATTCTCGACCCATTTTGTTTTTTCCTTCTTTTTTACATTCCCATGGGCTCTTGTTAAATTCTTTGGGCTCCTTGGGTCCAATTGCCACATCCTTTTCCTTTGGGTTTATTGGCCTTCAAACCAATCTCACTTACCAATTCCTTTCTTTGGGCTTCTCCGGCCTGTTTAATTTGCTTTCTTTCTATTTCTCATGATTCCCATGGGCTTGCTACTTCATTTTTTGGGGCTTCCTTGGCCCATTTGCTTTCTTTGGAGTCACTTTGTTATTTTGTGGGCTCGTGGACCATTATTCCTGCCATTTAGGATCACTAGTTTTTATTTTGCTATTTTATTTCCTCACCATTTTTTCATATTGTTGGGCTTCTTCTGCCATTGGGCCATTGTGCCAAAATGGGCATCAACAAAGTTCATATGAAAATATACATTATAAGTTCATATGAAAATATTTTGTGAAAATTTATCTTTATAGTTCATGTATAATACTCATTAGTTAATATTATACTTCAGAATTGGTTATATTATATGTTATTTAAAAAAAATGGAGAAATTACACTTTAACCCCTGTTGATGACCAAAGTTTGACAAGAAAGCCAATTTCATGAAAAGTAAGGAAATACCATGGGTCTTAACAAAAGAAGACCCAATTCATGGAGTTAGGAAGGACCATGAAGGCCCAAAGTCCGAAAAAGAAGGAAAAAGAAAGAAATAATAATAATAAAAAAAGAAAAGAAAAGAAGAGGACCTAGACTTGGTCAGGCCAGAGGATATGCAGCAAGAAGAACATCAACGCCCTAGGACCTTGATGTGTCCTTTTGAAACTTTGAGAAGAGGGCATTGGCTAACACATGGGACAACCAAGATGTATGTTTAGATTTCCAGCAAAAAGCCATTAAAAATCCAGCAAAACTAGGTATTATCTTTGTAACCCATGGTCCAAGCCCGTGGGATTCCGAGTGAATAGTATGGAAAAAGTGGTCTGGTCGGTAAGAGAGTGATTTCTAGTGAAAGGAGGATCCCGAAAGTTTCCCTTGGTTCATATATTTGCTTGGAATGCATGAATCAATGGAAAACTTAGTTCCCCAATGTGCATGACACCTTCCCACAATTTCCTCTTAATTATCATTTTCAACTAAAAATGTCATCCATTGCATTAAGCAGCCCACCCACTCCTTTGACTTTCCAAGAATGAATCTTTCATTTATAGTTAGAGCCAAATGCCACTTTTGAGTTATAATTGCCTAAATAAGCTCAACCTCTGCCCAATGCACTTTTTTAAGTTCTAGAGGACATGGTTTACCCAGCAGACCAAGGACTTCCTTGCTCAGGATACCAGACCATGTCTACTATAAAAGGAACATTAAGGCATAGCAGAGGGGGAGGGGGGGATGGGGATTCAGATGGAGGGAAAAAGGGAGAGTTTAAAGGTTCAAAAGGATGACTCTTAGAGCTTTAATAGCCCAGCAAGGGAGAGAAAAATGAATAAAATAAGAGAGCCAAGGTGGAGGAATTCGTCCCATATCCTTGAGATCATTTAAAATATCATTTAGCCTCCAAAGAAACATATGCCAAAACATGCACACATCAGATATCATTCTCTTCCACAAAATCCTCCTCACCTAACTATCTTGAAAGGTAATGCTCAAGTAAAGCTACTTGGACTTGAGTTCCAAATCCCACAAGTCTTGTGCAAAAGCACTAAGTTTGTGAGAATTGGGGCCAGGATTCTTGTGGCTGAATCATTCTCATGAAATTCATTTACATATATGTATATGTATTAAAATGTATATCTTAATCTAAGAAAACTAACAATTATTTGAAGATATGTATATTGTATAGTGTGTTCTTATGCAGGACCTATAAAGGTAAAGGGAAAGGTCAAAACTTCATTATATAATAAGCATTGAGAAAGATCTTATAGTTCAAAGAATCAGCATTCTAGGTTCCATGGATTACAGACCTAGTACCCCTGGGAACCACGACATCCCGTTTGGGGTACCACGACGTCACGCTCGGGGTACCATGACATCATGCTCGGGGAACCAAGTGAAAGAATTCTTTTGAATGTTCACACAATAAAAGATAAGCCTTAAATATTATATTTCAATCTCCTTCTTATTGTGAATATTATGAATAATTATTTTACTTATTTCGTAAGAGTAAAGGGTTATTTTATGATACTAAAACACTTATAATGGTATTTTATTGCTTAGGAGGAATTGCATTTTTTTTCCTTAAGGAGCTTTATGTGACTTGCGCACAAAACGGTTCATATAACGACCCCAATAGGCTGCGGAGAACCTTACCCAGTCCAACCATCCATCCTTGGAGGCCCAAGATCCCTTGTCATCAATGGACTTGGGTACTTTCTAAAAAAAAGGAATCCATGCAACCCCTTAAACTATACCTCATTTTACATGTAAAATGTGGTATAGTCTAGCAGATAAAGTGTAGTTTAGAGTGATAAGTTTAAAAGATGGTATAGTTTTAGTTAAACTTGCTCCGTTTGTTTTGACATTAATGTATTTTGAAAAATGAGCCATTATACTATGTTTGGTAGCGATTCTAAAAATAAGTTGGAAAACTATTTCTTGACTTTCCTTATTTCACTTAATGTGAGATAAATTGTTTACTGGAAAATTTTAGAGAAAAATAATCTCTAAAAACCATACCCATTTTTTTGATACTACCAAACATAAGAAAATGTGAAAAATTATATTCTCATAAGGTTTTCCATTGAAATAAACATAGTACTCTAGTTTCAAGTAGAGTTTTAGTTAAACTCTAATATAAAAGGTGAAATTATTATAAAAATAAGATTAGTTCAAAAATTAGTTAGGTTATAAGAGAAGAAGAATTATTGAAAATAAAGGTGGTATATTATGATTGAAATTTGTCACACTTAAAAGAAAAAAGATGAAGAGTTAAAAAAGAAAAAAAATTCATATCAATAAAATGCAAAAATCAAAAAAGTAAAGAAAGAAAAAAAAAAAGAAAAAAGAAAAAAAGAAAAGACAGAAAAGTTGGTATTAACAATTAAGCTTTTGTGTCTATCCAAAGAATTGATAAAGCAGTACCAAAAAAAAAAAAAAGATAAGAACAATTAATCTATTGTTCTTATCTAAAAAATTACTGCAATTTGGTGCATCCACTTGTCAATTAAATATGGTACCTATTTGAGCAAACATGACTTTTAAACCCAACTTTTATTATATAATATAATATATGATATTTCAAAGATAGCTCAAATTCAGACAAATATCAACACCTTCCTTGTGGTATAATGTGGTGACAAGAATAGAAACGATGAAGTGATAGACATAACAAAACTGTACAAAATTCTCAAATTAGCCACCATCCAAGGTCGGTTCAACTATATAGACAACTTAGAAAATTGTTGAAGGCCCCCCTCTATTAGTTAATATAATATTGATTTATTTATATTAAATTTTTAATTAAGGTTGTTTCACCCTTTTTTTTAAAGCCCCCTATATTGGCTAATAGAAAGCTTTTAAGGCATTGTCAATGAACACATTTACCTCTTATCTTTTTAAGTAGTGCTAAGCGTACTTCAACTTTTATAGCTTTTTTTTTTTTTTTTTTTTGAGAATCAACACATTAACTTTTTATTAAGTAGAGAAGGCTGTTAAATCAGCCTGTACAAATTGGAGAATATTTGGTAGTACATCTTCCATCCAAACATTTAAAATTGGGCTCAAAATTGCCCTTTTAGCCAAACTGTGAGCTACAATGTTTCCTTGACGACAGACATGGGAAAAACTAATGCTTGTGAAAGAGAGAGCTAGATCCTGTGCATCCCGAATCAAGAGTCCATGAAGGGCTAAAGAGGGGCTCGGGTTTAAGAGGTCTTTGCAAATGGATTCTGAATCACCCTCTATACTGGCTCGAGTAATGCCTAGCTCCTGCGCAAATTCCATAGCTCTTCGCGCCGCCAAAGCTTCAACTTGGGCAACCATGGTTGGCAGAGGTATTTGTTGTAGAAGGGACGCCATGACTTCATCGGCTGAGTTGCGTATAACCACACCTATACCTGCTCTTCCCTGTTCTTGAAAGATTGCGCCATCATAGTTCACCTTGAGGTTGTCATCCGCTGGAGCTTTCCATCTCGTGTGCTTTCTATGCTGCTGCTTCAAGTTGCGTGGGTGAAGGAGCTGAAACTCAGCTTTCCGTTCTTTGGATATATTCAAATTCTGGTTCAGTGGGCATGCTGGTTGGCCGACTCGAGTTTGGTTTCTACTGTTCCATATTGCCCAACTCGTGAAAGCCAATAAAGTAGCATCCTTGTCTTCCTCCAGAGAACGCTTAATGATCTCTCTCACCTTTTGTCCCTGCATTGCTAATAGCCATTCCCATTGCGGATCCGAAGCCCAAACTACCTGCACATCAAAACAAAAAAATAAAGCATGTGAGCTGTCTTCACTGTGCCTCTTGCACTTGTCGCACACCCCGTCAGGAATAATTTTTCGTCTGCTCAGATTAGCTTTGGTTGGGAGAGCTTCTCTACAAGTGTGCCACACAAAGTTTTTCACCTTATTAGGGACCTCCATTTTCCATAGCTTTTTCCACCAACCCATGGACTGAGATGAGGGAGGGCTTTGGAGTGGCTGTGCATTTTTGCCTTCAAAGAGGAATCTATACCCTGACTTAACAGGATATTGGCCCGTGGGAGTGAAAGGCCAAATGAGTTTGTCTGGTTGGGATGTTGAGCTTAAAGGAATGCTCTTGATCACCTCTGCCTCGGCCAAGCTAAAACAGTGATCAATCACCTCACTCCTCCACCTACGGGTTGATCGATTTATCAAAACCTCCACTGAAGAATTTTGTTGCCCAAATATCATTGGGGAAGTAACCTTTGGTTAGAACTTTGTTGGTAGCCAATTGTCACCCCAAATTTTAATTTGTTTACCATCCCCCACCCTCCACAAAGTCTCTTTTAAAATTACATCCCTCCCAATAAGAATGCTTCTCCATGCATATGAGGCAGAGGCTGATTCTTTGGCATCCAAAATAGTACCATTAGGAAAAAATCTCGCCTTGAACACTCTAAAAAACAAAGAATTGTCATCATGAAGGAGCCGCCATGAGAGTTTTGCTAACATTGCTTCATTAAACATGGTGAGATCCTTAAACCCTATACCTCTTTGGTCTTTATGATTACACAACTCATCCCATCTAACCCAATGTACTTTCCTCCGGTCACCCTGTTGACCCCACCAAAACTTCCGAACAAGAGTTTCAATCTCATGACATAAGGTGGTTGGTAATTTGAAACAACTCATCGCATAAGTCGGGATTGCTTGAATGACTGATTTGATTAAGACTTCTCTTCCTGCTTGTGATAATAATTTTCCTTCCCATTATTGTAATCTTTTCCACACTTTTTGTTTTAATTGATTAAAGCGGGCTTTCTTATTTCTTCCCACCAAAGCCGGTAGACCCAAATAAGCCTCATATTGTTTCAACTCTGATACTCCCAGCTCTTCCATAATCTCGGATTGCATTTCCAAAGGGGTGGACTTGCTAAAAAACAAAGCTGTTTTCTCCTTGTTTAACTTTTGGCCTAAGTCCCTCTCATAAGTAGAGAGAATTTCAAGAATCTTTTGACATTCAAGTCTAGTAGCCCTGCAAAAAAGGAGACTATCATCTGCAAAGAGTAAGTGTGTTAGCTTTGGACCATTTCGACATACTGAGACACCCTTGATATCCCCATTATTTGCTGCAGCTTGAATGAGCTTGTGAAGACCCTCCGAGCACAAAAGAAAAAGATATGGGGAGAAGGGGTCCCCTTGGCGAATACCTCTAATGGGGGTAATATGCCCATGTGGTTCACCATTCACAAGCAAAGAGTAAGAAACAGATGTAATACACTCCATTACAAAGACTATCCATTTATCATTGAAACCCATCTTAACCATGACATCTTTCAAGAAAGACCATTCCACCCGGTCATAAGCTTTGCTCATGTCTAACTTAAGAGCCATGAAACCTGTATTTCTGGAGTTATGATTTTTCATATAATGTAAAGTCTCAAAAGCAACCAAAATATTGTCCGTTATCAGTCTACCCTCAAGAAAGCACTCTGATGCTCAGAAATAATAAGAGGTAAAACTCTTTTTAATCTATTAGCTAAGACTTTCAAAAAAATCTTTTAGAGCACATTACAGAGACTTATGGGTCGGAATTCAGTTACTCTTTCCAGGTTTTTTACTTTTGGAATCAATGTAACAAATGTGTGATTGAGAGAAGGTAAAGAGCTCGAATTTAAAAAACTTGGGGTAGTGTTTATGATATCACCTTTTACCAAATCCCAATAATTTTGGAAAAACAAAGGGGCATACCGTCTGGTCCCGGTGCCTTTAAGGGTGCCATTTGTTTTAGAGCACATTCAACCTCCCAAGCCTGAAAGTTTTCAGTCAAAGTAGAGTTCATGTTGTCCGTCACCAACTGAGGAATGGAGCTAAGAGCAATAGGCACACTTTCGGGATTGGTTGAGGTGAATAACTCCTTGTAATACTCTTCAAAAACACTAGCAATCTGATTTGCCTGAGTACACCACTGGTCTAACCGATCTTTAATACCTGAAATAGTATTTCACCGCTTACAAATAGTAGCTTGACTGTGAAAAAAACGAGTATTTCTGTCTCCATCTTTAAGGTACAAAGTCTTGGACCTCTACCTCCACATGCACTCTTCCTCGTCCATTAGGGAATTTATTTCTTTTTGAATAGCAAGCAAATGGGTTGCATTGCGTCCTTGTAACGCCAACCTCTCATATCGAGCTAGTTCCTTCCTTTTTCGGTCAAGTTCTTTACGGACTGAGCCAAAGTGTTTTTGACTCCAGTTTGTAAGTTCCTTACCACACGAATCAATCTTTCTCATCACTTTTGTATTCTCGGCCCCACTAATATTTTATAACCACACACCTTCAACTACCTCCCCACAGCCTTTGTCTGCAAGCCACATCTCCTCAAATCTAAACAATTTTTTCCTCCGCTGAAAATCTAGGTCAGCTATTTCAATCCACAAGAATTTATGGTCAGATGTAGTGCTGTCAATATGATGTACCTTAGTACCAGGGAAGAACGTGAACCACTCTTGAGAAGCTACGGCTTTGTCTAGTCTCTCCTATAACGAAAAGCCATTCTGCCAGTGCTTGCTCCAAGTAAAAGGAAAACCCATAAAGCCTAGGTCCATGAAACCACATTCATCAAGTGTTTCTCTAAATTGCTGCATTTGATTGGAAGGTCGTAGTCTACCACCGGACTTCTCCGATTGCTTAGTTATCTCATTAAAATCCCTGGCGCACAGCCAAGGAAGAGAACTTTGGCGGTGAAGATGACGGAGAAGATCCCAAGATTCAAACCTCATCTGAGTTTCGGGTTCACCATAGAAACCGGTAAATCTCCAAGGCTTGTTTGAACTTTTGTTGATTGTGACATCAATGTGATTCAGCGAAGAAGTTTTAACATCTACTTCAATTCCATCTCTCCAAAACAGCGCTAATCCTCCACCCTTATTGATTCTTTCCACAAAAAACTTCTGATCAAACCGAATGCGATCTTTAACGTAATTTAGCCTAGCTTCGTTCGCCCATGTTTCAGCCAAGAACACGAGTAAAGGAGCTTTTGCCTGCACTAAACCGACAAGCTCTTGAACTGCACGTTGGTTCCCAAGCCCCCAGCAGTTCCAAATTTTGCAACTCATTGCGACTGGTGGGACTGGAATCCAGTCTCCGCCAATACAGGGTAGTTCTCCTTATCATTACTTGAAACCACCAATTTTTTGCTTGGTAACTCATAATGATCAATAACCATGTCAACTGGGCGCTTGCAGCCAATACAATCATCTGGTGTGACTTGGGAGCTGACTGAGAGGCATGCCAAGCGCTTCCACGTCGGGTATGGAGTTTATCTGCACCATCAGATGAGTTAGAAATATTTGAAATATTTTTTAGAGGTAAAGTGTGGACCTTAAGTGAGTCACGTGGCCCTTTTAGTGATTCACGTGAGCTTGCATGTGCTGCATTAGTAGTGGGGTTGTTGCGTACAATAGTATTTGAAGCTTCTAATAGGGAATTTTCATTGTAACCAATCTCCTTGTCAATTTCCCTGATTTGTTGGGAGAAAAAATCTCCAGTGATCTCGTTATCCTGTATGCTCTGCTCCCTTTCCTTATTTGAATCCGTGGACCCTGCTGCAATAATGTCAGATAATCCCGTAACTTTAGCTTCCATATTTTGACTTTCCTTTTCTGATTGAGACCCCGCCTCCAGTGTGACAACAAGTATTGATTTCTGACTCTCCACCCTCCTTCGCCGCATAGAGAGATTTTCCTTTCGACCCTCATAGAATCCCGATACTCGGATCACTTTGTTGTTTGAGGAAGCACTTGGCACTGCCTGAAGCCACGAGCCAAACTGTTGAGAAGCAAGTTGCAGGGACCCCTTACTTTGAATCCAAAGATCACAGTCCTTGTCACCATGGTCGAAACAACCGCACTAGTAACATATATTTGGCAAACGCTCATATTTGAAATTTACCCAAACCTTGCCGCCCTCCTCCAGTTTTATAACACGACCTCGACATAGAGGCTGGTAGACATCGAGAGTAACTCTAACCCTCATGAAACTTCCACCCCCTCCCTCCGAGTTCTTGTCTGAGCGATGGACCATGCCAATTGATTCACAAATGTCTTCAGCCACCGATTTGGTTCAGTACTTGATGGGAATATTATGGACTTGCACCCAAAAATCAGTTTTATCAAAACAGAGCTCTTTAATGGGTGTGTTTTTGTCATATCTCTGTAGAACCACCAGAGATTTATCAAAACTCCATAGTTCACTGGCTAAATTCTGTCAACATCGTCTTGATTGTCAAAGATGAAGAGAAGTTTGTGGCCTCCTTCTCTCTGAATTTTGAAACCCCTCTCAACCCGCCAAAGTGGCTTGAAAGTCCTAGCCACTGCTTCCGTGTTTAACGCTTGCCGTGTAAGAAACAATGCTGCTATAATGTGTTCCTAAGAGCGACGATTGTTTTTAATACAAAGGTCATCGCCTTCGCTTTCCGAAAGGGAAAGACAGTTCCAGTGTTTTGTGAGATCGTCCCTGGTTTAAAAAGAGTTTTGGATTAGGGAAGAAAAGAACACAAGAGAAAAAACGAAGAACAAAAGGAAAAACATATAATGAGAAGACAACGGCCAGAAGTATTACCGTGGAAAGATACTGTTTCCCAAACCCCAAAAGAAAAAAAACCCACTAACCCTACACGTAACGTTGTTACTGAGGGAAGAAAAGCCTTACGAGAAAGAACAAACAATTCTACTGCCTAGGAGAAGAGGGAGAACCTGCTTTCCTAGCGACAGAGAAATAAAATGTGAAACATTCAACTTTTATAGCTTATAAACTTATATGTCACCGATCACAATTAATAAGTTAAATATTCATTTATAACATGGTTGAAGCTCACCAATTACATTTATTGTCACATCAATTTGTTAGTCTTATGTAATAAAACATATAGCATCTTTAGCATTTTCCTATATTATTTTTCAATTTTTATTCTTTATTCTTTATTCTTTTTTCTTTTTTCCACCGGTTTACAACTGCTTCTATGAACCTATTAATTAGGCATCGCATCATTTTTAAATAGAACTTACCACATCAAATAATCAGCCCACACGATTTCCTTGTTACTTTGTTGAACTTTTTTTTTTTAATAATTTAATTATTTTTTGACTTTTACCGATTCCCATTTGTAACGAACTAATACAAAGTAATTATTCTAAATTAATTTTACGCAAATATTTAGATATGATTAAAATATATATTATTTAAGAAAAAATAGGATAAATATATACTTTCATAAGTTATCCTATTTTTTTCTTAAATAATATATATTTTAATCAAATCTAAATATTTACGTGAAATTAATTTAGAATAATTACTTTGTATTAATATTTATTTATTAACTTATGTGATAAATAAATTTTTACTCATGAATATTTAGAATATGACATGATTGTGTCATTTAGTAAAGTGGCAATATTGTTTTTGACCAAAAAAAAAAAAAAAAAAAAAGAAGTTTCTATTGATATATACTTTAAGTTTTATTTTAGTTAAATTATAAATTTCTATTACAAATCATGTTTCATTTGTTCAAAAGTATTTGATATCATAAATCGTGTTAGGAGAACTTGAACACAAAAAGTTCAATATTGCATCTCAAAAAACAAGATTTAAATAAAAAGTTACATTAAAAATTAAATAAATATTTAAATATAAAAGGGTACAATTTAAAGATTTCGCCTTTAGTCCCAAAATTTGTTGAGTCGGGTCCTATTACCACCACACACATGGGCCCACACAATTTGCAATTAAAAATTTTTTATAGTACTACGAAGACAATATTTTTCACAATAATTTCACAACAAATATTAGTTGACAAGTTGTTATTGGTTCTCATTTAAGTCCACTACTGACATCATCTTTTTACATACTATTAAACATATTGCCACCTAGGCTTTGTTGTGGAAAATTTGAGTGAAGTCATGCATTTTTTCCCCTAAAAAAATAAAAATAGATATAGAAGTATTATTTTGGATAATAATTTAATAAGAGAAATGATATACGTCTATAATATTTTCACAATACTTTCACTACATATCCTAAATGACAGGTTATTAGTTGTTGTGGATGGGAAAAAAAGTAATTTGAGTTATAGATTCAAATTAGAACAAATGATAACTTACTACATATGATTTATTGTGAAAATATTGTGGACATAATACATTTCATTTTCAATAAACATCTTAAATAAGGGGTTTGGCTTACCTTCAATACTTTTTTAACTGGAATCTCCTTTTGTTTTAATAAGAAATTGTCACATTATCCACTAACTAAATAAAAGGTGGAGATTAAAACTTAGTACCACTTGTCATTGAATATTTAAAACAAAAGGGCATATCCAGTTAAAAAAGTACTGGAAGTAAACCAAACCTTTAAATAAAAACCAGAGAATTTATGAATCTAAACAAGAACCTGCTGTTTAATGAATCTAAATAAACGACAACTAGAGGCTTAATGAATCTAAAAAAAGTAACCCCCACCCAAAAATGGTACTAGTTTTTATTATAGATAACCAGTTTGGTGAAATCTTATCTAACCAACAATAAGGCACTTGATAAAACTATTTAAAATGGAGAATATTATTTGTATTAAATGTCAATTTGGTCCCTGACATTTTAAATGTGTCAATTTTGTCCCTAACTTTTTGGTATTATGTCAACATGGTCCCTGCTATTAAGTGATGGATAAAAATACTGATGTGACTAACTATCAAAGTAAAATATTATTTTCATGCCACATAGACTGTCACATGTATTCCAAGTGGACTAATTAAAACTTACCATCTCAATTAAAAATCCACCTCAGCCAATATTAACGGCGAAAATGGCCCGTTATCACTATTTAGCAAAAAAATTAGCAATCTACCACTGTTTTGGAAGGGAAATTATTGTGTATTTCCGGAGTACTATAAATGCGTAGTCCCTCCTCTCAAATGAATGGTGAATCCCACTAATTAAATTTATGGTGGAACCCACCATTTATGTGAGAGGGAGAGTACGTATTTATGGCACTCTGGGAGTACCTAATAATTTTCCGTTTTGGAAATATATAAGGATCTACCACCTTTTTAAAACTCGAGTTTGTGGTGAAACTCGAGTTCCAAAAAACTCGAGTTCTTTGAAAAAATGTACTTCAAATTTGCTGGAAAATTTTTTATGGTAACTTGAGTACCATGGAAAACTCGATTTCGCCAAACTTGAGTACCCAAAAAGTGGTAGATCCATACATATTTCTGAAATAGTGGTAAATTACAACATAGTTTGCAAAAATGTGCTATTTGGTTATTTTCGCCCAACATTAACAAAACCTAAATTTTATAAACATCGTTATCTTTCTTCTCCAGATCTCCTCTCTCTCTCTCTCTCTCTCTCTCTCCATGAAATCACCTACACCCTCCACCATCCACACCACTGGCAACCTCATGTTCCTAGACTTTAACAATGGGATCTTGCAAGAGTCCAAGGAATGACATGGAGAGGGAGTTACAGAGTTACCATATGGGAAGAAGAGGAAGCAATGTTTGGTGGACGCGGTGGTTGAGGAGATCGAGTCGGGTAGAATCGTAAGGGAGTGGTTAGACGGTGCAAAAAGCTAGGATTGGCAAGCCTTTGGGTCGCTGTGTACGTGTAGCTCAGCAAGGGTCTTTGGGTTGTTTGGCTTGCGAGAAAATGAAGGTTTTTACATAAAATATTTTTTTTTTCAGTTTTTATTTTGATGGCCTGGACATATCTATCATTGGTGTTATTATTTGGTTTTAATGAAAATCTGGCATTACATTCTTGAATGGAGAGGTGTTATGATTCTTGACTGGAGAATAAAAGCTTTATTTGGGAATTTTATTTTCCTTATGGTATTTAAACTTTTCAAGCCCTGGATATGGATCTCAAGCAATCAATTTTGAAAGCTCTTCGCCTTTGCAGGAGGATTGAAAGACAAGTCTGGCTTAGTCTGCTTAGAAGAAGAGTGTAGGCATGGGATAAATGATAATGCCATAATGGAGAGTGATAAAAAAATATTTTGGGTTCCATTAATCTAATAAAAATCCACCTCACTCTCACCTAACATTTTTTTTAGGGATAGTTACACTTTACCCACCTGTGGTTTGCCTCTAATTCAATCTGCCTACCCGTGGTTTCAATTTTGACACTTTATCCACCTGTGATTCCCTCCGTTACTCCTCCGTTACCCACCTCCAGTGCAGACGTTACTCTAACACATAAACTCATCAAAAACAGAATCTAAAACAGATCAAACACTCCTCCCTCCCAAAACACACTCTCATCCAACGTTCTCACCAAACGAAGATCACAATGCAATGTGCTTGAAATAATGGACTGAGAAACTCCTGGGTTTTGATCGTGCAAGCAAACCGAGGAAGAAAAAGACCCAGTGTTCATCTGTTCAGCTGAATCAAATACTGATTCAGTATGAACTATGAACTTCACTAAACTTGAAAAAAGAAAAATAATAAACCCATGCACCCATATCAAAATTTTGGCATATCATGGGCTCATCTTCAGAACAAAACAACAATCGGAGTAAATTTCAAGGTAAAAAAAAAAAAAATCAAATGAACAAAAACAAAAGACTGACAAAACAAAATTTTCTAACAAACCTCAAAGAGCAACTTTCAACCAACTCAAAGAAGCCAAGAATCCCTCAAAGATTTCTCTTTTACTCCACACCAAACCAAGCAAGTCAATATTTAAAATCACTAGTGAACTTTCAACAACGCAGGAGAGGTTTCTTCTTCAGAAACTTTCAATTAAGCAAAAAATTTGTCTTTTGTTTGTGTATAACAAGAAGGTTCAAAGTCTTTCTGTTGCTTTAGTAACGGTTAGCTTTAACGACGGAAGAAGGCTTCCGTGAACACTCCTACTAGTCTCAACTATCGTTCTAGGAGTTCTAAGAAAAATGAATTGAGTTTCTTCTTTACCAATTATGCCTAGGTTTGAAAACCAAAGCACCTAAACATGAAGGTATCATCAAGCACACAATTCAAACACAATTCATAGCACAAATATACTTACAAACATAGCAACATCATCAAATTTATTTAAAGGCCGCATCAGGGCCATAGACATAATAATATAAATATAAATGAGTTTTTGATGTTTCCACCATTAAAGTAGAAACAATTAAATAGAACCATAAATCATAAAACCATAATTTTCAATCACAAAGCAGGGCTTTTTCACTCCTTAGAAAGCACCACCACGGAGGCGGAGGACAAGGTGAAGGGTGGACTCCTTTTGGATGTTGTAGTCAGTACGGGTGCGACCGTCCTCGAGCTGCTTTCCAGCAAAGATCAACCTCTGTTGGTTTGGTGGGATCCCCTCCTTGTCCTAGATCTTCGCCTTCACGTTGTCGATGGTATTCGAACTCTCCACCTCCAAAGTAATGGTCTTTCCGGTGAGGGTCTTGATGAAGATCTGCATACCACCACGAAGACGGAGGACGAGGTGAAGGGTCGATTCCTTCTGGATGTTATAGTCGGCAAGGGTGCGCCCGTCTTCGAGCTGCTTCCCAGTGAAGATCAGCCTCTGCTGGTCTGGTGGGAATGGTGTTGGGGTTTCAAGCTTTTCAAATTTGGGGATTTTTTAGACTGGGTTATATGGGTCAGTGGGTGTGAGCCTTTGAGGGTAAATTTGTCTCCCCAAAACTTTTTAGTCCATGTGTTTATAAGTTTAAAAATAGGGATAATTATAGCAAACCCACCTAAGGTTTGGCTCGTTTGCGCTTTGCCTACCCGTGATTGAAAACTTATCACTTTGCTCACCTGTACTTCAACCCGTTACCTACCTCACCCTCAAAAGTTAGAAAAACACATTTTTATTCCAAATTAGAACATAACACGGATCAAACAACACGAACTCACTCTCTTTTCCTCACGAGCCCTAGAAACGCGAAAATCCCTGTAACTCCAATCCAATCAATCAGAGACGGTGACACCTTAGTTTCTGCTAGTCGAAGATTTCAATTGGGATTCTTCAGCCTAGGTAACTCAAAAGGTAGATACGTGGGGATATGGTACACGAAATCTTCTGGGACAATTGTTTGGGTAGCCAACAGAGACACTCCACTAAACGATCACTCAGGAGTTTTGAAGGTCACTAATGGAGTTGTTATCCTTCTCAACTGCACAAATAGTGTTACTTGGTCATCTAATACATCAAGAACTGCAGAAAATCTAGTTTTAGAGCTCTTGGACAATGAAAATCTTGTTGTGAAAGATGAAAAGGTTGATGGCCCTGTGAACTATTTGTGGCAGAGTTTTTATTATCCTTGCGACACTTTCCTACCGGAAATGAAACTTGGAAAGAACTTAGTGACTGGCTTAGATAGGTTCTTAACATCTTGGAAGAGCACTGATGATCCCGCTCAAGGTGAGTTTTCATTACGGTTAGATCTTCGTGGGCTTCCATAAGTGGTTGTTATGCAAGGAGACACAGTAAAAGGTCGAGCAGGATCATGGAATGGCCTTCGTCTTAATGGATATAGTGGTTTAACACCGAATCCACTATTTGAGTATGAATTCCATTTCAATGAGAGTGAGGTCTATTATGAGTACAAAATCAAAAATAGTTCGATGTTCATAAGATACATCTTAAACCCATCCAGAATTGCACAACGGTTCACATGGCTAGATCGGACAAACCGTTGGGAGCTATTCTCAACAATCCCAGCAGATCAGTGTGCAAATTATGCCTTCTGTGGGGTATGTGCTAGCTGCAATATTGGTAACACTCCCGTATGTGCATGCTTGGAAGGATTCTTACCCAAGTCTCCAAAAGTTTTGGATTCAGTTACAGGGATTTTTGCATTTCTAGGGCTCGTGAGGAAAAGAAAGTGAGTTCGTGTTGTTTGATTCGTGTTATATTCTAATTTGGAATAAAAATGTGTTTTTTTAATGTCTGAGGGTGAGGTGGATATTGGGGGGGGGGGGGGGTAACGGATTGAAGTACAGGTGAGCAAAGTGATAAGTTTTGAACCACTGGTAAGCAAAGCGCAAACGGGCCAAACCTCAAGTGGGTTTGCTATAATTATCCCTTAAAATAAATTAGTTTGGTCAGTGTCAAATGCCAGATGAACACTGTGTCTCCTTCGGTTTGCTTGCAAGATCAAAACCCAAGAGGTTCTCAGTCTATGAGGAGTTTTTGATCTGTTTTAAGTTCTGTTTTTGATGAGTTTATGTGTTAAAGTAATGTTTGCATTGGAGGTGGGTTACAGAGGAGTATCGGAAGGAATCACAGGTAGGTAAAGTGTCAAAATTGAAATCACGGGTAGGCAAATCGAATTAGAGGCAAACCACAGGTAGGTAAAGTGTAATTATCTTTTTTTTTTTTTTAAGTTTATGTTGAGGTGGCAAAACACGTGACATTTTATGTTGCATGAAAATAATATTTTATTTTGACTGTTAGCCATGTCAACATTTTCCGTCCATTACTTAATAGGGATCATTTCGACATAATGCTAAAAGGTTAAATACCAAACTAACACATTTGAAATGTTAGAGACCAAATATGTAATTTACCCAAATATATATATAAACTAACTAACCACATAGAGAACTATATAAACAATTTACATGCTTAATTACATGACTCATTAAATCTACTAAAAAAAACATGTAAATAATCATTTTTTTTTTTTTGAGAAGGATGTAAATTATCATTTGGCCATCATGTAACGAGTTGGACTGGGGAGTAATTTCCTTACATTAACCAGCTTGACTTGCAGATTCATTTTTAAATTTGGGAAATTTTAAAAATGATTTGTGATATTTATTTTAATACAGTTGTCTTTTTCTTTTTTCTTTTTTTCTTTTTTTTTTTCTTTTTTTTGAGGAGGTACAGTTGTCAAGTGCGTAAATGGCGTGAGGCCTTATTCATGTTGCCATGTATAACAGAAGGTAAATACCTTTCCAAAAAAAAGAATGGTTTCTTTCCCTATAAAAATAAATTGATTTTGAGTCTTCTTTTTCACCCATCATCATCAACCGATTACATGACCAATATGGACTTCCAAGGTCATGTTCTAGCAGTAACTTTAACCTTTTACTTTTACTTGCTCTTCTTGTTTTTCCATTCTCCGTTACAAACAAATGCATCATCATCATCATCAACTAAATTAATTGAAAGTGTTTGCAAGAATACCATAGACAATGTCAACTGCTCAAAAGCTTTGGAATCTGATCCTCGAGCTGTAAAGGCATCCCGGTTGAAAGATCTTGCTAAGATTGCTCTTGAATTAGCTGTAGCCAATGCTACAGAAAGCAAAGCTTACATTGATGATTTGCTCACCAAAAACCACACCGAACCCATTAAACAATGCTCTTTTTGGTTCGAAGCAGTGGTTGGATCATTCCGAAGTGCACTTCGAGAATTAGACGAGGATGTTTTGAGTGCCAACTATGACTCCAAAATTGCTGGTGACGATGTTGATAGTTGTGAGAATGCCTTGGCTTTGGGAAAGGTTCAAATTCCATCCATTTCGACTAGAAACAATTACGCCAAGTTATATAGTAGCATTGCGTTTGAGATTACAAATCTGCTTTGAAATTATTCTTTGAGTAGGAAGCCATCTATAAAATGATGCAATGAAATAAGTGAGCATTTGGAATTTGTTGAATTTTTTTTTAACTTTTTGCTTTTTGTCTCAATTTTTTTCTTCAAACAATAATCCAACTTTTAGTTAAAAAAAAATATAAATAAACAGGTTTTTAACTCTTTTTTTTTATACATTTAATATAAAAGTTTTTTAAAAAAACTATATTTATTGATAAACAATTGGCCTCTTTAAAAGCACTACTTCCGTGGTCACAGGTTTTTTTTTTTTTTTTTTTTTTTTAAATATTTTTAAATTCAAATTAAATAATATGAGAGTTGAATTTCTTATTACAACAACCAAATCTTCCAATATAATTGAAAGTTGAGACTTGGGAGTGGGCTTGCTAATTGTCGATACCGTTTTTGTTCGACCTGCTAATTGTCAATACCGTTTTTGTTCGACCTCAATTTACATACTAAAATGTCAAATTAAGCTTTACAAATCCAAAAGTTATATTTTTAAATGGAAAAATTCTATTTCAATTTAAAGAAACTGAAATAAAATCGTGGAAACATGTGAATAGGAGTTTGAATAAGATGGAGTGAGTTATAATATGAAGAAGATAAGACTAGCCTCTTTGCAAGCGTATTGCAAATGGTAAAAAAATCTTGTATTTTTTTCTTCTAATGGACAAAACTTTCCATTCATTAAAATTAGGGGTTGATATATTTTTCAATCACCAAAATCCCTAAGGAGTATGATGAGATGTAGCACAAAATATAAACACATCAAAAAACACATAATCTCATTACATCTCTAAGTATATTTTTGTTATTGGAAGATGCATCAACCCTAAATTATAAGAAATGAAAAGTTGTCCTTTTAGAAAAAAAGTAGAAGAGCCTCTGAGCATGCACAAAGCACATGCAAAGAGTCTAATGTGTGTGTAAATATATATTTCATATTATCAAAATAATAAATAATTCAAATCATAACTAATAACAATCAATTGAAGAGATTAATCTAAGTAAAAGGTGGTAAAAGTATAGTAAAATTTCAAATATGTAATTTGTTTTCCCCCCAAAAAAAAAAATTCAATGTAAAAAGTGGTAGTAATATAAATGGAAAATAGTATACTGCGCCATTGTCTTGATTGCTTTCATAAAAAAATAAAAATTTCAACTTTCTAAATCTATTCTTTTTAGGGTTTGGTTTATTTCCAGTATCTTTTTAACTAGAATTTCATTTTATTTTAATAAGAAATTGCCACATCATCTACTAACTAAATAAAATGTGAAAATTAAAACATGCTATCACTTGCCATTATATATTTAAAACAAAAGAATATGTTTAGTTAAAAAAGTACTGGAGGTAAGCCAAATCTTTATTTTTATTATTTAAAATTTGAGTTTATATAAAAAATTTAGAGTTTGAAATTATGTTAAAGCTTGGAGATTGACAGAAAAATACTAGTGGAGGGATAGAGGCAATATATAGAGATTTAAGGCCCGTCTGGTAAGAGATTTCTAGTAATGTTGTTTAAGTATTGTGGAAATAAATGTGAGTGAAAAAAATGTTGTAAAAATATGTGTTATATTGTTTAAATAATGAAAACTGTTTTTCAAACAACATTAACAAACTGGCCCTTATTGTCGTGTGTGTTTTATTTTAATAATTATTTTAACTTTAAAATATGGGTCAGCTACTTTGAGTTTGAGTTATACTGTTATAGTGGAAATAAGAAAGATAATTTGATTTTTTTTTTCTTTGAGGGGAAAGATAAATTTGATTTAAATTAAAAAAAAAAATGTCATGATATAAGAAGATTGAATTTAAATTGTTATTAAAGACCAAAACTTGCTTGAGTCTATTAATTTTTTATCCAAAAATAATGCCTTGAGTTCCTCAGTTATGTATTTGTTTGGTTATTATTATTATTATTTTTTTTTTTATAAAAAAATCCACATATATTCTACTGAATATTTTTTTTTATTCCAAAAAAGTTCCGTGATTCCCTCATTTATGATTAATCTATTTGTTTGTTTGATTTTTTTAAAAAGCAATATATCATACTTATCTTTTCTTTTCTTTTTTTGGAATCAATATTTGATTTTATCTAACCATCTATTAGGAAGGGGACATGCGGATCTTTTCTTTTCTTTTTTTGGAAACAATAATTGATTTTTACCATCTATTTAGAAGGGGACAAACTAATTTCTTAGGGCAAATTTAATGCCTATATTTAAGGAGTTTATTTGGGAGGTTAAGGGGGGCGGTTCCCCTTTAGTTCCGCTCGCAGGGCAAGACACGATTGTAATACAAATATTTGTGCTGTACAAATAAATATATGTGTAGTGCAAGACAAGAAAAATGGGCATATCCTATCCAAAAAAGAAAAGAAAAGTGAGCCCATTTAAACTTTTTTTTTTGGGTTTAGAAACTAAACCATGCCAACCTTATTTAACTAACAATAAGAAAAGAAATACTCCTATCTCCATCCATCTAGGCAACGACAGAAACAGGAAACGTTTAAATTAATATGTGATACTTATGATATTCATACAGTTGTCAAGTGCGTGGATGGCGTAAATATAGCTTTCCAAAAGCAGACGGTTTATTTCTTCATTATAAAGCCCTTTGTAAACTACTACTACTACTACTACTACTACTAATATTACTACATGGATTTCCAAGGCCATCATCTTCTTGTGGCTTTAACCTTTTCCTTGCTCTTCTTGTTTCTCTATTCTCCATTACCAACAAATGCATCAACTAATAAATTAGTTGAAGGTGTTTGCAAAAAAACTATAAACAATGGCGACTGCATAAATGCTATGGAATCTGATCCTCGAACTGCAACGACATCCGAATTGAAAGATCTCGCAAAGATTGCTCTTCAAATGGCTGTAGCCAATTCAACCAAAAGCAAAGCTTACATTGATGATTTGCTCAGCAAAAACCACACTGAACCCATTAAACAATGCTCTTTTTGGTATGGCGCAGTGGTTGGATCATTCCGAAGTGCACTTGGAGAATTAGACGTGGATGCTTTGACTGCCAACTATGACGCTAAAGTCGCTGCCGACGGTGCCAATATTTGTGAGAATGCGTTGGCCTCTGCTGGGGTTCAAGTTCCATCCATTTCCACTAGAAACAACTACGTGAGGTTGTACAGTAGCATTGGGTTTGAGGTTACAAATGATCTTTAGTTATAATGCGTGTACGTGCGTGATGCAATGCAATCAAATAAGCGTGCGCTTGGAAGAATTTGGTTGAAATTAAAATGTTTTACTTTTTCCTTTTCATTTTAGCATTTTTTTTTTCCTTTTATATGATTCAGACTGCACTAGCCCATGATTTATTGAATTTGTCTTACAATTTTCTTATGTAAAAACAAAAAAATCTCTTGAAATTTTCTTAAACCAAAACCTTATGAAAATTAAAATTTCCTTTTTAGTTATGTTTTTCTATATTAAACCTTGATTTTAAATGTTTTGAATTTGGTATGAATTTTGCTAAACTAGATTGCCAACATGCAAATCAAATCTAGTTAATGAGAATCGAGCAATCTAAATATATTCTAACAATTTAAACTTATCCTAATAGGTATTATATATGCTAATTTTTTTTATACCAAAATTGAAGTTTTAATTAGTTCAATTGCTTTTTTATATAACTTTGATTTTTTTTTTTACATTGAATTAAATTAATTTTTTTAATTAAAGGAGGAATAAAAAATTCATACTTTTATCAACTTGTTTAGTAAATTAATAGGGAATAAATATTTTGTTGGGTGGAGTTGGCGAGATTTGGTTTGTCTTAGCGCTCACCGTATGTTAATCTCCAATAAGAAAATTTCGAAATCAAGTGGAAGAATTTTTTTTTTGTTGAAAAAATTCAATTTTTATTGAAAGAGGAAAAGATTAACAAAGACAGTCATCTGCCGTACGAACCTCTAAGAGAGTTTCAAGCAGGCTGTGATGATGAAAGCAAAAGACTTAGACAAAAGATACAAAGCCTACTAGTCCAGCGAAAGGAACAAGAAACAAACAACTTTTTCAAACTTAAAATATTACAAATCATATTACTAATAAATCATACAGGAGTGCATTCGGGTGAGGAAATGGTCACATTAAAATTGCAAATATTAACTGGCTAAAGTAGATGTTAACTAGCTCAGTTATTAAGAGAAATGCAAGGGACCTAAATTTATTTGGAAAAATATCGTATTTCAAAAAACTCATTAAAATTAAGAGAAATGCTACATTCACAATATTTTTACAACATTTTCACAACAAATCACAGGTGGTTAGTTGTTATTGGTTCAAATTTGAATCTAATACTAAGATTACTTTTTTGCCCCAACAATAACAATCAGTAACAACCTGCCACTTAGAATTTGTTGTGAAAATGTTGTGGATATATCATTTCTCTAAAATTAAAACCCTATATTTTTCAAATTGATTTTTAAGATTCAAATTCCCAAAATGGACATATATAAGGAATAAATATATTATGTCAACTACATTCAAGACATTTTCAAAAAAAAAAAAAAAAAAAAAAAACTACATTCAAGAAGGAAAGAAAACATAATGAACCATTTGACTCGACAGATTTATACACTAATATTAATGTCAAACTTTTAAGGAAAATACATACTATGCAAATTTGAGACTAGAAGTTTTCCTGTTAGAAATGCAATTAGAAAAGTAGGACACGTAGAAAAGAATATGAATTACACCCTTAAAACATATATGTACACTAAAACAGAGACCTGATTGAGGCCGATTTGCCTACCCAAGACCTGACTCGACCCAGTCGTGCGGGTTAACGGGATTTCAAGTCATCTCTATAGGATCGGGTTGTGAGTCAAGTCTAAACTTGACCCAACCCAATCTCAGTCCTAGGTTTGAGATTACAAATCTAATTTGAATTATTCTTGAGTAGGAAGCCATTTATAAGGTGATACAATGAAATACGTGTGCATTTGGAAATTTGTTGAATAGTGTTTAGCTTTTTGCTTTTTGTCTCTTTTAAAAAAAAAAAAAAAAAAAAACTAGTTTTTAGTATTTTTGTAACACATTTAACATAAAAATTACCAAAAACTATATTTATTGATAAACACTATGTAAAACAAGCTATTAAAAATAAGCAATTCCCCAAACTAACATAAACCTCTTTACATGCACTACTCCCATGTTCATAAGTTTTTTTTTATAAAAAATAGTTTAAAATTTAAATTAAATAATATGAGAGTGTAATTTCTTAATACATCTTATCAAATCCTCAAATATAATTGAAAGATTGGGGCTTAGGAGTGGGCTTACTAATTGTTGATACCACTTTTGTCTGGCATCGATTTGTATGCCAAAATGTCAATTTGAGCCTTAAAATTTCAAAAATTATATTTTCACATGAAAAAAAAAGGAATTATATGAAATAGATTAATTTGCCCCGATCAGACGTTGGATAAATTATTTTGAAGGTTCCAAAGCCTAAAATCCCAAAATTATCAATTTTGACCAAGTTTGGCCGAATATATGAAAATTAATCAAATTAAACTGAAATTCATCAAACCTCCAAATTCCACTTTACTTTGACATAATCCTCCATTTAAAACCATTTGACTAATTTTTAACTAAGTCTAACTAACCAGAATCAAGGTTTAATCAAGATTTGACCAAAAGTCCAATCGTTTAATCATGACAAATTTCGGCTCATGTTAAAGATTATGAAATGTTCTTTAAAATGACAATTCACAAATGCTAATCAGAGTTGAAATGGATAAGATATCGCAAACACATTAAATCTTTTATAAAAAGACATCCATTTTTGTAAAGTTTTATTATAGTTTAATCTCAGCTGAATTATAAATTTATAATTAAACGATCGCATGTCGAACTTCAATTTGGTATATTTGGATAGCAAAATCTCCACTTAGAATAAAAAGAACTTACCAAAAATATTAAAGTGCAAATTTTATGCAAAAACACGATTTTATCACCCCTTTCCAGGGCCTCCAACTCACATCATCAAAAGATTGGGACAATAAAGAATGGAGGTCGACAAGACCTTAAAGTAACCTCACAAAGTTAGAACAAATTGCACAAAATCTGTTTTTTCAGGGCAAAAAGTGGTTTTTAGGGGTGTTTTCGCTCAAAAAACTGTTTCATTTCACGCATGATTGATGTAAAAATCTTGAACTTTCATGAACAAAGATCAATTATCTATTTCACAGAACAAACGGCTTGAAAATATTATCTTCAGATTGAGAGATATCGCATGCACAAGATAGGCAAAATGTCATCTTTGCAAATTTCTGCACATAACCACCTTTCTTCCGCCTGAAATATCTTCGCATCCGCTACTCTAAATAGAATAATGCAGGTACCTTTGGAAATTAGATTACAAGACCTTTCTGATGACAGCAAGAATGCAAAAATTCGAGTTCGAGAGGCTCTCAAATAATTGCTCAAAGATAGAACCGGAGAAAGGGAAAAAAATGGGACCGGAATGACCTCTTAGCTTCTAGAAATGAGCAAGCCAGCAGGCCCAACCCAGCCCATTTCCCTTTAAATATTTCCCCTTTCCCCCATTTATTTCATCATCAACATTAACTAATAATAATCAACTATCATCCCCCATCATCTGTTTTAACATAGTCTAGGATTCCAAAGTCCTCATTTTTAAATATTTTCCAGCACTAAAGTAAAGCTCCATTAGCCTCTTAAATACCCCCTAAGAGAATGTTTTTCGTAGATTAAAAATGCTTTTAAGGGCAAATGGTAATCTCTTTACATTTAAAGTTTATTGTTTTCACATGTTATATATTTTGTTATTATGAATCCAAGAGTTAGGTTCTTTTGGAAATACATTACTGTTAGTTTCTTTAAGACTTTCTCATTTCTTTCTGTGTGTGTGTTAAAATACTTAGTATTCTTAAAAGAAAAAAAAAATCACATGGTAAGCTATGTATATATAGCATTCTAACGTTGTAATATTTAACATTTACATGTTAGGCATGCGTATATTATTTTACGTGTAGTAAGAAGTTATTCATCCTATTTATACATATAAATATATATATATATATATATATATTCTCCCATGTTATATATATTTATTCACATGCTTACAAATAATTTCACATAGTTATCTATATAGTATACACATATGTTGATTGCAAATAAACCCTTTTTTCCCCCAAAAAAAGAAAAAAAAAAAAAAAGCCAAATATCTTAGTTATTTTCCAAAATGTAAATTGTTGAGATTAAATCAAAATGAGGTACTATCATTTGGATAGTCATTATAGCATGCTTAACACGTTCACCACATGAAATCGAGCTTTCGAGTCTAAGTTCTTTAGTTCGAGACTTTACCTACCTTATTTAGTTTAAGAGCCCTTAGGATGACCTTTAGTTATTTAAGTAATTAAAATTAATTAGACAATAGGTGATCAATCACACCTAGAAATCCAATGGCTGCCCAGTTCAATTTGGATCGAATGACATGTTACTGACATGGCTCAACCATTGAGTAACACGTGGTAGTTGACGTTAGCACACAATAGATGTGGCGCATGGATGACTACCATAAGAATCTTCAGATGGCGTATGAGGGCACGTTCGACATCTAATGACTGCGATTTTTTATGTGGTTGGGTTGATCAGCAAGAGATCTATTGTTTGGTGGTGGCGATTAGATTATTGAAGCACAGCAAACGACGGTGTTGATAGTGGCCATGGTCTATTGTGTTCGGGACTCCTTGTTGTGGTGGCTACAACATGTATATAAATTCATTTTAGATGATACTGTAGCACAAAATCACCAAAAATATACCTATATTTGGTTATGTATCACTGTTCACATTTTTACATATTGCTACAATATCATCTAAAAATGCATGATGACTCTTGTTTATGCATTTTATTCTTTTCTATTTTTTATTCTTCTCTCCTAGTTTTCATCTCTCTCTCTCTCTCGGTGATAAAGTAACATTATTTTAATATGATGCGATAGAGATTTGAACTTTAAAATATGGGTCAACTACTTTGAGTTATAGTACAATGAGAAATATGAATTTGATTTAAATTTTAAAAATGTCATGATATAAGAAAATTGAATTTCAATAATTATTAAAGACCTAAAGTTCAATGAGTTTATTAATTTTTTTTCCAAAAAGAATGCCTTGAGTTGGTCATTTATCTATTTGTTTGTTTGATTTAAAAAATAATAATATATCATATTTATCTTTTTAGTTTTTTTCTTGCTTAACGGATCTTTTCTTTTATTTTTTTCGGAATCAATATATCATTGTATCAAACCATCTATTTGGGATGGGACAAACTAATTTTTCAGGGGCAAACTTAATGCCTATATTTAAGAAGTTATTTTTAGAGGTAATCAAGGGGGCAATTTCCCTTTAGCTCTCCCCAGTATATGACTGCAGTGCAAGACATGATTCTAGTACAAGTACGTGTGCTATATTAATATGTTTGTAATGTAAGACAAGAAAATTGGGCCTAGAGCCCAATGAACTTATATACATTAACAAGAAACATTCAAATTGTGATAGAAGGTTTAAATGAAACTTTTTTTAGAAAAATTGTGATTTAAAAGAAACAGTTCGAAAGTTTAAAATTTAAATGAAAAATATAAAAATCTCTAAGATTTACTAAAAATTAATTTACCTTTTTTATTTTTTAAAAATTTGGAGGAGTCTTATTTACATGGAAGAGGATTCCTAATTTACAATGAATTTTTTTTATATGGCTGATTTTTGGGAATTTGCAAAGTTGTTTTGTTGTTTGTATTTGGAGAAGCTTTGGGCGAGATGTTTTTGTTCTTTTTATCCTTACAAGAGTTACACATTTTCTTAATCATTGATCTTTATTAAAATCTAAGGGTGGAAAAATACTTATGTCATATCATAATTGTCCTAGAAATAAGTAATCAAACCATATTAACTTTCTCCCATATTTATCTTTAAATAATAATAAAAAATTCTCCAGCCTGATGTTCAATTTCTTCTTCATCTCTCTCTCTCTCTCTCTCTCTCTCTCTCTCATGGAAGCCACCTACAGGAGAATTTACTTTTGAATTTCTTCTTCACCAATGTAACTTAAACTCATCTCATATATATATATATAT
This sequence comes from Quercus glauca, assembly GCA_023736055.1. NCBI lineage: Eukaryota > Viridiplantae > Streptophyta > Magnoliopsida > Fagales > Fagaceae > Quercus > Quercus glauca. The sequence goes on along the minus strand of CM043316.1, from coordinate 61,789,191 downwards.
ATATATATATATATATATATAGAAACCAGGCAAGAAACCCAAGCAGTAGGGAAGATATCTCTATGGGCCCATCTCACATACAAAAAGCAACCTAAGTAGCAAGATTATGGGCTAAGAAATTAAGGTCTCTATTTACAAAACAAAAATCTCAACAAGAGAGGGGGTTCTAGGATGCTAAAATAGAAGTTAAAAATGGGGAAAGGAATTCCTAGGTGTAGGGACCGGTTTTCGACTCCTAAGCCCAACTAATGAATGGGTTAAGGCCCAAAGAGCCTCACACAATAAATTTGTAGAGAGTGGGCTTGAAAGCCAGGCCTCGATGAATCAGGCAACGCGCACAATGGATCAGGGATATTAAGACAGCAAAGAAAGACAAGTTTAAAGCAAGGAAATCCTTTCTCAGCAAAGTCTGAAGAAAATGATTCTTGAATTTAGTTCTTTTGGACTTGGATACAATTTCAGCTCTTGTTGCTACTATGTGTTCTCTACAGATTTTTCCAATCCCCTCTCCCTGGAGGGTCTTACATTATATAACTCATTTTAGATGATCTTGGCCCTCCATTTGTTGATCGTCCAAGCCATTACTTAAGTGCTTGTTTCATTAGACACATTCCCAAGCCCCTTGTGAGTTGGGGCAGCCAAGGCAACACTGTTCAGGGGTCTTCTCCACATAAATGCAGCTAGGAGTTTTGGTGGGATGCATTAAATGTGGTGGTAGCCACCATCCCTTCAATCCTGTCAGGGCTAACTCCCTCCTTGAAACTCTTTCTCTACAATATGGCCTCCTCTGGTAACGTGCCACTGACGTGGCCGTACTATCCGAGCGTGTGGCCTCCTCGGCATGATAATGGATTCCTTGGCCATGAATACGACACGTGGCATAAGTACCTTATTTAAATTCTTATGCCCCATAATAGCCCCTTAAAACTTCGATTTTTTCCTCTTATTCGAGGAGAAAAATGGGGTTTGACTTTGGAATATTAATTCCGCACGTTTCTTTGATTTCCACACGTGAAAGTGTCACTTCACGTGTCTCGCAACCATTTTGGCACTTCAGAGTCTGCAACGTCTTATTAAATGCTTAAGGCGGCACTTTGTTCCCTACATCCTACGATGAGATGGAGATCTTACGGCTGGCGTTTCTCCTCAAATTTTGGGCAGGATAACTCCCACCCAATTTTGCCCCCTATATAAGGCACCTAGGGGGTTCATTTTCTCATACTTTACAAATCTTCGAGCTCCCAAGACTTCCCAAACTCTCAAGCTTTCAAGACTTCCAAAATCTCTAGACCTTCAAGAAGCCCCTAAAGTAACCCTTGTCCTTATTTTCGTAAGTTTTCACGTTCCTAGGCTCTTTTACTCTTGGCCAGTCTCCTCGGCCTTCTACTCTTTACTCCTTTTTCAAAAACATTTCCTTCACTTCCCTTTAGTTTGCTTAGATGGGTAGATTCACTCACCTCGTAGATTCTCCCGTTGGTATGAAGGGATTTAGGCCTAGGTACCATATTCCCTAGGGAGTTTCCCTGCAGTACTGTGCTCCGGGTCAGTGGCTTACCCACAAAAGGGAAAGGGAGGTCGTCATTCCCATGATTGCCTTCATAGAAGGGGGAATGACGCTTCCCATGGGTAGAGTAACTAGGGACTATCTGATTGCCCATAGGCTATGCCTCCATCAATGCGCGCCTAACTTGTTTAGGGTCTTGGGTAGTGTGGACGCTTTCAATAAGCAAATAGGGCTAAACCTCACCTGGCACGACGTCGTTTGGATGTACGAGTGCCACCTGCTCGCAGACTTAGGGTATTACCTTAAGTCTAGATCCTTTATTGTCAGACTCATCTCATGCCTCTCCAAATCCAACAAGGGCCTGAAGGATGACTTTCTGATAGTCTCGGGTGAATGGCACGAGGGTCTTCATTGCCCAGTTCGAGAGGGAGAGCTAAGTGAGGTACCCTAGGTTTAGGGTTTTTTTTTTTTTTTTTTTTTTTTTTTTTTTTTTTTTTTTTTTTAACATAGGCATTAGCTCTGTAGTTCTGTTGCTTTCTCCTTCCCTTTAGCACTCTATTTATTTCTGATGGATGGTTTCATTAATCTGACTGTGGTTTTGCTTCTTAGATGTTTTTGCAGATAAAAGACGCATAGCTCCCAACCTCAACCTCATCAGCTTCTTAGACCTTAACAGGGTGCTGAAGTCTGAAGTGTTTGTGAGTGAAGACAGGCAATTGAGAGCCATCCACCTCATCCTAGACTTCGAGCCCTTGTCGAATAAGTTTCAGGACGTGGAACATGCAATAAGAGCAGGCAATCCTCGGCTAGCCTGGATAGACGTCTCGGTGCCCGGTTTCATCACGGCTGTCACTCGAGGTAGAGATAGACCAATTTTGTCTCAAGAAAGAAGGAGAGGAGCAAGAAGAGCCTGTGATTTAGTTCTCAGACTCTGAAGGTAAGCTTGACAAGTCCTCCGTGGTTCGTTCCCCCAAGTTTATAATTGCCCAGGTGGACAACAGTTCAGAGGAGGAAGAAGAAATAGCCTTGAACAGGAAGAAAGGCCTGAAGGAGCTTCTTGCAGATAGGGCTAAGGGGCCAGCGCAGAAGGACACCTCAGGGTCCCAACCCCTTCTTACTCTCCCCCCCTCCTCCTCCTGCAGTTAAGTTGCTCTCCATGCCCAACCTGAAAAAGAAAAAGAATGAGAAGAAGGTAGCCGAGGAGGGGGAGGTGGTCTCCTAAAAGGAGCCTAAGCAACAGAAAATGGCCAAAGACAAAGGGCGGGCCTCCTCGGTCGAGAGCAGGAAGGACCAGAGTGTGGCTGAGGTGCGCCACCAACATCCCATATGGCCCCCTCGGCTGGAGCTAGACAGGGCAGCCATTCCATGGAACTCCACTATCAGGGAGTTCTAGGAAAGGCACACCCACTATCTGGCCGAGTCCCTAGAGCAGCCTCTCCTTCTACCAAAGGATATGGCTACACTGAAAAATATGAGACAGCCAAACCTCTTTCTATCTCTAAAGAGGGATCTGGCCTTGGTAAGTTCCTTGGCATGCTTCTATGATATCATGTTGGGTCATCTTTCTCTTATTTACTAACATATTTGTCTGTCGTTTCTGGCAGGCCATCTAGGAGGTTTTTACAGCCAATGAATGGGTGAAGGACGCCTAAAATAAGGCTAAGGCTGAGGCCAACCTTCACACCGAGACCAATAAGGCCCTAGGCACCGCTGAGCAAAAGAATAAAGAGCTTACGGGGAAGCTGACAGCTAAGGAGAGGGAGCGAAAGAGTGCTAAGGCCTGCTTGAAGAATGCCCAGGACTAAGCTAAAGAGCAGCGCAAAAGACATCACTATGCTAAAATAGAGCTGGCCACGACCAGACAGCAAGTCCTGAAGTTGAAGGTGGATTTAGAAAAGGCCAAAGAGGCTGCTCGGATGGCCAAGGACGCTAAAAAGGCTGCGGAGCAGGCATCCTACAACCTCGGGGTGCAGGAGACCAAGGTCTGTCTGGCGAACTGGCTGGCTGAAGTCTGCAGGGATTATTGCCAAGAAGTGTGGGCCGAAGCACTCAACCTGGCAGGAGTCCCTGCTACTTCGAAGTGGAGGAAGGCTGAGAACATGTACTACCCTCCAGATATTCGTAAGGTTCCAGTTGCGCTCCCTCCTCCCACTGCTCCTGCCCTAATCTCCTTTGAGCAGCCCTCTATCACCCAAGCCTCTCTTCCTCTTGCTGGGGTCTCCAAAGCTTGGCAAGGCTGGTGGCTAAAGCTAGAGGGCTGAGATGGCTAAGGGTAAGCGGGCTGGCCAGGGTGGTTCTCGGCCAGAGAATAAGGGCAAGGGCAAGGAGGTTAAGCCCTTGCTAAAGGCCAAGGGTTCCGAGACTACCCTTAAACTCAATGATGCCATTCCCAAGGCTAAGGATGTGGCTTCTAAGGCAAAGGAGGTTGATCCCAAATCCAAGGAATTTGATCCCAAGGCCACCAACTTTCTTGTCTCCCAGCCTGGTAGCAAAGACGACCCTCCACTAGCCAAGGCATAGTTTAGGATCTTTCCTCTTTTACTTATTATTATTATTATTTTTTTTTTTTTGTAATTTTCCTTTGTTATGGCAGTTGGCCCTTGTTCGTAACGTACTTCTCTTTTGTACAATGAGAAGATGTCAACTTTTGCTTTATGAGTCTTTATCTTTCTTGCAATACTTATCTCTAGTTGGCTGCAGTCATTGTTTCGCCCTTTACTAAGGATTTTAGATTGGTGGTGCTTTCAAGGGTGAACACCCACACTTTAACAAAAGCGAATAGTAATAATATATTGTTAGCTTAAATAAATTAAACCTATGTAAACGATGAGAAAAAATGACTATGTGCTAATATGAAAACTGTGTAATCAACAGGGAGGTCTAAGTCTTTAGAGAAAAACAAAACACTTAGTAGGAAAAGGGATAAACAAGTGTTAATTTATCCAAGGCGTGTGATCTGAGGAACTAGACATAGCCGAGGTTCTGCTCAACACTTAAACAAATAACTAAGAACATTAATTTACCTAAGGTATGTGGTCCGAGGAGCCAGGCATAACCAAAGTTCTGTTTAATATTCAAACAAGTAATATAGAGTGTTAATTTACCCAAAGCATGTGGTTTGAGGAGTTAGGCATAACCAAGGTTTTGTTTAACACTTAGGTAGATAACCAAGAATATTAATTTACCCAAGGTATGTGGTCCGAGGAGCCAGGTATAACCAAGGTTCTATTTAATATTCAAATAAGTAATAAAGAGTGTTAATTTACCCAAGACATATGGTTTAAGGAGTCAAGCATAACCAAGGTTCTGTTTAACACTTAGGCAGATAACAAAGAATATTAATTTACCAATGTATGTTGTCCGAGGAGTCAGGCATAACTAAGGTTCTGTTTAATATTCGAACAAGTAATAGAGAGTGTTAATTTACCCAAGGCGTGTGGTTTGAGGAGTCAGGCATAACCAATGTTCTGTTTAACATTTAAGCAGATAACCTAGAATATTAATTTACCCAAGGTATGTGGTCTGAGGAGCTAGACATAACTAAGGTTCTGTTTAATATTCGAACTAGTAATAGAGAGTATTAATTTACCCAATGCATGTGGTATGAGGAGTTAGGCATAACTAAGGTTCTGTTTAACGCTTAGGCAGATAACCAAGAATATTAATTTATCCAAGGTATGTGGTTCGAAGAGTCAGGCATAACCAATATTCTGTTTAATATTCTAACAAGTAATAGAGAGTGTTAATTTACCCAAGGCATGTGGTCTGAGGAGCTAGGCATAACCAAGATTTTGTTTAACACTTAGGCATATAACCAAGAATATTAATTTACCCAAGATATGTGGTCCAAGGAGCCAGGTATAACCAATGTTCTGTTTAATATTCGAACAAGTAATATAGAGTGTTAATATACCCAAGGCATATGGTCTGAGGAGCCAAATATAGCTAAGGTTCTGTTTAACACCTTAACAATTAAGCAAGAATATTAATTTATTCAAGGTATGTGGTTCAAAGAGTCAGGCATAATCAAGGTTATGTTTAATATTCAAATAAGTGATTAACGCAACACATAATATCATAAATGAAAATATGGCAGAGCTGCCTTTCATTAATAATAGTACCTTAGCAGGTTATTTACATTCCAAGGTCGTGGTACAACTTTTTCATCTACATCCTCTAGAAAGTATGCTTCTATGCTTGCTACTAAGGTGATATGGTATGGTCTTTCCCAATTGGGCCCTTACTTCCCCAATGCTGGGTTTTTTGCTGTACCCACAACCTTTCTTGATACCAAGTTCTCATGGGCCAATAGTCTTAACTTTACATTTGAATCATACTATTGTTTAAGCCTTTGCTGATAGTATGCTAATTGAACCATGACATTTTCTCTCCGCTCCTCGATTAGATCTAGGCTATTTTCTAATAGGTGGTCATTGTTGTCTGGAGCGAACAAGCTAGTCCTTAGCGTTGGGAATTCGGTCTCTAGAGGAATCATAGCCTCAACCCCGTAAGTCATTGAAAAGGGTGTCTCCCCTGTCTACCTACGTGGGGTAGTCCGATATGTTCAGAGAACATGTGGAAGCTCGTCCACCTATTTGCCCTTTGCATCATCCAACCTCTTCTTGAGTCCATTCACTATAACCTTATTGATAGCCTTGGCCTACCCATTCCCGAAGGGGTAAGCTAGAGCGAAATACCTATTCGTGATACCCAATTCACAATAGTACCTTCTGAAAGTCTTGCTGTCAAACTGAAATCCGTTGTTCGAGATGAAAGTATGAGGGATCCCAAACCGAGTGACAATGTTCTTACCCACAAACCTTTTGGCATCCATATCCCTAATGTTTGCTAGTGGCTCAGCTTCAACCTATTTGGTAAAGTAATCAGTGCCGACCAAAAGTCATCTTCTGTTTCCTACTGCTTGGGGGAAGGACCCCACCATGTCCAAGCCCCACTGAGTAAAAGGCCATGGGCTAGACAAAGGATGAAGAACGCCTCCTGGCTGATAAATGTTATGAGCAAATCTCTGACATTGGTCACACTTCTTCACGTACTCTTGTACTTCTCTTTGCATATTGAGCCACTAATATCCCTAAGTAAGGGCCCGGTGAGACAAGGATCTGCCTCCTGTGTGGCTCCTACAAATCCCTTCATGCAACTCTTCTAGAAGTAGCTCCATTGCTTCAGGATAGATGCACAACAAATATGGCCCTAAAAAAGAGCACTTGTACAACATTTGGTCCTTGGACAACCAAAATCAATGAGCCTTTCTTCGTACTTTGTCAGCCTCCTTCTTCTCCTCGGGCAAGATGTCATTCTTAAGGAATATGATAATAGGATCCATCCAACTAGGTCCCACCCTAAGTTGATGAATCTGAACCTTTTCCCTCTCTATCTCAGTAGGGTTGCATAGATCCTCGACCAGGATGACCTAAGGTAGGCTCTGCACTAAGGAAGTTGCAAGAGTGGTGAGGGAAACAGCATGCGTATTTCTGCTTCTAGGGATTTGGTGTAAGGAAAAAGAGTCAAATCTTGATTGCAAGTGGCTAGCCTGGTTCAGGTACTCTTGCATTCTCACATCCCTGGCTTCCAGTTCTCCCTTTCCTTGGCCTACAACCAATCTTGAATTTGAAAACATCTCCACTACTCTTCTTCCCATTTTCTGAACCATGGCCATTCCCACCAGCAAAGCCTCGTACTTGGCTTCATTATTCGTGGCCGAGAAGCCCAGCCTTAAGGATTTCTCAATGATGATCCCTTCAGGAGATACTATAACCAGCCCCACTCCTAATCCCTTTTGGTTTGCTACGCCATCAACATACACCTTCCAAGATAAAGGCTCCTGCAAGGAGACCATCCTAACTGATTTTCCATCCATGCTCGACCTTTCACCGTTTTCTTCCAACGAAGGCTAAGCAAACTTAGCTACTAAATCGGCGAGGACTTGGCCCTTTATAGAGGTGCAAGGCAGTATGTAATATCGAAGGCTTCTAGGATCGTTGCCCATTTTACAACCCTCCCTATGTAATCAGCTTTTCAAAACAGTGATCGGAGAGGGAGTTGGGTTAGAACCACAACAGTATGAGTTTGGAAGTAATGTGGGAGCTTTCGCGTAGCATGCACTACTGCTAAGATGGCCATCTCCAATGGTAAATAGTGAACCCCTGCTTCATGTAATGATTTGCTCACATAATAAACTGGTCTCTGCACCCCATTATCATCTCGCACTAGTACCAGACTTACCGCATGTGAGGCTATAGTAATGTAAGCGAACAAAACCTCATCATCCTTGGGTTTAGACATAATATGTGGCCGAGAAAGATATTCCTCAAGTTGCTGGAAGGCCGAAGAGCACTCCTCCATCCATTCGAATCACTTCCGCTTATGGAATAATTGGAAGAAGGGCCTACACATGTCCCCTGACTGAGAAATGAATCAATTCAAAGTGGCAGTCATTCTTGTCAACTTCTGGACCTCTTTAGGATTCCAAGGAGGTTGCAGGTCGTTGATTGCTCTAATCTGATCTGGGTCGACTTCAATTCCGCGATGGGTAACCATATAACCCAGAAACTTGCTCAAGCCTACCCCAAAAGGACACTTTGCAGCGTTGAGGCGCAATTTGTGTCTCCTCAGTATCTCGAAAATATCTTCGAGATCATTTATGTGCTTGAACTCCACATTACTCTTTACCACCATATTATCTATGTAGACCTCAATATTTTTGTCCAATTGTGGTTCGAACATCTTGGTCATCATTCTCTGATAAGTAGACCTCGCATTCTTCAGCCTAAAGGGCATCAATTTGTAATGATAATTCCCTGTGGGCGTAACGAAAGAAGTCTTCTCCTGATCACCCAGAGCCAATGGTATCTGGTAATATCCCTAGAAAGCATCCAAGAAGTTTATCCGAGGATGGCTCGGGGTTGCATCCACCAGCTAATCTATCCGAGGCAGGGGAAGAGGATCCTTTAGGCAAGCCTTATTTAAATCTGTGAAGTCCACACACATCTGCCATTTCTCACTTTTCTTTTTCACGACCATTGTGTTGGCTAACCACTCAGGGTAAAACACCTCCTTTATGGCCCCAGCTCGCTTAAGTTTGAGTACTGTTTCCTTGACGGCATTAGAATGTTATTTGAATGAGTGCCGAAGTGGCTGCTTTTTAGGAACAACAGATGGATTGACGTTTAAATGGTGACAAATAAAGTCTGAATCCACCCTGGGGGCCTCATAAGCTTTCCATGCAAATACATAAATATTTTTTCTGAGAAAATCTATCAGTTCTTCCTTCTCCCGATGAGGCAGCTGAACTTCGACCTGAAAGAATTTTTCCTCGTCGTTGCCAATAACAACTTTTTCCAATTGCTCGCACTTAGCCCCTCCTACCACAGCCTCGGTAGACAACACTGGCACCTTTAATTGCTATAAGTCTTGCTCGGCAAAAACTGAGGATTCACCTCAGCCTAATGTCTAATTGCGGCCACCAAGCATTGCCTATCCATAGACTTGCTTCCAACTAGCTCCTCGATCCGATCCCCTGATGGGTACTTCACTTTCAAGTGAAGGATGGAAGACACGGCTCCCATGGCGTGAAGCCAAGGTCTTGCCATAATAGCAATATAGGGGGAGTAGGCATCTACTACAATGAAGTTCACTTCCACGGCTTCTGACCCTGCCTGAACAGGCAGCCTAATCGGGCCCCTCGAAAAGACAATCTTCCTATCAAACCCTATCAGAGGGGAGTCATAGCAGGTTAGGTCCTCGGGCCTCAGCTTCAGTCCCTTAAATAGATTGGGATACATGATCTCTGCGCCGCTGCCCTGGTCTACCAGCACCCTCTTCACATCATACCCTTCTATCTTGAGAGTAACTACTAGGGCATTATTACGCAGCTGTAAGGTTCCAACTTTGTCCTCATTAGAAAAGCTCGGAGCTGGTCGGACCCCCATTCTACTTCTCTTTGAATTAGGGGGTGAGTCTTCGATAAATGGTTGAGCTATAAACAGCACCCTGGATGGCCGAGAACCAATCCTTTTCGAAGTTGCAAGAATGACATTAATTGTATCTAAAGGTGGTCTTGTAGAAGCGCCTCTATGAGCCCCCGACCCTGCTTGACTACCTTGCCTACTGGGCTGATACACGAATTGTTTCAACTTTCCAATTTTGACCATTTGCTCCAAGTGACTCCACAACGTCCTGCAATCTTCAGTAGTGTGCCCTTGCTCCTGGTGGTATTGGCAGTGAAGGCTCTGATTGCATTTTGTGGGGTTTCCTCCCATCTTGTTTGGCCATTGAAAGTATGGCTCATTCTTAATTTTCTCCAAGATTTGGTGTACTGGCGCTCGGAACACGGTGCTGACTACCTGAGTAGTAATAGATCCAAAGTGCCCCATAAAATCTCTCCGAGGTCGGTTGTTATTGTACCTATTCAACCTGAAATCTCTTCTATCCTGAGGGACCACTTTGGCTTTCCCCTTTCCCTATTACTGATCCTCCTTGACCCGCTTATATTCATCAATACGGTCCATGAGCTGACGCACACTCCTAACCGGTTTCCTGGTCAGATACTTTCTAAGATCATGCTCGGTGGGCAAGGCAACCTTGAAAGTCCTTATAGCCACATCATCAAAGTCTCCCTCTATCTCGTTGAACATCTCCCAATACCTGTCAGAATACGTCTTCAGGGTCTCCCCCTCCCGCATGGTCATAGACAGCAAGCAATCCAAGGGCCGAGGAATCTTACTACAAGTTACAAAACGAGCCCTAAAGGCCCTAGGAAGCTCTTTGAAGGAGCTAATAGAACCTTCTTTCAGACCGTCGAACCATTTCCTCGCCACGAGCCCCAAACTGGATGGGAACACTTTACACATCAAGGCTTCATTCCTGGAGTGGACGGCTATTCTCTAGTTGAAGTGGCTAACGTGTTCCACAGGGTCCATTCTACCATTATACATGGTGAACGCTGGCTGAGTGAACCATTGAGGAAGCTTTCCCCCTTCGATTCTACGCATGAACGGTGACTTAGAGATCTAGTTAAGAGCCTTGCTAATAGCATCATTGCATGTACCTTTGCGGGATGGACTCTTACTCCTCCGCTTGTAATGATGGTCCTCATCATACGAAAAAGACTAGTTAGGGGGAGTCCTAGACTTGGGCCTGTAGCTACCATCTCCATCATCATTAAAGGAGGGGTCAGAGTCTGAGGGAGTCCTTCTCCGTCGCTTGCAACATAACTTTACGAAGAAGGTTTTCCTCATGAGAGATGTAGCTCCTGCCTCGAGACTGGCTCCTGCTAGTATGTGTGGTGTGCACACTAATTTCGCAGTCCCTTCTTTACTCAAGGTTGAGGAATTGGTCCTGATGTTGGGAACCAATAGACTCCTCTCGATCTTGCCCTGATCCTACCATGGTTGGACGCTGGCCTTATTGAAGCTCAAGCCTTCCCCACAGACAACGCCAATTGTAGGGATAAGTTTTCAGCTCCTAAGCCCAACTGATGAATGTGTTAAGACCCAAAGAGCCCTACACACAATAAATTTGTAGAGAGTAGGCTTGAAAACTAGGGCTCAATGAATCAGACAACGCGCACAATGGATCAGGAATATTAAGACAGTAAAGAAAGACAAGTTTAAAGCAAGGAAATCCTTCCTTAGCAAAGTTCGAGGAGAATGATTCTTGAATTTAGTTCTTTTGGACTTGGATACAATTTCAGCTCTTATTGCTACTATGTGTTCTCTACAGATTTTTCCGATCCCCTCTCCTTGAAGGGCCTTTTACATTATATAGCTCCTTTTGAATGATCTTGGCTCTCTATTTGTTGATTGTCCAAGCCACTACTTGAGTGCTTGTCCTATCAAACACATTCCCAAGCCCTTTGTGAGTTGGGGCAGCCAAGACAGCACTGTTCAGGGGTCTTCTCCACATAAATGCAGTCAGGAGGTTTGGTGGGATGCATTAAATGTGGTGGTAGCCACCATCCCTTCAATCATGTCAGGGTTAACCCCCTCCCCGAAGCTCTTTCTCTACAGTATGGCCTCCTGTGGTAATGTGCCACTGACGTGGCCTTACCATCCGAGCGTGTGGCCTCTTCGGCACGATAATGGACTCCTCGGCCGTAGATACGACACATGGCACAAATACCTTATTTAAATTCTTGTGCCCCACACTACGTATGAATAGAAGGATTTTGAAGGACTTTTATCATACTAAGGGAATCCTCTTCAATATGGACGAATGAGATACAATGGAATGTTGACATCTTGAGAGCCAAAAGGGCGACATGAGTTTCACCAAGGAGGGGATCCATTGACTAAAAAATAGTATTCTATCGCATTTTGTTTGGTACATGGAGGCTTGACTTTAAAGAAATTATGTGAAGGTCAGTTGAATGTAACTTCTCAAACTCCATAAATCATAATCTTGAAAAGAACATTTTTGCTCACCAAGGAGGTTGGCATTTGTCTAGTCATGTACCGGTATCAAAGAATATACTATTAAGTATTGGAAAAGGTTTGACTCCAAATATGTTTGGAGTCTTAGAGTTTTGGGTTCCAACTACCAATAAGAAGATAAAATGTGTTAATTTATATGTATTGTATATGACAAAAACAAATATTATCTTCCTATTGATAGTTTGAACATAAAATTCCAAACGTGTTTAAGGACAAACTTTATTCTTAGATATTAAAGATGATGAATAGTAGTAATACTGATAAAATTATAAATAAATAAATAACTAAATAATGATGAATAGTACTAATAAAACAAAAGAGAATTGAAATCAAAATTCAGCGGACCGCTTGTTTAAGCCCAAATTGTACCCGTTCATTTCAATTATGTGGCAGGTGCAAAACCAATTTGTGGACCTGTCTTTTCATGGGCAATCTATCCTGTAAAGCTAATGCATGATCAACCTAGTTTGGTTTGGGTCATTTCCTGAGGAACATTATGAAAAAGTGACCTCACAGTTTCGGTTACTAGCCTCCTATTAGCCCTATTTGCCCTATAATATCAGGACATGAACTAACCGTTCAACATCCGGAACAAATGAATGGTATTAAAGCACTCTTGTTAGCCTAGCTAATGCCACGTTTGGTGTGTTTTTGATTTTGGCTTAAAAAATTAGCTTTTTTTATTATTTAATTTATTTTTGCTACTATTTATAGGTTCTATTGTATTTTTTAGTACTATTTATGAACTCAACTGTACTATTTCAGCTACCTTTTTGCTTTATTTACCGTACTTTTAGCAAAAAAATTTCAATTTCAATTTTAGCTAAAGTTTTTAGTTTTAGTTTTAGTATTATATATAAAGTTAAAAAGTAGCTGAAATAATATAGTAGGGCCCATGAATAATACCAAAAAATGCAATGAGACCCATGAATAATAGCAAAAATAAGCTGAAATTTTCAGCTTGTCCCAAACGCACACTTAATATAATAATAATAAAAAAAAAAAACTAAACTCACTCAAAACTTCCACATATTAGAGCATTTGAGGGTCTTTGGTAGAGTAATTTGAGATGATATTTTTGTAATTTTTTGAAATACGTGTAGATGAAAAAATGTGAAAAAATGTGTAATATTGTTTAAAATGTAAAAATGTAAGTTTAAGATTGGAAAACAAACAAGCCCTGGTATCGAGGGATGTAAAAAAGTATCTATTATACATTCTCAAAACCTACTTTATCTATTTTACTATCTCATTTTACAATCCACCCAACATTTCAGTTTTCATTTTTATATACAACTCATTAAAATAATATAAACTATACCAACAAATAATTTAAACAAATCAACTCTATCCAGCTCTCTTCTCTCCCATCTCTCTCTTCCCTCTTTTCCTTTCTTCCTCGCTCTATTAAAATATTATTTTTTATTTTTACAACCCATGAATAGGGTTGCATATATACATCCTTAATGTTCACATATGCTAAAAAAATTTATATACCCAAACCGGTTAATGTTTTATTTTAGTGTCTTGGTTGCTAAAATAGCAAACCGGAGATTTTTAGTTTTTACACCTCAAATAAAAATCTTATTTTATTCACACCTTGGGAATGATGGATTAAAAAAAAATATGTTTAAGGAGAAAGAAAATGCTACAATATTGAAGTAGAATAGTGATAGAGTCCTGAAACTATTGTAATTGTTTATAGATAGTAGGTTAGCTAACCTAACAAAAGGGAATTTTCAGACTAAATTTGACTAAAAACTTATTGAGGTTGATGTGAATGCTCTTATCCCAAAAGCTTTGGCTGCTTTGACTACTTTTGCTTTTCACAATTTTCAGTTTTTGACTGTGAAGTGAGGCATTTGCACTTCAATAATTCCAAGAACAAATTGACAAATACAGAAATAGGCCCTTCTTCGTTCATAACATCTCATTGTTGAAAATTTTCACTTTTGATAAGAATTAAATTATTGATCCCCAATTTTTTAATTACAATTCTTTCAGCTAGGAGCGTTATAATTTAGTGGTATTACTTGTTTTCTTTTACAAGGAAATTAAGGGCATATTTGGAACATTAAATATAGATTAAGTTAGTATTAAAGCTTTTTTTTTTTTTAGAATATATAATAGTAATTTTTATTACTAAGAATAAAAAAGTTGTAATAATCATAAGTTTAATTGTTACATATAGAAAAAATTGCAAAAAATAATACATATGGAGGTTTAGATATTTTAAAAATATATTAATTTTAAAATTTTTTACATATATTAAGGAATAGCTAATATAGTAATTTAAAATAATAATAAATTTTCCTCAATTTAAAGAATAATTGTTGTGGGGCCCCAAATATTTAAACAACCCCGGCCTATTCCATAGCCGGCCCAAGGCCCGCGCCGAGGAGAATATAGAGGCCGAGGGTAAAAGGGAAAAGCCCAAGCCTTCAAGGGGCCTCGCCGAGGATGCCCACCTCCTCGGAGAACCGACGTTGATGAAGGGAAAATATCCCTCACCCATTAAATGTACTCCACCAACATTCTGACCGCTTTAATGGTGAAGTGACCAGCAAACCCAGATACCTCGGTCACTTCAACTAATAGAAAGTCTACAAAGGCGGCTGAGAACTAACATAATGTTAGAATTATACTTAAAAAGTAATAATTCAAGAGAAACAAATATAATGCATTTATCAATTAACAATTATATCATGTGCATATGTAATAAAAATCAACAATAAAATGTGAGAAATTTACATACTAGATTATGTTATTCAAGGACCTCACAAGCAATCAGGATGCTCTCCCCAGCTAGTCAGGATTAACAAGAGCTTAATTTTCTCTTTCACACCCCCTTGCAAGTGTGGCCTTGACAATATTTATAATATTCAAAAAGGACATGACCAGCCATAAAATCCTTTCTATTGTAATAACATTTCATGTAACAGAAATGTTACATTTGTTAATAAACAACTTTATTAATTAGATTCATTAATGAAGAAGTTCATTAATGTGTTATTACTTTTGTAACTCCGTGCTAATACATGGATTCATCTATCGTTCATATCCAGAATTACTATAATGAAAACACCTTTAATAAGAGTTCAAGTTACTGGTATTGACACGATAGATTTATTAAAGCCAACACTCAACGTGCATGAATCTCATTATGGAAGGACTCCCGAGATTATTATGCACTGACCATCGAAAGACTAGCCCTTATTGTCTTCCATAGTCTGAGCAATTTTAACTTGCACCTCCTTTCCATCATAGTCCAACAATATACCTATCAGAATAGGCTACATCATGATGGATATGGTCAAGTCAAGGACTACAATGAATGCATTCAAAATCTTAGTCTACTAAATCAAGTAGACCTATTTCAATATATCAATATCTTACATCATAAAAATATTGCATAATTTCACAAGAGACTGAATATTTATTTGTTAATAATAAAGGCATTATATATATTATGTTGGGCCACATTATTCTAACACATAAAGCCTGCAAAAACAGATGATGGGACAAACCCTTATACACAGAGTTCGGATAACCGACGAATGGACGGCTAAGGTTAACTACAACAATACTATATAACCAAGAGAATTCCCAGCATAAATGGTGGCTGATATTTTATCAGTCCTAAGAGAAAGGACATGATTTAGATCAGTCCTAAGAAAAAGAGATCCTCGGACTGAGCCGAGGACGAATATGCTTCACAAACACTTAGCCAAAATCATTATCAGGATCCTCACAAACACTTAGCCGAAATCATTATAAAGATCTTTATAAACACCTAACCAAAGTGATGATGATTATCCTCACAAACACTCAGTAAAATTACTTTACTATTATTCCTGTGGATTTCACATCATCCGTTGTTTATCTTGCTAATACCTAGCTCTTACACCCACGCTCTATAAATTTTATTGTGAAGGGTCCAGTACAAATTGAGTCCCTACAATTATACACAGAGTTCGGATAACCGACGAATGGACGGCTAAGGTTAACTACAACAATACTATATAACCAAGAGGATTCCCAGCATAAATGGTGGCTGATATTTTATCAGTCCTAAGAGAAAGGACATGATTTAGATCAGTCCTAAGAAAAAGAGATCCTCGGACTGAGCCGAGGACGAATATGCTTCACAAACACTTAGCCAAAATCATTATCAAGATTCTCACAAACACTTAGCCGAAATCATTATAAAGATCTTCATAAACACCTAACCAAAGTGATGATGATTATCCTCACAAACACTCAGTAAAATTACTTTACTATTATTCCTGTGGATTTTACATCATCCGTTGTTTATCTTGCTAATACCCTAGCTCTTACACCCACGCTCTATAAATTTTATTGTGAAGGGTCCAGTACAAATTGAGTCCTTACAATTGTTACTAAGAAATAATTATTCTATATATATTAAAGATGTAATCAAATAATTATTACACATGAATATTTATTTGTTGCTTTAGATTCCTTTTTTTTTTTTTTTTAATAACCTGCAAACTTCATTAAATCAAACAGAAGTGCTTACTTACAATAATGCAATCAGCCTTGCAAGCATTCGGGATGACTTTAGAGGCTTCATGCTTATTACAAGAAAATTGGCTTTTAAACCTAACTACAATCTTGGCAATAAAATGAGCTGTAGATAATGAACGAAAAAACAATAATAAACAAAATGGGCTCTCTATAAGAAATGAGATAAAAAAAAAAAAAAAAAATTTATGGCCAGATAAAATCCAAATGTAAGATAGCCTGAAAAGTGAAAACTAAGCTTAATGGATGTTGACGCAATGAATTGGATTTGGATGTGAAATAGTAATGTTCGAGAAGACCAAGACCAACTTGATATTTTTTTTTTGGTGTTTTTTTTTATAATTTTTTTTTATGAAGGAATTGAGGTGGCAGAACTGTAAGAGAATCCAGTTCCTTCCACTATGCTTTTGCTCTTTACCCAAAAATATGGGTAGGTAAGCAACCAATCCCTCCCACCACCATTTTAAACACATTATTATTATTTTAATTTAATTTAATTTTTTTTTGGCAGTCCATTCCCGTTTCCCAACCTCAAAAAACACATTATTATTATTTTAATTTAATTTAATTTTACACCTTACAATACATTATTGCTAGGCATTTATTTAATATATATAAAAAATAAAATAAAAAAAGCAAGTAGAGAAAACAAATTAGAGCACGTGTCCGTAATTATCGTTATTGTATGAATTGAACATTCAAGAATCCACTCGTGCTCTTCAAACCTGACACGTCTGTGCCCAATTCCTATCCCCTGATGTCGACGCTTCCGCATTTTCGGCTATTTTTTTTTGTTCTTCTTTCTCAACACTTTTATATACACACACCAAATTCCAAAAAAACCCTTTTGACAAAATTTATAATGAGAAATGTAGAATCCAAATTGAGTCTAAATAATTTTTAATTATTATTTATCTATTTTTTTTTTCTTTTTTTTAAGAAAAATAACTCCTATATAATAAATACTAAGCTTAAAAAATGATGACTATTTATGTATCATTTTATTATTATTATTGTTGTTGTTGAATATTTTTGTATATATACACAAATTATAACATACAGTAAAAATAAATAATTATAGCGTATATAAGGATCTCAAATATTGTGAAATTTACTATATATATATATATATATATATATATTTTATGGCCATTGTGAAATTTACTAGAACATAGGATTATTGGGTTACTTTTTATTTGATTTGATTTTAGGCTGTGTTTGGTTCCCGTAAAATATTTTCTGAAAAGTAGTCTATTTTTTGGAAATGCTATTTTCGGAAAAAGAAAATATTTTCAAGTGTTTGGTTGCATTATAGAAATTGTTGTAGAAAATATTTTCATGTGTTTAGTTCTATTTTGAAAATGCTATTTTCCTACAATTTTTTCACATTTTCTCAGCTATTTTCTCAGCATCCAAACAAATTTTATTACAAAAAATTTCAAAATCACAGCCAATTCAACAACAAATTCCGGCAGCAAATTCCGGCAATCAAAAGCCACAACCACCAAAACATCACCACCACAACACCACAACAACAACAAAAAATCAAACTTAAAAAAACAAAACTGAGAGATCGAGGAAGAGAGAGCGAGGAAGAGATCGTGATCAAGCGGCGAGATCGAGGAGGCGATCGACAAGATCGAGGAAGAGAGAGCGAGGAAGAGAGACCGAGCTCGAGAGGGCGACAAGATCGTGGGTTCGTGGCAATGGGTCTGGGTCTGGGTCGAAGGTCGAAGGCTTTGGGTTCGTTGGTTCGTGAGTCGAAGGTCGCCAGCGGTTGCTCATGTGGTTGCTTCGGGCTTGGAGCGGTGGTTCGAGCTCGCGGCTTGTGCGCTCTCTCTTTCTCTCTCTCTCTCTCTCTCTCTCTCTCTCTCTCTCTCTCTCTCTCTCTCTCTCTCTCTCTTCGTGCTCTCTCTCTCTGTTTTCCAGAAAATGATATTTGAAGGGAAAATAAAAAGGGAAAATAATTTCACTCTTGACTCACGGTCAACTGAAAAGAATTTCCGAAAAATTTATTTTCCATGTGTAACCAAACATCCGAATTTACAGAAAAGCATTTTCAAAAGTGATTTTCACCCAAAACAAACACAGCCTTAATGCATTGCATCATCTACCATTTACCATGTATGAATGGCGGTGCCAGATGTCGAACGTGGGGTCCACGTCTGGAATGGGTTCTTCGTCAAGTGTGCCACACGTGGGCATGATCTCATTAAGAACTGAATAGATCTTCTCCTTTTCTTTTCTTAAAACACATCCTCCAAAGATCAACAGAATGATGAAAGTGTTTAAGTGAATAAAACGTGAACTTCAATCTCAAGTAACCCAAAAAAATAAAATTAAATATTTTATTAAAATTTTTGTTATCATTATTATTATTTTTTAAAGCGATAGGGACAGACGTGAATTTAATAGTACTAATATTAGTGTGCGTTTGAATTATCATTATTATTATTTTTTAAAGCGATAGGGACAAACGTGAATTTAATAATAATAATATTAGTGTGTGTTTGGATTAAGATGAAAAATGAAAATTATTTCATTATTCAGCTTATTTTTACTATTATTTATAGACACCATTACACTTTTTTGCACTTTTTATAGACCTCACTATACTATTTCAATTAACTTTTATTTTTATTTACAGTACTTTCAATAATAATTTTTCGATTTTAACAAAATAAGCAGTATTTAAACACACCAATAATAATCCGGACATTCGTATGCAAAAATGGTTGTCGACGCGTTCTTCCAGTAAACTTCTTTTCAAAATAAAATATTGTAGTATTCACCAAAATATAAATATTTTAGTTGATGATTTTGGACTTGATCCAATTGTCTTCATATAGTTTGAACTTATAAAAATATAGGAGTATATGCATATGCATTAAGGGCCTCGAGAAGGACGCCAATATGAACGGGAAGAGCTCACCAAAAATAAAAAGCAATCTGAAAAATATAAAGCACGTTTTTTGTTTTCAGAAAACGTTTACTTATTTATTACCAAATAGGGAAAAGGCATGTTTCACGAAACACAAGGGAAGCTACTGACGAAAGCAAGAAATATTGTGAACCAACAACCATTCACTCACAAGGATAAATATTTGTGAGGTGTGGAGGGGTAAGAATTGAGATTCAAGTTTTCAATAGAGAATTTTATATACATATACACTTAGATTAGACTAGAGTAGAAATTCTATTTTATATAAAAAAAATAAAAAAAGATAATAGGTTAAATTGTAAATTATACCTTTGAAATTTGAGATTGTTTGGATTTTACATTCTAAAGTATCAGAAATTTGGTTTTACACCTTAAAGTTTTGTTCTGTTAGCAATTCGCAGTTCTCAGAATAGTTTCTACCGTTAATTGACACATCACAGTGCAGGCATATTTTATTTTTGCCACATTAGAAGACATGACAAAACGGGTCAGAATTTTCGGACCCGACCCAACCCTAAGCAAAAATGGGTTGACCTGTGACCTAACCCGTGCTTTTTGCCAGTCAACCCGACCTGACTCGACCCGAGACCTGAATCATTTTTAAAAATTTTTTTTTTTGGTAAAAAAATAATAAAATTAAGATAATATTGGTATAATTGTTTGTTGTCAGTTTTAAGGAAACAATTGAGACATTTACATAACTACATGCAAATGAACTGAAAGATGAATGTTTGAACATTCTATAATGAGTAAAGATTTTTAAATATCAAATAGAAAAGTACATGCCAAGATAATTTAATTACAGTAGGGTTAAAAATATAGATTTAAAATTGTAGACATGTGTGAGAAACATTCATAAGTGTAAAAATAGTGAAGCCAAAGTATCAAATTAGTATAAATTATGAATGCTTAAATCTATTTTTTAACAATTTATGTTCAAAATAAACTGTTTTTCAAAATAAATTATGATATTTCCTAAAGTGTGTGTTACTTAACAATGATATGATATTCATAAAAGAGATCATGTATAAATAAGTAAACAGTCAAACTTAAATGTATATTCTCAAATTGAAATAGAGTGCCAACCACAATTAATAATAGATTATAAAATTAATTTTCAAGATTGTAAATTTCTTATATGTTTTTATTCTTTGTCAAATGAGTTATCCAATAAGTTATTTGTAATTTTGTTTTATATTTTGGGATGTTGATATTGTGTAAAAATAAAACTTGTGTATTTTTTTTACTTATCTTTTGTGTTATTTTGTTTTAGTTAGCAATGTTGGGATTTGTATCATTTTAAAATTATTGAATAAGTTTAACTGAATTCAGTGGTGAATTCAAAGTAATGCATTTTACATTAAGTAATTTGTTGCATGACTTTCCAAAGGGCAAATACATGTTATTTTTTTTATTAAAAAAAAATCATGTGAAAAATACGGGTTAACCCGACCAGACCCACCCATTTTCCATGTCTACACATTAGCCCCAAAATTACACTGTTTCAATGAAAAATAAAAGCATACTTGGCATGGTCAAAACAGTGTCGTTTTATCCAATGTTAAAACACAAAACTCAAAGTCTAAAATTACACCGTTTTAGCCTAAGTTCTAAATCCCAAATCAAAACCCCATGTAGGCTGCTCCCTCCCAGCTCACAGGGCAAAGACCCATCGTGAACCCACACCTCAAAACTATCGGCTCGACTAGATCAACGGCCACAATGAGAACTCTTTCTCTTATCTCTAGCTTTATTTCTCCCTATTCTTGGATTTTTCTTTTTCTTGTCATTGTTGGATTTGAATTTGTTAGGGATTCATAGCTATGATTGGGTTTGCTTTTTCTATCTTTGACAAAATTTTGGGGGGTTTTTTGTGTAAATTATTGCAGTATTTTCTGCCTATACTTAAATACATTCAAGTCCTTTTTTATTCCTTTATGATTATTTAATTTCATTCCTTTATAAACTCTCAAGCGAAGCCTTTAGCGAATGAGTGTTGAAATTAAGTACTTTATTTTTACGGTTGGTCGGGTGTCGAGTGAAGAAATTTCACACCTGTTTAATCTAACCAGGTCAATACTACATACAAATGCTTAGGTATGGATTGTAACTTAATATTATTGGTAGTTTAGATTTCTTTATCTTCTTCTTCTTCTTGTTCTTCTTCTTTTTTTTTTTCTTTTTTTTTTTTTTGATGTGTACTAAAACCTCATCAACTCATCTCTCCATCTCTTTTTTATTTTTTTTATACAATATAAAAATTCTACTCTAGCCTAATTTAAGTGTACATGTGTGTGAAGCTCTCTCTTGAAGACTTGAATCTTGGTCCTTACTCTCTCACATCTTACAAGCACTTATATTTGTGGAGTGACCATCACACCAAGGGTGTGCGGTGGTTCTATCTCCCTTTTTCTGTTAAGTGAATTATCATTCTTTTCTCATCTCTCTCTTAATGTTGATTTGTTAATTTTCCTCTCTTTAACAATTTCATCAAAGTTTATTGATTTGTTGAGTTGCTATGAGGCTTGGCCTTGAGATGAGATTAATTTTGATCTAGTTGATATCTACTGCCACCTTTTTTTTCAGCACTAGCACCCATTTTTGTGTCTGTGTATATATATATATATATATATATATATATATATATATTTTAACGTTTTCTTTTTAATTGTGATGGGTAATGGGAGTTTGAAGATTGAAATTTCAGTTTAAAGTCTTACAAGTTTTTGTCATGATTTTGTAATGGGCATTCGATAATTTGGTTGTGTGGGTGGGTTGGCGGGGATTTTTGGTGGCAATGTACATTGGATAACTTGACTGGCACCCATCCACCAATCTGAAGGTTACATGTGGAGGGACGGATCAAACTGGGGTGAGGAGAGAGTGGCGTGAAAGTTTGTTGTTGTGAAGATAAACACCTTAGGAAAACTCCTTGAGTAGTTTTTTTTTATACAAGATAGAAATTTTACTCTAACTTAATTTAAGTGTATATGTGTGTGAAGCTCCCTCCTGGAAACTTAAACGCCGGCCCTTGCCTCCCACACCTCACAAGCACTTAATACTTATTGAGTAGTTAGTATAACATATATAGACACACTTAACCCAAAAGGTCTAAACCCAATGGGTATGAGCTCAACTATGTTATATTAACCACTAATTTTTCTCATCATTATTCAATGCAAGACTTTACTTACACATTTATATCCAGCAATCTCCATCTCATGTGTGAGTCACTACCCCTTTGTGAGCTTTGACTAAATCCTACTAGCTTCCGAGCCTATTGGTGAAAAATGAACATTATGTTAACTTCATGGGTGAGAATTGGAAGGTTCGGGTTAATGAGATTGTGGAAGAGATGATATTTTGTGTCTGTTTGGGAATAAATTATTTAGCTTTTTGTTGAAAACTTTTTGCCGAAGCGTATTAAAGTATATTTGTACTTTGAAAAATTTTGAAAAAGTGAGAAAATGAGAAAAAAAAAAGAGTAAGGTTTTAAAAAGTTATACATAAAAATTAAAAACTAAAAACTAAATTTATAAGCTGATGCTAAACTCACATTTATATCACCAAGTTGTACAATATCCCACTCATTCTGCTCATGTGAGTAGAATGTTGTACATCTCGTAGTCCAAAATAAAAGTTCTCTATGTAGGATGCAATGGTGATGGGAACTCTTGAATCCTTTGTTCCTATTAAATTAAATTTGTTTACATGGTAGTTAGAACAACTGTTAAGTAAAGGAGTGGCCCTCTTGTAACAAATTTGATGTCCAAATCTATAAATATATAAATGTTAAAGATGTTAGTCCTGCTTACCAAAAAAAGAAAAAGAAAAAAAAGATGTTAGTCCTTCTTTTCTCTTGTAATTCAATAATTCCTCCACTCTTTTTGGTCAGAGTTTAGAAATGTCTAAGTCATTATAGAAATTTAGGTCTTGTTTAATATACAAGTTTAAACACATATTTTCAGTTTTTAAATAACATTACACATATTTTTATATATTTTTTTACTTGCACATATTTTTAAAAAAATTTTAAAAAAATATTATTTAAACACACATATAAGTCACTTCGTTATTTAAACACTTTTAGTAACAAAAGTTCAAGTCCCAATCAGGTAGGGATTTTGGATTTTTTTTAAATCTCTCTCTCTCTCTCTCTCTCTCTCTCATAAAAGTCTACTACAAAAAAAAAAGTCACTTCGTCACATGGAAAATGTTGGGTTTAAGTCTACTCAAAGCCCCTACTGGGACATATCAAGAACCTAACTATGAAACCGAAACACACACACATCCCCTGTTCCGCTGGCCTATTCTCTGTTCACTCTTACCAATATTTTAACTCTTAGAAAGATTAACACAAGGAAGATTTGTCAGTGCACTAATGACAGTAGCTTATTGTCCATAAGATAAGATAATCATGGTCACCATTAAAAAAAATCAATAATAAAGTACATTTCTTTAATTAATCTGTGGCTGTAAAATAGATCCTAGACACAGCTCTCGGACAAAACTGTTGGTTTCTAAAATTTTCGATCGATGATTAAGAGAAACGTAGACATCAAATCCTTTTTGACAGTGAACTCTGCCTAAAATTCTAAATGCTTCTTTGACCTTTTTCCCTCTAACACTATTTGCCCGATTGGATACAAAATTTTGTGGCATCTGCGTTTTCATTTCACGTTTCAGCTTTCTTCTTCTTCTTCTTCTTCTTTTTTTTTTTTTTTTTTTAACGCGTTTCAGCTCCTGTGCGGCTACTGTTTATAAACAGTAGCCGCAAATGTTGACTATCCAACGTAAACAGTATATTTGTGTACTGTTTATGGACCCACAAATATCACTTTTTAATTACTTTTTTATTAAAAGTGAGTCCTACGGTACTATTTACACATTTAAAAATTATTTTGCTACAGTGTTTTCAGTTTTCAATTTCAGCAAAATAAGCGCTATCCAAGCCGACTCTATATATATATATATATATATATATATATATTCTTTTTCATTGTCAGTGAACCTAAGAACACAATTAATTTTACACAATTTTACCATAATAGTAACAATGAATAATAATAAATTTATGTGAAAATAATTAAAGTTGTGAAAAAAAAATGTGCTCGAGAGCCTCACTTGCAACAGCAATAGTAACAAAAAATTAGTTATAACAAAAAAAAGAAAAAAAAAAGAAAAGAAAAGAAATGAAAAACATCCTAAAACATGTTTAAAATACATCAGCTAAGAACAAGAATATAATACTAATTATTATTAAAATTTTAATATAAAAAAAGTGATCAAGTTTAACTGGATGAACTACGATAGTGACTAGAATCTGACCACGACGGCGGCGTTGGAGGCAAGTCCGAATCGCCGACACCACTATTTAGATTCTGATTTGTGGGTTGTCGAAAATAGCCCGATTGCTGATGAGAAAACAGAGGGAATGAAGCAGAGGATGAAGAACCAGAGGGTGCATACGAAGCAGAAGTTAAAGAAGACGATGATGGCAATACAGATGATTGAAGAGAAGCCGAAGCAGCCAACTGCGAATTATAGAACATATGTTCCAATAAACTTGAGGGTTGTTGTCCATGTTGAAAGTCCCCGGAGCTTTGGAGTAACTGGGAGTACTGCAAGTAGTCGCTAACAGAGGAGCCCTGGTAAGCTTGAGGTTGAACCTGGAAGAACTGTTGCTGAAATGACTGTGGTAATGTCATTGGAAGCAAATGGGTTGTTGGTGAATCAGAAATGGATATTCGGTTCGAGGGTGTTGAGTAATTTTGCTGGAGAGGTTGTGGTTGTGGTGGTGGTGGTGGTGGTGGTGGTGGTAGCCTGACATTTTCTGGGAAATTAAGCTTGGCTCTGTTACCTCTGAATCTCAAGGCGGCTTCGTCGTACGCTCTAGCGGCGCCCTCCGCTGTGTCGAATGTGCCGAGCCAGACTCTGGCGGCCTTGTGGGGATCGCGTATCTCGGCTGCCCATTTGCCCCATGGCCTCTGCCTTACTCCTCTGTATCTTCTCCTTCTCTCGCCGGTTTCTTCGACATTTTCGCTTGTTGGCGTTTCAGGAGCTGTGGTGGTGGTTGTGGTGGTTGCAACAATATTTGTATTTGTAGCTTCTTCTTTTACTGTAAAAATGATATATACAATACATATATTACACACACATTTCATGGATGTAGAACAAAATCAATATTGTGATGTCAAGTTATAATCTGTTCTTAACAACATGGATTGGCCACGTAATTTAGTGGGAATTTCAATGCTAAATTAAACTGTTTGTTGCGCTCATTCTAATTTTCTAGAGGTTGATAGTCAGGTGATAATACTATTCAAAAACATCATGCAATAATCGATACTCTTACACTTATATTTTAATTACATAATTAATAATTTTGTATTATCTCTATTAATAAATTTATAGTAATAATTTAGGGGGAAAAAAAAGGCAAACAGAATATCAAGTAGTTAATGGAGAAAATAAACTAATATTCTTTTAGATTATTGAATTTATTTCATGAAAGAATTTGAGATGGATGAAACGGTAAACTCATGTGGTATATTCAACAATAATAACAATAAAACCTTAATCCTAATTTTTTGTTGTTGTTGTCTAGATTGTTGTGTTGTACAGTATATTACCAAAGAGAGAAATGAAAGACTGAATGAAATCTAATTAAATCAGTTTTGTTTTGTTATTAACTAACCAGTTGCACCAGATGCGGAGTCTCCTTGTGATAATCTGAAATCAGCAGAAGGCCCCCTATAACCTCTTGGAATAGACTCAATCAACTGAGAAACGCTTTCTTCTTCTTCACGCCCCCTCTTTTGGCCACTCCATGAAGCAGAAGCAGAAGCAAAAGCAGGAGCAGAACTAGAAGAGTAAGCTGACAAAGGTGGAGAAGGAGAAGCAGAATAAACCCCTCCTCCATAACTTGAACCATACCCCCATGAGTCACCTCCACCCTGTCCTGATACAACATGCCTAAGAGCTGAAACCATAGCTGTCATCTCTGTCGCTCTGCTCATATCCGAAAACATTGGCTGTGTTACCATTGCATTTACACCAATACCATGATGAAAATTTATTGGATTTGGCTGGTCCAATATTTGTTGTGTTTGTGATGATGATTCTGATGGTTCTTCTTGGCCATATTTCTCCGATTCATCACCATCTTGAGCCGGAATCCTGGCTGAGCCTCTCTGGTTCGCCACCTTTAGCAAGCACATGTAACTTCCAACAGACGAAGAATTATATTAAGATTGACCCGGATTGTATGCTTTGACGATTTGTGGAAAATAAAAACCCTTATGATTTTTAAGGATATAGGATATAATTACAAAGGCAGCGGCAGCAATATAAGGTGATGGGGAATTCAAACTTGAACAGCCGCCATTAAAATAGTGTTACTGTGTTGTGACACGCACACCCGCTCCACCATGCACGCCATCTTACCTTATGGTTATTATTTTTGGTTGATAAAAGGTTTTGGATTTTGTTTTGTTTTTATTTTTTTTATTTTTTTTGTGCGGCCTTCCCCACCTTTAAGAGATGCAGTGATGCCAAATTGATTAGAAATGGCGACTAGGATGCTGTGGTCTGTGTGTTCACACCAGAGTTTGACTGATTTCCATTTATATAAATGGAGCTACATAAAGAATTGTCGGTTTCCTTTCTTTTGAGAAAGAAATAGAGAGAATAATGAGGAGGTGTTCATGTTTGAATTGAGTTCTCTATAACGACAAATGTAAATTATGGGTTGGTTAATTCTTCACGGACTAGGATTAATCTTATGATTAGTCCATTATCAGGAAACGAGCTGGGGTAAAAGTAAATATCATCAAATCAATGGGTTTTTCTTTTCCTTTTTTTTACTTTGAGGGGCTGAGGACGTTGTCATTGTCAAATTGTCAATGTTTATACTTGGCCAGTTGGCCATAAAATAAAAATAAAAAAGAGGTCAGATTTTGATGCACTCGAGTTATTTAGGTCTACTATTCTGTTCTACACTTTTTTTTTTTTTGCTAACCTTCTGTTCTACACTTTTCCTCCTAATAGATGGGCTCTTATATATTATGGGACCTACAATCTTTAAACTTGCCATTCTTATAATTAAAATCATTATACTACCCAAAGTTTATGACCAATTCGGATTGAATCTTTAAAAGTTTTGAATAGACTTTTATAATTAGCAAAAAATAATTAAAAAAAGCAGATGAGACTTTCATGCTTGACGCCACCCAATTACATTCCCTATAGTAAGTATTAAAATGTCAGTAGCCATTAATCTCGAAAGTCTGCATGAAATTCTTATCTTTCTATGTATTTTTTTTGGGTTAAAGTGGGGGAGGGAGTCAAGCTAACGGCCACCCCATATGGGGTGCAGGTGGATTAAACTCAAACTCTCACCTTTTTGGAGTAGTTAAAATTAGAAGTACGATTAAACCAAGAAACCTTTTTGGGTTTTTTTTTTTTTTTTAATTAAAAAAAAAAACTAATCTTATTACTTCTATGCTTCACGAAATGGAAAAAGAACCTAATACGATTAGGTCATTGATAAAGATGGAGGAAAATTTAATCCCTTAGCCAAAACAAAGATACAAAAATATTTATCAATAATGTCAACTTATGTTAGAAGAACTTAGCTAAGTTAAAATTCTTGGATAAAAGTCTAATATGCATTGCACATTGTAAATGACATCCCTTATCCTAATATATATTAAATTGATTTGTACGGTCAAAGCACGTCTCTTTTTTTTGATTTCTGACATGCGTCATGTGCACAGCTTAAGAATATTCTGCCCAAATACTATTCTGCCCAAATACTATTAAACTCATGGAATAACATCTTCTTTTTTTTCTTTTCTTTTTTTCCTTTTCCAATTTTTATATATATATATATATATATATAGATTTATTTGGTCTTCAATTCTTGTTCATGAATCCTTGAATTGAAGGCACGAGTTAAAACATAAAAAAAAAAAACAAGGTAAACTAATTACTGGGCATGGCATGCACTTAATTTTGTTGTTAACCTAAAACCGACTGATGAGTTTGGCAGAACTAACTTTTTGATGATGATGATCCAAGTTGAATAGGACCTAGACAAGTTTGTTTGTTCATTTTTCGGTGAGGCTTGTCCTATTAAAAAAAATATTTATATTTATAAAAAGCTTGATGTGGAAGTGTTTGATTTGGGACGACCATATTTGCGTTGCCTAAATAAAAGACGATAGGGACACGAGAGAGAGAGAGAGAGAGAGGAACTTTTAATGTAATTCTCAACTTGGACCCTTGGTCAACTTTTAAACCCATACGTGGATAGAAGAGAATAGGTATAATCAGGAAGATCGTGATGTTCGTCAAAAAAAAAAAAAAAAATCAGGAAGATCGTGATGTCGTGTTCCCCTTCTTTTCTTTTCTTTTTTCAGCCGTACCAACTCGGATGTTTTCCCTTCCACCTTCGGATGTTTTATTTCAAAATAAAAATTCACACACAATTCTTTCTGCAATACATTATATATATATATAATTAAATTTAAAATATAGAATTTTTTTTTAGAGAGTTTCAATTTATAGCGTCCGCTCTTAATGATAGTTATTTATCATCAGATCAAGACACCAATCGGTATTTGGTGTAGGCGGGAATTGAATCTCAGATCTCTTATTCAACCATCAGAGACTTTACCAGTTGAGTAAACTGGAACCCACCAAGATACCATATTTGTATTGAATGATATTGGTTAATGTATGATGTATTATATATGTATTATTTGATAGTAGTTAATACAATCATGTTTTTAAGAACTCGTACAAGTTTTGTCTTTAATTCTACCTTTAGTTTTAAATAAATGCTATTTCCACCGCATTTTAGTTTATGTTTAAATATAAAGGGTAAACTATGTATATGGTCCCTATTCTATATACTATATTTCAATTTGATCATTAACATTTCAATTCTGTCAATTTGGTTCCTAATCGTTCAGTACTGTGTCAATTTAGTTACTGTCGTTATCTTTTGGATGAAAATTGATGATGTATCTAATAGCCAAAACAAAAAATTAGCTTCCGTTGATGTGACAATGAACTTAAATTTATTTTGCCCGTTTGCCATGTCAGCATTTTTTTATTATATAATTATAATGAAAGAGACTAAATTGACACGACATTGAAAGGTTATGGAAAAAATTGATACAATTAAAAAGTTAGAGACTAAATTAAAATATGGTGTAAAAATTAGGGACCAAATATGTACTTTACCCAAATAAAATTATAAACATAATTATATTTAAATTGACATGTTTTGTCTACACAAAAAAAAAAAAAAAAAAAAAAAAAAAATTTATTGAACACTTTGAAAATCCTAAAAATTTGGGTTCAATAAAAATAAAAGTAAGGCAATAGTTATTTATTCCACACAGTGTGTAAGTGTGTGTTTTCAAAACTGAATCGTGAGTGTAACTCACGATTTCAATTATTGAAACACTATGTAACGAATTTTGCCTATAAAAGTAATGACACAATAATTTCATAACATTCCAAAATTAGCATACCAACTCACACGAGTCCACTACAATCTCTAATTTAAATCTTTTGGTATGCTAATTGTAAGGACTCAAAATGTAATGAACCCAAGACAATAAAATTTTGTAGAGAATGGGTAGGAAGGACTAGGTATCTAACAAGCAAACAACGGTTAATCTGAAATTTATGGCGGATCCCTCTAAACGAATCGAACTGGGGATTTTTGTAAGAATCATGTTTTCTTTGGCCCAGTACTTCGGACCCCCCTCCTCCCTTTGGTTAAGTGTTTTATGAGGAATATTTATCCTCGGCTCAAGCCGAGGGCCTCCCTCCTTCGAACGGATCCCCCCCTTGACTTTCTGAGTCTTACTAGTTATATAGTCTTATTTTCGTTGATCTTGACCATCCACTTGTCAATTATCTGATCATTGTGTACAGGAGTTTGTCCCATCATCTGTAGTTTACAGGCTTTATGTTAGTTCTCAGCCGTCTTCACAGACTTTCTATTAGTTGAGGTAACCGAGGCGACTAGGTCCGTTGGTCACATCTTCATTAAGACGGCCAGAATATTGGTGGGATATTTTCCCCTTACCAACCGTCGGTGCGCCGAGGACAAGTGTATCCTCGGCGAGGTTCTTGGATGACTTGGGCCCTCCCCAACCATCCTCGGTGTGGGCCCTGGGCTGGATATGATGTGGGCCAGTGCAGTTAATGTGTTAGGGCCCCACAATAGCCCCTCAAAATTCTGCTGCGCGTCCTTTTGGGCGGGGAGGAGGATTTTGAATTCCTCAGCGCATTCTCGTGCTTTGCCAAGTCTTACCCCTCCGTCAGCGTTATCGCTATTTTTGCTGTTTTCGCTGCTTTCTTTTGGCGCAGAAGGCCTGTTCGAGGATTGTTTTCTTGCCCATTCCCCTAGGAGAGGTAGGATTAAGTTTCGCAACGACCTTAATGCTCGCCATCGTTTGGTTTTCACTTGTGGTGAGGTTTCTCGTTGACGGCTTAGATCCGTGGCTAGCGCAAATATCTCGGTTCATCTTGTGGTGCACATCTCCCTATAGTGACTAGTTTTCATATGGGTTTGGGTCCGAGGATCGTGCGAGACTTTGGCTTTTCTTACTGCGTTAGTATTTTATAAGGAAGTGATCTTTCTGCTGGCTTGAGTTAAAGGATCATATGCCTCGATTCTGCTCAGTACCTGATCTTCTTGTTTATCATCTGAAGTTTATCATTTGAAGTATCTGGTTTCCCCATGAGGCTTGGGTCCGAGGACCATGCAACGCCTTGGTTCTGTCCAGTACTTAGTTTTCTCATTTTA
Source organism: Quercus glauca (assembly GCA_023736055.1). Classification (NCBI taxonomy): domain Eukaryota; kingdom Viridiplantae; phylum Streptophyta; class Magnoliopsida; order Fagales; family Fagaceae; genus Quercus; species Quercus glauca. Next base: position 61,757,920 of record CM043316.1, on the reverse strand, counting down.
AGTGGTCAGTTTCCCCTGAGGCCGTGTCCGAGGACCATACAATGCCTAGGTTCTGTCTAACACTTAGTTTTCTTGTTTTGTCATCTGAAGTATCTGGTTTCCCCAGAGGCTTGGGTCCGAGGACCATGCAAGGCCTTGGTTCTGTCCAGTACCTAGTTTTCTCATTTTAAGTGGTCAGTTTCCCCTGAGGCTGTGTCTGAGGACCATACAATGCCTAGATTCTGTCTAACACTTAGTTTTCTCGTTTTGTCATTTGAAGTATCTGGTTTCCCCAGAGGCTTGGGTCCGAGGACCATGCAAGGCCTTGGTTCTGTCCAGTACCTAGTTTTCTCATTTTAAGTGGTCAGTTTCCCCTGAGGCTGTGTCCGAGGACCATACAATGCCTAGGTTCTGTCTAACACTTAGTTTTCTCGTTTTGTCATCTGAAGTATCTGGTTTCCCTAGAGGCTTGGGTCCGAGGACCATGCAAGGCCTTGGTTCTGTCCAGTACCTAGTTTTCTCATTTTAAGTGGTCAGTTTCCCCTGAGGCTGTGTCCGAGGACCATACAATGCCTAGGTTCTGTCTAACACTTAGTTTTCTCGTTTTGTCATCTGAAGTATCTGGTTTCCCCAGAGGCTTGGGTCCGAGGACCATGCAAGGCCTTGGTTCTGTCCAGTACCTAGTTTTCACATTTTATCATCATCTGAAGTATCTGGTTTCCCCAGAGGCTTGGGTCCGAGGACCATGCAATGCCTTGGTTCTGTCCAGTACCTAGTTTTCACATTTTATCATCATCTGAAGTATCTGGTTTCCCCAGAGGCTTGGGTCCGAGGACCATGCAATGCCTTGGTTCTGTCCAGTACCTAGTTTTCACATTTTATCATCATCTGAAGTATCTGGTTTCCCCAGAGGCTTGGGTCCGAGGACCATGCAATGCCTTGGTTCTGTCCAGTACCTAGTTTTCACATTTTATCATCATCTGAAGTATCTGGTTTCCCCAGAGGCTTGGGTCCGAGGACCATGCAATGCCTTGGTTCTGTCCAGTACCTAGTTTTCACATTTTATCATCATCTGAAGTATCTGGTTTCCCCAGAGGCTTGGGTCCGAGGACCATGCAATGCCTTGGTTCTGTCCAGTACCTAGTTTTCTCATTTTATCTATTTCATCTCTTTATCCGTAGCCGTTTAATTCTACGTTGCTATAATTTACAATAAGCATTAAATAATCACATTCTTCAAGCAGAATAATAATAATAATAATAATAAATGTAGGCTGGAGTTGGTGGAGGATAAGACCTTGCCGTGTCTTGCCTCTTCGTTTGGTGGGACTCTTCAGATAACGAGGCGTCTCCTGGGTTGTCCGAGTGACGCGTTCTGACGCTTCGGTGCCTTCTTGTTTAAAGAGGCGTCTCCTCATTAATACCGGCCATGGATTTACGAGGATCTAACGGTTGGCAAGCCCCTTGGAAGTTGGGGCGGCATTATTGCCTCCGAAAATTTTTCCTTGGGATTTATGACAGATTGACACTCATCAATATCTCACCTTCTATATAAAGCGTTTCTAGGGCAGCCTTCTCCTTCACACTTGACAAATATCCATCGTAAACTCCTCCCAAAAGTATCACCCAAAAAGGTTCTGCCAAACATAGCCGCTTGAGCCCCTTCGAATGAGTTGGCCCTTGGAAAGGGCGATCCTAGGGATGCACAACCCCTATTAGGAGCCGAGGATGGCACTCCAACTCTGGCCGCCACGCTGGGATGGGTGTAGGGGAGATCCGAAGATTCTCCTTCTTTTCAACCTAACCTGAGACGGGGCCCTCCTCACCGCCTGGAGGAGAATCCGGAGAGAACGTAACCTCCCTCTCTTGGGTTTGGGTTTTTAACCCCCCAAGCCAGCTACAGTGGGGGTGGGAGGGGAACCAGGTGGAACCCAAAAACGGAACCGTCCTGTGCCGCGGCCTCTTCCACCTTCCATGTAGCTTTCCTTTCTTCCAATCCTTCTTCTCTCTTCTTTCTTTTGCTCCTCAACGAGCCTTCCGCTTTTCTTTTCCTCTTCTCTTGCTTCTCATCCAGCCTTCTTTCTCTTCTTTCCTCCTCTCGTCCTTCACTTCTTTTCTGATATTTGTTCTTCATCTCTTCTTTTACTCTTTTTTCCCTACTTCTTTTCTATCTTTCGTTCTTCTGCCATTGTTACTTTCTTTTATTGGCTCCTCTGCCGGCCTTGTCAAGCGTTTGCCTTTGTAATTAGCTTTAGAACAAGCCCCCTGGGCATTACTTGTAAAAGATGTAATTTTTCTTCATATATGAATAAAAGAAGTAGACTTGTTTCACGTGTTGCCTCTTTTTTTTTTTTTTTTTTTTTTTTTTTTTTTTTTTTTTTTTTTTGCGTTTGTTTCTTGTTGTTGTAGACCGCCGGATGAATACTGTTGTTGAAAACTGTATAGGTCTGAATCTGTTCTCGATTGATTTGTTGTTTTGTTTTCTTTATCCCAGCCGTCGTGCCGCTAATGCACAAGTTCTTCCCACAGACGGCGCCAATTGTAAGGACTCAAAATGTAATGAACCCAAGACAATAAAATTTTGTAGAGAATGGGTAGGAAGGACTAGGCATCTAACAAGCAAACAACGGTTAATCTGAAATTTATGGCGGATCCCTCTAAACGAATCGAACTGGGGGTTTTTGTAAGAATCATGTTTTCTTTGGCCCAGTACTTCGGACCCCCCTCCTCCCTTTGGTTAAGTGTTTTATGAGGAATATTTATCCTCGGCTCAAGCCGAGGGCCTCCCTCCTTCGAACGGATCCCCCCCTTGACTTTCTGAGTCTTACTGGTTATATAGTCTTATTTTCGTTGATCTTGACCATCCACTTGTCAATTATCTGATCATTGTGTACAGGAGTTTGTCTCATCATCTGTAGTTTACAGGCTTTATGTTAGTTCTCAGCCGTCTTCACAGACTTTCTATTAGTTGAGGTAACCGAGGCGATTGGGTCCGTTGGTCACATCTTCATTAAGACGGCCAGAATATTGGTGGGATATTTTCCCCTTACCAACCGTCGGTGCGCCGAGGACAAGTGTATCCTCGGCGAGGTTCTTGGATGACTTGGGCCCTCCCCAACCATCCTCGGCGTGGGCCCTGGGCTGGATATGATGTGGGCCAGTGCGGTTAATGTGTTAGGGCCCCACACTAATGTAGGAATTGTTGTGACATTTTATTGTGTCTCTAACATACTCATAAAAAAAATCTTGGCCCCCTTGAAATCCTTATTGTTGTTCTTTGAACTAAAATTTTGTTTTTTGTTATTTAAACTAAATTTGTTTTGTTGTTATTTGAAATTTTATTTATTTTTTGTTTAAAGGGTTAAGGATTAGAGAAATGTTACATCCATAACATTTTCACAAAAATTTCAAAAAAAAATCTATGTGATAGACAGTTATTGATTCTAAACTAGGTACACCACTAACATTACTTTTTACCCACCAATAATAGTTTGCCACCTAGAATTTGTTGTGGAAATGTTGTGGACGTATCATTACTCTAATCCTTAACCCATTAAACAAATAAAAAATTCAAATAAAAAAATAAAATTAGCTCAAATAACATCAGGATTAGGCACAAACAACGACAAATTAACAAAATATTCAACAAAAACGCCGATTCAAAAAAAAAAAAAAACTCTAATCATTCAGATTTGTTCAACCTGTTCCGTAAAAAGTAATTAAATAATCCCTAATTTCATTTTCCTAAAAAACGTCACCAAGAGAGATGTTGTAGTCATGATTTTTATAGCGACGTTGGCAGCTCTGCGTCTTGACAATTTGGCTTGTAATCACAACATGTATCATTGTGAGTGCATCGCCCCACGTCCCTCTCTTTCTGGGGGGGCGAGCTTGGGTTTATGTCTTTCTTAATTGTGTGCTCTTGCACTTCTCTAAAGAGTACGTCTTAGTTGGATGGATTGAAGGAGGAGGGTTTAGGAGTTGCCACATGTTTTAGGTCTAGGAACCAATTGGGCCCCTTGCAAAGGGCCTTGTATATCTAGATTCTAAGTCCTTTGGTGTATTTCTTGAGTTGTCTTTCAAGTCCCCTGAACTAATGCTAGAGAATGATATTTATACTACATGTTGGGGGGTTTATAATCAGTTTCTAAGCAATATGAGACTTAAGAAAATTAGAAATTTGAGTGAAATTCATAGTGGGTAAGGTTTAACTTGAGTGGGGAACAAGCCAAGACAAAAAAAAGAAGAAAAATCTAGAAAATCTAGTCCAAGTGCCGATCGAGCCCATATTATGCTTGATGATTCTTTCCTTTTTCAAGTTTTTTGGCTTTTAATGCTCAAATTTTCTCCGAATTTCAACTATTTTAAACCTTCCTTGGTCCTCAAGTTTAGCCAATAAGCTCAAAATTAATTTAATTAAATCAACTATCCATTAAATTAATTAATTTCAACCAAATTTTATGGTTTAATTAAGGCTTTGTCCCATTGATTGAATTAGGTGCATGCAACTCCATGATAAACCACATCTTCAATCAATAGTGTTATGGCACATCATTAAAATTAATTTGAACTAAAAATAGATCAATTAGAATTAAAAGTTTATACTCATTTGGTCAGGATTTAATTTATACAAGTGCAAGTTAACCGTTAAATCTTGTTTAATTTCGTGATATTTTTCAATTTAGTAGACCTATTAAGGCTCAGGACCTGGTATATATCTTGATCATTGTGACTTCAAGATTTATTTCATTCAAAGAAATCGAAAATTAAAACCATCAAAATTGCAATTTTACCCCTGAAAAGTGATATAATTTTTTTATGAAATGAGATTAAATGTAAATTGCAAAATAGGGTATCTACATATTAATTGGAAATTTCTACATCAATTTGAAAAGGATTAAATAACATTATTCCACTACTAAAGTGAAATAAAACTTATGTTATAACCTTTTTTTTTTTTTTTTTTTTTTTTTTTTTTTTTTTTTGTTGAGAAACAAACACACACACACACACAAAAGAAAGAGGGAAAGAGGTTTTAACACAAAGGTACACCACAACTCCACTCAAAAGCCATTGTAACTTTTAAGGGAGATGTTATAACCTACTTGGGTTTACAAAATAGTCAATAAAAATAAAGACAAAAAAAAAAATTTATTTATATTCCCATTAAAAATATAAAAAGAAATTTTTTGAAAAAGATAAAGATAAGCTTAAATGGGAATGGGATTTTGGCTCAAAGGGTGGTAGCATAACTCGAAATGCCAGAAGGCCAGGTTCAAAGCTTAGGGGCTGTTTGGTTTTTTAAAAACCATCACTCATCACTCCTAACTCCTCACTCAATTTTCGCCACTCATCACTCATCACTTAAAATACCCCAATTCCCTAAACCCTACACGTTTGGCACCCATCACTCAGTTATGTTTTCAACCAAAAAACTAAAAAAACTGGGACCCACACATTGACCCAATGTCATAAGACTTTTCTCGCACCTTTTTTTTTTTCTTTTTCCCCTGACTCTCATCTTTCTTTGCCTCTCCCCTTCATTTTTCTCCGCCCCTCCATGAACCCAGCGACGGAAATCAAGGTTTGGACCTGCGGCGCCAATCTCCACCGTCACCCAGTGCCATCTACCTTGTGGGCATCGTCACCCAGTGCCGCAAGATCTCCTCTGTCGTGCTATGGCGGCGCAGATTTGTGATCATGGACATGACTAACGACAAGGTACTCTCCGTCGTTTTCCCTGCCATGCCGAGCTGGACATGGTTGACGGCAATATTCCTTATTCCACTGCCGTGCTGTGCTGAGATCCCTTTTGTTTTGTTTTGTTTTGTTTTTTTTTTTTTTTTTTTTTTTTTTTTTTTTTTTTTTTTTTAGGTTTTTGGTTTGGTTTGATCTGAGATCAAAGTTAGTGACTTCGATGTTTGAATCTTTGTTCTTCTGCTTCTTATATCTGAGAAGGCTCCGATCTCTCTCTAGGATTAACAATCTTTTTTTTTTTCTTTTTTTTACAAATTTTCCAAATTTTGGAGCTTAATTAAGCTGTTACTGGGACCAAATTTGTGTTTCCGAGTTGAATTTTCTTTAGATTACTGTAATTAGCTCTTGAATAGGTTTGGTTTCGATAAACAGTGGATTCTTTGAAGAAATTGGGTTTGATTCATGTGTGTTTAAAGAGGGGAAAAAAAAGATGAGAGAGAGAGAGAGAGAGAGAGGGGAGAGCATGGGTGCATGAAGTTAGATTGATGAGACAAGGCATAAGGTGGGTCCTATCCGGTTGAGTAAAATTACAAAAATGCCACATAACTCTGTTTCCATAAACTAAAAACACTCAAAATGTGTTTTTAGTTTCCATAACTCATTACTAAGAAATCAAAGAATTGAGTGACGAAAACAAAAATTGGAAATACATCCAAACACACTACTCAGCCGTAGGACCCACCAATTTTGAGTTATGGGTGATGGAAACAGAGTTATGGGTGATGGAAATTGAAAATCCAAGGGGCTGTTTGGTTTTTTTTTTTTTTTCATCACTCATCACTCCTTACTCAATTTTCGTCACTCATCATTCATCACTCATTGCTTATTACTCATCACTTAAAATACTCCAATTTCCTATACCCACCCGTTTGACACATTTTTTCAGATTCTCATCATTCAATTTTTTCTACTTTTTGTGGGACCCATGCCTGACTCCTCACTTAGTGATTTTTGTTAACCTATCGCGGAACCCTCAGAACCCCACATATTTTCTTCACTTCTCATTTCCCCTTCCCCCTTCAGCCCTATTTATTCTTGTTCTTCTTCTTCATCTACCTCCTCCTTCTTCTCCATTAAACCCAAAACCCCATTTCATTAAAGCCTTCACAAACCCATCTCCTCCACCGCAACAACAGCCAAAACCCATCTTAGTCTTCAAACCCCGCCGTCCACTGGACGAAAACATCCACGACGAGGCTCGCCGCAACAACCCAACATACTCCCACCTCTTCTTCACCAAGTACGCCCTTTTCAACCCGAACCCATCTCACCAAACCTCCGACGATCGGTGCAGCAGTGTGAGAAAGGTTTTTCCGAGGTCGGGGCAGCATGGGTTGGGTGAGCTCCGATCAGTGACTGCGTGCGTGAGGAGTGATTATTCTTGTTCTTCTTCTTCATCTACCTCCTCCTTCTCCATCAAACCCAAAACCCCATTTCATCAAAGCCTTCACAAACCCATCTCCTCCACCGCAACAACCGCCAAAATTCAGATACCCAAATTAAAATTTCAACAAAAACCCACTTGTATTTATAGCTTAATAATTGATAATTTGGTCATTTTTGTGTGGATTTGGATTAGTATGGAGTCTTTGAAATCGGCTGGTTTTTTTTTTTTTTTGTGTGGATGCACATGTTTGTGGGTTTGTGTTTGTGTGTTTGTGTGTTAGAGAAAAGATCTTGAGAAGCGAAGAAAGAAAGAAAGAAAAAGAAGAAGAAGAAAAAAAAAAGAAAAAAAAAGAAAACCCAGAAACCCAGTGAAAAGGAATGGAAAAAAAAGAAAAGAAAAAAAAATGCAACCAAACCCAGAAACCCAATGTGAAAAGGAAAGAAAAAAAGAAAAAGAAGAAGAAGAAGACGACTAGACTAGACCCAACGTGAAAGGGAAAAGAAAAGAAGAAGAAGACGACCGGTGTGAAAGGAAAAAGAAAAGAAGAAGAAAAAGAAGACCACCCAAATCCATCGAACCTAGTGAAAAAACAAAAAAAAAAGGCAAAAGTTGCGGTTGGACTTCTGAATGTGGGTCCCTCAATGTGTGTTTATTTACCAAAATGTCATCATAATTCTATTTCCATAACTTGGAAACACCTAAAATGTGTTTTCAGTTTCCATAACTCATCACTCAAAAATCAGAGAATTGAGTGATGGAAACAAAAATTAAAAACATCCCCAAACAAACCATTCAGCCGTGGGACCCACATATTTTGAGTTTTAGGTGATGAAAATAGAATTATGGTTGATGGAAATTGAAAATCTAAACACTCCCCAAACAGCCCCTTAGAATCCTTAGTTATTAAAAAAAGGTCAAAGACAATATCAAAAAAGCAAAAAACATATAACTTCATATAAACACGCCCCCAGTACGTGTCAGCACGCCAATCCAATAAGAAATTGAATTTTTTTTGAGAAAATAAGAAATTGAAATTAATTGTGAAAAAAAAAAAAAAACTCTGATAGTGGGTGAGAACTTACTTTTTTAGTCATATATGCTAATAATTAAGTATAAGCATATATGAAAATTGTCAAACTGTTTTTTTTTTTTTTTGATAAGGAAAATTGTCAAACTGTTGAATAAAAATGATGAAATTTATTTTGCTTCTAACGTTATTAAATTAAATGTTAGGCCAATAATAATAGGAAAACGTTAGGATTACAACTTTTCCAACATCATACTCACGTGACAAGTTGTAAATGGTAGAGTAAAAGTAGTGAGTCTACAATTTCACCACTCATAACTTGACACGTGAGCAAGTTATGACAAAAATTGTAAAAAAAGTTGTAGTCCTACTCGAAGTAATAATTATAATATGGCTCTGAACTATTTACGGAAAAAGGATCAACCCGGCAGGCTTTGACTGAACTTAATGGTCCGAGTTCCGTTCATCGTATAAATTTCAAATTAATACTAATAATGTCAAGTGAAAAGTCTCAGGGTCACGGATGACCATTTCAAGGAGAAAATGAAAAAGTAGAGGAAAATATATCCCATTTATCAGTATGCTTTTTTGTTCATCAAAAAAAAAAATTTATCAGTATGCTTTTCTTGTTTTTGTTTTGTTTCGTTTTTATAACTCAAATATATATATGATTAGCAACGAGATAGATTAGAATCTCCATGACCATATATACCATTCTGAATGTTCAAACCATTGTATCTGTATGTACGTGTAGCTTGAATTTCAAAACATTGCCTTGCGTGGTTAAAAGAGTCTCCCTTTTCTTTCTCCTGTTGCAAATAGCAATGTTGAATAAAAAAGCAATACGACACACCTTAATACTACAAGACAACAGCCAAAAAAAAAAAAAAAAAAAAAAAAACAAACAAACAAACAAACTACATGGCAATTAATTAATACTACCATAGAAGACATTAAGATGACTATTACAAATCAAACCGTGTACAATTTATATTGTGTGTTTGAATAAACTATCCATTTTATTTTGAGTTGAAACTAAACTCAACCAAAAATAATGAATGCTAATATGCCAAGAGCTTTGTCGCTCAACTATCACATTCATGTGTTTTTAACAAAGATATTTAGGATTTAAATTCCCCTAATCATCAATTATAGATGTATTAAAAAAAATAAATGAACAAATGTTAATATAGGATTCAAGTGATAGCCTAGTGGTAAAGTACCATCCATATTTATGATTCGAACTCACCTCTCACCTCCATACTATCTACCTATCACCACAAATCAAAACAAAAAATGTTGGAGATAAAATTTAAGTACAGGGGATTAAACGATGTTCTCTTACAAAGTTGAATATCTAAACAAGACCAATAATATGGGAAAGATGTGGTAATATTTCTTACACAATTGAATGGGTACTAATGATGATTTTCCATGAATTAATGTGGTGCATATTTAATGCCGGAGGGATTTGAGGAGATCTTTTTTCTTAAAAAATATATTCTATTTAAGACACGAATTGTGACTTGCCATGTTGAAATTATAGACCACGTAGTTCTTTTATTTATTTATTTATTTATGGGAGACCACGTAGTTCTTAGTAGGGTAAAATACGTATTCGATCCTTATCCATTATACCATATTTCAATTTGGTCTCTAACCTTTCAGTGTCGTGTCAATTTAGTTCATGCCGTTATCTCTTAAATGGAAATTACTGATGTAACAAACGATTAAAATAAAAAAATTAGTTTATTGTCATATTAACGGAAACCAATTTTTTATTTTTGCCATTTGCCACATTTGCAATTTATATTCAAGAGATAACGACAATGACTAAATTGACACGACACTGAAATAGTAAAGGCTAAATTGAAATATGGTGTAAATGATAGGGATCAAATACGTAGTTTATCATTTTAAATAATTTGAAGATCTAGCCACATGACAAAATCTGAAGGCTTCATACATGTCAAATGGCCAAATTTGGCATTATCTTGCTTTGATTAATAGACTAGTCAAGGACCTATGCAATGCACAATCAAGTTTATCTTGGTATAGTCTTTTTTTTTTTTTTTTCCTTTTTTTATTAATATATATTTATTATGACTGAGATTGTATATGGAACTTGTGGGGATAAAAGCCCAAATTCGTATGTTGGGCCTTGGGCCCTATTTGAAGATGTGGGTACGTCCGAGGAGGAGTAAACGATTGGGAAAGACCCTAGCATGGAGAATCACATAAGGAAAGGATAGAAGAATATAATCCGAGGAGTGTATACTCCTTGGACTTGAAGAATATCAGTCAAGTCAATACCTAGGCAGTTTGGGTGAACTCCCAAGAATTTCCAACGATAAGGATGAATATCATGCACATATAAAGATGATAAGAATAGAGAAATATCTAAAGCAAAAGCTGCTACCACCGCATTTAATGCCCTGCAGCAACTTTTCTGGCTGCATTTATGTGGAGAAGACCCCTGAACAGTGTCATCTCAGCGACCACCACTCATAAAGAGCCAAAAAAGTTACCTGATGGGACATGTACTCAAGTGAATGCTTAGATGAGGAACAAGTGTACGATGAAGATGTTAAAAAAAGAAGATTATATAAATGTAAGAGACCTCTCATAAAAGAGGGATCGGGGAAAAAGATAATGAGAAGAGAAAGGAAAATTTACTGTAGCTCTAAGAATGATATTAGCCTTTCAGACAATAATTTATCTCTTCGGACATCAGTTTATACAAGTTTCGAGCATGTTTTGATACTGATTCATCTTTTAAAATCTTGGTTAACTGTGCTTATTTCACAAACAGCGCAGTTCTTTCACCCACTCCCTACAAATTCATTGTATTGGGCTTATTGGGTTCATATCCCGTATCTTTTGGGCTTAGGCTACAAATCTTGTCCCTACAATTAGCGCCGTCTATGGGAAGAACTTGAGCCGGAGTGAAAGCAACTGTTGACGATGGCTGAACTAGGTCAATAACCAGCAGAATCCAGGGCATCCCAACGTGGTGATCCTTTCCTCAACCTCGAGTGAAGAGGCGATCGTGAAGGAAGTGTGCACACAATACATGACGAGAGGAGCCAGTCACGGGGTGACAAAGGTATGCAGTTGGAGATCGACCGGCTGAAGAGGGAGCTGCGTCATGCAAAAAGGAAGCGAGCTTCCCCTGACAGTGATGTTTCTTTTAATGATGAAAGAGACATCAGTTACAAACGGAGGCCTCAAACTCTGCCCAGTGAATCTTTTTCTTACGAAGAAGAGCTTCATAACAAGCGGCAGTTTAAAAGTCCACCACATAGGGGCGTAGGAAATGACGCTATGAGTAGAGCCCTGGACCAAATCTCCAAGTCGCCTTTCACGTGTAGGATTGAGGGGGCAAGACTTTCCCGGTGTTTTCATCAGCCAACATTCACCATTTACAACGGGCGAACTGATCCTGTTGAGCATGTGAGTTATTTCAACCAGAGAATGGCTGTTTATTCCAAGGACGAGGCCTTGATGTGCAAAGTCTTTCCGTCCAGTCTCGGACCCATTGCCATGAGGTGATTTGATGGCCTAAAGGCAGAGTCCATAAATTCTTTCCACGAGCTCACTCAAGCATTTGGTTCGCGATTTGTGACCTGCAGGAGAGTTCCTAGGTCATTAGCTTCCCTTCTATCCTTGAGCATGCAAGAGGGTGGGAATCTTAAAACATACTCTGACAGCTATTGGGAGTTGTTTAATGAGATTGAAGGTGACTTTGATGATGTGGCCGTCAGTACATTTAAGCTTGACCTTTCATCCGAGCATGGTTTAAGAAAATCCTTGACTGGTAAGCCTGTCACCAGCATGTGCCAGCTCATGGACCAGATTGACAAGTATAAAAGAGTTGAAGAGGACCAGCAGCAAGGAAAGGGAAAGGACAAGGTTATCCCACAGGAGAGGAGGGATTTCAGGTCGAATCGTTACAGTAATAGCAAGCCGCGTAGGGATTTTGCTGGGCAGTCAGGATCAGCAAATATTCAGGTTGTCAACGCCGTTTTCAAAGAGCCAGTGCAGCAAGTGTTGGAGAAGATTAGGAACGAGCCGTTCTTCAAATGACCGAATAAGATGGTGGGAAACCCTGAAAAACGTAATCATAACCTCCATTACCAATACCACCAGGATCATGTGCATACCACAGAGGATTGTAGAAGTCTGTGGAACCATTTGGACCAACTTGTCCGCGAAGGCAAATTGAAACAAATCCTGGATCATTCCAACGGCCAAGGGAGCCAAGCAAGCTCAGAATCTCGTGGAAATGATTCCTCAAGACCCTCCTTGGGAACTATTAATGTTATCTTTGCTGCACTGGGGAGAACAGGATCCTGGCTATCTAGGATAATGTCCGTGGCCCGCCTACCCGCAGAAGACGTCGATCAAGATCAGAAGAGGGCTAAAAGAGAAATTCCACTAATCCTGGGCTTCTCAGATGAGGATAAGATTGAGACTATCCAACCTCATGACAACGTTTTGGTGGTTACCCTCAGGATTGGAGGGTATGATGTGAAGAAAGTAATGGTGGACCAAGGCAGTGGAGCTGAGATAATGTACCCTGACCTTTACAATGGGCTGAACTTAAAACCTGAAGACTTAACACCCTATAGTTCCCTTCTGGTGGGTTTTGACGGAAAGATCGTTGTCCCGAGGGGTCAAATACGATTACCTGTTCAAACTGGTCCAGAGATAGTGGAAGTGAATTTCATTGTCGTAGATGCATATTCACCCTATACAGCGATCGTGGCCAGATCCTGGCTTCATGCACTAGGGGCTGTTCCTTCCACTCTGCACCAAAAGATTAAGTATCCATCTGAAGGCAGGATTCAGGAAATTTTGGAAGATCAATTTGTGGCCAGAAGATGCTTGGTGGCTGCCATACAACACAAGCCCGAAACTGAGTCCTCGGCCCATCTAGGAGAAGACTTATAACAGTTAAAACACACAGCGACGCCTATCGATAAAACAGTCGAGGAGACAAAATGTGAAGATTTGGTAAAATTCACTATTGGGGATGATCCAGAGAAGTTTTTCAAATCGGCTCACAATTGCCACCTCAAAAGAAGGCAGAATTAGTACAATTCCTCAGAAGGAACATAGATGTATTTGCTTGGAACGCCTATGAAGTCCCGAGAGTGGATCTAGAGTTTATCTGTCACCACCTGAATGTCAACCCATTGGCCGTCCCTAAGAAACAGCCTCCTCGGCGCCCATCTAAGGAGCACGCTGATGCAGTACGAAAGGAAGTAACAAAACTCAAGCAGTCTGGAGCCATTAAGAAGGTGTTTTATCCTGAATGACTAGCTAATACTGTAGTGGTGAAGAAGAAGAATGGAAAGTGGAGAGTGTGCGTAGATTTCACAGACCTCAATAAGGCGTGTCTGAAAGATCCATTTCCTATGCCTAAAATAGATCAGCTAGTAGATGCAACTGTAGGCCATCCTCGAATGAACTTTCTAGATGCCTTTCAGAGCTATCACCAAATACCCCTGGCCCTGGATGATCAAGAAAAGACCGCTTTCATTACCCCCACTGGGAACTACCACCATAAGGTGATGCTATTTGGTTTGAAAAATGCAGGATCTACATACCAAAGAATGATGACAAGGATGTTTGAACCACAGTTAGGCAAGAACATTGAGGTCTACATAGATGACATAGTGGTAAAAAGCAAAGTAGTCTCAGAACATGTGGGCGACCTTTTGAACATTTTTCAAATCTTAGAAAGTACAAGATGCGTTTAAATGCCTCTAAATGCTCATTTGGGGTGGGATCAGGCAAGTTCTTAGGTTACATGGTGACTCACCAGGGGATCGAGGTCAACCTCGACCAAATAAAGGCTATAAACAATTTGCAACCACCTCGGAATCCTAAGGAGGTCCAAAAGCTGACTGGGATGACCGCTGCTTTAAACCGATTTATCTCTCGGCCGGCGGATAGGTGTAGACCTTTTTTATTATTGATTAATAAGTGGAAAGGGTTTGAGTGGAATGAATAGTGCGCCTTAGCTTTTCAACAACTTAAAGACTATCTCACTCGGCCACCAATCATGTCCAGTCCTGAGCCAGATGAGGTCCTTTTTGCCTACATTGCTGTGGCTCCTTTTGCAGTAAGCTTAGTGTTGATAAGAGTTGATAATGGTGTACAAAAACCTGTTTATTATCTGAGTAAATTGCTACATGAGGCCGAGATTCGTTATCTGCCATTAGAAAAGGCCATCTTGGCAGTAATTCTTAGTACACGTAAGCTGCCTCATTATTTCCAAGCACATACGGTTGTCGTCCTCACCCAACTTCCACTTAAAGCAATACTCCGAAGCGCTGACTACACAGGGAGGATAGCTAAATTGCGTACCATTCTAGGGGCTTTTGATATCAAGTACATGCCTTGCACCTCCATGAAGGGTCAAATACTCGCGAATCTGGTGGCCGAGTTCACCAAACCCCCATTAGAAGAATTGAATCCAGCATAGAACATGGATGGAAAATCGGTTGGCATGATTTCTAAATAAGGTCACTTGACTTGGAAAGTATATGTAGACGGTGCAGCAAATCAGAAAGGATCCGGAATGGGACTAATGTTAATATCTCCAGAGAAGATCGTCATTGAAAAGTCACTAAGACTAAGCTTCACGGCCACGAATAATGAAGCTGAATATGAAGCTCTACTAATGGGAATGGCAATGGTTCAAAGAATGGGTGGAAAATCAATAGAAATGTTCTCGGACTCAAGGCTAGTCGTCAGACAAGTACTAGGGGGAATTTGAGGCGAAAGATGAAAGAATGTAAGAGTACTTGAGTCAAGTTAAATGTCTATAGTCAAAGTTTGAATCTTTCAATTTGCTACACATCCCTAAAAATGGTATTGCACATGTTGATTCTCTGGCCATACTCATAACCTCTTCAGCACAGAATCTACCTCGGGTTATCCTCCTCGAAGATTTGCATAGACCCACAGAGATAATAAAAGAGGTCGTTCGGATTCATCAAATCAGAGTTGAGCCCAGCTGGATGGACCCTATAATTCAATTCTTGAAGGAGGATACTTTGCCTGAAGATAGATTGGAAGCTGACAAGGTTCGGAGGAAGGCTACTAGATTCTGGCTATCCAAGAACCAGAAGTTGTACAAACGTTCGTATTCAGGGCCGTATTTGTTGTGCATGCATCCTGAAACAACTGAATCACTCCTCGAGGATCTACATGAAGGAATTTGCGGAAGTCATACTGGAGGTAGATCCTTGGCACATAGAGCCATTACCCAAGGCTATTGGTGGCCAAATATGCAAAAGGAGGCCAATGAACATGTTAAGAAATGCGATCAGTGTCAACGGTTTGCACCGAACATACACTAACCAGGTGGAATCCTTAATCCATTATCCAGCCCATGGCCGTTTGCCCAATGGAGCTTAGATATCGTGGGACCATTCCCTAAAACAATAGGAAACAAGAAGTATCTTCTGGTCGGCACAGATTATTTCACTAAGTGGGTCGAAGCTGAACCCTCAGCTAATATCAGGGACGTAGACGTGAAGAAATTTGTCTGGAAAAATATTGTCACTCGGTTTGGGATCCCTCACATCCTCATTTCGGATAACGGTCTTCTATTTGATAGCAAAGCATTCAGAAATTATTGCTGTGAATTGGGGATTATAAACAGGTATTCCACTCCTGCTTATCCTCAAGGGAATGGGCAAGCGGAAGCTGTTAACAAGGTCATATTGAATGGATTGAAGAAGAGACTAGATGATGCGAAAGGCAAATGGGTGGAAGAATTACCACATGTACTCTAGACATACAGAACTATGCCTCGTAGGTCCATTGGGGAGACCCTTTTTTCGATGACTTATGGGGTTGAAGCTGTTATCCCTTTAGAAACTGGATTCCCAACGTTGAGGACTAGTTCATTCAATCCGATTAGCAATAATGAACAGCTAGAGAAGAGTTTGGATCTGATTGAGGAAATGAGGGAAAATGCAATGGTCCAATTAGCATATTACCAACAAAAGCTTAGACTGTTACGATGCTAACGTAAGGCTAAGGCCTTTAGAACCTGGTGATCTAGTGCTCAGGAAAGTTGTGGGCAATGCAAAGAACCCAGCTCGGGAAAAATTAGGACCCAATTAGGAAGGGCCATATCGCATTACCTCAGGGGCGGGCATTGGGGCATACTTTTTGGAAGACTTAGATGGTCATGTAATACCACGTCCCTGGAATGTAAACAACCTCAAAAGGTATTATTATTAATCGAGCCTTTTCTTTAATCAATATGTTTATTTATTTATTGTATGAAGGTTTTAGGGAAAGTGTTTAAACTTAAATCCAATTATGCCTAAAGTCCTCGGACCAGATGATATGGGTTAGTTAACACTCCATTACAAGTCTTATAAGTGTTTAAACTTAAATCCAATCATGTCTAAAGTCCTTGGACCAGATGATATGGGTTAGTTAACACTCCATTACAAGTCTTATAAGTGTTTAAACTTAAATCCAATCATGCTTGAAGTCCTCGGACTAGATGATATGGGTTAGTTAACACTCCATTACAAGTCTTATAAGTGTTTAAACTTAAATCCAATTATGCCTGAAGTCCTCGGACCAGAAGATATGGGTTAGTTAACACTCCATTACAAGTCTTATAAGCGTTTAAACTTAAATTTAGTCAGGCCTGAAGTCTTCGAACCAAATGATATGAATTAGTTTACATACTGACTATTATCACGAACGCTGAAATGGATCTTAAACCACGTTGGACTTCTTGGACCATGTACTAGAACTGAAGTCAACGCTCCACGGTGTCCTTTGTAAGTGCTGTACATAATCCAGTTTAGGTAATGCCTTTAATTATTCACTTTAATACATAATACTGTTTTATCTGTTATTACCCAATAAGTATGGTAAAAATTCCTATATGGTCCAATGTTTGCCTATACTTATCTAAGGTATTTGCATCATTAGCAGAATATTGTTGTTGAGCTTATGCAGATTAAGACAAATACAGATTAACAGTACTTGTAATAACAACAAACCTTATAAGGTATATAATGAAAATGTAGAGAATAAAAGACACGCTTTCATTGGTCAAAAGATGATATTTCATAGTTCCTTACAAAAAAAAAAAAAAAATCCTAGTATCTAAGTCTTCTTCGTGGAGACAACGGGGTCAATAGTCTGGCTGGACTGGGTGGCAGCAACATCTGGGGCTTGGTCCTTTGGTTCAGGAGGAGTTTTCTTCTTACCCAAGTCCTTACCCTTATCTTGAGGATCCTCAACTTGCCTGCCTTGACCACCAGCTTGACCAGACTCTTTGGGAGCTTCAGGAAGGGCAGGAGGGACTTAGCCGACCAAAGGCTGTTCTGAGGCCTCTGGGAGTTCATGAATATCAGGATCGTAGTAGACGCTCCTAGGTCGCCTCAAGTCAGATTCTGCAGGGACCCCAGCAGCATCGAGGGCTTTGCCCCAGGTTATATCATAGTAGTCCCTGCAGACTGTAGAAAACTCCCCTGTAAGTTTGACTTGAGTCTCTTCCACCCCAAGCTTGTATGCTGCCTGCTTTTCAGCCTCGGATGCCTCTTTGACTTATTGGACAACGTCCCTGGCTTTTTGAAGCTCAGCTTGAAGATCCTTCACCATTTGTCTCTCTGTCTCCAGATTAGTCTCAGTCACGCACAGTTGCTTGTGTTGATCTTCGGCTTGCTTTTCAGCATTCTTGAGGCCTGCATCAAGATTATTCTTGGCCCTAGTCACCTCTTTTAGCTGCTCGAATAGCTTATCGTAGTTGTCCTTAAGATTACCCATCTTCTTCTCAACCTCAGACCGGGAATGGGCCTCCGCCTGGGCTGCATTGCGGGTTTCTTTATTCCATTTCTCGGCCGCATAAACTTGCTGGGTAATCTGCAGAACAAAATGGGAAAACTTCAATATAAAATAAAGAACAAGGACGAATAAAAATGGCCAACAGTTTAATTGGAAAAATGGACCACATCACTTACCATGGCTAGATCCCTCTTAAGGGATAGAAAGAGTTCATGCTGGTTAAAGCGCCTGTAAGCATCCATATCCATGGGTAGGAAAAGTGGTTGCTCCAGGGCCTCAGCAATGTGACTTGCCTTCCCCCCTTGGTAGTTCATGACCGAAGTGTCCCAGGGGAATGGGGCACCATCCAACTCTAGCTTGGGAGACCAGATGTGCCGTCTTCGGCGCACATCAGCAACGAGAGCATCTTCTAGGTTCTCAACAGACGAAGCCCTTTTACCCCGTGGGTCCTTGGCCACTCTCTGACGCTTATCTCCTTTTAGAGGCTCCACCTCACCTTCCTCAGGAGATGTATTAGGCCTTTTCTTCTTCAGCTTAAGGATTGGCTTTGGGCCGAGGTTAGAAGGGAGCTGAGGAGGTGGTGGAGGAAGGTTAGCGGCAGGCTAGGACTTGGTGGTTTCTTGGGGCACGGCTGCTTGTCTCCTTGCCTTCATAAGATCTTTCAAGCTCAAAGCCATCTCTTTTTCCTCTTCCGATGAGTTGTCTGGGATGGGAGTTATTAAAACAGGAGCGTGGACGCTGGAGTGCTTATCAGCTTCTTCCTCGGCGTCCGAAAAGGGAATTACCTGAACTTCCCTTGATGCCTCTTCTTTAAAATGGAAATTTTCAATCTGTTCTTCTAGTGAGGAGGTCGAGGAAACAGTTCCTTCTCCTACTGCGATTGCTTCGAGGGAATTTGTTGAACTAGAGGGATGATTAGTGGTACACCATTGAAACCGGATGTGGTACGGGGGGAAGATCGTCCGGAGACAAAAAGTTTGGTCGAGCTACCTCTATCCGGTTTATGCGACGGTCTCCATGCCTTATCGCATTGCCAACCGGTTGAAACGCATCTGAGATTGGCTTAAAATCGAGAATGAGATGGGTGGCCCGAAGTTGCCCGTCTTCACTTACGAAAATCTCTGATCTTAGTAGGTAATTGAGTGCGGCAACGTTAGTCAGGCTGAGCCGAGGAGATATGTACCTTTTATCTGTTAACACGACAGAGTTAAACATAATCAGAAGCTTAAGGTGAAATACAAATACAAATAAAAATAAAAATAATAAATACAACGCTAGTAATGAAGATTCTAAATCTATTTTTAGGGAACCTAGATCTGGGATGTCCCACCTGGCTCTCTTGGTTGGGTTGGGCAATGAAGACCATCATGCCACGCTCCCGAGACAATCAGATAATCGTCTTTCATCCCATTGTTAGACTTGGGAAGATAGGAAATGAGCCTAACAATGTTAGATCGAGATTTAAGGTAATATCCCGCCCCCTTTTGTCTATGACACTCATACATGTGGACTATGTCGAGCCAGGTGAGCCCTAGGCCTAAGTATCGACTCAAAGCATCAACTGCTCCTAGGATCCTAAAGACGTTAGGTGCACACTGATCGAGACTAAGCCTATGATTACGAAGGTAATCTCTTGTAATGGGACCCATAGGGAGGGTCATTCCCCCTTCTATAAAAGCTATGATAGGGATTATGACTTCCCCCACCTTTCGGTCTGTTAGTAATTTTTCTGGGGGACAATACCGCAAGCCTACATCCTGTGGTATGTGATACATTTCTCTAAATATCTCTATCTGGGCAGGACTATCCACAAAGTACCTAAATCTACCCATTTCGGATAGGCAGAAAGAGGGAAACACTAAGAATGAAAACTGGGAAATGAGAGTTTAAAGGCCGAGGAGAAAATGAACGGTTTGAAGAAATTGAAACTTACACAAACTGGGTTGGGGAGTGATCTCTAAGTCCTTAGAAGGATTCTTGTGGGTTTGTGAGGAAGTGATACTGATGATTTGAAAATTTTGTGAGTTCGAAGGCTTAAGTTTGCTGGAAAGTGAGAAATTGTGAAGTAAAGTAAAAATGATCTCCTTTGAGGCTTTATATAGGGGCCAGAAAATAGGTGGGAATTATCCCGCCTAAATCCTGAGGAAAAATGTCATTCGTTGGATCAACGGTTCATCGTTGGATGTCAAAGACATAGCGCCGCCTGGAGCAATCAATAACACTTCGTAAATACCGAAACGTCAGCGGCAGTCATGAAGCGCTTAAATCTACGCTCCTACACGTGGAAATTTAGGTACTTTTACATTTTTAGCCTTTATTTCTGTTGCAGATCAAAATCCCATTTTTTCTCCTCAGACTTAAGGGAAAAAGTGAAATTTTGAAGGGCTATTGTAGGGATAAAAGCCCAAATTCGTATATTGGGCTTTGGGCCCATTTGAAGATGTGGGTACGTCCGAGGAGGAGTAAATGATTGGAAAAGACCCCCAGCATGGAGAATCATATAAGGAAAGGATAGAAGAATATAGTCTGAGGAGTGTATACTTCTCGGACTTGAAGAATATCAGTCAAGCCAATACCTGGGCAGTTTGGGTGAACTCTCAGGAATTTCCAACGATAACGATGAATTTCACGCACGTATAAAGATGACAAGAATAGAGAAATATCTAAAGCAAAAGCTGCTACCACCACTTTTAATGCCCTGTAGCAACTTTTCTGGCCGCATTTATGTGGAGAAGACCCCTGAACAGTGTCATCTCAGTAACCACCACTCATAAAGAGCCAAAGAAGTTACCTGATGGGACATGTACTTAAGTGAATGCTTAGATGAGGAACAAGTGTACGATGAAGATGTTAAAAAAGAAGATTATATAAATGTAAGAGACCTCTTATAAAAGAGGGATCGGGGAAAAAGATAATGAGAAGAGAAAGGAAAATTTATTGTAGCTCTAAGAATGATATTAGCCTTTCAGACAATAATTTATCTCTTTGGACATCAGTTTATACAAGTTTCGAGCATGTTTTGATACTGATTCATCTTTTAAAATCTTGATTAACTGTTGCTTATTTCACAAACAACCCAGTTCTTTCACCTACTCTTTACAAATTCATTGTATTGGGCTTATTGGGTTCACATCCCGTATCTTTTGGGCTTAGGCTACAAATCTTGTCCCTACAGAACTTTTGCTTAAAAAAAAAAAACATTGTATATGGAACTATAGATTCTTGTATTATGCATTTATTATGATTGTTTTGTGTTTGTATATGGAATTATATATTCAACTATTTAATGACAACTAATTGAAGGTTGATTCTCAAAAAATAAAAAGTTGAAGGTCCATGCATTGCATGGTTTTGATCATAAATTTAAATGTAACACAGATTGAACAAAAATCTTGTATTAGAAATTATATTGTATATAAATTATAGTTTATAAAATATAGACCAATGAATAGATAGATATCTTAATTCTTAAGTGATCTTTCATCATATGGAAGAATGATATATGAAGGCAAACTAAATAATAAGAAAGCAAAGATCAACAAAAAAAATCTTGTAAAAGAACCTATTGTGTCGAGAAAAAAAAAGGACAATGAATTACATAAACTAAATTAAAAACTTGTTCATAGAAATGTTGAAATGAATTAGATAAGACTAGGAGAATCACAGATTCAGATCTGGTTGTTATTAGAAGTAAGGAAGAAAGGGCTTGAAAATTCAAAACATAAAAGGGAGAACTCAAGATACATACATGGCCTCTATAAAGAGAGAAGGGAGTGCCAACTGCATCTCTAGCAGACTTTCTATACTTTGGTACTATTTGGAGAGTCAATAGTTACTTTTACTCTTTACCTACGTACTTTTTCAAGTATAATTTCAAATAGACTCTCTATTCTTTTTTTATTTATTTTTTATTTTTTATATCCTATTTAAATATTATTCCTTTATTCATTGGGAACAACTAGATTTTTTAAATCTTCCAACAGTAACATTTTTCAAAATTTCCAAGGTTCATATTTCCCAACAATTTTTTTAATGGTCATGCAGTTTTAGAATAAATTATAATTTGAAATTTATCAAATTTATGTTAGTATTTGTGCAAGTCCTTAAAAAATTCTATGTAATTTAAAATTTATCAATTTTATGTTAGTCTTGAAATTTATCAAATCCTTGTAATTTGGAATGAATTCATTCATTAAATTTTCCCTAAAAAATCATTAATTGTTGCCTAGTTCTTATTTTTTACATTATTTTTGATGAATTTTGTTATATCAGTGGGCTGAAAGTCTCGGATGGTGACGATTTTGTAACTGAGTCTTGAGAAAATAAACACAGAATCAGAGGAGATCGGTGGAAGCTGGCCAAGAATCCTCCGATGGCAAAGTTAGTCTTTTGTGTAATTCCAAAAATGTTGGAAGTATCTGAATGCCTTACCCTCTCGTTGGCGATCGTTTATATAGCATGTGGGCAACGGTTACTTATTTGATAATCGTTCCTATTGCTGAGTAGTATGAAAGATTCGAAGGTAACTTCCATAACTGCCATGGAAGTTACATTATTTGGATGTGCATTCCACAACGGTTGGATTTGGCTTACAATAGTTCGACTTTTCTCACGCTTGGTGAAAATATGCTCCTCTAAGGCTCAAGGTGCTTAGGACACAACAACCTCGCTCGTCCCTTAAGGACGGACAGATGAGGTTGCTATGGACAAGCATGGGGTAACTTCCTTTTCTTTGGACGACATGTATGGACGAGACGTGACTTGTGGATTTTTCATTACACCATCAATTTTTAACTTATAATTACGCCTTTCTATTTTTTTCTTAAAATATATATATATATATATATATATATATAATTTTTTTCAAAGGAGCCTATCTAATTTTAAAAAACCACACATTTTCACTAAAAAAAAAAAAAAACCAAGGAATTAATTCAACCGTTTATTATCAACCACACATTTTCATGAGTCGAGTTTTGCTGAGTAGTGCATGTTCGAGCTTGACTTGTCAGTAAAAGTCAAAAGTTCAAGCTTGACTCGAGCTTGAGACAAGCCTAAAATAATGTTAGAGTTTAAGCTTGTCTTGACTTGATTAATTAGTCAAGCCAAACATGAGTTTAATATCAAGCTCAAACTCGAGCTCAAGTCAAGATTTTTAGCTTGAGATTCAACAAAATTACATTATCAAATGCTTAAATCTCCAAAAATAAAGTAAACAAAAACAAGAAAATAACATACTCATTTTATCATGCTTCTAGTCCCACCTATCCATTATTCAAATTACAACTTTACAAAATTTTACATCCACGTAAAATGGTGAAGAACTAGAAAAATACTTGTTTGTAACTATTGTGAATAGGAAATGACTAGTATGTTTCATAACTTTACATTAGATGGTGGATGGGGAAGGACCATACGTGGCTCATTTAATTTTCTTTTTTAAAAATGTAACTAAAATCTAAAGTGATGCTTGGTCAGTTTAGAGGGAAGGGAAAATTTTAAGGTAATGGGTAGTGGTCTCATGTGGGCCATTTTATTATTAAGATATGTGTAATGAGTTTATTTAGCAAACACATATCAAACCTATAAATGAGTTTATGCTCGACTTTGTTTTGTATCAAGCCTTATAGCTCATGAGCTTGTTCATGAACTTTTTTTTTGTTTACTTGGGCTCGGCTTGTTTATTAAACAAGCTTAAAACTAAGGCTTAAGCTTAGCTTATTTATAAATAAACAAACATGAATGAGCTTTTTATCGAGCTGAACTTAAGTTAATTATGAACGATTTGGTTCATTTATAGTCCTGCATTTTCACTCTTGATTTATTACTCAACCCTCTAGCCTTTACCGTTTCATTTACTTTACATTTTATGAGAGAGAGAGAGAGAGAGAGAGAGAGAGAGAGAGAGAGAGAGAGAGAGAGAGAGAGAGAGAGAGAGAGAGAGAGAGAGAGAGAGATGCTCTTAGTTGGATCCCTACATAAATATTTAGAGAGTAAAACTACAAAATAATGCTCCAATAATCTCTCTAAATCGCAAAAATGTTTTTTGCTAATGAACAATCACTCTCTTGGCATGGAGAGTACTGTTCATTAGAAGAACAATTTAACGCAATAAAAAAAGAAAATTAGCCATAATCCATCAAAATAGTCACTTGTCAAAGGCTACAAATCTTAACCGAATTCATTTCTCTTTCTCAAATGTCTCTAAACGGAGACACACAATCAAAACACAAAACACAATTTAGTTCTTATAAAAGTAATCAAATTGGAACAACAAAGTTGAGTCATAACAAGTGTGGGGGGATTTACTTGATTTCGGGTTGAGGCCCAAAGGCCCAGGAGATCGTACTTTACGAGATGGGTCAGGCCTAAAATATGGATAGCCAAGATAGGAGTAAGGACGCCTGAGGAATAAAAGGCAACTCCCTAGAATAGGTCTTGTGAAGATCCAAGTTAGCCACCATTACTGAGACTCTTACCTGAGGTAACGAGCAGGACTTATCCTACAGCGAATACCTAAGGGACCATGGGTAACCAGCTTTCTTTTTGGTCTGAGATGCCACCATCGCTAGACTCACGTCGAGAAACATCCTGAAAGGATAAGGACCACAAAGGCATTCACCTCTGTATTAATGAGATGTTCTCTGCCTAATCTCTTCTACGTTAAATGCAGATAGACTAGCTTGAATAGTGTACAAACCCCCAAAAGTCCAATTTCATGATGAAAGGGAGGCAGAACAGAGGGAGGATGTGAAAAGTATCTCAAAAATCCAGCTAGGGAGATAAGGGAGGGAAAAATGTCTATAAAAGAAGGGGAGGGTGCAACATGAAGGGGGTTCAGAAAGATTGGGAGAAAAAGCTCAAGGAAGAACACGAGAGAGAAAATTGTAATAGTTGAAGAGATATAAGAGTTTTTTAGATTTCATTCGAACTCTTTGTACCTCGGGAAAGCAGTTTATATATCAATCAGTAGTCTTATTGTTCTCCATTTCTTTCCAATTGGTTGTTTAGATCTCCTATTGTGGAAATTCTACCTCATAGTTCTTATAAATTAATTGTGTGAGTCAAATACTTAGCTATTGTAAGTGTAGTGTTTGTATTTGGCTCACCCACAACAAGAAAAGAAGAACAAAAAAAAAAAAAAAAAAAAAATAGAGAAGCCGATTTGACCCAAGTTTGGAAATCAAACAATTGAAAATGTTTCACAAATGTATTTTTGCATTGATAAATTTGTGGGTACGATTCTCTGTATTTAAATTCTATTACAACAAAATAATCCTCTTATTCAATTTCCTTGAAAAAGTCTTTGATTCAAATGTTATGCCAATGCAATTTTGATTCGATCACAAATGTCTTCCACTTTGGTTGGAAGATAGATTGAAGATCTTTGTAACAGAATTACAATGAATTTTTGACTATGCACTTATTAGAAATTCTTTGTTCTTCGAATTCTTTGAATGTTCTTTGGGTTCAAAGATTTGTGGTTGAAATTTTTCGGGACTTCAAAGGCTTTAATCCGATGAAATTTTGATGAATTAAAGTCTTTAAAGTTTCTGGAGGCCTTAGAACTTGATTCCAATAGAACTCTAAGACTTGGAAGAATGATTTGGATGAATGTTCTTCATCTTCGAAAATTTATAGTGGAAGTTTTACAGTGCTTTGGAGGCTTGAATCCGTAGAAGTTTACTAATTTGTAGTTTCTCGGAGTTTCTAAAGACTTTTGAGCTTGATTCCAATGAATGTTGAGATCTAGGAGGATGATTTGAAAGATTTCGTTTCGAATGTTCTTTGTATTCGAAAGTGAAAGTTCTTGGAGGCTTTAGTGTTTGATTCTAGGAGAGTTTCGAAACTTTTGAATGTGTTTTCATACGACTAAGGAGGACCTCTATTTATAAGAGTCTTGAGGAGGTTTGAAGACACATGATTAATTCTCATTGATGACACGTGTCATGATTTAAATGAAAAGACTTTATGTCTTTCATAACATTGAGGAGGACTTCTAGCCAAAGTGTTTTAATTTGAAATTGATGAATTCTGTTATATCAGTGGGCTGAAAGTCTCGGATGTTGACGATTTTGTAACTGAGTCCTAAGAAAATAAACACAGAATCAGAGGAGATCGGTGGAAGCCGGCCAAGAATCCTCCGATGGCAAAGTTAGTCTTTTGTGTAAATCCAAAAATGTTGGAAGTATCTGAATGCCTTACCCTCTCGTTGGCGATCGTTTATATAGCATGTGGGCAACGGTTACTTATTTGATAACCGTTCCTATTGCTAAGTAGTACGAAAGATTCGGAGGTAACTTCCATAACTGCCATGGAAGTTACATTATTTGGATGTGCATTTCACAACGGTTGGGTTTGGCTTACAATGGTTCGACTTTTCTCACGCTTGGTGAAAATATGCTCGTCTAAGGCTCAAGGTGTTCAAGACACAACAACCTTGTCTGTCCCTTAAGGAGTTTCTCCTGTCGGAATTCTTACTGTCATCCTATATGCCCACAGAACACCTGGTAACTCGTTTGGCCATACTCCCTTTGCCCCCTCAAGCCGAGTCTTGATTATTTTTAACAAGGATCGGTTTGCTACTTCAACCTGGCCATTTGCTTGTGGATGGGCTGGGGAGGAGTAGTGATTCTGAATCCCGAAGTGTATGCAAAAATCTTTGAGTAGTGCATTGTCAAATTGTCGTCCATTGTCGGATATCAGCACTCTGGGCACTCCAAACCTGCACACAATGTTCTTCCATACGAAGTTCTTGACATTTTGTTGTGTGATATTAGCTAAGGGTTCTGCTTCTACCCACTTGGTGAAATAATCAATACCAACCATGAGGAACTCCATTTGCCTTACACCTAGTAGAAAAGGACCCAGGATGTCTAGTCCCCATTGCGCAAAGGGCCATGGGGCCGCCATTGGGGTTAGATACTCCGTTGGTTCCCTGGGGATATTGCTAAATCATTAGCATTGATCGCAGACCTTAACATAAGCTTTTGCATCTGCTTGCATATTTGGCCAGTAGTATCATGCACGGACGACTTTGTGGACGAGTGATCTGGCTCCCGAATGATTGCCACACATCCCTTCATGGATTTCTCTCAATATGTAGTTTGCTTCGTCGGGAGCCAAGCACTTAAGATAAGGCTGTGAAAAGCCTCTTTTATACAACACATCGTCCATAAGTACGTATCTGGCCGACCTTACCCTTAACTTTCTAGCTTCGTCTTTCTCTTCTGGAAGTTGTCCGTCTTTAGTATGATATAATTGGAGTCATCCAATTTCCTCTGCTCTCCACTTGTTGTACTTCTGGGATGTCTATACTTGGCATATACTGAATCTCATCAAACTTGTCCACGACTTCATTCGCTGAGGCTTCCTTCGCCAAGGCATCAGCTTCTATGTTCTCCTTCCTTGGGATTTGAATGAAGCTAGCTTCCTCAAATTTTCTTGTAAGGCGCATCACCTTACTAAGGTACTTCTTCATTCGTTCTTCCTTAGCCTCGTACATCCCTCTTACTTGGCCTATGACTAACTGAGAATCTCCCAAGACAACTATGGACTTCGCTTCCACAGACTTAGCCAATTTCAGACCTTTGAGGAGAGCCTCATATTCTACTTCATTATTAATAGCTTGGTACTGCAAGCGAACCTTGTGTTTTAGTTTGTCCCCTTCTGGAGATTGTAGAACCACACCTATCCCCCCTGCATACTGTGTAAACAAACCATCCACATGGACGATCCATTTCTTGTCTTCCATCTCTCCTATATCGTCATAAATTGGGGTAAACTCTGCAATGAAGTCTGCTAGTGCTTGAGCTTTTATGGCATGCCTTGGTTGGTACTTTATGTCGAACTCACTAAGCTCGACAGCCCATTGAATCAATCGTCCTGCAGCTTCCAACTTGTTCATTGCTTTCTTGAGCGGATGATCCATCATGACGTTGATGATATAAGCTTGGAAGTAATGCCTTAGTTTCCTGGAGGCCGTTACTAGTGCAAAAGCCAACTTTTCTATTAGTGGATATCGTCCTTCCGCTCCCCTCAGTGCTTTACTTGTATAATATACTGGCTTTTGTATTTTTCCTTCTTCTCTTATCAATGTAGAGCTCACGGCATGCGGAGTCACTACCAGGTATAGGAATAACTCTTCTCCCATCACGGACGGACTTAGCAACGGGGCCATAACGAGGCACATCTTCAAATCCTGAAAGGCTCTTTGGCACTCGTCCGTCCACTCAAACGCTTTCTTTAAAATCTTGAAAAATGGTAAACACTTGTCAGTAGCTTTAAAAACAAACCTGTTGAGGGCAGCAACTCGCTCGGTAAGAGATTGGACTTCTTTGATATTCTGCGGAGGCTTCATATCTAGAATTGCTTTGATCTTTTCCAGGTTTGCCTCAATCCCTCTATGTGAAACCATGAATCCAAGAAATTTTCCTGACGCTACTCCAAAAGCGCACTTGCTGGGATTCAACTTCATATTGTACCGCCTGAGTGTATTAAAGGTCTCTTGCAGGTCGTCCATATGTTTTCCTTTGTCTAGGCTTTTCACCAACATGTCGTCCACATAGACTTCTACGTTTTGTCCAATTTGAGGATGGAACATGTGGTTGACCAGTCGTTGGTATGTTGTTCCAGCATTTTTCAATCCAAAGGGCATTACTTCGTAACAGAATAAGCCTTGACTAGTAACAAAGGACGTCTTCTCTTGGTCAGCTTCATCCATCCTTATTTGGTTGTATCCTGAGAAAGCATCCATGAAACTAAGTAATTTGTGGCCCGCGGTAGAATCCACTAGTTGATCAATGCACGGCAATGGATAGCTGTCCTTGGGGCAAGCTTTGTTTAGATCAGTAAAATCCACACACATCATCCACTTGCCGTTTGCCTTTTTGACCACTACTACATTGGCCAACCAATTTGGATAGTACATTTCTTGTATAAACTTCGCTGCCATCAACTTCTGAACTTCGTCTTTAATAGCATTATCTCTCTCAGGTGCAAA
Source organism: Quercus glauca (assembly GCA_023736055.1). Lineage (NCBI taxonomy): Eukaryota > Viridiplantae > Streptophyta > Magnoliopsida > Fagales > Fagaceae > Quercus > Quercus glauca. The sequence goes on along the minus strand of CM043316.1, from coordinate 61,728,935 downwards.
CACCCTTTTCTTTTGTCGCATTGGTTTAGAGGAAAGACATACATTTAGTTGGTGGGTAATGACACTAGGATCTATGCCCAGCATATCCTCATGACTCCAAGTAAATATATCAGTGTTTTTTTTCAAAAACTAGACGAGGTCCTTCTTAATTTCTTCTTCTAGATCTGCCCCAACCCTATTTCATCTCTCAGGATTGCTTTCATCTAAGGAAACATCTTCTAACACTTCGGTGGGTTCAGCCACAATTCTCCTTTCTTCTATACGCATCTGTTGTTGCTCGTCCATGGCGAGCATGGCCAAATAACTCTCCCTTGCTGCCAATTGGTCTCCTTGCACTTGTCCTACCCCGTGCTCCATAGGGAACTTAACTGACAGGTGATAAGTGGAGGTGACTGCCTTCCAACTATTTAGAGTTGGTCTTCCAATTATGGCATTGTAAGAGGATGAGCAATCTACCACAAGGAAGTTTACATTTTTGGTTACCTGCTGCGGATATGCCCCCACTACTACTGGCAGTGTAACTGTGCCAACAGGCTGTACCTTCATTCCTCCGAAGCCTACTAGAGGCGAGTGTACTGGACGGAGCTGGTTTCGTCCAACCCTCATTTGCTGGAAAGCTGGATAATACAGGATGTCCGCCGAGCTCCTATTGTATATCAATACTCTTCTAGTTGTGTAGTCAGCAATAACTAAGGTGATGACAATAGCATCATCGTGAGGGTGGTGAATTCCTTTGGCATCTTCGTCCGTGAAAGTGATTGCTTGCTCGTTCGGGGTCATTGCTTTTGGTGATTGTCTAGAAAGTTGGACGCTCTGCACTACTTTCAAGTACGCCTTCTTTGACTTGGACGACTATCTTGCCAAACTTCCCCCTATGATAACTCTTATCTCGCCTAGTGGTGGTCGTGATGATTCCTCTACCTTCCCTTTCAACTTCTCATCCTTGTGGTCTCGTTTAAGGAAATTTCTCAACTTCCCTTGTCTTATGAGATTCTCAATCTACTGTTTTAAATCAAAACATTCATCTGTGTCATGCCCATGGTCTCTATGAAAGTGACAATGCTTGTTCCTGTTGTGCTTGTTGGGATCTCCCTTCAGTTTCTCTGACCACTTCAAAGTAGGGTCGTCCTTGATTTGTATGAGGACTTGTTCAAGCGGCATGTTTAATGGTGTGTACTGTTGATTCCGCGCTGAAGGACCTGCCTTCTTGTCTCGGTCTTTCCTATCTTCTGTTCATTCCTTCTTAGGACGAGGACCTTGTTCCAAATGGCGCATTGGGTTGCTTCCATTTTCTCAACTCTCTTCCTCTTCTTGGCTATGATAGCATCCTCCGCATTCATAAAGTTCTGGGCTGAATGGACTAGTTCAGCCATGGTCTAAGGCTTTTGTTCATATAACTTGTGGATGAACAAGTCAGAATGAACCCCATTATGGAATGCCGCCAAAAGGAGCTTATCATCCACCTCGTCCACTGCCAAGGCGCCCCTATTGAACTGCGTGATGAAGGACCGCAAACTTTCATTCTCTCCTTGCTTTATGGTTAGCAAGCTAGACAAAGAACGTTTATGCCTCTGCCCTCCGATAAAATTATTAACGAACAACTTGCTTAACTCCTCGAAGGATGTCACTGTGTTATGAGGTATTTTGCTAAACCACACTCGTGCAGGTCCTTTGAGGGTAGTAGGGAAAGCTCTGCACATTATTTCATCCGGAACCCCTTGAAGGTGCATGGTAGTTTTGAAGGTAGCAATATGATCGAAAGGATCCCGTGTCTCATCATACGAATCTAACGAAGGCATCTTGAACTTGGGTGGCAAAGGGTGAGCATTGATGGAAGCCACGAAGGGGGAATCAGTCCTGTGAACCAAATCTTCTATAGGGTTCATTTTCCTCATATTCTCCCTTATCTCATTCATAACTCTTCTCATTTAGTCCATTTCCCTTTCCAAATGAGGTACCCTCCGTGAAGAGGTACCCCTTGACTAGCTTTCAAGTTCAACATTCCTTCCATCTTCTTGACTCTGGACCTGTCATTCAGTGTTCCATTCATGACGCTGCCTCCTTAAATTAAGTTGTCTGACCAACTCCTGGTTCTGGCGGGTTAACTCCACCATAGCAGCGGCCATGGATTGCACGTGTTGGACAGAAGATGGTTGCATGGTGGGTGCTGATTGACAATCGCGATGAGGGTTACTGGAGGCGTCCCTGCTCTGTTGAGGGCCTGGGCTAGTAGCCCTTGATCTTGTCCAAACCATTTCAACCTTTTGTCGGAGAAAGAAATCGCAGAACTCAACAAATTAAGTTCAAGGGTGACAAATTTCTTTCTCACAGACGGCGCCAACTGATAAATTCTGTTATATTAGTGGGCTGAAAGTCTCGGATGTTGACGATTTTGTAACTGAGTCCTGAGAAAATAAACACAGAATCAGAGGAGACCGGTGGAAGCCGGCCAAGAATCCTCCGATGGCAAAGTTAGTCTTTTGTGTAATTCCAAAAATGTTGGAAGTATCTGAATGCCTTACCCTTTCGTTGGCGATCGTTTATATAGCATGTGGGCAATGGTTACTTATTTGATAACCGTTCCTATTGCTGAGTAGTACGAAAAATTCAGAGGTAACTTCCATAACTGCCATGGAAGTTACATTATTTGGATGTGCATTCCACAACGGTTGGATTTGGCTTACAATGGTTCGACTTTTCTCACGCCTGGTAAAAATATGCTCGTCTAAGGCTCAAGGTGCTCTGGACACAACAAACTCGTCCGTCCCTTAAGGACGGACGGATGAGGTTGCTATGGACGAGCACGGGGTAACTTCCTTTTCTTTGGACGACATGTATGGACGAGACATGACTTGTGGATTTTTTCATTACACCATTAGAAATAACACATGACAATTTTTAGTTAAACTACTTATATCATTTAAAATTAAAATATCAACACGTGTTGATGTGTGATTGGTTGTTAGGTTTTCATTGTATATTCTATTCAATGACTTGATAAATTTCCATAGCTCCCTGAATAATAAAAAGGGGACCCGCTAAGTCGCGCGTGGCAACTTGTGATTAGTTGAAAATTTTCACTTCTACAATAGGTTTCCATAAAGAAATTAGATTTAAAAAAAATGATAAAAAATAGAAAGGGGTAATTGTAATTTAATATATAATAAAAATAATCTAAAAAGAAAAAAGAACTAGGCAACAATTAATGATTTTTTAAGGAAAAAATTAATGAATAAATTTATTCCAAATTACTAAGATTTGATAAATTTCAAGACTAATATAGAATTGATAAATTTCAAATTATATAGAATTTTTATAGGACTTGCACTAAAACTATCATAAATTTGATAAATTTCAAATTAAAATTTATACTAAAAATTGCATTTACTGTCCTTTGTTTTATTTTTTGTTTTTTTGAGTAATTTTTGCAGGTACTGTCCCATTTTAGTTTTCAAAAAGGTGCTCTTGGAAGTTGGAATAGAGTTTTGGGTTGGGCTTCAAACAATTTTGGGCCTACCTAAAAACTAAAGCCTTAATGATGATAAGTTAGCTGCTTTATGTGTTTTTAACATTTTATTTAGGTTAAAATGTAAAATTGACTATCTAATTTTTTTTTAAAATTTTATTTCAATTTTCTAACTTTGCTTTCTTTCATTTCAGTCCTTTAAGTTTTAGATTTATTTAATTAAGGCCTTTTTGTTAACTTTTGTTAAAATTTTTTGAAAAAAAATATGAAAAATATTTTTCAATTATTAATTGAATTTTTTTACTTTAAAAAATTTGAAGAAAAATTTATAAAATTAAAAAAAATTAATCATAACATTTAACAAAAATTGATAGAAAATTCTTAATTGAATTAACTTGAAAATTAGAGGTCCTGAAATAAAAAAACAAAGTAAATTACTGAAATGAAATTTAAAAGAAAATGACTGAAATGAAATTTAAACGAGGGGGGAGAGAGGAGACTTTTTATTTTATTTTAGAGTTGTAGAGCGAGAGAGTTGGATTGAGTACAGTTCAGTTAGATAAGAAAAGATCAAATCCACTCTTTTTTCTCTTTGAACTCAATGGCATCGACATCGACGTCGTGTCCGCTGAACGACGTCGTCGCAGCAAAGTCTCCTCCAAACTCCCCAAATTCCTCTTCCTCCACTCGCAAGGTCAGTCACACTCTGCACCCTTTGCCTGCCTTCAATTCATAACATAATACACCTACTACTACTACTACTACTACTACTACTACTACTACGCTACCTTTCAATTATGTTCAATGACACTTGTGTTCTCTTCATTATCTTTTAATTTCGTTACTTCTTCTTGCTTCGGAAACTTTTACAACACACACCTAGTAAGGTAGCAGCAGACTCTCCCACGTCATTTTTTTTTTTTTAAATTTTAATTTTAATTAAAAAAAAACCTAGTTCAATCTGGTTTTAAACTCAATTTTGAAGTAGTTTAGGTTTGTTTGCAATTTTGGTTTTAAGGATGTCTAAATAAATAAATAAATATGGTTGAACAAGTTACAAATTTGTATGAGACTCTATGTATGTATGGTATAATTTTATGTTCAATTAAACGGTTGACTTAAGAAGGACTGTCTGTAGCGTAAGTAAAAGATAGATTTGCATAATGTTACAAAGAGTTGCCCCCTTATTATTATTATTATTATTATTATTATTTTTGGTTTCAAACTCGTAAGTTTTATTTTGGGTTATCTAGAAAAAAGAGAAACCTAATAGGATTGGTAGTGGAGACCAAGATAGAACTTTTACCACATTGAAATCTTACAATATCTAGGAGAAATTTAAATTTCCAAACGATTTGGAAGGTAGAAAACCAAAATTTAACACCTAGTTTCTTTGGTTTGTACTATGTACTCTAAATTTTTTATATCAAATTCCTGTGACTGTTTTGGGAAGATTTTGTAATATAATATGGTGTATTTGAGATCTAACAATTTTTTAAAGATTAAAATGAAATTAGAAAACTTTAATATGTGTTATAGTGCATTCCATTTTACACTTTAATGATTTATGTTCATTGTATTATTATATGTTAAAATCTTTTCATATTTTAAAAATGGACTCCATAGCTCCACCATGCACATGCAATTATTTGACTCAATTCAAATAGTGCACGATTTCTATAAAACTTAACTTGCATTACTGCAGTTCCAATCTTGACTCACATTCTCGTGTCTAAGAATTTCTAATAGAGCATCTTAGATGGATTGTTTGATTCTAGTATTTCACTCACTCTTAAGTTTCTACAAGACACACAAAGGAACCACACTCCAAGCTTTAGAGTTTCTGTGATGAACAGAGCTGAACTTGTATCAATTTATGCCATGTTAATATATAGTACATGAAACTTTAACGCCCTACAGCATTGACTCCTGCATTTTGTCAGGCTTGCTATGCTGTTCTCCAGAGTTGGGTCTCACAGAAGTTTATAACTGGATGGTAATAAGCATAATAAGGGATCCATCCAATCTTTCGTGAACCTTTCTGTTTTCTTTTTAAAAATATATGTATATATATTGTTAATCTTTCTGAACAAACTTTGGGTTTGAATGGTGAACTTGTAGTGTGGTTCTCTTTCCTGTTGCTGTTACATTCTTCATCACATGGTGGTTCATTCAGTTTGTTGATGGTTTCTTCAGTCCAATATATGCCAGGCTTGGCATTGACTTATTTGGTAAGAGTTTAAAGCCCCAATTCAATATTTGTTTCTTGTGTTTGGGGCTTTGACGGTGAATCCTTATTGTTGTTGTATTGTTGTCTACTTTTATCTGGACATTTTCTAGAGGAAATTTTTTTTTTTGGTGTTGGAGACTGAATTTGTTTATAACATGCATATGATCAGCCCTCAGCATTCCTTTGAATAATAGAAAATGCTGCATTATTTTTTGGAAGTCTCTTACTAGTCAAAGTTGATATCCAATTGTTGACACGAGAGTGTCCTATAAAGAGCCAACAGACCCCACAACCCTTGTTGTCTTACAAGCCTAAATAGAGGAATCCCGGTTTGGACTTGGAGGCCCAAATCTACCCCAATTATCCATAGCTGGTCCTACTAGTCAAAGCCCATTAAGGCTGGTCCTACAACATTTAATTGGTCAATCTTGATGACCCTATTGCGTTTATTTACTCAGTCTTGAAATATGTTGATTGTGGGAAATACCATATCGTTTATTTTCATTCTTATTTTATATATATGTTAATGTAATTGGAATGAGAATTAGAGAAAGTGATTATTATTCAGAAATACTTGTGTTATACTCTGTATCTCTTTGGTTTTATTACATTGAGTGGTGAGTGTATAAAGCCCTACATCCTTTGTGATTTCCTTTGGGTGGTGAAATTGCTGTATCCCATTGGATTTTCCCTAGGTGGTGAGCTTCTTGTGTGTGGGTTCAATTTCTTGTTTTTCTTCCACCCCCTTTTCTAGTATCAATTCTTGTCATGGATAAAAAGGTATATAGAATGATTTAGTGCCCATTTGGGATTTCTATAGAAGTAAATCCTTAGCTGTAGAGTATTAGTAATAAAGAGCTTTAATTGATAGGTTTTTTAGTGTTTGGCAAATTACAATTACTAAGTTATTCACCAGTAGGGCAAAACTCCAAGTGGTTTCTTTTTGGTGGTGGAATTCAAACCTATTTACCTTATTTGATAACAAGAGAGTGAGACTTTACCAATTGAGGTAACTAGAACCTACAAAGTATTTCTTGATTATTCTTAAACAGTAGGCATCAGACTTGCAATATGTTTAATGGTATTTGGCTGTTGTGATAGACTAGTTGATTGATTTATATTGATGGAAAATGTTCAAACCTGTTTGACAATTAACTTCTTCTAGAAAAGAAATATTTCAAAATTACATTGAAATAAATTGAGAAATTCATAAGAAATTGCAAAATATTTTCATATGGGTGAAAAACTTTGAAATAAATCTGTAAGTTTCTTATGGTTTTAAACAAAAGGTCTTCCTATAATTAATAACATGATCACTTTTATCAAAATAATTCCTACTCTTTATTGTCCTAGTCTATATCTTAAATCCAAGTTTCAATTTTTGTTGTATTTTCAGTTCTTCCCCTCAACTCCCTCAGTTTTTTGCCCTTAGATCTGCAGTTATGATCTGAATAATGTTAGTGCCATATTTTACCAAACCAGTTAAATATTTCATTTCAGAGAGTTAGGTTATTGGATATGTTAATGTTTTCAAGTAATTGAATCTGCTATTCTGGCAGGTGGGGTTGTGTATCTGTGGTTTTCTCCTCAGGGGTGGGTCCAAAAGGCCCTGCCTCTGTGAGGTTCCGTGTCATAAAAAAAAGGTATTTGACTCTACTATGATGTGGAAGATGTACTCATTGCATTTTTGGGCATATGAAATCAATATTTAAAAGGTCGTACTAAGTGCACAAGGCTACTCTTTTTGCGAGGTCTAGGAGAGGTGGTTGGTAGGCAGCCTTATCTGCAATTTTTGGAGAGGCTGATTCTCGTACTCAAACCCACCTGCATCCGGAAAAATTTCATTGCCTTATTTTCTCTTCATTGCTTAGTGTGTTCTACTAGTCAATAAAATATGGCACCTTCAATGTCATAGCTAGAACTATGAATACAGGGTGTGTCTGTCATTTTTATGAGTTCAAGTGTCTATTTTTTTTCTTCTTGGTGGGTTTTATTTCTAGTGCAACAGTATTCTGATAGTGTCTCTTTAGTAGTTTTCTAAGAAATACCTAGAGGTCATCATAGGTAGTAGTGACAGGTACTTTATTTTGCTCTTGATGAGTCTATGCTGATTTGTAAAAGAAAGTTACTAGTCATTCTGTAACATTATGTTCTCTTCCTCTGCCGGGGAGGTCTTCTTTCCACTTGGTACTCTATCAAGCCCTGTACCAGGAAAGATTGCTCTAAATCTTATGAACTTGGTGTAGGTTATTTCCTTTCTGCTTCATTATGTGATGTAATACTCTTTGTTTTCATTTAATTGATATTGATTAGCTTGATGCTTAAACAAGTCTAATATCTCACTGTATGGGAATCATCATTGAATACTTCTTGTTCTTGCAGGCCTTGGGTTTGTTACATCACTAATTTTCGTATTCTTTATTGGTATGTTTGCTTCATCATGGGTGGGTGCCACTGTTTTTTGGATTGGAGAATGGTTTATAAAAAGAATGCCCTTTGTGAAGCACATTTACTCGGCCTCCAAACAGATTAGTACTGCTATTTCTCCAGGTAATACAGTCATTTTTGGTCTAAAGATCCATTATTACCCTGAGTTTAATATCTTGTTGGAATTTAGAATCTATACACAATATATTATTAGGGTAATAACAGCCACAGGTTCAATGACTTACACATCCCAAATCACTATCGTGATAGAGATTGTAAACTTTACTTTCTCAAGATTGCACTCAGAATTTAGGTTTTTAGTTATTTTTCAATATTTTGTTATTTTCCCCCAGCCACTTTTTGAACAAGGACTTCTAGCCTGGGGAGTCCTGTAGGGGGAGTGGGGGTGGTGAAGGTTTATTGTGTCTGATCTTACTTTCATGTGTTACTTATGGTCTTAAGGCTTGTCCAAAAATACTAATTCTATAGGCTAAAAAGCCATATATATCGGATATAGATAAGTGTGTATGAGATGAGTGCTCCCACCCCTTCCCCCCCACATCACCCTCCCCCACCAAATATACCAACACCACCGTATGCACAACGTTATCCACCACCACCTTCTCACTCTCCACCACATACACAACCCCCACCACCACCACTTCCACCTTTCCATTCCTTTCCACCCCCTTTACCCCTTGGTCCCTCCCACTTTCAACCCTTCCCAACACAACCACCCTTCTTCCCACATCATGCCTTTTTACCACAACATTTCTACTGGCCTAATCATTTTGGTCAGGTTCTTCAACAATCCCATCCTGCTCCAGTTTCAATATCGCTATCCACGGCTCCTTCTCCGCCACTTAGCAAGCTTCCCCCACCCAAAGTTCCACATAATTGGCCTCCCCCACAAAATAACTTGAAACAGCTTCCCTCTCCTCCATCTTTTCAACCCAAGCCTAGCCCTCAATCTAGGGTGATAGAGAGGAATTCAGTCTTCTTTTGTATCAATTCTAAGGTTTTTTCTTTAGTTTTTGTTGGTGGCAGAATAGATTCCTCCGCTATTCATGAATGTCGGAGTAAGTATCATGGCTCTATTCGGGTGGGAAGGTTGGGTTTGGATTGGATCATTGCTTGTTTAGCAGAATTAGCTCTTTGGAATTTTAGCAAACAACACTTTTACAAAAGAATGCGGGATAATTCAAAAATCTTGGAGATAACCAGCCGATCAAATTTGGGCTCTTTGTTTGTGGAAATCTCTGTGTATCACAATGGTGCCTCATAAGGCCCAACCTGAAACCTTTTGTGAGTTTGGGTCCTCGATGAAGCAGCAAACCAATATAGAGGACACGATGTGCCTCTCGTGTGAATGGTGTGTGGGTTTGATAGCTCGGCCAAGCTGTTGGGAAGTTGGGGAAGGATCAGGCATCGACGACAGCAACGCGAGGCTGGAGTTTGTGCTTCTGAGCACCGGTGTTGGTGTGGGTCTTATTTCTGAGGCTAATTTTGTTGGTTTAACTGATTTGGGCTTCCACGAAGCAGAGAAGCAGTCAGAAGTGATTCCGAGCCTTGACGTTGGTGTGGGTTTGACTTCCGAGGCTGATCTGCATGCCGATGGTGGTTTTGAGGTCGTTCCACTTGTTATGGGTCTTCCGATGTCTTTTTCGGTCTTGGAGTTAGCTGAAATGCTCTGGCGACAACAATCATTGGGTCTAAATCACTTCTCTCTTCTATTTGAGTTGGGTTACTACTCAAATGATGCCATTGCACCTAGGCAGTTTTGGGAGGATCCTTTGTTGATAAAGAAGGGTCAGGAAACTTGCTCTTTGGCTGTTGAACCTTTGGCTTTGTGGTATGGTAATTCAAATAAAAAAGGGATGCGGGAATTGAGAAATTTGGTTTTCACTATTGATTACGATGGACATTCTGTTTGGAATACCAGAGGTAGTGTGAAATCCTCTGGACTGGGTATAGCTGTTTGTTCATAACTATGAAACTTTTGTCATGGAATGTGAGGGGTTTGAATAACCCTTATAAGAGGGATGTTGTGAGGAATTTAATTAAGGAGTGGAAATGTGATGTTTGTCTTCAAGAAACCAAACTAGACAATACTAGTTCTACCATTGTCAAAAGTATATGGGGCAGCCCCTATATTGACTAGATAGTTTTGGATGCCATTCACACAGTTGGGGGGATACTGTTAATGTGGGACAAAGGGTTTTTGAGAGAGTTGAATGTGTGGTTGGTAGTTCTTCGGTTTCTGTTTTGTTAAAGGGTGTGGTAGATGGCTTTGAATGGGTCTGTTCAGGGGTGTATGGACCGAATGATGATAGCCTTAGGGATCCGATGTGGGCGGAGATGTGGGCAGAGTTTGATAGTGAAAGCTCAATTAGTGTAGAAACGCTAATGCTTAGACCCCCAATTTTAAATTACGATTTAATTACTTTTACTCTAACTTAACTAAGTGCGGAATAAGAGTAAAAGATGCGCAATAAACCGGAACACTACTCTAATGCATAAGCAAGTACAATAAGTGATAAATGTAAAGTTTAAAGAGTAGGGAAGAGAGATGCAAACACAAGATAACACCGAGACGTGTCATTAAAGAGGAAACCGAAATACTCGGCGAAAAACCTCTTCGCGGCCCTCCAAGCCAAAATCGATCCATTAGTGAATAAGTAGGAGTACACGAATATCAAAAAGACCCTCCAAGCCTAATCTACCTAATGTACTTGAGCCCTCCAAGCTCTAGCTATTAACGGACTTCTCGGAGTCTTGTCTTCACTAGTTATCCGGATCTCGCAATTCCACCCGATTGTATCCGCCACTCAATGGCTTCTTCCAATACTTCTTATAAGCACCAAAACTTCTCTCAACACTCGGAATAGGTGAGATAAGTATTTGGGCTAAAAACCTCTCAAGGATGTGTAGATGGAGAGGTAGGAGTAAATGAAAACTCTAGAGAAATGATGTAGAGGATTGTGGGTAAACAGTCTCTAACTCTCAAGTGTTTGGCTAAGGTTTTCTCTCTATAAAGTTTCTTCCCAATGCTCCTTGTTCTTCTTATATTTCGTGGGTAATGAGGGTTTATATTGTATTGGTAAAGGTATGAGAAAAGGCACACTCAAAAGTAATCAGGCAGAGAGTTTCGCGGGTCACTCGCAACTTGGCCTAAGTCACGAATGACTCACGAAATCCAGCTTGTCAAAGACTCTTCAAATTCTAGCATGTGCTTCTCACGTGGCTTGTTTCGCAGGTCAGCACTCGCGAGCTAGTCGCGAAATCATCATTTTCACAGAATCTTTACCAAACTCTCACACACAACCCTTACATTAAATCACACAAAAATACAGGGAAATGATTGAACATAATTACAATCAAATTTGATACGGAATTAAAGCTAACTAAAAAATAGTTGTAAATCACAACTTTACATATAGTATGAGATCATAGTGGACTTTGGCTTGGTGTTTGTTTGGTGACTTTAATATTATCAGGTATTTGATAGAGAGAATTGGGTGTACTTTGTTTAGCCCAGCCATGTTTAAATTTTTGGATTTTAGTGAGAAGTATCTTATGGTGGATTTATCTTTGGTGGGAGGTGAGTATACTTGATTTCGTGATTCTGACAACCCTTCCACATCCAGAATTGATGAAGTGTTGGTGTCAGTGGGCTGGGAGGAGCATTTCTTAGATTTGACCCAAAGATACTCCCCTTGGGTGGCATTAGACCATTGCCCTCTTCTTTTGGAAGCGATGGAGAAAAGTTCCTTTAAATTTGAAAATGTGGCTGAAAGTGGAGGGTTCTGTGGAGATGATTCGTCTTTGGTGGAATAGTTATCACTTTATGGGGCCCCCTAGTTATGTTTTAGCTTGTAAGTTGAAGGCTTTGAAAGGGGATTTAAAATATTGGAACAAGCATGTTTTTGGGGATGTGTCTTTTAGGAAAAAAATGCGTGTTGATTGAGCTTTTAAATCTTGATGTGGAAGAAGGGATGCAGCTTTTGAGCCAGGAGGACAAAGATAGAAGGGTTGTGGTTAAATCTGATATTGATTTTTTGGCTTTGTCTAAGGCTCTGTTCATTAAAGAAGGGGATATAATACTCGGTTTTTCCATAGACTTGCTAATTCTCATAGATGAACTAATCATATTAGGGGTGTGGAGGTAGAGGGCACTCTTTATGAGGATGATGAAGATATCCTTGATTAGGTGGTGGATTTTTATAAGTTGTATCAGTGGCCGGAATCTTGGAGGCCTACTATTGATGGCTTAGATTTTGCTAATTTAGATGAGACTGAGACTCTTTTTTTGGAGGAGATTCTTGAGTCTCTTAAGGAGGCTGAAGGCGACAAGGCCCCTGATCTTGTTGGGTTTACTATGGCATTTTTCCAAAAATGCTGGGAGTGTGCTAGAAGGGGACGTCATGGATTTTTTTTTTTTTTTTTTTTTTTTTTCGGATTTCCATAGTCATTGTGTTTTTGAAAAATCTCTTAATGTCACTTTTCTAAGTTTGATTCCCAAGAAGACTAATGCTATCAATATTAAAGACTTATGCCCCTGTTACTCTTGTGGGTAGTCTATATAAACTTTTGTCTAAGTTGTTGGCATATAGACTTCGAAGTGTTCTAGATAAACTCATTTTTGATTCTTAGAATTCTTTTGTTGGAGGAAGATAGATTCTTGATTCAATTTTGATTGCAAATGAAGGCTTAGATAGCCAATTGAAAAGTAGTGTTCCCAGTGTGATTGTTAAGTTAGATATTGAGAAGGCTTATGATCATGTGAACTGAAATGCCTTATTTTATCCTTATGGAGAGGATGGGTTTTGGGGCAAAGTGGGGGAGATGGATGAAAGCATGTTTTACTACAGTTCAGTTTTCTGTTCTTGTTAATGGTTGCCTTGCTGGCTTTTTTGGTAGTTCTCGTGGTCTCTATCAAGGGGATCCCTTGTCTCCACTCTTATTCCTTTTGGTTATGGAGGTGCTGAGTAGGTTGTTGAAGAGAACGGAAGAGGCTAGTTTTCTTCGTGGTTTTCAAGTGGGAAGAGTGCAAGGGGGTATAAATATTTCTCACCTTCCTTTTACTGATGACACTATCTTATTTTGTGATGCTTCTAGGGAACAACTTTTATACATATGGATGGTATTGATTTTCTTTGAAGCTATTACGGGCTTGAAAGTCAATGTTGGGAAGGGTGAGATTGTTCCAGTAGGTGAGGTAAAGAATATGAATGCTTTGGCTCGTGTTTTATGTTGTAAGTTGGATAGCTTGCCTATGATTTACTTGGGTACGCCTCTTGGGGCCCATTATAAGGATTCATTGATTTTGAATTGTATTATAGAAAAGATGGAGAGGAGATTGTCAGGTTGGAAACGTCTTTATTTGTCAAAGGGTGGTAGACTTACTCTTTTAAAAAGTACTTTATCGAGCCTTCCTACCTATTTTCTATCTTTGTTCACTATCCCTCAAGCTGTGGCGGTTAGACTAGGAAGGATTCAAAGGAATTTTTTTGGGGGTTTTTTGAGGTTTTTAAATATCATTTAGTGGCTTGGGAAGACGTTTGTTAGCCAGTGGAGGTAGGTTGGTTGGGGATCCAGTGGATTGGGTTGTTTAACCAAGGTTTACTTGGAAAGTGGTTGTGGTGCTTTGGGAAGGAAAGTAGCCATTTATGGCATCAAGTTATAGCAACGAAATATGAAATGGCTAAAGGAGGTTGGTGTACTAGAGGTGTAAGAGGATCTCATGGGCATGGGATGTGGAAGGGTATTAGCACAATTGTAGAGAGGTTTTTTGGACATATAGTGTATGTTGTAGGGGAGGGCCACTGTATTCATTTCTGGCATGACCCATGGAGTGGACATATACCTTTAAAGAATCCTCTTCCAGATTAGTATGCTTGTTCTCGGTCCAAAGAAGCTTGGATTTCTGACTTAATTGTTTCTGCATCCAAAGGAGTAGAGAGGAGTTGGAATCTACAATTCCGGAGAGCTCCTCATGATTGGGAGTTGGAGGTTGTTGATTCTCTTTTTGAGCTTCTTTACTCCTGTATGCCAAGAGGTGGGGGGGGGGGGGGGGGGGAGGATAAGCTATCTTGGAAGTTGACCTCGAATGGTGTGTTTGATGTGCGCTCCTTTTATAATTTGTTGTTTGGTGATTTAATTGTTGTTTTTCCTTGGAAAAGCATTCGGTATGTAAAGGTGCCGAAAAGGGTGTCATTCTTTTTATGGACAGCAGCCAAGGATGGGATACTTACTATTGATAATCTTGTTAAGAGAGGTCAATCCCTTGTTAATTGGTGTTGCATGTGTCAGTGTGATGGGGATTCTATTGACCACTCTTACTTCACTGTAAGTTGGCTTATGCTCTATGGTGTGAAGTTTTTCATGTGTTTGGAGTTTATTGGGTAATGCCGAAGATGGTTATATCTCTTCTTTTTGCTTGGGAGAATTGGTTTGGGAAGCATCAGTCAACTATCTAGAATATGATACCAGGTTATCTACTGTGGTTAGGTTGGCAGGAACGAAATAACCGAATCTTTGAAGATAATGAGTGATCTTTAGATCGGTTAAAACATCTTCTTTTTGGTAAATTATTTCAGTGGGCTTGTATTTGGGGTCTTACACAATGTATTTCAATTCCTGCTTTCTACAATTTGTTAGCTGTTAGCTCTAGCTCTTGAGCTTTATGTATCTTCTTCATGTCCAGAGTGTTCATCATCATGAACACGATGTTCATTTTTTCAATAAAAGTTCTATTACCTATAAAAAAAAAGTGTTTAGATGCATCTTTAGGTAGATTCTAAGCTTTTTCTAATAAGCATGGTCATTGATTAATTTTGTGGTTAAACAAAAGATACTTCCAAATGCCATAAAATTGTGATGCTAATGGTTCCCATTGATGACAAGATTAGTAGAAGTTTGACAAGAACTATTGCCAATTGCTTCTCTTTTTTGCTGAATTATTAGTTTATTACCAATGGTCTTCTAAGCAAGTGGCATCTCCTTCCCCTTAAATGTGAGGTCAAAATTTTAATCCTGTTTGTACAATTTTCAGAATTATATTTATTTGGAGAGAGCATGAATGAAGTGTTGTTACTAAAGCCAATAGAAAAATAATGTTGACCAAGATCATCAGCTGTTGCTGGCAGGCAATGAGGAATTGCCAATGGTCTTTGAGTTATCTTTAATATCTTTTGTAGATTGCTTCACCTAAATAGTTCTATAGGCTTTCAACTTTGGCTGATTTTTGCACCAGGAGTCTTGGGTGTTTGTTTTTCCAGAAGATAGGGAAGGAGCCTTACATTTCACATAAAATATTTCAGTCGGGTTTTATGTAGAAGTCAGTTTTGTAAGTTCTCAAAAGTTGATATACATAGTGGGCTTGACAAATGATTTTAATTTATTAGTTATATTGGACTTTGTTATGCTATGATCCAGTTTGTTATCTTTGTACATACATTGCATGTTGAATCATGCTTTCATGAGTGAATTTCTCTTAATTATCACTGTGGTGCATCAGCTGGTTCGACTAGTATCCATTACATGGAATTGATTCAGTGCATATTTATAATATAGTATGCTGATAGGGTAAAAAATGATTGTCCTTTTACAGATCAAAATACCACAGCTTTTAAAGAGGTTGCAATCATCCGTCATCCTCGTGTTGGTGAATATGCAATTGGTTTTATCACATCCTCTGTAGTCCTTCAGGTAGATACATCACGTCCAATCTAATAGAAGCTGTGTAATGTGTTTTCTAGATGGTTTTTCAGAAGTTTTTACGAGAGCCACCTTGTTATGATATATATATATATATATATATATGTTAGTCTGTTTTGATCTATGTTGAGATTTCCATCTTCTGACTCACAGGCTGCTTTTCCTTGTTCCCATATAACATATAAGAAAGAAACCTGTAAGGGTCCAACTTCCAAGTACTACTTGCTTCAGGACATGGTTTCAGTTGCAGTTGGACATGGAGCTAGTGATCTATTGCCTGATTTCCTTTCAATAATAAATTGATGGCTACTCTGTAAAAGTAGAAACATACCATCTTTTAAGGGGAGGAAAAGATGGATCCTTGCACAAATACTTCACTTTTTTTGGCCCCACTTATGCTTACCAAAGATGTACTCATACATTCTTTTTCCATCAAAGATGTTTTCTATCCTTCCACGCCACCTCTTAATTTCAACCCACAATCACTACCCCCAAACCTTTAAAAGCTTGCATAACCAATGTCCTGCCAATAACCCAACATCTTCAACCGCCCCAAATCAGTCACCATCCACTGCCAATTGGACCACAAGTCCATGGCTTCCCTACAACTTAAACCAATCTATAGCACCACCACAACAATGGCACATGCATAACCAACCAGATGTTGTCAAAACATTAGGCCCTCACCCACCCCGACCAACTTCACCTAACTTGAATTTTGTGCATCCTGGCTACAGTAACCAGTTCCAACTTCCACATCTTCCCCCTTCAAACTCAAATCCACCACCAAAACAACAAAGTCCATCACCAATGAAAAATCTTCAAGACGTGCATTAGGTTGGATGGACATTGTTGAGAATAGACTTGAAAATTCTCGAACTTTGTTCGTCGGTGGTAGAGCAAATTCATATGGTATTTGATAGAAATATGGCAATAGGATTGTTGGATCTTTTGAATTGGATTTGAGGGTCTAAGGTGGATGGTGGACAAAGCAGATGAAACAATCCAATTTATTTTGCTTTTTGGGCATGGGGTCATACACTTGATGGGGGATTTCTTGATGTGCTAGAATTCCACAATGGCCTCGGAAAGGAGTGGTGTGTATTCCTGAAGGAATGAAGTTTAGGGGTTGGTTGGAATCTTTGTCGTCTATCTGAACTCAATTTTTCCAGGCAAGTGGGGGGCATTTTGAGAATAATACAGTTGAGAGGATTTCTAATCAAGGATGTAAGAACTTTGAACTGGGGTGATGGAGGTGATAAGAAAATTAAGACGAGAGGCTTGAGAACAAGCTAAAGGGGAGGCAGCTGAAGCAGCAGAGGAGGCGGTCCTGCATTTTTTTGTAGAATTGAAACCACTCTAATTTACTACATAAGCTTAATGAAAAGAATGTTTTTTGATACGCCTAGGACATGGATTCTTTGTGAATCAACAGAGCGTTCTTGGCTCAGCATTTTGGGACAAAGGGCTATGGTGCTACTATAGTGCTTCGCTAACTTGAAGCACCTCAGTATGAGAATCTAGCGTTGCTAATGCATGGTCACCAAAGAAGCCCTAAGAAGCATCAAACATTTCCGATGAGACCCATCATGCAATTCTTAGATGGCAAGCACTAGTTCTCTCTAGAAAAAAGCGAGATTCTGTACGTGTCTCAGTGAATGCTTTCTAAGAAGGGCTTGGCTTGGATTTTTCTCCCAATCCCAATATGGAAAAGGAGAATTTTCTGCAATAATTGCAATTGAAGAAGGCAGTGAATACTTATTCAATGAGGGAATACTTATTAATAGAAGTATCCCAAAACTACTCTAAAACATTGTGAATCATGGTAGAAGGTGGAGGTAAAATGGAGGTGTTCTATTATTCTGGGGTGACTTTAATAAAAAGGCTGATGCCCAATGGGTGATTAAAGTTGAGTCCAATCCAAGGATCCCCCTAACATACATTTGGAAAGAGGCTCATCTTCAAATACCCAACCCAACCCAATGGGCAACTCAGAAGAGGAGGCATAGGATGGGGAGATATGGGTTGGTAAGGGTCAAGCCCAAATGGAGAGTATGGCATTACCCCTTAGTCTTAATAAGGAGAGACCACTGCGGTGAGAAATTACAGGCCACAATGAGGTTACCACATGACTGTCTGAAGTCAAGGATTGATTCATTGGTCTCAATACGCAACTTGTAACTATATTTTTTTACTCCACCGGCATAGAATTGGCCAATTGAGGATGGGAAGTAATGATAGAAATCAAAATGGGGTCACAACATGCTGCCTGTCTTCCAAAGCTAGAGTAAATGGAGAGTCTTGTTGGGAGGCAGTATTTTCTTACTGGATTTTGTCAAGCAACTGCTTATTCCATTTTTTGGTATGGATTGGTGTAAAATTGGGGATGTGTGGGGATTGGACTACATAGAATGTTAGAATTGCTCATAGGTGTGGTTTGTGGAAAGAGTATAAGAGTAGGTGGGATAGATTTGCATGTTATATTATTTGTGTGGCTGAGGATGGAACTTAGGTTAGATTCTGGCATGATATTTGTTGTGGTGATATTCCACTGAAAGAGTTGTATCCAAATTTGTACTCACTTGTGGTTGATAAAGATGTATTGGTTTATTCTTTGGAACAATTGGTTGGAGGGACTCCATCATGGAATATCAAATGTGTTTGTGGCTTTAATGATTTGGAATTAGAGTCAATTGATTTCTTTTTGAAAGATCACAGGTTGAGTATGGGAATCAGCCTTTTCCAAAAAACAAAAGGGATTGGGGGTAAGGCTGTCTATCAATCACGTCTTCAGACCCCATAAAAGTGGGAGTTTTGTGCATTGAGTATGACTTTTATTCCACTATTCCTGTGGGTTCCCAAGATCAATTGAAGTGAAGACTGAAAGGTAATGGTAAGATTGGTGTAAAGTCCTATTATGAGGCTTAAGTAGTTCCAATGATGCAAGATTTCCATGGAACAGTATTTTAGTGCACTAAGGTACCAAAGAGAGTTGCTTAGTTCATTTGGATAACAGTCTTAGGGAAGATTTTGTCAGTGAAGAATCTAGTTTAGACAGGTATCACTTTGGTAAATCAGTATTGCAGATGCAGATAATTTTGTGAAACAGTGGACCATTTGCTAAGTCATAGTTCAATTGGTAGTGAATTTTGGGCTTCCATTTTTGTTATATTCAGGTTGCAATGGATGATGTCTAAACTTACAAGTAAATTTAAACTCCTAAGAAATATACCATTAAAAAGTTGTCTCCTGTTTGAAATTTTCATGCATGCTTAACAGTTTTGGAGAATTTGCCATGTCTTGATGGTCCTCATTGTGGAAACAATGAATGAGTTGATAATTAGTATCATTGGCCATAGTAAAGTTGTGCTAGTGCTACTATTCAAACCTAGCCTGTTAATTAGGATGGCAAAGTATTGTTGCCAAGCTTATCAGAGAAAATGGTGTTATATTGCCATAGTATTTTATTATTTATCTACTTTTTTGCATTCAATGGTCAAAACTCACTTTGGATATAAAACTTTTGAGTATTTAGAGATGCTTTTGTTATTCCCATTTCTATTGGATCTGATCTTTGATTGTTGGTTCCAGAGAGATGTAGGAGATGTGGAGTTATGCAGTGTCTATGTCCCAACAAATCATCTATATATTGGTGATGTTTTTCTGGTCAATTCTGAAGAGATCATACGGCCAAATTTGTCTATTCGAGAATGCATAGGTATGATTTCTCTTTTCTGCACATCAACCATGGATTCTGATTATGTATTCATGTTCATAGCGGTGTGTCCCTCTATGCTATATATTTTGCAACATAAAGGATAGCTTTCTTTCTTATTGGACATGAGAAAATGTGACAAATTGATGCCGTCAGGATGGTCTTTTGTAAGTCATTATGCATTATGGAAAATTATGCTTTTAACATCTTGGCTGGAATGTTGAATGCTGAGGAGTTGCAAAATTAAAATCGAGAAATATTTTGGATTTCAGGGATAAAAATTTGCAAAAATTCAGGGGAAAAAAATTATGGACTAGCACTCAAGTGATATCTTAAGGATTCAAGGAAATCATTTATGAAGATATGAATTAGCTGTCTTATATTTTATTCTAATTTTGATTTGGGGAAGAAGTAGGGACAAATAAAGTAGGTCATAGAATCATTATGCAATACTAAATGGGGACTTGGGAGGGGTGTCTCGGATACTGTCCTACCCTTTAAACATTTTTCCAAGAATTGGTCACTCTTAAGACTAAACCCCTTGAACTTGCACTTGTCAGCCTGAAATCTTTACCATTGCCCCAGACAATGGCCCCTAGCAACTAACAAAGTAACCACTTGATATTAAAAATGGCATTTATTAATGAATGTCTGAAATAGCTGAAAATATTTCACACTGATCCCTGTACTTGTGGGATATGATGCATTTTTTCATGCCTAAATGCATTTTTGCATAGGTCTATTATTTCAGTTGTCACTTGTGGCAAATGGTTTTCATTGTTAATATTTCATGATTTTACTGCTTCATTGGTTTCTTTTTCCCCCGAAATGCAGAGATAATAATTTCAGTCGGTATGACAATGCCACGGGTGATTTCTCCTACAGTAAGGATTGCTCCTCTAAGTGATGATATGCATCTGGACACAATAATATGAAGGCATTAAGAACAGGTGATTCTGAAATTGCCTCATCTGTTGTTGGGTTTGGAGGATGATGTTGTTGATGAAGTCCTTGGTTTGTTTGTTTCTTACATTAAAATATTCTCCTTGGTAATATGATTGTTAATATGGGTGTTTGTTTCAGGTTTTCATGATAAGGGACTACTTGCTTATAGAAAATACTTTAACAGAATACACCCCTCGGAAAGGCAACATCATGTTTGGTCTCCTTTCGATGTTTGGTCATGGATTCATGGGATAGGGTCATCGGCTACTATGTGGTATTTTTGGTCTTGGCCTCCTTCTATATGTCGCACGATGTTGTATTTTTACCACTTGCTTCTGTAAAAGAAATGCGCAGGTATTATATAAACTAGTCGCTAATCTACAAAAGTTTTTCTTAAAGTTAATACACATATACACATTATAGATAAAAAAATTTCTCTACACAAGCACAAGCTTTCTTAAGAACTCAAAGGTAAGGCAGAAAAAATATTCGTCCCTAAACAACATTTTTTGTTGTGCTATCATCAAAGTATAAGTATAATAGAAATTGATTATTATTCCCCAAAAAAAAACTTTTTTTAAATCCGAACTTTCTCACCCAATATCTAAAAAACATATTATATATCTAAAAATTTATAAATCACAGAAAAGAAAATGAAACAAAACACTTTTAGGACCCAAAACCCAACAAAAACACGATTCAAAACCAAAAAGGGTAAAAAATAAATTACATCAAAATCGAAACTCTCTCTCTCTCTTTCCAAAATGGGAAAAAAAAATGTATCTCAAAAATTTATAACTAGCCAAAATCAAAATGAAATTGAAGTCATGAGACAGAATTTATAATCAATCATTCAAATAGTTGGTTGACACATGTCACACATCAAATACATAGTCAAGTTGAGTGTTTTATCATATAAACCAAATTCTCACTTCCAAAACAACTAAATAGTAGCCCAAACTTTATATATATATATATATATATGAAGTGTGAAATCAATGAGTTGTATACTTCGGACTTTGTGTATAATTTGAAGGCCTGAAAGAGAAAGAACACACTATCAGAGTGCACTGTTGTGGTGCCACTGCCAGTCAAGGGCCCTCGGATGGGAAGTCAGAATTTCCTTCAAGATACTCATAAACTCTTAAAGTTTAAGAGTTAGTAAATGTTTCTTGTACATTTGATTTGGTGAAGTTTGACCTTTATATATATATATATGATGATGATGAAGTATGAAATCAGTGAACTGTATACTTTGGACTTTGTGTATAATTTGAAGGCTTGAAAGAGAAAAATGCACTATCAGAGTGCACCGGTGTGGTGTTGGTCAAGGGCCCTCCGATAGGAAGTCAGAATTTCCTTCAAGATATCCATAAACTCTCAAAGTTTAAGAGTTAGTAAATGTTTCTTGTACCTTTGATTTGGTGAAGTTTGACCTTTATATAAAGCGTCTTGAGTGGGTCTCTTGTTCGATGCCACTTCTTTTATGGGAGATGTGTGGACTTAGTGGAGTGAGTGAGCAAATTTCGGGAGTGAATGGGAGCGAATTATGGGGAATTCATTTCCACGTGCCGAACTAGTGGATTTGTGTGATAAATCCCAATACTTGCGGATGTAGTTAAAAATTACTAAGTACTGAACATTATATAATGTGGACGATCCTTTAGACAAGATTCCACCTTTTGATGAATCTTCTTGGATGGTTTATTTTTATTCCTCATCAATTTATATATATATATATATATTTTTTTTTTTTGGAGAGAGAGGGAGAGAGAGAGAGAGAGAGAGAGAGAGATCAGCTTATTTGTTGTAGTAAAGACATGGAATGAATGGGAGAGCTGTAGCACTAAAGTGAAGAATTATGGGAAATAAGAAGAGTTAAGAAGGGGATAATTAGGAGGGTCAGAAAAATGGTGAGAGGAGAAAAGCCAAGAAACCAAAATTAATGAGTAATAAATCTCTATTATCATATATTTTAAAGATATTATTATTTATTTATTCAAAATATCTAAGGTTCAAATCCGCCTTCCCTATTGTAACTATTTTATTATCAAACAAACAAAAAAATTTGCCAAGAGTGTTGTAATTCAACTAATTGGCACTTCGTAGTGTTTCTAATAAAGACATCTAGACTTCAAATCCTCCCACTTTAGCTTTTCACATTTAATGTATACTTATCGAAGAATTATTATTTATTTATATTTAATATCACAAAAAAGGAAATTTTGTTAGGAAAAATGAGTGATGTAGCTGATGATGTGGTGCAATAGGACTTTTGCAACATTAAATACAGTGCTTCTATTATTGTATGTAGTATAGATAAACTTGGGTAGAGTTTTACACCTAATGTAACTTTAAGTAATGTTACACCACTCAATATTTTCTTTTATTGAATGCAAATTTTGACAAATCCATTGTTCGATTTCATTTTTTTTTTCAATATACTCTCAATTCTTAAAAAATAAAAAAAAAAGTAATTTGATCATAATCCACTAAACTTTTGTGTATGAAGAGAGAGACAATTAAAAAAAATAAAAAAATATTGATATTTTAATGAAAGGGTATAAAATAGAGAATTAAATGTGGGTGTTTTGAAAAATGGTTAGCTAAAATAGAAAAAATAAGTTTTTATTATAAAATTGACAATAATTTTTGTATAAGTTGATGTGAATGCTCATACCCTTATACTATGCATGCATGCTCACACGCATATGAGTGAGTGGGTTAGCAGGTGAGAATTTGTATGTACACATCTACAAGTTGGGATGACTACAAAATTTTAAGGGCTAGTTTAGAGCATTCACATCTAATATGCCAAAAAAAAAAAAAAAAAACCACCACCACCACCACTATCACCGTATTTTAGATCACTAAAAGTCGCTTTATTTATTTCACATAACCAGTTTTATAATACAACATATATCTCATTCTTTATTTTTCAATTCATCCCATTAAAATAATCTATTTTTTACCCACGCTATCACCAACAACAAAAACTGAACCCCAAAAATCACTCCTCATGGCCAAATTCCCTGCTTCCACTAAAATCCAAAACCAAACCCACCCTTGACCCAACAACAAACCACATAGATGACTACTGATGTCGACAACCATCAACACCACCAACAAACAACCCACCCTAGCCATGGCAACCATCACAACAACCCAAATTTTAGAGGTTGGGCAAAAAATAACAAGGAAGGGGAGGGAGGAGGGAGAGTGTGAGACGGGAACAACAACAACGTGATCCATTGGGAACAATTAGATGACCTTTGTAGTGATTTGAGAACGACAAGGCAATGATGAGAGAGAGAGAGAGAGGAGGTCTAACTAGGGGTGTCAATTCGGGTTAGCGTGTCGGATTCGTGTCATGTCGAGGTAGGAGTATTCGACTAAATAGCTCAACCTTAACTCGACCCATTTAATAATCGTGTCATAATTCTTCAACCCTAATTCGACTTGTTAATAAGGCGGGTTGACCTGACCCAACCCATTTGACATGCTTAATAAACGAGTCGTGTTGGGTTGACAAAAATGTAACACAACCCATTTCAACCTGTATAATATTAAATATAACATTCATCTAGAAATAATTATTTTTACATCCCAAAAAGCAGTGCATACACTTCAAGTCTTCAACCCACATTCAAAATAATATAGTTCAACAAAAATATAACATTCATCTAGAAATAAGTTCTTTACACTCCAAAAGAAGTGCATACACTTCAACCCAAATTCAAAATAACAAAGTTTCACAAAAATAAAATAACATGGTTCAATAAAAATATAATATTCTTAGAACTCGCCAAATGCTAAGTATCAATATTGAACAAATTTGAGCAAACAGTAAACTAATCCTGACTATGACCACGATTATCATCCATAGATTCTTTATTGATGTCCAAATTCATAACATTTTCCACAAGCTCCTCCAATTTCATTTGTGTAAGTTCTATGCCAAAAAAAAAAAAAAAAAAGTATTAGTAGTTCTAAGGTCTGTAAAGTTTCAATTTCCAATTATATCCCTTGTAAAATTTTATAATTACTTATTTTTCTTTTTAAATTTAAAATATATGTTGGATATAAAAAGTATTTAACAAATCTAAAATAAAATAAATATTTATTTGTTATATGAGTTAAACGGGTTGTGTTAAGTGGGTCATTTCGGGTTGACACAAATAAATTAGCGTGTCAAACATGTCTATTGCGGGTTATGCCGGTTGACCTGTTTATGACCCGTTTCTTATCGTGTCGCTTTCGAGTCGACCCATTTATGACCCAAACCCATTAAGGCCTAACCCTAACCTGAAAAAGCCCGTGTCGGGTTCGTGTCGTGTTCGCGGGTTGGGTCGAACATTGACACCCCTAGGTCTAACTGGTGGAGAGTGTGAAAAAAAAATAGAATAAATGATATACATGTTATAATCATCATTTATATTTAGATGATACTGTAGCAATATGTAAAAATTTCAACAGTGATACATAGCTAGATGTGGGTGTGTTTTTTAGGAATGACAACGGGCTAGGTTCGGTCTGGGTTATTTCATACCTGGACCCGACTCGCGAGTCTGCCCTAAAAACCTGAACCCTACTGTTTATTAAATGGATTTTTTTCTTAACCCCAAACCCCGGCCCGTCGAGCACCCGTGAGCCATGCCACAATTTGGGCCCAAACCATGGCCCAATCCAAAAATAAATAATAAAAATTTGCCTGAAGCCTATATCGTGAACCAATCATTAAAAAAAATGTTTGCCCAGATTCATTATTTTTGAAAATGTGTGTGCTAGATTCTTTTTATTTTTGAGAATGTGTTTGCCCAGATTCAAGGCTTGAATCTGGGCAAACATAATTTTTTATTTTTATTTTTTATACTTAGGTAGAGAACAAACATAAATTTCGCAGTTACTTCTCCTCATCGTGAAAGTCGCAGTCCCAGTTACTTCTACTCTTAGCATGTTCATGTCAGGGACATTGGGACACCTAACTATAAAAGTATATGTAGCTAGCTACATAACATTTGGATTTGGATATTATTGGACGGTCTTGTAGTCTTGTAGTTTATGTTATGTTTCTTAATTGAATAATCAACACAACTAAGAACAAACATTTTCAACCAAAATTTATTGGTACTATTGGATCAAAAAAAAAAAAAAAAAGTAGAGAAAATCAAAGAAATCAATGAATGAAATACCCGCATACAAAAATTGTTGAAAAATAATAAAGATTTGAGAATCAGCAGAGAAAATCAAAGAATGAAATTGAAAAATAAAAAGACCCACCAAGAAATTATGGATGAATAATGACCAAAGATTTATGATTTTCCCTTTCAAAATCACAAACACAAACATAAATTCAAATTTATGATTTTCCCATTCAAAATCAAAAACAAAAACACAAACACAAAAACAAAAACAAAAATTTCAGATTTATGATTTTCCCTTTCAAAATCACAAACACAAACAAAAATCCTAACACAAACACAAACAACTCACATGATTGAGACAAAATGAACAAGAAAAAGAAAAAGAAAAAGAAAAAGAAAAGATAGAGAATGAGGTGGTCCGGTGGAGACATATGGAGGAAGCAAGGCGGCTGGGCTAAGGTAGTCAGGCGTGGGAATGAATGGGGCTGTGGCCGGCGACAGTGATGCAGGGATGAGAGTGAGAGTGACTGAGTGTAAGAGCGTATAAGGGTGAGGGAGGGGGGTAACTGGCATGAGGCTGAAACTAGAGTGAGTGAGAATAAGAGAGGTTAGGGTTAGGGTTAGATTAGAAGTTTATATATATATATATATATATATATATAGGTTTTTTTGTAATTTTATTTTTATTCTAAAAGGGTCGGGTCGGGTAGGGTCGGGGTTCGGGTTCAGACTGGGTTTTTACCAAAACCTGGACCCGCTTCGGGTTTTTTTTTTTAAACCCAAACCCTTCTCTCAGCGCTTGTACCTTCTTGGTCCTCCTCCTGAGTGTTAGACCCTACGTTCTTTTGGCGCAGTTGCTCATCTACGTCATGGTTTTGCTTGGTGAGGCGTTCAACAGCCGCGGTGAGAGTCTGAACCTATCTTTCCAGGGCAGTGGTACGTGGTTCTTCTCCTTGATTATTGTTGGTGGTCGCCATCGAGCTAGTAAGTACCATGCAACTCTTTGTCTAGGAAGCGGTAGTATGGCTTACAAATGATGTTTCCCACAAACGGCGCCAACTGATGATGCCAAAAATCGTCAGTAAGCTACACGGTCCTCACGTGCTTGAGACAACACCTGCGCAACACAGAAACAAAGAAGACTTTACCAAAAGTACCTGTGTGGTACTGGCTAAATACCCTCCGAAGGTTAAATCAGAACTTTCACAACTCTAAAGTGCCTGAGTTAGGGTAAATTATGCGTACCTTGATTTGTGAGGGTTTTGGGGTAGAGTTGACATCCATTCCTTGGCAGAGAGGGTCTTTTCTTGTAGGGGATATCCTCATTAATGCGCTTATTCTGCAGGATCCTTTCCTTGTAAGAATCTTCTTGATTATGTTAACCGTGGGGTGCAAGATGTTTCCTTATATACACATTCGTGGAGACCAAGTAAGGCCACATTGGACCCGTCAGAGGGCTCTTTTCCTTGTTAGCTTCCTTCTGTCGGCCTCTTGTCCTGTCTAGGTGTTCCGTCGTCTCACACATATGTTGTTGGGCATTGAGATGGGGTCGTCAGCTTATGATATCATTGTTTTCGCCTCTCTGAATGCACAACAAAAGCTTACGGGTTCATTGGGACCTTCGGCTTCCTCATATATGAATGAGTTTATCTTCCAAAATTATCCTTATCACTCTTAATTTAAAAAATAAATAAAAGGAAGCAGTACTGCAGCCCATCATAAAAATACAACGAGCACATCTCCCACTCCCAGCCAAATCCTCTTCAGAGAATATATATTCATCAAAATGTATAGACATTTTTCTTTTTCTTTTATTCTTTGTAGGCTAGTGAATAAAGGGTATATACAATTGAATTAGAATAATGAATGATCACTCATTCCTCACATTCACGTCTCTGATATTAAGTCATATTTTCTCGTAATAAAATAAATAAATAAAAGTTGCATTTGGTTTGGATTTCTTTCTTTTTATATTCTTCCTTTATCCCCAAGTTATATTGTAAAATAAGTTAGCGCCTCCGAGGAGCTGAGGGTGGCAGTTTCTCAGAAGGACCACAAGGAAGTTTCTGCCCTGTCTCTCGTTCAATTCTGCTCTTCAACTCTCTCAGTATTCGAATTTTTCCCAGCTTCTCAGGTGACAACTTGTCCCAGTAAATTCCTATAGTCAACAAAAGTGAAGTCTATGTAATACTATCTTCAATCATAAAAGGCACTAAGGCAGGTTGCCCCATCACAAGTTGACTTCACATCATGGGTGACAATAAACAATGAAATGAATCACAGAGTTTCACCAACCTTGAGGCTTTGAAATACACGTGTTGGTATAAATGACCTGGGTGGGAGTGCATATGATGTCTACTGGCACATCATGGATTAACAGTTTCTCAACTGGAATATCGTCTACCAATTGACAATCGTGCACTGCATCAGATGTTCACATATTACTTCAGAGGCAAACAGACAAAGGAAATTATCAGCAGAGCACAACATTTGAAACTTAGAATAGGTAAGTTTCTAAAACCTCTAAAAGTATTAACATTAGGGATAGACTAGGGCAGAAATACCCTGTTGAATGTAAAGAAAAGGATAGAGAAAAATGTAGGATCCTCTCCATTTGTGATGGATCCATTATGTTCCTCTCTAGGCCTAAAATTAAAAAATAATTATAACGGAGTGTTAAATAGGGCAGAAGGAATGAAATTGCATTTCCTATAAAAGAGGCGCATGTATAGACATGCCAGCATACTTTTATGATGAAATTTTCCTAGGTCATTGATAATTAATTGATACTCCTAGAGGTAAACAGTGAGCATGTAGAAGGCACAATGCCATATTATTAGAAAGCTGAGCTCAACAACATTCTGAAATGAAGAGGTTCAAGTTCAAAATGCAAATCTTAAGTTTCCCCTAGCTCACTAAATGGAATAAGCACACACACATGGGAATCAATTTACTATCTCCCTAAAGGAAAAAGATAATAGGTAGGAGCAAAGAAACCACAGTTACCAGATGTGACAACTGGGGTTGAGTCATCAATGGCTCCCATGTAGCGCAGCATCCCATATTCAAGTTCTGCAAATCCCTACACAAATTATGTAATGCAACTATATTTTCAGTGAACAAAGTCAAACTTGGAATCAAAACTTCTTTAAGTTACATAAATGACTCAGCACCACTTCAGATGTTAATAAAACTTAATCCTATTCAAAATATATTAGCTCACTCATATAGTAAAACTATGATAAAACTATA
Organism: Quercus glauca; assembly: GCA_023736055.1. Classification (NCBI taxonomy): domain Eukaryota; kingdom Viridiplantae; phylum Streptophyta; class Magnoliopsida; order Fagales; family Fagaceae; genus Quercus; species Quercus glauca. The sequence continues at coordinate 61,700,037 of CM043316.1, read as the reverse complement.
TTAGCTCAAAAGGAAGAGGCATCCACCAAACATGCAGGAATCATTTCTCCATTGAAAATAAATGCCGGAAAGTTTTCACAAATCATGACTGAGCTATATAAAAGAAAAATGATTAAGGATCAGTAAGTAAATGTGATCTTTAGCATTAGACATAGTCTGGTAAAGGTAATCTAAATCATGAGACGATGGGAAAAATAGCACTTAATGAAGCAAGCCCATAGCCAGGAACATTTTTGTATTAGCACCCAACAAAGGAGCACGGGGATGTCAAACTCTGTGGCCTTGGAACTTCCATGCCAACCATACAACTGGTATGCATGATTTGCAACATTAAAATTCTAGAATCTTGTTTTAATCTTACATTTTTCACCCTTTCTAAAAGTAAAAGAGCCAAATTGTAAAGCAACAAGTAGTTTGTTATTACCTCACCCTTGCCAAGTCGAGCACCTGTCTTTGGGTCAACAGCAACTGAGCCAATGACAATTAGATCCACCTTTATCTTTTCATCTAGTCCAATAGACCGGCCATACTTGGCAACCCCAACAGAGGTGCAAGCCTCGTAGATGGCACTAGGAGTTAACATATGGGATTCAAGAACAGAGAAAAACCCAGTCCTTAATCGGGGCTGAGGAGTTAACAACTTCTTTCCACCTGCACACGATACAAGGTCTTAAAGATAAATAAGATTTTTATGTGAAAAAGTTTACGTTGTTCCTGGTATTAAATGTAATATAAAGGGTTAAACTTCATGTGAAGAACAGTATGTCAATTCGAAGAAATGCAAGTTCAATTATTACTAAAACCAGTCCTTTTTTTTTGGATGAATTAGTATTTCATTCAAGAAAAATAGAATACTTAACACTAGCAGAAACATCTGAAGACTACCCAAAAAAACAAAAAACTTCATCTTTTATAAAAAGACGGGTAAAATGCCTAGACACCCCCCTGAACTTTGGGAGTAGCAGCACTTACACCTGTGTAACTTTAATTTTAGCCAATTTAGAAACTTTAGCACGGTTAAAAATAGAGCCCCTAACTTTTATTTTAGCCAATTTAGTACATAAACTTTGACACTGTAACAACAAGACCCATAAACATTTATGTTGTTGCAGTATGACCCCTTCATTTTCATTCTTTTTTAATGATTTGGTGCAAAAAGAGGTTAAATTGGCCACACACGCGCAAAAAAAAAAAAAAAAGTTGTTACTGGTACAATATGAAAGTTTTTGTACCAAATTGGCGAAAGAAAAAAATTAAGGGGGCCTATTTGCTACAAGATCAAAGTTTATGTACTAAATTGGCTAAAATAAAAGTTCAAGGGGTGCAAGTGCAACTACCCCAAAGTTCAAGGGGTGTCAGGGCATTTTCCCCCCAAAAAGACAGAAGAACTTGCCACTTATATCAAACAACCTATTCTAAATAATATTCTTAATCCTTTTACAGGTCATAAGCTTGCATCTCAGTGATCTCACATTATTAAAGTACCCCTTCCTCCAATTTGAATCTGCCATTATAGATTCTAGCATTTCTATCATGCCATATATGGTTGATAGTTGCAGCCCAAGGTAGCTTTAGAACCAAAGATTTCAATCCTTAACTTCTAAGACTGGAAATTGCCCAATTTACCTAGCATTCCAATCATGAATTGATCATCTATTCAAACATTTGTTGAAAACAGCATTGTACAATCTTCTAGTGAACACACATTCAAAATAATGATCACATATCTGTCCGTTCTACTTCTAAAGAAAAAACACACGTCTCCATTGTAAGCTCAATTTGCAAGTCTATCTCTAATTGTCAAGCCATTTCTAATGGGAAGCCAACAAATGAAAGCATGTTTAGGCACAGCTTTAGAAAACCATAAAAGCTTCCCAAACCTGAGTGCATGTATAGTTTCATGATTTTGAAGGAAGCTAGACTTAAACAGCTGACTAAACTTACAAACAGCTGACTTTGAATCAAAACAAAATATTTTTTTTTAGATCCTGCTGCATTCCAAGTCCAAATTCTCTCGCACAAAACACTTGAATGTTTTGCAGCCTAATTTTATTTTCATCATTTAATAATTAAAAAAAAAAAAAACCCTTTTGGCCAAACTTCAAAATTAATGGTGGTCCTTTTAGTTTAGAATACCAGTTAGTTATCATTCCATATGAATATAGTGTCTTCTTCTCACCCCAAATGATGCTTCACATAAAAGTTGTAGCAAGTTGTCCCAGGCTGAGAATTATTTCTCTAACTCCATAAGCACCCGAAACAAATCTTAAAAACACAAAAAAAAAAAAAAAAAAAAAAAAAAAAAAAAAAAAAAAAAAAAACTTCTTTTCCTGAACAAATACAATTTCAACCAAGCTATCAAAATCAAGCCAGCCTACAAAGGCAAAAAAAAATGTTCTTCAAAATATATATGTCAAGATAGCAGTAGCAAAGGACCCCACCCCCAACAAAAACATATATAAGATAGATAAAAACAAACAAATGAAAAAGAAACCAAGCAACTGTAACTAACCAGAAAGTGTGAGAAATCTAACTTGTTTCTGAGGCGAATCCGGGTTAACCTTTACACAGTTGGCAACCCCAAACTCCTTCAACTTACTTAACTGCACCAACCCAACCAACCGTATCATCAATATATATAATAAATAAATAAAAAGAATAGACATTATTTATTTATTAGGAAAAAAAAATTAAACATTTTTGGCAGCAGTTGAAGCAGCGACGAAATTGGGAATCCGGTGGTGAACAGGTCTGGGATTCTGAGCAATATTGAGGGCTTCCATCGTATCCCAAATTCTCTTTCGGATTACCCATTTCCAAGCTTTCGGGTCACCACCATTACTACTACTAATACTACTAGACTGAGCCATCATCATTTCACGAGCCTTGGCGTCAAGGCTGAGTCTCTCGGCCTCGAAAGCCGCTTCGTCGAACGCCACGTTCTCACTCTGACTCTGATTCTGACAATGAATTCTTTTATAGGAAAGGCTGGGCCTTGCTCTTGGCAGCGCAAACGTTGGAGTTGATAATCGGAACAGACTTGAATCCATTTTCTAATTTGTAGCAGTGGCATTAGCATTAGCATACATGCAATACCACCACAGCTTCGACTTTATTTTCTCAAACCCACTGCTCCGTGACTCCGTGAGTGGCCAACGATTAATTTTTGATGGTTGGACCTGAACGGCCTAATATAATAACCATTATTTTAATAACCAGTACGGTTAAAGAACCGAAAAAAAGTAGGCGAAAAGCACATTTTAGTCCCTACATTTTCAAGCGATTTTCATTTTAGTACCTACATTTTATTTTTACCGCTTTTAGTCCCTATTCTGAAAAACGCCATCTATTTTAGTCCTTCCCGTCAGTGCCCTAACGGCAAAATCCTAGGTGGCAGACGGAGTGCATCGCTGGCACACTAAATGCTGACGTCAGCATTAAAATAATAATATAATATATTATTTAGCATTTTAAAAATGCCACGTCATTTTTTAAAAACAAAAAATAATTTATGAATTTTAACTAAATGAAAAAAAAGAAAAAACAGAAATAAAAATAAAAAATAATATAAATTCAGATCTAGCTTTATTTTGAGTAAGAACGTATAAGAACATAAACCTACTCATTGTTTTATTTGCAACCAAACACAATATCAGCTGAAAACCTTTATTATCAAAAATATTTTTTTTGATACGGTAAAATAAGTAAATAAACCCAATCAGTGTTTATCAAAAATTTAGTAACCCATTGTTCTTCCCTTGACATCAGAAACCCAGAAATTTAAAAAAAAAAAAAAAAAAAAAAAAAACTGAAGTTGTTCTTCGTGTTCTTCCTAGACCCAGAAATTTTCTTCATAAACAAACACACACACAAAACCCATAAAAACAAACAACTGACTGGGTTTCCAGCGAAGGAAGAGCCAAGTGGTGCCAAGTTCCTGATGAGGACTCGGCGTTTCTCGAGTCTCTGGATCAGGTTTCCAAGCTGACGAAATCGCTTCGGGAACTGAAACCGGAGGAGGAGAAATCAGAGTCTCGTGGCTCTCTGATCAATCGCATCGGAGGGATTCAACAGCGAGCGATGTCGTATTTGGAAGAGGAGTTTCGGTTTCTTCTCGAGGAATCGAAAACCGCCGAGTCCAAATCTAAATCCGCCGAACCGGAGGCTTTCCTCGGATACTCCGACGACGTCGTTTCCGGCCTGAGCAAAATAGCAAAGCAAATGATCTCAGGCAGCTATGAATCCGAGTGGTTGCTGTCTCGTTTGATCGTTGATTTCATGTTTTTGTTTTTTTGGAGAGAATGTGGAGTTGTTTGTATTTATGGGTTTTGTGTGTGTGTTTGTTTATGAAGAAAATTTCTGGGTTTAGGAAGAACACGAAGAACAACTTCAGTTTTTTTTTTTTTTTTTTAAATTTCTGGGTTTCTGATGTCAAGGAAAGAACAATGGGTTACTAAATTTTTGATAAACACTGATTGGGTTTATTTACTTATTTTACCGTATCAAAAAAAATATTTTTGATAATAAAGGTTTTCAGCTGATATTGTGTTTGGTTGCAAATAAAACAATGAGTAGGTTTATGTTCTTATATGTTCTTACTCAAAATAAAGCTAGATCTGAATTTATATTATTTTTTATTTTTATTTCTGTTTTTTCTTTTTTTTCATTTAGTTAAAATTCATAAATTATTTTTTGTTTTTAAAAAATGACGTGGCATTTTTAAAATGCTAAATAATATATTATATTATTATTTTAATGCTGACGTCAGCATTTAGTGTGCCAGCGATGCACTCCGTCTGCCACCTAGGATTTTGCCGTTAGGGCACTAACGGGAAGGACTAAAATAGATGGTGTTTTTCAAAATAGGGACTAAAAGCGGTAAAAATAAAATGTAGGGACTAAAATGGAATCGCCTGAAAATATAGGGACTAAAATGTGCTTTTCGCCAAAAAAGTATAAGTGATCGGACCGGTGATGTTATAAATGTTTAATTAATAATTTTAAAATTATAAAAATATATAATAAGTTTATAACTAATAATATATCTTGTTATAATATATAATAAATTTTTTATAAAAAAATTGAGTTTTCACCTTTTATATTAAATAAAAATGTAACTAAACATATTAACGTTACAATATCATCCTTAAAACAAATAAAAATAACTAGTGGCATAGACGGCCATCACTATAAAATAAAATAAAAAATTAAAAAAAGTTGTACTCAATTTTAAAAGTTTGTATAGAAGTCTTTATTTTCTTTTATGACATAGATTGTAATTGTTGATTATAAAAATAAAAATAAAAAACAAAAAAATAGTAGTTGTTGATCTCATAAATTATATTATAAAATTATTAATGTAAGAGCTCAAAATGTAGTGGACCCTCGACAATAAAATTTGTAGAGAATGGGTAGGAAGGACTAGGCATATAACGGGCAGAAAACGAATTCTGGGGCGGATCCCCTATACGAACTGGACTTAGATGTTTATGTAAGAAAGATCCTCACTCCGTTGTCATTTTGGCCAAGTGTTTGTGAGGCTTATTGATCCTCGGCTCTGACCGAGGATCTCTTTTTTCTTCTCCGGAGGATCCCCCCCCCCCTTTAGAATCTTACTAGTTATATAGTCTTATTTTCGCTGATCTTGACCATCCATTTGTCAATTATCTGATCGTCGTATACAGGAGTTTGTCACATCATCTGTATTTTACAGGCTTTATGTTAGGTCAAAGCCGCCTTTGCAGGCTTTATGCTAGTTGAAGTGATTGATGCCTTGGGCTTTCAGGTCACTTTGTCATTAAAGCGGTCAGAATGTTGGTGAGATATATTCAAAGAATATGGGATATTTTCCCCTTTAATGAGGTCGGCGTGCCGAGGACAGGTCATCCTCGGCGCGGCCCTTGGATGACATGGGCCTTTCCTGTTGTCCTCGGCCTTCACATTGTCCTCGGCGCGGGCCTTGGGCCATATGTAGTGGGCCGAATGTGATTAGCGTAGTAGGGCCTACTGTAATTGTAGGGCCCCACAATTAATATAAGAAAATAGTAATTGGTTTTTTATGAAATCATTTTAAAGAAAAGTTTAGTAAATTTTAAGTTATTTCATTTGATTAACAAAAATAATCCTCCTAAAAAAGAAAAGCAAACAAACATTAAAAAAAAAAAAAAAAAAAAATTCGTACTCGTAACTTACTTTTGCAGTTGTGCTATTTTACCATACGTTCAAAAAGACCATAACTATCCACCACACAAACTAATAACATTTGCTTAAATAATAAAAAATAAAACAAAAGGTAAAAAAATAAATAAAAAGAGTCCACAACCCTAATGCCCCCATATAAATACTAAGTGCAGCCCAGCTGCCCACTTACTCTCAGTCCACATCTAAATTTCTCTTCCTCTCACAATTTGCAAATCTAATAAATTTCTCAGATTTCATAGTTACCCATTTGCTCTCTCATTGATTTAAACTTCTAGATTTCAAATCTAAATTTCTCTCTCTCTCTCTCTCTCTCTCTCAGCAGTGACAGCACAGGCACTGTGGCACACTATGAAATCTATGGTGTGCCTCCAAAAGGGAGTTGAAAGTTCAAAATTGTGGGGCCTATATATTTGGCAACCCCAGCCCACTCCATATCGGGCCCAAGGACCATGCCGAGGATAGCATGGAGTTCGAGGACAAGAAGGAGAGGACCAAATCATCAAGGGACCTCGCTGAGAATACCCCTATCCTCGGCAAACCGACATTGAAAGAGGGAAGCTGTCACTCGCCCATTAAATGTACGCCACCAACACTCTGGCCGCATTAATGGTGAATTGACCAGCAAACAGTGACGTCTTGGTTATCTCAACTAATAGAAAGTCTGCAAAGGCGGCTGATGGGACGAGCTTTCAGACACAAGTTCGGATGACCGACAAATGGACGGCAAAGATCAACTAAATAAGACTATATAATAGATAGAACCCCCAACGTAGAAAGGGGTTGGATGGGGGGTTGGAGGTTGGATGGTTGGAGGGTTAGGACTCTTGAGTGGAAATGTAACAGGGATCTTTCAGGGTGTTCGAGGACAACCCTTGTATTTAAAGAATCTAAGGAAAGAGATCTTCGAGCTAGGCCGAGGACGAACTTTCCTCAAGAACACTTAGTGAAAACCATTGTTATTATCCTCACAAACACTTAGCCAAGTTCTTTATTATTATTATTCTTGCGAATCCCACGTCGACCGTCGTCTTCCTTGCTAATGCCTAATCCTTTTATCCACTCTCTACAAATTTTATTGTATTGGGCCAGCCGGGCTCGAGTCTACTCGTTCTCCAAGGACTAAGTGCTCGAACCAGGTCCCTACAATTGGCACTGTCTGTGGGAAGGACTTGTGCACTAGCAAGTGCAACGGTTGGTGTAAAAAAGATCAAGAGCAACACTTCTTTTCAAAAAAGAAAATATACACCCAACCAAAGGCAACATGTTCATTCAGAAAGAAACCATCACAAAAATTGAAAGGATACAAGAAAGAAAAGAGATAAATGGGGCTACTTCTTTATTAATCTTGAAAAAGAAATTACATTTTTACATCAGATTCTTATGCAGGCTTGTTCTAAAGTTAATTACAAAGAAAAAGCCTAAACAGACTTGTGCTGAAGCTAAGAGAAAAGGAAAGGGTGAGAGGCCTAGGCAGGCATGTTTTAAAGCCATGCCCAGTGGTGGAGGAAGAAGTGGAGACAGGCCTATGTTTAGACCATCGACAGCTCCCCAACCACCACTTGCGGCGGAAGGAAGGAGAAGGAAGAAGAGGCCGCGGCGCCTGACGGTTCCACCACATGGCTCCACCTGGTTTCCCTCCCAACCCCACAACGGCCGGGAGCCGGCAGATTGCTGCCAGCCTGGATTGCTGACAGATCCAAATCCGGGGGAGAGACGTTACGTTCCTTTCGGATCCCCCTCCGAACTGCAAGGAGAGACCCATCTCTGGCTAGGTTGAAAAGAATGGAGAACTTCGGCCTCTGCCTACTCCGCCTCCATTGTGTTGTCCAGGATCGGAGTGGCATCCTCGGCTCCTGAAAAGGGCTCAGCTTCCCTGTCGCCGCCCTTTCCCAGGGCCACTTCATCTTATGGGGCACAAACTACTCTTCCGGCAAAACCCTTGAGATGCCCAGAGGATGGTGTGTTTGTGAGATTCGAATTCAAAGTGGTTGTCAAGTTTGAAAGAAGGACCACCCCAAAACGCCTTATATAGAAAGCAAAAGTTGGAGAGAGCCAGCCTGCACAGAATCCTAAGGAGGAATTACCGGAAGAATTAACTCCACCCAATTTTCAAGAGGCTTACCAGCCGTTGGGCCCTCGTAAATCAGTAAGGGCATTAATGAGGAGGCGCCTTGCGCACCGAAGCGCTAAGCGCGTTACTCGAATAGCCCAAAAGACGCCTCGTTATCAGAAGTGGCGCGCTGAACGAAGGGGCTAGACCGAAGGAGAATCCTCCCTCGGCGGAACAAACGTGAGGCCACTGTCACTACAAAGGCGGACACCCCGAAACTGAGGATGAGCCCCTTAACTCCAAGCAGCCTAATAGAAGAGACAGGTGCTGGACAGAACCAAGGCCTTGCATGGTCCTCGGACTCAAGCTTATGGGGAAACCAGTTACTAATAGAAGAACTAAATGTTAGACAGAACCTAGGCCTTGCATGGTTCTCGTACCCAAGCCTCCGGGGAAACTAACTACTTAAGAAGAGACAGGTGCTGGACAGAATCAAGGCCTTGCATGGTCCTCGAACTTAAGCCTATGGGGAAACCAGTTACTAATAGAAGAACTAAGTGTTAGACAGAACCTAGGTATTGCATGGTCCTCGGACTCAAGCTTCTGGGGAAACTAACCACTTGTGAAGAACTAGGTACTAGACAGAACCAAGGTCTTGCATGGTCCAAGGACTCAAACCTATGGGGAAACTAGCTACTTCAGAACCGAGTGCTGGACAGAACCAAGGCCTTGCATGGTCCTTAGACTCAAGCCTATGGGGAAACCAGTTACTAATAGAAGAACTAAGTGTTAGACAGAACCTAGGCATTGCATGGTCCTCTGACTCAAGCCTCTAGGGAAACTAACCACTTGAGAAGAACTAGGTACTAGACAGAACCAAGGTCTTGCATGGTCCAAGGACTCAAACCTATGGGGAAACTAGCTACTTCAGAACCGAGTGCTGGACAGAACCGAGGCCTTGCATGGTCCTCGGACTCAAGCCTATGGGGAAACCAGTTACTAATAGAAAAACTAAGTGTTAGACAGAACCTAGGCATTGCATGGTCCTCGGACTCAAACCTCTGGGGAAACTAACCACTTATGAAGAACTCGGTACTAGACAGAACCAAGGTCTTGCATGGTCCAAGGACTCAAACCTATGGGAAAACTAGCTACTTCAGAACCAAGTGCTGGGCAGAACTAAGGCCTTGCATGGTCCTCGGACTCAAGCCTATGGGAAAACTAGTTACTAATAGAAGAACTAAGTGTTAGACAGAACTTAGGCATTGCATGGTCCTCGAACTCAAGCCTATGGGGAAACTAACCACTTGTGAAGAACTATGTACTAAACAGAACCAAGGTCTTGCATAGTCCAAGAACTCAAACCTATGGGGAAACTAGCTACTTCAGAACCGAGTGCTGGACAGAACCAAGGCCTTGCATGGTCCTCGGACTCAAGCCTATGGGGAAACCAATTACTAATAGAAGAACTAAGTGTTAGACAGAACCTAGGCATTGCATGGTCCTCGGACCCAAGCCTCTGGGGAAACTAACTACTTAAGAAGAGCCAAATACTGGACAGAACCAAGGCCTTGCATGGTTCTCGGACTCAAGCCTGTGGGGAAACCAGTTACTAAATGAAGAATCAAGTGTTAGACAGAACATAGGCCTTGCATGGTCCTCGGACCCGAGCCTCTGGAGAAACTAACCACTAAGGAAGAACCAAGTACCAGACAGAGCCAAGGCCTTGCACAGTCCTCGGAGTCAAGTCAATGGAGAAACCATCCCCCCACGAAACACCAAGTGTTAGGCAAAGCCAAGGTCTTGCGCGCTCCTCGGCGTCAAACCTATGGGGAAACTAGTCGCTTCAAAGGAATCCCAGTACTAGACAGAACCAAGGCTTTGTATGGTCCAAGGACTCAAACCTATGGGGAAACTAGCTACTTAAGAAGGATCTAAGCACTAGACAGAATCAAGGTCTTGTATTGACCGCGGGCCCAAACCTACAGCGAGGCTGACCACTTTGGTACTAGTAATGAGCACTACAAGGGATGATGACCAATATAGTCGACAAAGGCGCAATTAAAGCCAGAATCATGCAAGTAATAAAGATATACATATACGCATAATATAACACAAGCAAAGCAAATAAGAAAAGAGAAAACATATACTTCGCTGAATCTTCAGAGGAAAATTGTCCGAGGCAAATGTGCCATTACAATAATAAACAAATAAAAAAAAAGATGAGAAGAAAAGAAGAGGAGAACAAGGCAAAGGCTGGCGTGGAGGATCACTCGTGCGGCTCCATCTCAACTCCTCCCTCAGGGGGCTGGGCAGAGGAGGTCTTAAAATCTTTGTGGCCCTCGCCTAGGGCCGCTGCCTGGGAAGGGTCAGCTGGGTGGGATGCCTCCTCTACAAGAGACGCTTGAACATCAGCTGAGGGGCCCGCAGTCTCCCCAGGCGCATCAGCGACGGGGCCCTCGCCTGCCCCAACGGCCCATGAGGATCAACTTCCTCGGCTGTCTCGCCCGGAGTAATGGCAGTGGGAACACCTTCCTCGGAAACAACCCCAGCACCCTTGGTAGCCACCTTAGTCTTAGAACTTAAAGGGGCAGCCTCACGAATGGCAACAGGATAGAAGACGTTTTCCGCCCTCCACAGGTCGGACGAGGCCTTAACCCCAGCTTGTTTAAGGGCCTCATTCCAAACCTCGGAGCAGTAAAGTCTGCACACCCCTGGCACTTGGGCTCTAAAGCCGTCCTCTGTGTCAGTCACTCTTTCCTCATAGGCATCCTGCACAACCTTGTCTTTAGAGGCCTCAGCCTCGGCCCTAGCAGATTCAGCCGCCTCCTTGGCTTTTAAAGCCTCGTCCCTAGCAGACTCCGCAGCGCCTCTGGCCTTGTCTGCCTCAAGCACTCTCTCCTTTAAGGACGCGACCTCCTCTTTGGCCACCCTCAGCTGATCCTCTGCCTGGCGCAGGTTGTCGGTTTGATCCAGAGCCAGTTTTTCAGCAGCGGAAAGAGCCAACTCAGCCTTGTCTCGAGCCACCCTCATCTCCTCCAACTGATCCCTTACCAGTTTAAGATCATCCTTAGAAGCGTCGAGGGTCCGCAGGGCTTCCACCAGCTTGGAATGCTCCGAGCCAGCGACCTTACTCTGGCTACTGGCCATGTCCTCCAGCCTGAAGGTAGACTGGATAGCCTGTCAATTGAAGCTAACATGCAACAGATAAGGAGCCAAGGAACAGAAGGTCAAGAAGATCATAAGCAATCAAGAAAACTTACCATGCCCAAACATTGCTTAAGGCCGAGGAAGACTTCCTTGCTCCTCAAAGCCTCCAGTTGGGCCATGTTCACAGGGAGCAACCAAGACTTCCCCAGCGCATCAGCCACAAGCGCACCCACGCCCCCTTGAAGGTTCCTGAAGGAGGCATTATCCGTCAGAGGCTTCCCACGGAGTATGAAGGCAGGAAGCCAAGCCTGGGCCCCGGCCTGGATAGAGGCCTGCTTCTCCTGGCCTCGATGCCCTATCCTCAACTGCTTTGATGGTGGCGGAGCATCACCACTGCCCCGAGGAGAGTCAGACTCTTCACCCCCCTAGGTCTCTTGCCTTTATCTTTCTTTTGAAGAGGACTGGTGGGCTTGGACCTAGGCGTCGAACTCTGTTGGAGTGGAGAAGGGGGAAGCTTAGACGAAGGAGGCAAAGACAGAGGAAGTTCGGGAGGAGACTTCCCCGGTGCGTCCCTCCCCGGCTGCCCCTCGATTAGTGCCAACAAGCTTTTCTAAGGCCGCTTCTTGAAACGCATCTTCGACAGAGAAGTGGCTTCTTTGAGCAGAAAGTCCGCTTCAATTAGATTGGGGTCACCTAGATCGCCGGAAGGGTCCTCGGACGAATGGGGCTGGTTGAACGCGTCAAACTCGTCCTCGGACGGACCTGAGTCAGCAACCTCCTCTTCTCCTTCGACCTCGGTAAACTGAGCCAACGAAGAAGTACCTACCAGCGGTACGCCCTCAGGAATGGGAGACCCTTCGGGGATTAGAAATCCTTGCTTGACTACTGTGATGCTGCACAGCCGAGGGTCCCCAGCTCGGATCACATGCTTTGGAGCCGAGAATGATTTTTGGAGCGAAACGTACCCTAGGACCACGTGGGCAACTCTAACTTGGTTGTCTTCTTCGTACACAAAAATCTCCGACCTCAGCACCTTCTCCAAGTCTTCCTTGTTAACCTGGCCGAAGTGGCGATCAAAAGCTCGCAGATCTGCATAAAGAAAGCAAGTTCCTGTCAAAAAACCAAGTGAGGCAGGACACCAAAGCACAAAGGACTAAACTCTCTCCTAGTCTAGATGCCCCACCTGGTGTACCCTCCACTGTTGGGCAAGGAAAGCCCTCATGCCATTCCCCAGACACAATGAGGAAATCTTTGTTCAAACCCTTATTGGACTCAGGGAGGCACTGGATGAGTTGAACCCTATCATCCCTTGTCCTCATGTAATAGGATTTCTCCTTCAAGCACTAGAGTTTGTAACACCAGTTCACATCATGATGGGTCAGCCTTAGCCTCATCTTCTCATTCAAGGCATCCACACAGCCTAAGATCCTAAATACGTTTGTGGCACACTGAGTGGGAGATAGATTGAAGTGCCTGTGATAGTTCCTCATGACTGGCCCTATGGGGATCCTCATTCCACCCTCCAGGAAGGCGATTATAGGAATCGCCACCTCACCCTCTTTCCTCTTCGAACTCCATTCCCCCTCTCCGCAGTACCTCAAACCCACTGTATTGGGGATCCTATAATCGGCGACGAATTTATCCATTGACTCCTCAGACTCCACTAATTTCTTAAGTCTGCCCATCCTAAAGGACTTACAAGGAACTAAAGCTAACAGTACGAGCTAGAGAGAGAAGAAGACTTGCAGAAATAAGGGAATGCTTCTCGAACAGTCTTTTTTGCTAAGAGAAATCGTCAGTACAGTTGGAGATATGACCGAATTCGGAGTATGTGCGCAAGATCTCTCGAATGCAAAAGCAAAAGGACGAATCAATTCAGCTGGGTATATATACCCCCAATTAAAAATAACTGCACGGACTTTCCCACCCAAATGAGCCAGGAGCATCCCCACCGTCCATTCATCATCGCACCGTTGAACGTGAAGGACACAGAGCCGTCGAAATTTAATGAAGGCACGCTCCAGATACCGAAATGCCAAGAACGTCCCATGGGCAGTTGAAAGGATTGTGACATTGACAAAAAGGCAAGGCTCGACAGGCCAGGACCATAGGCCCGAGAACATCAAAATCCTCCTCCCCGTCCGAGAGGCCTGGTAGCAGAATTTTGAGGGGTTATTGTGGGGCCCACATATTTGACAACCCTGGCCTACTCCATATCAGGCCCAAGGACCATGCCGAGGATAGCATGGAGTCCGAGGACAAGAAGGAGAGGACCAAGTCATCAAGGGACTTCGCCGAGAATGCCCCTATCCTCGGCAAACCGACATTGAAAGAAGGAAGCTGTCACTTGCCCATTAAATGTACGCCACCAACACTCTGACCGCATTAATGGTGAATTGACCAGCAAACAGTGACGTCTTGGTTATCTCAACTAACAGAAAGCCTGCAAAGGCAGCTGATGGGACGAGACTTCAGGCATAAGTTCAGATGACCAACAAGTGGACGGTAAAGATCAACTAAACAAGACTATATAATAGATAGAACCCCCAACATAGAAGGGGGTTGGATGGGGGCTGGAGGTTGGATGGTAGGAGGGTTAGGACTTTTGAGTGGAAATGTAACAGGGATCTTTCAGGGTGTCCGAGGACAACCCTTGTATTTATAGGTTTTAAGGAAAGAGCTCCTCGGGCTGGGCCGATGACGAACTTTCCTCAAGAACACTTAGTGAAAACTATTGTTATTATCCTCACAAACACTTAGCCAAGTTCTTTATTATTATTATTCTTGCGAAACCCACGTCGACCGTTGTCTTCCTTGCTAATGCCTAGTCCTTTTATCCACTCTCTACAAATTTTATTGTATGGGGCTAGCTGGGCTCGAGTCCACTCGTTCTCCAAGGACTAAGTGCTCGAACCAGGTCCCTACAAAAACTATGATAAAAATTTGCAAGTCAAAATCTATAGATCTGCCGTGAGTGTTTCGACTAAATGTTCTTTTTCTTTCTATTTATAATTATTTCAAGAGATTAAAAAACAAAAACTAAGATCAAAAGTGCCTCTGATTGCTTTAACAATTATGACTTTGGGATCATTTTGGCATTTTAGCAGAACTGTTCAAAAACCGGTTGAGTTGTTTCGGTTTTTGATTTTCATGGTTAACCGGCCGGTTTTCGGTTAATTTCAGTTTTCAATCATAACCGGATTGGATTAGTGTCTGATTCCTGATTAAAGCGGTTGAACTGGCCGGTTCAGTTTTTAAAACCATGATAATAACTAGCCTCGTCACAAGGCTTTTGCGCATGCGATGAGGCTTTTTTTTAGATTCAGTGTCATAATTTTTCATTCATCTTAATTTGAGACATTCCTCTTTTCTATCCAATTAAGCCACACACATGGTGATTTTTATTTTGGACATAAAAAATACATTCATTAAAATGAAAATAAAGGATTAAAAATCACATTTTTTTAAATAATTCAAAAATAAAGAAGAAGAGATTTGAAAAATAAAAACAAAAACCAAAAAAACAAAACATGAGGTTAGAATTTAGAAGAAAGGAAACCAAAAAAAAAAAAAAAAAAAAAAAAGAGAAAAGAAAGAAGAAGAGAGAAACGTTTAAGTCTTGATAAAAGGGAAAAAAATTAGAAGAAAAAAAAAGTGAAAACATTGGGCTTAGTGGTCCTATTTTATAGCAAAAAAAAAAAAAAAAGAAACCTATCTTTTTTTTTGGGAGAAATGATGTCTACAATATTTTCACAACATTTTTATAACAACTTAGTATTATGTTTAAATTTGAACTAATAACAACTAACCACCTATGATTTGCTTTGAAAATGTTGTAGACGTAGCATCTCTCTTTTTTTGTTATGTAATTTTTATTTTGAAAATCTAATTTATAAGTTGATAAAATAATTTAAAAGTCAATAGGAGAGTGACCCTATTTTTTAGATAATATTTTTGTGGGAGTTAGAGTTGTATTTTTACTGAATTTTCTTTTAGTTTTGTCTCTACTTAAATATAAAAGTTTAAGGGTATTTTTTAATCAAAAAAATGAGGATCCCAAATAAGGGAAGCCCTTTAATAGTAGTATAGATATATTTGTTTATGTTTCTATTTTTTTTAATGGGACTGTTTCTATTTTAATTTGAAATTTGCTTATTTTCTCGATATTTTATTTGTATAATTGTAGGGCCTTTTTTGTATTTTTGTTTGGGCTGGGCTGCCTCCTGCGGTGATGGGCCTGATTATCTTTCTGAGTAGGAGAGTTGAGACCAGCCCAAATGTAACTCACTTTGAGCCGGTTTGTGCACAAACTGAGCCTCGTCTGCCAGGGACGTTCTTACAGCAAGCAGAGCTATTACAAAAAGGTTACGGCAAGTAGATATAATAATAATAAAGAAAAACAGAGTACCATGGCTTTTTCTTAATAACAAGGCTGAATGTTCCTATGACAATTACGGTAATAACAATGGTAATAATAATAACAGCTTTTATAGGAAAGAATAACTGAATGAACGATGATGGAAGATAATAAACATCAAGTTAAGTTTTAAGTCCGCAACGGCGAAGAATCAAGAAGGAAGAACGTTTCCTTTCAATGAAACTAATCTCCCAGGATAATATCCTGCCGCGGGGATTAGTAACCTTGAGGGAATCGGACCTAAGTGGTAAATGCTTGAAAGAATTCCTTTTTTCTTAGTTGCTTCTTAGAGAGTGAGATTTTGAGGGGGGGAGAAGAGAAATGATTTATTGGTGCATGCCCACTATCCTCCCTCTTTGTTTTCTTATCTTTTTCTTCTTTCCTTTCTTCTTCTTTTTAATTTTTCTTCTATTTTTCCTTCCCCTGTTTTTCGGTCCCCTGTACAGGGCATGGCGAGGATCCTTTTATAGGGCCTGCCGTGATTGATTTTTACCACTTTACCCTCCAACGGCCTTTGTCTGGTCTGGGCGTACTTGCCGACCACCGTCTGTGTACTACTTCCCTTCACCAGACAAAGACAGGTTTTTTGTTGTTTCTTAGTCCGCCGTAGCACTTTCTCTTGCCGCGGCGTAAATGCTCTCTCTCTCTCCCTATGGCATGCACCCAACGTTCTCCCCCCTCCAACCTTGCCTCTTTTGGGCGGTCTGTCATTCCAGCAGGACGTATCTCCCAAAAGGGCTTGGGCAGGGAACGTAAAATAAACATTTTCCCCTCTCCCCACCACCAAACCACACCCCCTTACCCCTTACCACTGACCCATGGCCCCACCACGTCCCATATTGGCTGGGTACAGGCTAGTGGAGCCTGGGAGTTGCACGTGCTTTCCTGTTATTTACGTTCAAAGTCTGCCCGCGGCTCATGTGTTTGTTGTGATCTAAAGCTTTGTTTGCATCGCCTGTCATGCTTCTTTGTTCTTTCATGTGGGCCGTTCCATACATTTCACTGCTTCCCTTTGGATTGGGCTTCTCTTAATACTGGGTTTCACATTTCTCTTGGCCCATTTCTTAGTTATACTTATGTCCTGTTTCATTACTTGGCATTTCCTGCCATAACCATATGTTCTTGCTAGGCTTCTTTTCAAGTCTACCGTCTCATTCCTTCCCCCAGTGACTTAACAGAGTCATTAGTGTTCTCACTCATGGGCTCCACTGTCCCTTTCTTTTTCCCTTGGGCCTGCGGCCCATTTACTTCCTTTGGGCTTCCTCGGCCCATTCACTATCTTTGCATTCCCATGGACTTTTGCTAACTTGATTGGGTTTCCCCGACCCAATCTCCTCATTCTCATCCTTGGGGTTTATGGGCTTGCCATCAACCCCTACTTTCTTTGTTTACATTACTTTGGGCCTACCACGGCCCATTCTCACTTTTCTATACCACATACTGCCCATGGGTGCCATTTCTCTCTTTTCGGGCCCTTTGGGCCCATTTGCTTCCTCAAGACCCATTTATTCATGTTATGGGCCTATGTTCTATTATTCCTGCTGCTTAGGCTTAATAGTCTTATTTCTATGCCTGCCACTCTTACTGCCTGCTTTGCTGGGTTGGGCCTGCCTTACAAAAATGACCCTCAACAATAATGTAAAACAAAACCAAAAAAAAAATTAAAAAGCTGACTTATTTTCAAAAAATGTCTGTTAACCGTTGTTTTTAGAGTCTGGAGGAGTAGAAAAGTGGAATGATAAAAAAAATTTAGTTTTCTTTCGTATGTATTCAATTGGGACGATGGAAAAGTGGATAAATGGAAAACTTATTTGTTTGGTTGAAAAGAAAAAAAAAATAGAAAAGGTAGATTGTATAAATTTACTCTCATGCCCTTATTAGATTTTTTTTTTTTTTTAAAGTAGGAGGAAAACACTTTCCCCCTTTATGTTTGGGTAGTTCACAATTCCCTCATTTATCTTTAAAACCAACTAATTTCCCCCTCAATGTTTGGTAAATAAGCAAATACTCCTAATTTGTTACTTTATCAGTTAAATCTAACGAAATTTTTTGAAGAAATTATTAGTTGAACACCATAAGGAAGAGAAAAAGTTAAAGATTGCACTGTTGTTTTCTTAAATTGCATTTATAATCATTATAGTTTCATTAGATTTAATTGAAAAAGTAACGAATTGGAGGTGTAGGGATAAAGGGTCTAAATATAGATATTGGGTCGTGGGCCGCATCCGAGGACATCAGATTACCCGAGGATAGACTAGTACAAGTGAAGGCAGACAAATATTGGGCCGAGAAAGAGATTAGGTCATAATGAGCAAGGGACATTGTTTGAGGAACATTACCTCCTCAGCCAGCCGGGTGGAGGCTGGGAGGCCACCACCCATCAAGTACTGGGCAACAAACAATCATGCTCGTAAGGATAAACATCTGAGAAGGATGAGACAAAAAAGAGTTGAGAAATATCTTAGAAAAAAGCTACTACCACCGTATTGAATGTTCTGCATCTAACCCCCTGGCCACATTAATGTGGAAGTGATACATGAATAGTAACTTTCAACCTTATAGCTACTCCCAAAGACTTCAAGAAGGTGCTGATGTGATAAGTATCGAAAAGATTAGCAATCTGACCTACACGTGGAAGGCTGAGATGAAAGAAAGTGAGAGAATATAAAAGAGAGGAACCCCATTACAAAGAGGGTATCAGAAAAATTAGAGAGAAATCACTATATGCCCAAGAACTGTAATTTTTGTACAAGTTTCAGAGAAATATATAAGAACAGACCTTCCTCAAACTTTACCGAGGAGAACTTTTCTTGTTCAAAACTGTTTGTTTTATTCTTCCCAGTAATAACTAACCTACTATGATCATTATTAACCTAACTCATTGAAAGTTCAGTTTCAAGCCCACTCTCTAACAAATTCATTGTTTTGGGCTCTTTGAGCCATTGACCATTCATTTGGGCTTTGGGAGCTAAACGTGTCCTTACAATTGGTGCCATCTTTGAGAAATTGAACATTCTTGAGCTTGTTCAAACATAGTAGGTTTAGGGCCAAACCATGAAGAATCTGTGGGATCCCAACGGCAAAATCAATTCCTTAATCTTGAACGAAGGAAAGATCCAGGAACATGCAGCTAGAGATAGATCATTTACGGAGGAAGTTACGCCGTAAGAAAAGGGAAGGGACTCCCTCAAGTTCAGAGTCTCACTCTGATGATGATGATGATAATAGTTACGGGCCTAAATCAAGGACTCCTCCTAGTGAGTCTTGCTCTTCTGCCATTATAGGCGGAAGAGCAGAAGCTCGTCTCACAGGGGCTTGGGGAATGATGCTATGAGTAGGGCCTTGTGCCAAATTTCCACATCACCGTTCACACGGAGGATTGAAGGGGGAAAACTTCCTCGCCAGTTTACTCAGCCAATATTTACCATGTATAATGGTAGGATGGATCCAGTGAAGCATGTTAGCCATTTTAATCAAAGAATAATTGTTCACTCGAAAAATGAGGCCTTAATGTGTAAGGTATTCCCATCTAGCTTGGTGCCAGTGGTGATGAGATGGTTTGATGTGCTAAAGGAAGGATCAATTAGCTCCTTTCAAGAACTTACTAGGGCTTTTAGGGCCCGATTTGTTACTTGTAGTAGGGTTCCTCGTCCCTTGGATTCCTTACTATTTATGGCCATGCGAGAAGGAGAGATCTTGAAGACGTACTCAGGTAGATACTGGGAGATGTTTAATGATATAGATGGAAATTTTGATGATGTAGCAATGAGGACGTTTAAGGTCAGCCTGCCTGCTGAGCACAATTTGAGGAAATCTTTGACAAGGAAGCCTGCTCGAAGTGTACGTCAGCTCATGGATTGAATTGATGAGTATAAACGGGTTAAGGAAGATCAGGAACAAGGAAAGGGGAAGTTGAAGGTAATTCCCTAGGACCAAAGAGATTTTAGGTCAGAGATGTATAATAATAATCGACCCAAGAGAGATTTTGCTGGACATACTGGGTCTGCTACTATCCAGGTAGTCAACACTGTGTTCAGGGAGCCTGTGCACCAAATCTTGGAGAATATAAAGAATGAACCATACTTTAAGTGGCCAAACAAAATGGGAGGAAACCTCATGAAGCGTAATCAAAGTCTTCATTGTCAGTACCATCAGGACCGAGGACACACTACAGAAGAGTGTAGGACTTTATGTGATCACTTAGAACAGCTGGCCAAAATTGGGAAGCTGAGGCAATTCCTATACCAGCCCACTGGGTAGGGAAGCCAAGTAGGGTCGACACATCAAAGGGATGCTTCTTTAAGACCACCCTTAGGGACAATCAGTGTTATTCTTGTTGCCCTAGGTTGGACTGGCTTTTATCCATCAAGGGTTATGTCCATAGCAAGGCCACATGCTGAGGATTTGATCCCTAATTCTAAAAGGGGGAGAGTGGAAGTCTGACTAGCTCTAAGCTTCTCTGATAAGGATAAAGTGGAAAGTTTTCAGCCACATGATGATGCCTTAGTGGTTACCCTCTGAATAGGGGGATGTGATGTGAAGAGAGTTTTGGTAGATTAGGGCAGCGGTGCAGAGATCATGTACCTTGACGTATACAAGGTGTTCAAGCTGAAGCCCGAGGACTTGGTCAGCTATGATTCCCTTTTGATGGGGTTTAATGGGAAGACAGTTATCCCAAGGGGCCAGATCAGATTACCTATTCAGGCAGGGTCAGAGGTCGTGGAAGTAGATTTATTATGGTAGACGCATATTTCCACTACTATTATGGCAAGACCTTGGCTTCATGCCATGGGGGTTGTCTCTTCCACTTTGCACTTGAAAGTGAAGTACCCTTCAGGGGACCAGGTTAAGGAGTTGATTGGAAGTCAGTCCATAAAGTGTTTAGTGGCTGCAATTAGACATCAGTCTGAGGGTGAATCCTCGGCTCTTACAGAAAGGGATTTATAGCAACCAAAGAAAACAGTCACATCCTCAGATACTGTGGCAGAAGGGGCAAAGTGTGAAGAGTTAGACAAAAACATCATTGATAATGACGATGAGAAGTATTTCCAAGTAGGAGTTCAATTGCCTTCTCGGGAGAAGGAAGAACTAAATGATTTCCTCAGGAAGAATATTGATGTGTTTGCATGGAGTGCTTATGAAGCTCCCGGAGTGGACCTGAATTTCATCTGTCATCATTTGAATGTTAATCCATCTGTCACCCCTAAGAAGTAACCACATCGACGCTCTTCTAAATAATATTCTGATGTTGTTAAAGAAGAGGTGGTGAAACTTATGCGTGTAAAGGCAATAAAAGATGTGTTTTACCCGGAGTAGTTGGCCAACATAGTGGTGGTAAAGAAAAAGAACGAAAAATGGCGAGTGTGTGCGGATTTCACAGATTTGAATAAAGCTTGCCCCAAAGATCCCTTCCTAATACCTCGGATAGACCATTTAGTGGATGAAATGGTTGGTCATCCTTGTATGAGTTTTTGGATGCCTTTTAAGGGTACCATCAGATACCATTAGCTCTGGCCGACCAAGAGAAGACTACTTTTGTAACGCCTACTAGGAACTACCATTATAAAGTGATGTCATTTGGGTTGAAGAATGCTAGATCAACTTATCAAAGGATGATGACTAGAATGTTTGAATCCCAGCTTGGCAAGAATATTAAAGTCTACATAGATGACAAGGTGGTAAAAAGCAAGACAAAGTCCGAGCATGTGAGTGGCCTCGAAAGTATTTTTGAGGTGTTGAGAGGGCACAAGTTATGCCTTAATGCTTCTAAGTGTTCCTTTGGCGTCAGTTCGAGCAAATTTTTGGGTTACATGGTCACCCATCAAGGAATTAAAGAAAACCCTGATCAAATTAAGGCAATTAGTAATTTACAACCTTCTCGGAATCCCAAAGAAGTTCAAAAGTTAACAAGAATGACTGCAGCCTTGAACCGATTTATTTCTCGATCCAATGACAGATGTAGGCCTTTCTTCCAACTGTTGCACAAATGGAATGGGTTTGAGTGGACTAAAGAATGTGTCTTAGCTTTTCAGCAATTGAAGGATTACATTTTTCGGCCACTCATTATGTCCAGACCCAAGGAGGAGGAGGTTATTTTTGCCTATATTGCTGTGGCTCCCTATGCAGTAAGTCTGGTATTAGTAAGGGTAGAGAATGGAGTACAATGGAAAGTCTATTATGTGAGCAAGTCACTACATGAAGCAGAAGTTCGTTATTTACCCTTAGAGAAAGCTATTTTGGCTGTGGTGTATGCTACACAGAAACTACCCCATTATTTTCAAGCTCATACAGTTGTGGTTTTAACCCAACTTCCTCTACAGTCGTTGCTCTGATAGGCTGATTATACAGGGAGAATTGCCAAATGGGGGACAATTTTGGGGGCATTCGACATTAAGTATATGCCAAGGACCTTCATTAAAGGGCAAGTTCTTGCATATTTAGTGGCAGAATTTACTGAGTTTTTAGTAGAGATAGAGGACGAGGAGCAAAACTCAGGGGGAAAACAAGTTAAGGCAGTTTCTTTACCAGGGCCTTCATTCTAGAAGTTGTACGTTGATGGTGCAACTAATCAAAGAGGATCTGGGGTGGGGCTAGTTATGGTATCCCCAGACAAGATCACTATTGAGAAATCTTTAAGGTTAGGTTTCTCGGCCACAAACAACGAATCCGAGTATGAGGCTTTGCTAGTAGGGATTGTCATGGTTCAAAAGATGGGAGGAAAGACAGTGGAAGTGTTCTCAGACTCAAGGTTGGTTGTAGGCTAAGTAAAGGGGGAGTTGGAAGCTAGAGATTTGAGAATGCAAGGGTATTTGAATTAAGCTTGGCATTTGCAGTCAAGTTTTGAGTTTTTCACCATACAACAAATCTCGAGAAGTAGAAATGCACATGTTGATTCCCTAGCAACTTTGGCAACGTCTTCTGGACAAGACTTACCTTGAGTTATACTTGTTGATGATTTTCATAAGCCCCCTGAGGAGAAGAATGAGAGGGTCCAAGTTCACTAGATCATGGTTAGACCCAGCTAGATGGATCCTATGGTCCTGTTTCTCAAAGAAGGTACCCTGCCTGATGAGAAAGGAGAGGCAGATAAAGTATAGAGGAAAGTTGTCCGAGGAGCAAAAGTTGTACAAACGTTCATTCTCTGGACCATACTTGCTCTGTGCCCATCTTAAGACAGTAGAATCCCTTTTGGCAGAGTTGCATGAGGGAATCTGTGGAAGTCATACAGGGGGCAGGTCGCTATCCCAAAGAGCCCTTACTTAGGGGTATTGGTGGCCAAGTATGCAGAAAGAAGCACAAGAATATGTGAAAAAGTGTGATCAGTGCTAGAGATTTGCTCTGAACATTCATCAGCCAGGGGGTGTCCTCAATCCTCTGTCTAGTCCATGGCCATTCGCTCAATAGGGTTTGGACATTGTAGGACCATTTCCTAAGGCTGCAGGAAACCGAAGATGGCTTCTGGTCGGCACTAATTACTTCATGAAGTGGGTAGAAGCTGAGCCACTATCCAAAATTAGGGACCTGGATGCAAAAAAGTTTGTGTGGAAAAACATTGTCACTCGGTTTGGGATTCCTCACACCCTTATCTTGGATAATGGGCTCCAATTTGACAGTAAAACTTTCAAGAGAAACTACTGTGAATTGGGCATTAGAAACAGATATTCAACTCCAGCTTATCCATAAGGAAATGGGTTGGCTGAGGCAGTCAACAAAGTTATAGTGAATGAACTTAAGAAGAGATTGGACAAGGCAAAGGGTAGATAGGTGGAAGAGCTACCACATGTTCTCTAGACATATCGGACTATTCCTCGTTGGTCAACTAAGGAAACACCATTTTCAATGACTTATGGGTCTAAGGTTGTGATCCTTTTAGAGACTAGATTTTCGACATTGAGGATGAGCTTATTCACCCCAGACAACAATGATAGGCTATTGGAGAAAAGCCTAGATTTGGTTGATGAACAAAGAGAAGCTGCCATGGTTCAACTGGCATATTATCAACAGAAGTTCAAGTAAGGGTATGATACAGGCGTGAGGGCAAGGCAATTAGCACCAGGTGACATGGTATTGAGAAAGGTTGTGGGTACTGTAAAGAACTCATAATGGGGAAAGCTGGGGCCCAATTAGGAAGGGCCATACTGCATCACCTCGGTGGCTGGTATAGGTGTTTACTTTTTAGAAGATTTAGATGAAGATGTTATACTACGCCTTTAGAATGTAAATAACCTACGAAGGTATTACTATTAATGAAAGGCAATCCCACCATCTTTTATTTTACTATTATATGTTGTGCATCTTATTCATTTAAGTATTAAACAGAACCTCGGTCATACCTGGCTCCTCGAACCACATACCTTGGCTAAATCAATACTTTCAGTTATTTATCTAAATGTTAAATAGAAACTTTGTCATGCCTAGTTCCTCAGACCACATACCTTGGATAAATTAACATTGCTTATTTATCTAAGTGTTAAGCAGAACATTGGTCATGCTTGGTTCCTCGGACCACATACCTTAGGTAAATCAACATTGCTTATTTATCTAAATGTAAAACAGAACATTTGTCATGTCTGATTCCTCGAACCACATACCTTGGGTAAATTAACATTGCTTATTTATCTAAATGTTAAACAGAACATTGGTCATGCCTGACTCCTCAGACCACGTACCTTAGGTAAATTAACATTGCCTATTTATCTAAGTTTTAAACAGAACTTTGGTTATGCCTAATTCCTCGGACCACATACCTTGGGTAAATTAACATTGCTTATTTATCTAAATGTTAAACAAAACCTTGATCATGCCTGGTTCCTCGGACCACATACCTTGGGTAAATTAACATTGCCTATTTATCTAAGTGTTAAACAGAACCTTGGTCATGCTTGGTTCCTCGGACCACATACCTTGGGTAAATTAACATTGCCTATTTATCTAATTATTAAACAAAACATTGGTCATGCCTGGATCCTTGGACCACATACCTTGGGTAAATTAACATTGCCTATTTATCTAAGTGTTAAACAAAACCTTGGTCATGTCTGGTTCCTCGGACCACATAGCTTGGGTAAATTAACATTTCCTATTCCTCTAAGTGTTAAACAAAACCTTGATTATGTCTGGGCTCCTCGGACCTCATCCCTTGGGTAAATTAACACCCCCTACTACTTGAAATGTTAATTAAAGCCCTGGATGCGTTAGTCTCCTCAGGCTGCATGCCTTGGACAAATTAACATTCTATATTTATTTGAAGTTATGGATGGAGTCTTGAATTGCACCTAACCTTTTGAGCCAAGTATGTCAGGTACACAAAGTGGGTTTCTAAGTTAAATTGCAGATTATCAATTATTAAGTGTTTGGAAGTTAATTTTTTAAGTTGCCAATTGCATGAGACTTGACAGTTAGATTACAAATTGTATAAACACTTGTCAAGGTTGGAGACAATGCTATGTCTTAATTAGAAAAGATTGTAGATTGAGTTTACATCAATGAAATTATAAGCAATAATGAGATAACCTTTCACTCAATATAAACACGCTGAACATATAAAGAAACTTGATACTATTTACTAAGTATAGCCTTGGAAAGGCAAAAGAAGTACATGTAAAAAAAAAAAAAAAATACAATAATGGATAAAAAAGAAAATACATGTAACAGGAACATTTAAAAAAAAAGGGGGAAACAACAAAATAAAACTAGAGTCCTATTTGGTCTTAAAAGGAGGAGGATTGGCCTTTGCTGCTGTCTTGGCAGGCACCTCGAGCACTGTTACTTGAGCTGTACCCTTACCCTTAGGGTCCTCCTTGGCAACGAAAGGGAGGGTGACCAGTACCAGTTCTTGGCCTTGGGAGGCTCCCCTCTCCTTGGAGGAATCTTTAGGCACAGGTGGAAGCTTAGCGGGCTCAACGATTTTCTCCTTTACTGGCTCCTTCTCATTCTCCACAGCACCAGCTTGATCAACCTCTTTGGGAGGGATCGTTGAAAGTGGAAGAGCACTGGCAAAAGCAACCAGGCTGGGCTCTGGAGATTTAGGAACAGCCTCAGCTTGGGAGCTCGAGGGACCTGCTACTCGGAGGGCTGGGGGATAGAAAGCATTTTCTGCCCTCTTTAGTGTGGAAGAAGCATCCACCCCAGCTTGGTTCATGGCTTCATTCCACACTTGAAGGCAATAGCCTTTACAAACCCCAGTGACCTGGGCCCTAAGGTTCTCCTCAATCTCTGCCACCCCGACCTCGTATCCTTCCTGCTCAGCTTTAGTTGCAGCCTCTTTTACCTTTTCCAACTTTTTCTTCAGAGCCCCTATCTGCTCTTTAGCCAAAGTAAGCTGGTCTTCAGTTTGGCGCAATTGTTGGCGTTGGCTCTCTGCTTGCCTCTCGGCCCCCTTAGAAGTTGCCTCGGCACTCTTCTTGTCTTTGTTTGCCTCGGTCAGCTTGGTGTTGAGGTCCTTGATTCTCTGCTCGGCCAGTGTAAACGCCTCGACGGCAGCTATACGTCGCCCCTCCTTCTCCTTCATCTGATTGTGGGAGTCACTCACCAACTCCTTAGCGACGTGCATTGCTTGGATTGCCTTAAAAAATAAAAATAAAAGAGGGCTTACCATCGCCAAATCCCTTTTCAAGGTTAGAAATACTTCATGTTTCTTCAATGACCTCAAGTTAGCCATGTCTTGAGGTAGCAATAATGGCTACTCCAAGGCATTAGCCACATAACCTGCCTTCCCCTAATGGAAGAGTCCAGGGGAAGAGGACCTCCATCCAACACCAAGGGGGGGTCCTAGATTTGGACCCTTAGGCGACGATCATGTCCTCTTTCCACTATTGCCCCCACACTTGAGGACCTCTCTGTGCTCCCTTAGCTATTTTGGCCCCTATCTTGGGCTCAAGCTCCTCGAAAGGGACGACCTCTCCCTCCTCAACCACGTCCTTACCCTTTCAGTCCTGTTATATCTTTTTGTCTGTTGGTTTAGGCTGGGAAGTGAGGGTGGGAAAAGGAATGGAAGGTCGGGTCTGGACAACCACCTCGGGCACCGATCCTTCAGCGTAGGACTCGAGGAGCTCGAGCAGGCTTGTTTTGGGCTTTCTTTGTAGCACCATTGCGTCAGTTATATCAGAAGTTTTCTGGATGCTGCTAACTTGTGCAGAAAGAAGGTGGCTGAAAGTAGCACCTAAAGGCTCTGGAGACTAAGGCTAGTAAAAAAATTTGAAATCCTCCTCGAAATTCGTAATCTTCACTACCTTGGCCGCTTCTTCAAAAACCAAGTGGGAAGAGGTTGCCTCTTCCTCGGCGCTACACTGGAAGGTAGTTTTACTAGATGAGTGCCTTTAGGAGAAGGACCGGTGAGGAAGCCAGGTACTACAATATTAATCTGATGCAGCCAAGGGTCCTTCGCCTTGATCACTATTTCGAGGCTTGGAAGCTGGCGGATATGGCTTTGTAGCCAAGGATGATGTGAGTCGCTCGCAGTTGTCAGTCGATGTTGACCAAAATTTCTGACTGGAGTATCTTCATCAGGTCAAACTCGTTGATAAGATTGAAGTTTGGGATTGTAGAATACTTATCTACAAGGTTGCCAAAAACGAAAATATTGTTAGAATAGGAATTATTGAGTAAAGAAAAATAAGTTTACAAATTAGGAAAAGAAGAGTAAAAACAAAAAAGAAATTGTCAGTGAGAAAATGGGTAGTGTTAGAACAGTAAGCCTAAACCTAAGCACCCTACCTGGTTTCCCGTCTCGTGTTGGGCAATGAAGTCCATCATGCCATTCACCTAAAACAATTAGGAAGTCTTTATCCATATCCTTGTTAGTATTGGGGAGGCACGATATGAGCCTAACTTCAAGGACCCTAGTTTTCAGGTAGTATCCCTGACCTTTGAGGTGTTGACAGTTATAAACCCAATTAACGTCATGATGGGTGAGGTTCACACCCATCTTTTCATTAAGGGCATCTACACTACCTAATATCTTAAACATATTAGGGGCACACTAGGTCGGACAAAGTCTATAAGCAATTAGAAAATCCTTAGTCACTCTACCCATGGGAATCTGCATCCCTCCCTCTATGAAAGCAATCATGGGGATTACCACTTTCCCTTCTGATCTCATGGCATGCCATTCCCCTTGACGGCAATACCGAATCGAAACCCCAGCTGGTATGTGGTAACGGGCCTTAAAGTTTTCTATGCCCTCTAGGGTGTCTACTAAATTAGCAAACCTACCCATTTGAAACATAAGAGAGTGTGTTAAAGAAATAGGGTGTAAATTAAGAGGCCGAGGAAGAAAAGGTCTTGAAACTAAGAAGGAATACTAAAAGGTTACTTACGAAAATATAGAAGGGCTCCTCGAACTGATTCTTAAGAGTTGAAGGTGCAAAAAGTGGAACGCCCAAAGTCTTCGAGCAATTTATATAAGGGTGGAAAAAGTAAGCGAAAGAGTTCTCGCTCAAATCCCCATAAAAATTTCTCCACCGTAGGATCTCTATCACACCGTAGAACGTGGGGAACAAGACACCGTATGAATTAAATGTTGAAGCGTCCCAGATGCCCAAGCGTCAAGAGTGTGCCCCTTTGCAGTTGAACAGACACCGCACAGGAGAAAGTGACATAAGCGTAGGATGTATGGTTGCCAAAAATCGAAATCCCCCTCTTCCTGAGGAAAGGAAGAGTGGAATCTCAAAGGGCTATTGTAGGGATGAATGGCCCAAATATAGGTATTAGGTCATCGGCCGTGCCCGAGGACGTCAGATAACCAAAGGACAGACTAGTACAAGTGAAGGCAAACATATATTGGGCCGAGGAAGAGATCAGGTTATGATGAGCAGGGGACATTGTTCGAGGAAAATTACCTCCTCGGCCAGCAGGGTGGAGGCCGGGAGGCTGACCACCCATCAAGTACTGGGCAGCAGACAATCATGCTCGTAAGGATAAACATCAAAGAAGGATGAGACAAAAGAGAGTTGGGAAATATCTTAGAAGAAAGCTACTACCACCGCATTGAATACTCTGCATCTAACCCCTGGCCGCATTAATGTGGAAGTGATACATGAATAGTAACTTTCAGCCTTGCAGCTACCCTCAAAGACTTCAGGAAGGTGCTGATAGGATAAGTATCAAAAAGATTAGTAATCTGACCTACACGTGAAGGGCTGAGATGAAAGAAAGGGAGGGAATATAAAAGAGAGGAACCCCATTACAGAGGGGGGATCAGAAAAACTAGAGAGAAATCACTATATGCCCAAGAACTGTAATTTTTGTACAAGTTTCAGAGAAATATATAAGAACAGACCTTCCTCGGACTTGATCAAGGAGTACTTTTCTTGTTCAAAACTGTTTATTTTATTCTACCCAGTAATAACTAACCTACTGTGATCATTATTAACCTAACTCATTGAAAGTTCAGTTTCAAACCCACTCTTTAACAAATTCATTGATTTGGGCTCTTTGGGCCATTGACCATCCATTTGGGCTTTGGGAGCTAAATGTGTCCTTACAAGAGGAATTTACTTATTTTCCAAACATAGAAGGGGAAATTGATCGGTTTCAAAAATAATGGGGGAAATTGGGAACTACCCCAAACATAGAGGGAGGAAAAGGTTTTTCCCTAAAAAAAAATAACAAATAAATTTTTATTGTTGTGTATGAATGTGCACTTTATTAAATAAAAAGAAAAAAAGTACAAATATCCAAAACAAATGAGAAAAAAAGGATGAAAAACAAAAACCAAGACAAATGAGGAAAGAAAAAATTGGATGACACCGAAAAAATAGAGAAAAAAAGAAAAGAAAAAGAAAAAAGAAATGTGTGGTGGGGAGAGAGGAAAAAAAAAGGACAAGCAAATGGAGAATGTTGTGCACACTGCACAACCTAAGGATATTTTGGTCTCTCTCAAGTGCGTTTTATTTTCTCTCTAATTTTCTCCCCAAATCGAGGAGATGGCCTTCTAGTGGGCTTGGAAAGAAAACAGTTCAGCCCCACCAATTTTCCGCCATATTTTCTTCTCAAACTAAACACAAATTTCTCATTTTCTTTCCACTTTTCTCTCTTCTTTTTTTTCCATCCTCCCTAAAATCTATTCAACCAAACTGACCCTGAGAGCATTTGTTAATATATCATTTTAGGAAAATTTTGATGGGAAATATAAAAAAGCTGTCAAAAAAATCAATTATTTTTTTCTTTTCTCATGAAAAGTTTCTAAAATTATTTTCTAAACCAATGCCTTTAGGGCATCTATTAATTTTTCCATTTAAAAAAAAAAAAAACTAAAAGTTAGATTATTTAATAGAGTTCAAATTTGATAAGGATGGAGTGTAAAACTCATATTTCATACCATCTAATAACAGATTGTCACATCAAACCTTTTACATAAAACTCAATACAATCTACAACACCTAATAACAGTACATAAACATTTTACTTAAAACTTAAAATATGATATTTATTGAGATTTTATCCTGTGTGATAAGATATATTTATGTTTTAGTAATATGAAGATGTAACATGCCCTTATTGGAGAGCATAAACCAAATGGTTTACATAAAGTCCTTATAGAATTTAATCTCTATTTAAAATATACTTGAGACAAAAAGTAGCGTAGAATTTGCAAACAACATATAAAATAAGCAAAAATCTAAATTCTAATCATTCCCCAAACATACGCTTCATTTTCATCTGGTTTCTTAGTTATTACTTTCTTTTTTTTCCTAATCAAACTTAACTAATTATCCAAAGACCTTTATAGTTCAGTGGTATTTTCTATTGTCCATTATTATTTATATGGGAGGATGAAACTAGGGCCCATTGCCCCTCCCCCCCCCCCCCCCCCGGCCGAACCGAGAAGGGTGTTCACCTAGAAGCCGAATCGAGAAGGGTCATCAACAACTAGAAAGAAACATTGACCAAGGATGGAAGAATCCTCAGCAGGACCCACCCTTAAATATTGAATGACCCCCTTGATCGAGATCAATAGATGAGTCTACTGCAAAACACACTACCTGATTAGGGACGGCAATTTTGCCCCGCCCCTTCGCGTTTCGTCCCGCACGGGTTTTCCCCACCCCACAAAGGTGGTGGGGCGGGGATGGGGCAAGATTTTATCCCCGCACCACGGGGCAGAGATGGGTTTAGACTTTTTAGACCCACCCTGCCCCTTACCTCCCCGTCTCCACCCCGCCCCGAGTTGCTAAGGGTTATAATTGTAAATTTTTCATATTTTAAAACCCTACTATTTAAACAAACATATCAATATTAGCTTATTTTATTCTACCCAATCTTGTTCTTTGCCTTTATTTTATTATGTGTTATACTATGAGAATTTTTTTTTTTTTTTTTTTTTTGTGCTTGTCTTGTTAAACACTTGGATATATTATTCAATTTTTTCTAAAAAATGATTTGATTTGATGGGATAAATTTAGTTGTATTTTAAGTATATTTTTATTAATGAAATAGGTTTCATTAAAAAAAATTGTACTAGTTGTATGGCAAATTAACAAAAAGTGGAGTTTTACCGGTTGGGGCGGGGCTTCGCAGGGCCCCAAAGGGCAGGGATGGGGTGAGAAAGTTTTCCCCGTCATGCGGGGCGGGCCGGGGATGGGGCAAGACAAAACCATATGGGGTAAGGACGAAGACCCCATCCTTCGGCCCCGCCCCGCTCCATTGCCATCCCTATACCTGATAGCCCATTTTGGGAGAGATGCATCTCTTCTAATATAAATAGCCTTAAAAGGAGAAGGAAGAAAAAAAGGCAAAAACTAAAAACAAATGAGGAGAAAGAGAACTCAAAGGTGTTAGTGGGAGAAATGAGATAGGGATAGCAAGTAATATTAAAAATAGTAGTTGATCTATCTTTGTCATAGTTAGGAAGATTTTTGGAGTTATTTATTGTGGATTTTCCCAAAAAAAATTAAATAAATTGTACTGTTGAGTTCCTCTCAATTTCACCCACTACAATTTCTTTTCTTTTTTTAATTAAAAATAAATTAAAAAACAAATACATTCAAAAAAATTTATTAATATAATTAGCATTTAAAAGGGGCCAATTTTTTTTTATCATTTTAATCCAAAATCAATATTGCATGGTAAATTTTTTGTTAGAAAATATCTACTCCTTTTATCTACAAACATTAACTCACATATAACAAAAATAATTTTAGAAAAACTTAAAAAGGACACGTAGCGCAAAATTAAACAACAATTGGAATTCAATTTGAAATCTAATTAGATTTTTTTCTCAACTTTGGCTTTAGTTATATACTAGTGTGTAGTCCCTTGCATATGCACGGGTACAATTAAAAACAATCACCATTATACAGTTCAAATTATATATATATTTAGAAGATGTTCAAATTATACATGATATTAGTTTACACTTTTTTTAAAACCATACATTTCTAAATATGTAATGGTTTCTCATTATATATATATATATATATATATCTAATTTAGAATTTAATTGGTTTTATACTCTTAGGTTTTTGCACCCAATAATTCACTTGTCACAAAAATTTAAAAAAAAAAAGAACACATGGCGAAAACTTAGACTCTAATTAGAATCCCATTTAGAATCTAATTGAATTTGGACTCTTCGATTTTTACACTTAATAATTCACTTGGCATAAAATTAAAAATTAAATGAGACACATGACGCAAAATTGAGAATCCAATTAAAATCTAATTAGATTTTCTCTTTGGCTATTAATATATATAGTTTTGAAAGTCTAATTGGCCCGAAAAAACACAAAATGAAATGACACATTTTCACAATAAACTTTTACCTATGTGTAATATGTCTCCTCCCCATGTTGGAAAACAATATGCATCTCACACAAAAAGAAGGTAGTGGAATAAAAACAAGATTTACTTCATATTTTACTTAAAAACAAGTTACGGCCTGAATAAGAAAGTTTGCCTCAAGAAAGCGCATACCCTGTCGCTTTTAAACTTTAAAAACCAAATATATATATACTAAGAACTTGAATTTTTGTCCTAATTTACTAAACTTATCAGGACCAAAAAGAAAACTAAAACCTAACTTCAATGGTTCTTAAGCTCTAACAATTTCATAACTAGCTCAAAGTTACTATTAATTATATTTTATTCAATTATTATTATTATTATAAATAAATAAAATTACACTATAAGACTTATCGAGACCAAAAGGAAAAATAAAATAGTGGGGGAACAAACATAACCACCCCGTGGATCCCAAGCTAAAGAAATAATGCCACAAAGACATTTCCAAAATAATAAGTAGGCCCAAGTCTCAACACCAAAAGCCCAAGCCCATGGAATAACAGGGCGACCCAGATAGGCCACCAAGGTAACCCGAGGAACACCCAACTAAGGTCGTTACCAATAGGGTGCTAAGGACGCGATCTCGACCCTTTTTCCCAAGAAATAGAAAAAGGACAACACAGAGCCCAAAGTAATAGTCACATCTGCATTAATTAGGTGTTCCTACTTAACGTCAGCCGTATTAAATGATGAATGATTGGTCTAAACAATAGAGACACCCCAAAAGTCTCTCTTCATAATCAAAAGATGGCAGGTTAAGTATCTGATGGGATAAGCATCTTCTGTCATCCAACCAGAAAATGCACAGCTAGAAAGGAGGAAGGAATGAGAGATAAAAGGAGGAGTCAGTCCACAAAGGAAGGGATCAAGAAAAAGTTGAGGAGAGAGAGAGAGAGAAAGATTCCTTAATTAAATTCACTTTGTTCATCCATCATTGTCCTTCAATTACCTGTCCAATCTTTCCACTATGAATTTTTCATCCATTCTTTAGAAATTAGCTATGTTGATCAAGAATTTTTTATTTATTCATAAAGTATATGTCTTTGACCCCATAAAAACCTAACTTCAATGGATCTTGAGCTCTAGTAATTTCATAACTAGCTCAAAGTTATTGTTAATTATATTATATATATATATATATATATATATATAATTGCACTATAAAATTTATTTGATTACACAAGATGTCCCCTGATGTTTTATTTAACTAAACTACTACATAAAGAACTTTTGTAACTCTGGGACTCGCTTGCAATCAAGCCTCTCAGAAATAACACTAGACTTTCTAGAAAGGGAGCTAGCTCCAGTGAAAATTTGCTAGAGAAAAATATTCCGAACAGGGGAGACAAGAGGGGTCCTAATCTAGGGAATCCTTCCTTAACTCAAGTTGATTCAAACCCTGATCTCGTCAGAGAGCTTCACCTTAGGGATAATCACGAAGCAAACTCAGCTGCAACTACTGGAGCATGCCATTACTCTAGCACAAAACCATAAATGTAAAAGGAGGACCTGAGGCAGGTGGGATGGAACTGGATGTCATCCAGGAGGACTTTTGCTCAAGAATGTGAGTCCTTCTCTCCCTCTCTATCCCCAAAAAAAGAATATACTTATTTGGAATTGTAGAGATGCTATGAAGCCTTCATTTTGTAATACCATTCGTGACTTAACCAATTTCCACTCTCCAAGCATTGTGGTGATAATTGAAACTCGCATAAGCGGCTCTAGAGCTGGTGAAATCCTCCATTCTCTACCCTTTGATGGCATTCATACAACTGACCCTATTGGCTATACGAAAGGAATCTGGCTTCTCTGGCCAAAGAACATGGTTGACATGGATGTCCTCACTACCACAGAACAAGAAATTCAAGTGGTGATTAAGGTAATTAACACTCCAACTTCTTGGCTACTATCATCTCTTTATGGTAGTCCTAGGTTTGAGGAACGGCAAGTTCTTTGGGACAATCTTTGTTTTGTTTTTGTTCTCCATAATCTCCCCTAGGCTATTGTTGGGGATTTTAATGATGTGCTCAATGGATTAGAAAAGCTGGGTGGTAATCCGATTAATTTGCATCACACTATGGCCTATAGCAACTGCAAGAATTTCTGCAATATGATTGATCTTTTCTTTTCTAGGCCCATTTTCACTTGAACTAACTGTAGGGAGATCACTGCCTTAATCCAACAAAGAATTGATAGGTGTTGGGCTAACCCCTCTTGGAATTTAGCCTTTTCTAAGGCTAATGTTACTCACCTGCCAAGAATAAGTTCGAACCACTGGTCTCTTCTCTTATGTCTAGCAGATAATCTCCAAAGTAAGCTAGAAAGGCCTTTTCATTTTGAGGAAATGTGGATTGGCCACCCAAGGTTCCAACAAGTAGTTGATAATGCTTGGAATTTGTCCTCAAGCTTCCAGTTAGCCATCTCTTCCTTTAAATCCCTTGCTCCCTCCTGGAACAAGGAAGTTTTTGGAAACATTTTTGCCCGAAAAAGAAAGCTTCTTGCCAGAATTGAGGGCCTTCAAAAGGCCTTGGCTTCTCGCCTTTTTGCATTTCTTATTTCTCTAGAGCAAGAGCCCTTTCTTGAGTATGTTGCTATCGTTAACCAGGAAAAGGAATTTTGAGCTCTTAAATGTAGGGTAGACTGGTAGATTTTTGGTGATAGAAAGACGGACTTCTTCCATGTTAAAACCATCACTAGAAGGAAGCATAATAATATTAAGCGGATCAAGAACAACATAAGTGATTGGGTGGATTTGAAGGACCAAGTGAAGGATATAATTCTGAAGGGTTTTATAGATCTCTATTAGTCACAGTATCTTACCTCCATCTCCCCTTCGGATTTTAAGGTTGACTGGGCTATCTCCCTCTCTGATGATGACTCCAGGAAACTTTCTTGCAACTTCACCAACCAGGAAATTCACAAGGCCATATTTTCCTTAAAGCCCTTCAAGGTCCCGGGCATGGATGGTCTTCATTCTAGCTTTTTTCATCATTTCTGGAACACGATGGGTCCATCTGTTGTTAAAGAGATCCAGTCCATCTTCTCCTCCAAAAAGGCCCCATCATACCTCAATCAAACTCTGATGGTCCTTATCCCTAAAAGAGATGGCCTTGAAACCCTTGGTCACTTTAGGCCGATTAGTTTATGCTCCACTGACTACAAAACTATCTCTAAGATAATTTTAAACATCAGACCCCATATGCACCACCTTGTTGTTAGGATATGTGCCCTTTAAATCCTATTGTATGATACTATGTATGACATTATGTTGTGATTAATAAAGTTGTTTTATTATTGTCTAAAATAATTGTAACATGAATATTTGGACATTATCATATAGTCCATGAGATGTATAGTATGTGATTTAGTCATAGAAGATATAAGTCATAAGTTCTTTGTAAACTCAGAATTTTAGTTCGTAGTTAGTGATAAAATTGGGCATTTCATCTGCAAAGACTATAACATATTAACTAAGATGATTTGTCTTGATCATGAAAGTGGAGACTTCTAGTTGATATGTTGATATGTTTTAAGTGTAGAGACATATTGAACTGGACTGCTGTGAGATTTATTATTCTACTAACGACTGTCAAATGAATAATAAATCTCACGACTTCTATTTACATAAACTCTTAATCCTGAGAGAATAATGAACCTGATCATGAAGTGTAGGTTGCTTTGATATATCAGGCGTGAGATCTAAAATCACGATCAAAATCTCAGTTTGTTGGGCAGCCACATTTAGTGTTAAAGGAACATTTATTTTCAAGATGGAATTCATAATCTCTTAACGGAGATATAAAATTTTCCCTTGAGATAAGTTTCATGGGTTTAGTTATTCAGAGTGTTAAGCCTAACCACTTTAGTAAAGAATTACTAAAGTATATATTTATGAAATTGGATTTCATAAATATATGATGAATAACTTAAAGGATTAAAGCAGGTACACAAGGATTAAAATGTAGTAATCTTCAAAGTGGCAATCAATATACATGACTTTGTGTTACACGAATATTTTAATGAATGGGTTGTATGTATAGTAAAGTTTTGGGATATAATTTATTAATAAGGCCTAGAGTGCAATTATATTTTTATAGTGGTATTAAATAATTAATGGTAATTTTGAGCTTGTCAAGTGTTGACAGAAAAACTCAAAACCCATTAGAGCTAGTGTCTTACTTGTTCTCTTTTAGTCCCACTCCAACCCACATACTAAAGCCCAATTGGAATGGTTCAAAAAGCTAGCCCAATTAGATAATCAGTTATAAGGAAAGAAACATACAGAATTTTGTAAGAGAATAAAAATGGTGTGTATGTGAGTGGAAGCCACTCTCTTATTCTCCCTTGAACACATACATATAAACTGATTGAAAGACCACACTTCTTGGGCATAAGTGGAATTAAAGTGAAGATTAAGAGTGTTCTCAAGTACTTCTAATCTTAGGTTTTGAATTTTACCGCACCAAGGTACATTCTTATTCTTATATTCTAAAATTTACATAGTACATGTTATCAATTGCGAATGAAGTAAATCCGTTAATTTTCTACTGCATATGTTTTGTATGCGACACAAACATGTATTTATCCAACACTTGTTTCCCCCCTTCAAGCTACTTTCATCCCTAGAAGGAAAGGCCTAGACAATATGATTATAGCCCAGGAAACACTCCATGGAAAAAATGAAAGGGAAGAAAGGCACTATGGCGCTAAAAATTGATCTTGAAAAAACCTTTGATCACCTTAAATGGAGCTTTACAAGGGAAACCCTCATCCGTTTTAACTTCCCTTTTGGATCTCATTGATTTAATCATGGACTGCATCTCTTAAACATTTGTGTCTGTTCTCTTCAATGGTGGCAAACTCCCTGCTTTCAATTCATCTCAAGGTATCCGCCAAGGAGCCCCATTGTCGCCATACATCTTCATATTATGCCTGGAATACCTCAAGCTTCTTATTCATGAGAAAATAGTTGATCGAACTCAGAAACTCATCAAAGCGTCAAGATCTAGTCCTACCTTTTCTCTTTTTTTTTTCGCAAATGACCTTATCCTTTTCAGTCAAGTAACTCTTGAAAACTTCAATGCCATTGAGGATGTGTTATCATCCTTTTGTACTCAATCTGGTCAGAAAGTTAGTAAAGATAAATCAATAATCCTCTTCTCAAAAAACACCCTTACAGAAGACAAGGATTCTGTTTGAAGCTCCCTTGACATATTGGAAACAAAGAAATTTGATAAATATCTTGGTTTTCCCTTGAAGTTTGCAGACCGTGGATCAAAAGATTTTGAATTCATTATCCATAAAGTCCAAGACAAGCTCGTTGGATGGCAAGCAAGCCTTCTATCTCTTGCAGGTAGAACTCTTATTCAATCCTCATCGGGCCCTATCCTTAATTATGTCATGCAAGGTGCCTTGCCCCTAGCAAGGTATGTCAGGAAATTGATCGAGCTAATAGAAATTTTTTTATGGGGCTCCACCCTTGAAAAACGAAAGATGCACATGGTCAATTAGAACATAGTTAATCTCCCAAAAGACCAGGGTGGAATGGGCATCTATGAATCAAAGCCACAAAATCTACATTGCAGCTAAAGGTTTAAATGTTTTGAACCTCCCTACTTCTCCCCTTTCTTGGATTTGGAAAGTAAAGGCTCCTCCAAAAATGTTGTTCTTTCTTTGGTTATGTTCTTACAACAATATCCGTGTCCGAGAAGTATTGGGTTCAAAGGGTTTAAGTCTTGATCAAAGCTGCCCCATCTGTAGTAAGGTTTTCAGACCCGGACCGTTCATTGAACCGTAAAAGGGAGAGGTTCAAGGTTTTTGAGGTCGAACTGAGGTCGAACCGGGGTCGAACCGTGATGACGTCATAATTAATTTAATAATTAATTAAAGCCTAAATATAGATATTAAATTTATAAAACTAGCAAAATTGACTAATATATCTATATATGTAAGGGAAATTTAATGATTTTCAAGCATATATTTAATAATTAAATAATAAGTTAACAAAATAAAATAATAACCATTGTGGGGCCCTATCGCACTTACCACGCTGGCCCACTACATGCGGCCCAAGGCCCGCGCCGAGGATAGTGCTAAGGCCAAGGACAATGGGAAAGAACCCAGAACGTCCAAAGGCCCGCGCCGAGGATGACCTGTCCTCGGCGCACCGACTTCGCTAAAGGGAAAATATCCCATCCCCGTTGAATATATCTCACCAACATCCTGACCACTTTAAAGGTGAGGTGACCTAGAAACCCTAAAGCATCGGTCACTTCAACTATTATAAAGCCTGCAAAGGCGGCTGGGAAATAACATAAAGCCTGTAAACTACAGATGATGTGACAAACTCCTGTACACGACGATCGGATAATTGACAAGTGGATGGTCAAGATCAACGAAAATAAGACTATATAACTAGTAAGATTCTAAAGGGAAAAGGGGGGGATCCTTCGAAGAAGAAAAAGAGATCCTCGGCCTGAGCCGAGGATCAATGTGCCTTCCAAACACTTGGCCAAAATAACAACGGAGGTGGTCTGAAAGATTTAGCCACAGGGAGGATCTTTCTTACAAAAACTTCTAAGTCCAGTTCGTTTAGAGTGATCTGCACTAAAATTCGTTGTTTGCCTGTTATATGCCTAGTCCTTCCTACCCATTCTCTACAAATTTTATTGTCCAGGGTCCAAGACAATTTGAGTCCCTACAATTGGCGCCGTCTGTGGGAAGGACTTGTGCATTAGCGGCACAACGTAAAGAAACCAAAACGACAAATCAATCGAGAACAGATGCAGATTCATACATATTTTAGCAACAATATTCATCCGGCAGTCTACAACAACAAGAAACAAGTGCAAAAAAAAAAAAAAAAAAAAAAAAAAAAAGACAACACGTAAAATAAATCTACTTCTTTTATTCGTATATGAAAAAAGATTACATCTTTTACAAGTAATGCCCAGGGGGCTTGTTCTAAAGCTAACTACAAAGGCCGACGCTTGACAAAGCCGGCAGAGGAACAAATGGTAGAAAGCAACGATGGCAGAAGAACAAAAGGTAGATGAAAGAAGGGAGAGTAGAGGAAGAGATGAAGAACAAATATTAGAAAAGAAGTGAAGGACGAGAGGAGGAAAGAGAAGAAGAAGGCTCGTTGAAGAGCAGAAGAGAGAAGAGAGAAGAAGGATTTGAAGATAGGAAAGCTACATTAGGGGCGGAAGAGGTAGAGGCACAGGACGGTTCCGTTTCCGGGTTCCGCCTGATTTCCCTCCCACCCCCAATGCAGCCGGCTCGGGGGGTCAGTGACCCGTACCCAAGAGAAGGTGGTTACGTTCTTCCTGGATCCTCCTCCAGACGACGAGGAGGGCTCCTCCTCTGGTTAGATTGAAAAGAAGGAGAATCTTCGGATCTCCCAGATACCCATCCTAGCGTAGCGGCCAGGGTCGGAGTGCCATCCTCGGCTCCTGATAGGGGCTGTGCATCCCCAGGATCGCCCTTTTCAAGGGCCCACTCATTCGAAAGAGCTCAGGCGGCTATGTTTGGCGGAGCCTTTTTGGGGAGGTGCTTATGGGAGAAATTTGATATGGACGTTTATCAAGTGTGAAGGAGAAGGTTGCCCTGGAAACGTCTTATATAGATGGTGGGATATTTATGAGTGCCAATCTGCCATAAATCCCAAGGAGAAATTTTCGGAGGCAATGATGCCGCCCCAACTTCCAAGGGGCTTGCCAACCGTTAGATCCTCGTAGATCCATGGCCAGCATTAATGAGGAGACGCCTCACTAAACGAGAAGACACCGAAGCGTCAGAACGCCTCACCCGGACAACCCAAAAGACGCCTCGTAATCTGAAGAATCCCACCAAACGAAGAGGCAAAACACGGCAAGGTCTTATCCTCCACCAACTCCAGCTCCATTATTATTATTATTATTATTCTACTCAAAAAATGTGATTATTTAATGCTTATTGTAAATTGTAGTAATGTAAAATTAAACGGCTACGGAGAAGCAGATAAAAATGAGAAAACTAGGTACTGGACAGAACCAAGGCATTGCA
The DNA here is from genome assembly GCA_023736055.1 of Quercus glauca. Classification (NCBI taxonomy): domain Eukaryota; kingdom Viridiplantae; phylum Streptophyta; class Magnoliopsida; order Fagales; family Fagaceae; genus Quercus; species Quercus glauca. Next base: position 61,659,394 of record CM043316.1, on the reverse strand, counting down.
TGGTCCTCGGACCCAAGCCTCATGGGGAAACCAGATACTTCAGATGATTAAAAAGAGAAAACTAGGTACTTGACAGAACCAAGGCATTGCATGGTCCTCGGACCCAAGCCTCTGGGGAAACCAAATACTTCAGATGATTAAAAAGAGAAAACTAGGTACTGGACAGAACCAAGGCATTGCATGGTCCTCGGACCCAAGCCTCTGGGGAAACCAGATACTTCAGATGATTAAAAAGAGAAAACTAGGTACTAGACAGAACCAAGGCATTGCATGGTCCTCGGACCCAAGCCTCTGGGGAAACCAGATACTTCAGATGATTAAAAAGAGAAAACTAGGTACTGGATAGAACCAAGGCATTGCATGGTCCTCGGACCCAAGCCTCATGGGGAAACCAGATACTTCAGATGATTATTAAACAAGAAAACTAGGTACTGGACAGAACCAAGGCATTGCATGGTCCTCGGACCCAAGCCTCTGGGGAAACCAGATACTTCAGATGATTAAAAAGAGAAAACTAGGTACTGGACAGAACCAAGGCATTGCATGGTCCTCGGACCCAAGCCTCATGGGGAAACCAGATACTTCAGATGATTATTAAACAAGAAAACTAGGTACTGGACAGAACCAAGGCATTGCATGGTCCTCGGACCCAAGCCTCATGGGAAAACCAGATACTTCAGATGATTATTAAACAAGAAAACTAGGTACTGGATAGAACCAATGCATTGCATGGTCCTCGGACCCAAGCCTCATGAGGAAACCAGATACTTCAGATGATTATTAAACAAGAAAACTAGGTACTGGACAGAACCAAGGCATTGCATGGTCCTCGGACCCAAGCCTCTGGGGAAACCAGATACTTCAGATGATTAAAAAGAGAAAACTAGGTACTGGACAGAACCAAGGCATTGCATGGTCCTCGGACCCAAGCCTCATGGGGAAACCAGATACTTCAGATGATTATTAAACAAGAAAACTAGGTACTGGACAGAACCAAGGCATTGCATGGTCCTCGGACCCAATCCTCATGGGGAAACCAGATACTTCAGATGATTATTAAACAAGAAAACTAGGTACTGGACAGAACCAAGGCATTGCATGGTCCTCGGACCCAAGCCTCAAGGGAAACCAAGCATAAAATGAGAAAACCGAGCACTTAAACAAAGCTTAAAGCATTGCATGGTCAAAAACCTCAGGTCAGCTAGAAGAAAATCTCCCCGTAAAAACTAAACGCTAAGAAAAATCAAGGTCTTGTATGGTCCTCGGACCCAAACCTACATGGGAGCCAGTCACTTTGAGACAATACAAACGCCGAACGGAACCAGGGCTCTTGTACGGACTATGAGCTCAAAACTAGGGCGGAGCCAACTCCCCTTTCAGGCGCCAAATAAACGAGTCCCACCAGGGATGAAAACCATGAGAAATTAAGTGCTATAGCACAAACGACCCAAGCCCAACCATCCTCAGGCGACACTTTGCGCAAAAAGAAAGCTGCATAAACGGCCGAAATAGCAATAAACACCGACGATAAGGTAAAACCCAACAGGTTGAGAAAAGGCGCCGAGGAAATCAAAATCCTCCTCCCCGCCCAAGGGGACGTGCAGCAGAATTTTGAGGGGCTATTGTGGGGCCCTATCGCACTTACCACGCTGGCCCACTACATGCGGCCCAAGGCCCGCGCCGAGGATAGTGCTAAGGCCGAGGACAATGGGAAAGAACCCAGAACGTCCAAAGGCCCGCGTCGAGGATGACCTGTCCTCGGCGCACCCACTTCGCTAAAGGGAAAATATCCCATCCCCGTTGAATATATCTCACCAACATCCTGACCACTTTAAAGGTGAGGTGACCTGGAAACCCTAAAGCATCGGTCACTTCAACTATTATAAAGCCTGCAAAGGCGGCTGGGAAATAACATAAAGCCTGTAAACTACAGATGATGTGACAAACTCCTGTACACGACGATCGGATAATTGACAAGTGGATGGTCAAGATCAACGAAAATAAGACTATATAACTAGTAAGATTCTAAAGGGAAAAGGGGGGGATCCTCCGGAGAAGAAAAAGAGGTCCTCGGCCTGAGCCGAGGATCAATGTGCCTTCCAAACACTTGGCCAAAATAACAACGGAGGTGATCTGAAAGATTTAGCCACAGGGAGGATCTTTCTTACAAAAACTTCTAAGTCCAGTTCGTTTAGAGTGATCTGCACTAAAATTCGTTGTTTGCCTGTTATATGCCTAGTCCTTCTTACCCATTCTCTACAAATTTTATTGTCCAGGGTCCAAGACAATTTGAGTCCCTACAACCATGAAAACATTAAAATTTTTTATTAATTTTTGAAGTAAAGTTGAATATCTTTAAAGGATTTTAATTATAATTTTCTTTTATTCCTTGTAAGAGATGGATAATTTAATTAAGTAGAATAAAATTGTATTAAGTTGTTTTTAAAAAAAAAAAAAAAAAAAATTGCTAAGGGGTTGAACCGCACGGTTCTCACCGGTTCGTGCGGTCCAACCCTGGTTTTAACGGTTCACGAAATTAACAAAAAATCCGATTCTTTAGGCTTAAAAAACCGGTTTTCATTACGGTTCCCGGTTCTCACGATCCGACCTCCCGGCCCGGTCTGGTTCTGAGAACCATGAGGTCTCATCCCGAGTCAAGAGACCATCTCCTTAAAGAATGCTCCTTCTCAGTGAGCTTTTGGAACCAGCTTGGGCCTCCCTCAAGCCTTTATTCCTCTTTTGGGCTCCCTTTCCAGGACTAGATCCATGCAAACTGCACATCTGGCCTTGATTCTTGGCGCCACCACACCCCTTGGTCCCTTTTATTCCTATCTGGTATCTGGTTTTTATGGATAAATAGAAATTGTGTGACTCATCAAGCTAAGCAAGCAAACCTCTCGCTCTCCAAGGAATGCATTACTAAAGCTTGAGAGTTCCCTTTCCTCACAACCCCAAACACTTATTCTGCCCCAAAATCTAGGACCAACACCAGATGGGTTAAACTGGCCCTTCATTGGTTGAAGCTAAACAATGATGCCTCCATTCTCGTTAATGATGCGGCTGCTGGTGGATTAATCCAAGATTCTAATGGTATTTGGGTTCAAGGATTCTCTAGAAGGATAAGCACCTCCTCAGTCCTTATGGTTGAACTTTGGGCATTAAGGGATGGTCTTCACATGGCCAAAAACCTGAATATCCAAAAGCTTATAATTAATGTTGACTCCATTGAAGTTGTTAACCTTATAGCTTTTAATTGTATCATTAATAGACTAATGCAACCACTTGTGGCTGACTGCAAGGCCATTCTCTAAGCTATCCCTCAAGCCCATCTCCTCTACTACTACAGGGAGGCTAACAAAGCTGCTGACTCTCTAGCTAAACTGGGAAGACTGCAGGAGGAACCTTTTGTTTGTTTTGTAACACACCCCCCACCCCCCCCCCCTCCCCCCTCCCCCTATTTTAGATGTACTTGCTTTTGACTACTCTAATAGCAATCCCCCTGTAACTAACTCTCGCCTTTCTGCGGTGTAGTGTTTTTTAATGCATCTTTGTTAACCAAAAAAAAAAGAACTTTTGTAGCTCCCTTATTGGTATTGTCTATTTTTATTGTAGCATTTGATGATTGAAACATGACGCCTTTGTGTTTCTACTTCTAACTCATTTTTCACATTACATTTCTTTAGCTATATAATAATACTAAGGCGGAAATACTATTTTGGTCCTTATATTTTGACTCCATTCCCATTTTGGTCCCTACCATTACCTTACTAACAGAAAAATCTCACTTGGCAAACAGAGTATACATTTGGTACACTAAATATTGACGTGGCTAATAAAATAATACTAAAATTTTTACCATGTCAGCATCCAGTTTAAAATATTTAATTTATCAATTTTAACAAAATAAAAAGAAAAAAAATAAAATCAAAAAAATATTTGAATTTTGATCTGGTATCATCCTCAACAAGAAGACAAGCCCAAATTTAATCACAAGAACACACATTTAGATTTTCTAGGATTTTCTTACCCTTTCTTGTCAACCAAACACAAAAAACACAAACACAAACAGATCTCACATTTTCTAGGATTTTCTTACCCTTTCTTGTTAACCAAACACAAACACAAACATAAACTAATCTCTACCAAGAACATCAAAACATCTCAAACCAAGCAATTAGCAATCAATCGAAAATCCAACTAAGATAGTGATCAGAGCTTTGACGTTAACGTCTTTTGCCATTTCCGACCAGCAGTTCTTGTTGAGCGAAGGGTTTCCGTTGAGCTCCATGAAGAATTTCTTCCTACGACGTCTTTTCTTAGCAGGCGGATTAGGCTCGGTTGGGCTGGGTTTGGTCGGGATAGGGTTTTGAGGCGGTTCATCTTCTTGAACTGGGTCGGAGGAGTCGTCTTGGGAGTCCGAAATGGGGGCTTTGGGTGGTTTTTTGGGAGGTGAGATTTGGGGATTGGTTTCTGAAGGGGTTTACTAGTATCAAATATCAATGTTAATTTATTATGGTTCCATGGTTCCATGTGGGTTCCATGAGAGTTCTGGGGCACATGAACAAGTTCTTCTGAAAATTTTAATGAAGGAATAAAAAAAAATTTATTTTATTATCTTATTTTATTTTTAAAAAATTTAGTAAAAACACGAAAATATCTTCTTTTTTTTTAGGCGTAAATGCACTTTTAGTCCTTATATTTTGCACTTTTTTCATTTTAGTCCCTACAGTTTATTTTTACCACTTTTAATCCCTAAACCAATTAACGCCAGACGTTTAGGTCCTTTCCGCCACCCTATTCACGGCAAAAGCTGACGTGGCTGACGTGGTTCACTGTTAGCATAGTAAATGCTGACGTGTCCATTAAAATAATATTAAAAAATGCTACGTCAGCTTCCACATCAGCATTTAACTTTTATAAAAAAATTATCAATTTTAAAAATTATAAAAATTATAAAAATTATAAAAAACAAAAAAACATAATTAAAAACAAAAAAAAAATTGGTGGAACTTAGGTCTGTTAGGTTTGTGTCTAGTTTCTTTTTCTTCTTTATTTTTCTACTTCTTCCCTAGATCTTTCTCTCAGTTTCTCCGCCTCCCTTTCTTTCTTCCTCTTTATCTTCTTTCTCCCCCTATCTTGGTGCTTAGCCTCCAGATCAGTCAACGTCGCCTTCCTCTCCCTCCCCATCCCAACCATTGTCGCCGTCTCCGGCCACGCCGCCGCTGGCGGAATCGTCCTCGCTCTCGTCGCAGGTGGTGGGTAGATCTAGGTTTTCTGGGTCTGGATCGGCTAGGTCCATTGATGTGAAACCCATAGACTAAGCCCAGAAAGGACTCACTGCTGTTCGTGGCTGTCGTGGTCAACAACGAAGGATTGAAGCTTGAAGAGCTTCAGCGGTGGACTGTCGTGGGCTTCGTGGGTCAGGCCGTGGGCTGCCGTGAATATGGTTTTGGCTGGGTTCATGACTTTTTAGTTGATTTGGGTTACTGGGTTATGATGTGGTGGTGGTCGACGGTGGTGTGGTTGGTGGGTTTTTGGTGGTGGTTTTTTTAAAATTATATTTGTGGTTGTTTTTGGTGGGTTTGATATTGAATTTTTAGCCATGGGTTGTAGCGATTGGTTTTACTGGCAATGGCGATGGGTGATGTTCGGGAAAGGTCTGATCGGAGAGTAATGGCGGAGACTGGGACAACGCAGTTCGAGGTTTCTTGCTTTGTGCTTGGGATTTTGAATTCCTTCTTTTTTGTGTTGTTTGTGTTTTTAAATTTGAGTTTGTGTTTAGTGCTGGGTTTGTGCTCTTGTGTTCTTATGATGATGTTTAGGGTTTGGTTAGGATCTAGGTTTAGGATTTGTTTTTTCCTAGAGACTGATTATAGGGAAGAACACTAGGGAAGAACACAAAGAACATCAAAGAACATGAACATGTTCTTCTGAAAAAAATAATGTAAAGAAAAAATAAAATAAAAAAAGATAAGAAAGACATTTAATTAATTTATTTTATTTTGATGTGTTTGGTTATAAAGAAAGTACAAGAAAGGAAAAGAAAATGATAAGAAAATAATAATTAATTTGGTTTGAAAGCCAGTAATTCATTTTAATTAAAAAAAGTAAAAATTTTTGTTTGAAAGTCAGAAATTTTTTTTGTTTGTTTTTTTATTTTTTTAATTAAAATTGAATAATTAATTTTTTTTTAATTTTAGCATTTTAAAAATGTTAAATAATTTCTTTAATAATATGTTAATTTCCATGTCAGCCACGTCAATTTTTTTTGTGAGTAAGGCGACGGAATGGACTTAAACGTCCGGCATTAATTGGTTTAAGGACTAAAAGTGGTAAAAATAAAATGTAAGGACTAAAATGAAAAAGTGCAAAATGTAGGGACTAAAAGTGCATTTACGTCTTTTTTTAATTATTATTTTATGCTGTCGTGTAATTTTTAAATGCAAAATAAAAATTTTAATATTATTTTATTAGCCACTTCAGCATTTAGTGTGCTAGATATATACTCCATTTGCCATGTAAGATTTTTCCATTAGTGAGGTAACGGTAGGGACCAAAATGGAAAGCATTTTTCATTTTACGACTAAAAGCGGTAAAATAAAAAAGTGGAGACCAAATAGGAATAGGGTCAAAATGTAGGGACCAAAATAGTATTTCCGCCTAATACTAATAATATAAGAACAAAATTTAGCTACAAAATTAGTTGTAGTTTTAGGTTACAAACTTACTCAATATCTTTTTATTGAAGGTGAATTTTGACAAATCCACCATTGGATCACATCTCCTTTTTATATTCTTTATGCTTTCAAAATTTCTAAAAAATTAAATATCAATAGCTATGTTTTCAATAAATTGTTCAAATTTCTAGTTTTTATAGTTTATAATTATCCATAAAATATAAGCTAATAGATCATATAGTAAATAATATCCAATTGACACAAAATTTGACTTGTATATCAAGAGCATAGAGAATATGCAATTTAACGGTTAAATTTTCAAAATATGTAGTAATATTTATTTTAATGAGTAAGGTTGTAGTCGAAGGCTACAACCAATTTTGTTGCTAAATTTTGTCCATAATGTAATTGGTTTCTTAGTTAACTTACCAAAAAGAACTTTGTTGGTACTGTCCCTTCTCCATTATGATTTTTTTTTTTTTTTGGAAATAAAAATTAAATTAAATAACCCACAAAAAACACACACACACAAATAACCTTCATATTCAAAGTTTGTTTTAGTCTTTTTCGGTGAACTAATTTCCAAATGCTTTAGTGGTAATCACTGATTTTTTCTACACTGGCAATAATATTAATTTTATAAATTCCATAAATTATAGAATTATTAATTCTAAGTTTCATGTCTTTTAGTGTTTAGATGTACTTAAATTAGGATAGAGTAGAATTTCTCTTGTATTAAAAATAAAATAAAAAATAAAAAAGCATTTGATAGGGTGCCAATTTTTTTTTATCATTTTAGTCTGAAGTTGATAATGCATGTTAAAAATTTTTTGTTGGGAAATATCTTCTCCTTTTATCTCCAAAGTGTAATTGGCCCAACCAAATACAAAAAAATATATTATTATTATTATTATTATTATAATAAAGGGTAATTATACTTCTCTCCCTTAAGATTTGGGAGAATAATACTCCACCTCAAACATGAGGAGAAAAATCACTTTCTCCCTTAAGACAAAAATTCATTAAATTGATGTTAAAAATGTTGTGCACTAATTTGCCCTTTGCTTAAAGGTTGGTTCTCAAAATTATCCTTCCTTTCAAAATTAAAATCTATTGTTTTAAAATTTTAATTAAAGAATATTTTAAAATATCCCCTACGACTTTTGATTTTTTTTTTTTTTTTCTATTTTCAATGGACTATGGAGAGATTGGCTCTTGCAAGTGTTCGGTGCTTGATAAACTTTGCATTTTGATTCTAAATTTGTTTATTTAGAAATTGTTTTTCTAATCATGGTTAAACTTTGGGAAAAATAATCTTATAGAAATTTAGAATATTCAATTACAAATATAAACAAAAAGGGTGGAGTGTTATTTTCTTCAAATCTCAATGGTGGATAGTGATTTTTTCATTCAAATTTAGAGTGGAGTGTCATTCCACCAAACCTCAAGGGAGGGGAGCGCAATTATCTCAAAAAATTATTATATGTTTTCACCATAAAATTTTTTCCTATTTGTAATGTGTATCCTCCCCCAAACTATCAATTCGTTGGATTAGCACTTTAATTTGAGAGAATTGTTCCAAATTGTCAATATTCCTAAATATCTAAATTATTAGTGTTAAATGATAGTATGGAAATGGACACATATGTACTACACATGTGATATCGGCCACAAAACAAATCTTGGGTCCCAAAAATATTATCACCAAAATTACTAATCCAAAATAGCAAGCATACACAAGAATACAAATAGTTACATGGAAACCCCTTTCTCCTTAAAGGAAAAAACCACTGGACAAACTTTGAATAATTTCACTATTATCAAATCAATTATAATAATTCTCAAATTTACACCTAACTTGAGAGCTACCCAAATACAATAATCAATCATCTTGTGTATGTCTCATGGCTAAAGAAAAATCTCCTTATTTTTTTTTGTGTCACACACTCTCTTTGCATCTTACAGCTGAAGAAAAATCTCCTTATTTTTCTTTGTTCTCACATGCGCACTACATCACTGCAGTTTCTTCTTCTTTTTCTTCCAACGGTTCACTCTTGGTTGCTCTCTTTTTTCTTTTCACGCTACTTTCATTGGATGCATTTTGTCTTCGTCTTTCTTCACTTTTCAACATCAAATAGAGCTTTAAAAATTCTCCTTGATGTGTGTGCTTTACAAAAAACATTGTCAACAAAACCCAAACTTTTTTGTCTACCTCCTTGAGCTATCTTCCAAGTTAAAATTCATTTTTTCTCCCTTGGTTTCACACAATATTCCCTCTTCTCATAGAAAGGACCCTTGGGCTGAAGCCATAAAATTCTTTATAACATTGTCTATTTATAAGACTTCAATTTCCTATTCCTTTGTGGACATTGAATAGAATACTTTTTGACAAGGAATAGACTTTCCTTCCACACTAAGGAAACCACCAAAAAAAAAAAAAAAAAAAAATTTAATTTTCCTTCTTCAACTATCAACTAAGAAACTCAATTAGCTTCCCAAGTCACATTTAGAATTAAAGGCATTTTCCCAACAAATACACACAATAGTTCTAAGAATTTGAGATGGCCAAAATACCCTCCCATATCTTCTCTTCTCACTTCTTATCTTTGGGCGTGGTTGCAAATCAATGCATTGTGGATTTCACTGATCGACTGATGTTATGGAACGTATGGATTTAGGAGCAGTTTGAGGTTGGTGGGTTTAGGTGATTGGTCGAGTGTTGAGTGATGGGTGGTGCGTTGGCTAATTTAGTGATAAGGTGGTTGAAGCTTCATGAGTTTAGTGAGAGAGGTTTAGGTGAGGTTTAGGTTGAAGCTTCATGGGTTTGTTCGAGATTTTATCAATGCCTGGAAGAGTAAAGAGGAATTAGGTGATGTTTTTTTGGATTCAATCCAAGCCTACTTTGCTAGCTGTTAGAGAGGCTAAGAAGCTTAATTTATCCCAGGTTTATTCTTAAAAGGCTGACCTTAACCAAGGTTGAACATCTTTTATTAAGTTGAATAAGATGAGTGAAAAAAATGCTCATGAAGTATAACATATCATGTGTATACTCCAATGATAAGTATTTTTTTAGTAACCCATGGGATTACTAAAAGACACGCAATGGCCATTTTATTTGGGATTATAACCAAAAATAAAAACCGTTTACCTTACTCCTCAATAACGTTCGCAATCTGAGGCTTTTTAAAAAAATATATATGTTTGAATATAATCACCTTCTTGCTTAATACAGCTCTAAAATCATTACCAAATGCAAATAATTTCACCTTTCCCCATTGGGAGGACCTGCAATTAACCATTTCTCAAATCGGAATAGAGACATCCCAAAAATTAAGAGTTGGAAGAGGTGAGAGAGAGAGAGAGGAGGACAAGGGCCTAGAAGAGGTAGTGAGATGACCGATAAACCTCTACTATAAGGCAAGCAATGACCATTTTATTTGTCTTTCACAGAGAGGAGTAACAAACAGGGGGGAGTTAGAAGGAAATGGGAAAACTTCAAAAAGTTGCTCATCCCTCAACTGACGGGAAAAAGGGGCATTAAGATACAACAGACATGGCCCGATTAGCCTGAATTACAAAGACATATACAACAAAGATACATAAGAGATCCCTCTACCTGAAAAGGTAATATTCTCTTTCACTCTTTCTTCCTAAGTCCTACCCTCAAAACTGTGCCTATCTGCAGTCAGAAATCTACCCCCACTATTGAAGGAACCTAAACAATCATTGGTACAAGGACTGTAGATGAGAAAGATAGATAATTAAAGAAATTCAAACAGTATGTCCCACCAGTACAAAAGCAATCAAAACCACATTATAAGAAAAGTGTAGAAACCATCAGCAGCACATAATATCCTTACCCCAATAGGCTTAAGGATCCTTACCCAGTTATCCTTCTATTACAAGGTCTCTTATATAGCCTGTAACTGGGAAAAGGAAATCCGGATTATGGACCCAGAAACTGAGGTAGCATGCTTGCACACAAGGGCTTCAGTAGCCTGCTCCTCAGTTTCAAACAGAACCAGGGCCTGCTTCTTCCCATTCATTTCGAAAAGCTTAGTGTTGACAATGGTGCCGTGTTCTTCCAAGTGGCTCACAATCTCCTCCTCAGTGAGATCCTGGGGGAGAGTAGATAGGTGGATCATTTTTGTGGGGGAGCAGCAGTAGCGGTAATTCTTTTGAGCATTACGGTTGAAGCGGTTGAGATTTGAGTTTATGTACTCATGTGTGTCAGCACCTTGGGTTATATTTGGATGCTTTGAAAAGTTCACCTCCATTGGCTTCTCAAATAGCATTGCTCCCTACATATCCAAATTAAAAGGTATTAGTACCAACTAAAAGAAAGGATTATTAATCAGCGTTGACTCACTGCAGAAAACGAACTTAGCAATAACTCTTACACAGTGCTTTCAACAGATTCCTTCAAGTAAATAATGATTGTGACATATCATGTAGGACAATAAGGCCCATAATTTGCAACAGAGAGGGAAAGTGAGAAGCAATATTTTAGATGTGACGACCAAAAACTATGAAGTGCTGTTATTCAAACACTACCACCACCCACCCCTCTCTCATCTCTTCCCCCCGCGCACCCCCACCCCCCCCCCCCCAAAAAAAAAAAAAAAAAAAGGTAAAGAACAAAAGTTCACATATACACTAATAATAAGTAGATTTCCCAACCAGTACAAGCCAGAGCCAAGAATGCTACCAGAAATACTATGAGCCAAAACGAATTGAAAGTGACATGAAATAAAAGGAATGTTGTAGATGATACAGACAGAACCAGTGATATAAGATCAACTCATTCAATTATCAGTAGTTTCAAAAGGTAGATTTCAGAACCAGTACAAGCCAGAGCCAAGAATGCTACCAGAAATATTGTAAACTCATTCGAAGAATGGTACCAGAATGCTACCAGATACGGACAGAACTAATGATATGGGATCAACTCATTCATTATTAGTGGTTTCAAATGACTGAATTTAGCATTCATGTTTTGGAAACTGAATGGTTAACAAAGATTTTGATTCATTGATTTTCAGAATCATGGAAAAGTGTTTCCATATTCTATTCCATAGTAAAAAAAAAAAAAAAAAACAGCTGTTGACAACTCATGACGAGAAAATCAAAACCCTAAAAAGATCAGTAAAATCATAATCGACTTTAATTTTAGATTAATAAATTCATTAAACCCAAAAGAAGTATATCAGAACTTACAACCAAAATCAAGCAGTAAAAACTGCAGAGACCAAACAATTAGATCTACAACTCAAACAACGGAAACCAGAAACAAAACAACTACTAGGGACTTAATTGGAAAATAAAGAACTCCCATCTTTGGTTCATACGTTTTTTTTTTTGATAAGTAATGAGTTATATTGATAAAAAAAGGAACACCCTAGTACACAGGGAGCAAACAAGGGAAAAGAAATCAAATACAAAAATTGCAAGAGTCTAGGAAATCAAAAAAAGAAGGAAATGATTGTTTTTGCAAAGTAAACAACCAATCCCTTACAGTTCTAAAAAAGAGTAGCTTGAGGTCCGGAATAGATCTCTCAATAGCTTCAAAACATCTACTATTTCTCTCCCTCCAAAGACACCACATTAAGCAATGAGGAATGATGGACCAAATGTAACCATTTCGATGACGACCAAAGCTGCCTTGCCAACACCCTAACAGCCCAAAACAGTGTGCGGCATAACCCAAGTTACTCCAAATAGACCCAAAACCATAGACTATAGATCCATAGCAAAAAGGACAATGAAGGAATAGATGGTCAACCGATTCACCATTTCTCTTACACATGTAGCACCAATCCAAAATTATCTTTGGTTCATACGTTGGCATTGCCTTGATCTTTTCATAGGCTTGGAAGAGCAAATTTTATCCTTAACACAGCACAGATAACGAAACAAAGACTCCTCACTTTGACACTCCCCTCCATGGATTCTAGTGTTTCTTCCAATCCAAATGTGGTAAAATATACGTGCAGTCCAGGCAAGATTAATGACAGGAACACGGAAACATTTTCTCTTCAAGTTTGTCATAACCCATTATAACTCCCTATCCCATAAGCCAAATTTCTAGCTTTTTTTTATTGGTAAGTTACACACCCAATGGTTTAGAACCCACAACCTTGCACTCCACTCATTCATGTGGGAGGAACACGTGCATTGAGCTAGAACTTATTGGCGATGATGCAGCGACTTTATGCCTTAGAATAATCAACAAGATGGCCGCAAGTCTAGAAGCAGCAGCTAGCTAAGTAGTGGTAGCTTTGGTGCAACACAGCCTAAAGCATGCCTTGCAACCCTATGCCAGAAGCCGGAGTATAGTTAGTAGCTTTATGAAGTATTTCAGTGTCATTTTTTTTTTTTTTTTTAAGTAACGAAATTTTTATTGAAAACAAAACGGACCCAAGTGCACTTGAAATGTACTATGGGTACAATACAATCAAGATCCCAAATTAAAATGATCCAACAAATCAGAGATAGAAAAACAATAAAAAGTTTGTAAAACTAAACTCCACTCGAGTAAAGAATGAAAGAAAAAGGACTTAATCTCGAGAATAAAACATTCGCATCCCTCAAAACTTCTAGCATTCAGTTCCCTCCAAATACACCACATTATGCAATGTGGCACAAACCTTCACAAAGCTATATTGGACTCCAAACAAGCTAAACACCATTGTCCATAATTCACACACTATATAGGCGATGAAGAAGAAGAAAATTCCCCAATTCCCCACACCGTATGCACATACAAGATACAGCACCAATCTATAACCATAATTCTCCTCTTCTGAAGATTATCTAGAGATAAAATCTTACCCAAAGTAGTAGACCATGAAAAGAATGGCTACACTAGGAGGGACCTTCGCTTGCCACACCAATTTCCAAGGGAATGACATGACATTAGAAGGGGATACAGAATGATAATATCCACGAACCTCAAAACCTTTACTCTTAGCCGGCTTCCAACAGATTTAATTACAACCATCACCTCGCATAGAGGTGGAATAGATCATGTCCATAAACAGATTTGGTTAACTGTTAGTTAGGCCTTGTGCCAACTGGTGCAAGTCCATGTGCTGAGTTAGTTAGAGATCTCAAGAGCTAGTACTTGAGCCCAGCTTGTATAAATAGCCCATTGCTGCACTTGGAACTCAGTTTTGATTAGAATACATATTTTAGCCGAAGTGCTAGTTTCCAAAAGAGTGCTCTTGCAGAGTTGAATTCTCATTCTTGCGCTTCTAAACAACTTAGCCTTTAATTTCATTTCAATTCCTGCTTGCCTATTGTTTTGTTTGCATCGTTTGCATCAGGAGAGTCAATCGGTCTAGTTAATGAGCATAATAAATCAACAATCCATTTCACAAATTTTCAAGTGAAGAAAGTCTTCAACTTGGACTCACAAGATTAGCTCTTGCAAATCAAAATTGAAATTGCATTAGCCAATATGAAAACCAAAAGTTGAAACACAAACTACCATCCATAATTCTCACTATTTTTATTCCAGAATTTGGAGACCCCGTAAATCAATGTAAATGGGGAATTTTTTTTCTGACACGTACTGTAATTATCAAGTTCTGTCAGTAAAAAGTGAGAAAGAGAAAAGGATATACTAGATCCTATAAAGTTCCACTTGAACAGTTAGACCAAAATATCAAGACACAACTGTAAGAAAATGTGTCCGCAAATCCTGCAAGGTCTTGTATACTAAGAACATAACTCGATTCCCTCAGCAGATCTAATAAATTGACATGCTACAGGAATCAGTGACAAAAAGACAATTGAATCTTATTAATCACAGTTTAATGAAATAAATTTTAAGATACATATTTGGAAAATATATACAAACCTCACCTTCAAAAAGTTAACTGCCAGTTCAGCCTGCAAGCCATCACCCATCTGAATGAGTGCATGATCTGGTTTATTGCGGAGAAGTTTAATTCTCACAATGTTTCCATATAAGGAGAAAAGGTTGAAGAGCTTATCCTCATCTATTCTCTGAAACAAAGGATTGTAATACATGAAGACAAGAGTTGAGCAAAATTTTTAAATTAAATAAAAATAAAAATTTCTTACATCAGGATTGAGATTGGAAACAAGGACAGTACACCTGTCATTTGTCCCACTTATTCCAGGAGGCAAACCTCCTCCAAAGGCAGCCGCAATGGCTGCTGCATTGGCCATCTAGATTTTGAAAAGAAACAAAATGTTCAATCAGGAGCATTTTTAGAGAAAAATTAGTGCAACTACTAAAATACATATAATTAAGGAGAACTGCAATGTATGTTAAAGATGGGGGAGTCTCATGAAGTTAAAGAAGTTGGAATAATTGTCAAAACAAGGGTCAACCAAAACCGATATCTCCTAGCAAGATCCTATGCTCAGAAAAAGGGTATTGCAATTTTTTTGATAACTAAATAATGCTTCCTTGAAGAAAATGAAAATTAAACAATTAACCAAAGCACACAATCAGTGTAATAAGGAGCCAGAAATACAGCAAAACTAGCAAAACTACAGTGCATGAAAAGTACAACAATCAAGCAAGTAGGCTAAAGAATTTAAAGTAAAAACACCCAAAGCATTTGTCCACTCAAACAAAGTCTGAAAGAAAGACAGTTTCAAGTCAGGAATTAATCTCTCACTTCCTTCAAAAGTATGAGCATTCCATCTCCCACCAAATACCCCACATAAGACAATGAGGGATCATAGCCCAAATCACCGCAGATTTATGCCTGTTGAACTTGCTTGACTAGCTAGCTAGTATTGCAGTTAAAACTCCAACACTGGGGGATGGAGAAAAGAAAAATGCTGAAATTGAGTGATGTCGCCAGAAGCCTTCTGAGCTTTAAGGTTAAATATGGGAAAAAGATATTCTTATGGCATGATAGATGGCATCGAGATGGGACCCTATACCTGAAGTATTTTTATAGGGTCATGTATGATGCAGCGAGCAGACTTGATGCTGAGGTTAATAGTGTACTTAATAACAAGAATTGGATCTGATATCAATCCAAAGCAAATTATGCTTTGGCGGAGGCGTGGAGGTGAAAGAAGGGGACAGGCTATCCAGTCTGCTTCTAGATCAGGCATATTCACATGCACCGCATCCTGGGAGGAGCTGAGAACAAAGTATGAAGAAGTACCATGGTGGAAACTAATTTGGTTTCAATGCACATTCCTAAGCATGCATTTGTCAGCTGTTTGGCACTCAAGAACAGGCTTTCAACAAGAGATAGGATGCTGCAATTGGGTTATACAGGTGACACTGCCTGTATCTTCTGCAGAATATGCATTGAATGCAAGAGCCATCTCTTTTTTTAATGCTCTTTCACCAAGAGAATTTGGAGGTCATGGGAGTTTGTCTAGTTTCTAATGCTCAGTCAGCATGGGATGAGCTGATAGGTTGGGGAATCAGAAACCTGAAAGGTAGAAGCTTATGAGCTTCTCCATTTAAGCTAGCTAGGGCCCAGGTGGGAAGCTGTTTATCATTTATGGCTTTATAAGGAAATTCAGAACCAATGCAAGGAAGATAAAAAATGACGAGCAGAGAGTTAGAAGCATAAATCATGCTAGAGCATGGATAGAATACAAAGGAGTTGGCTGCAGTTCAATTCTAAATAGTCTTGCTCTGAGTTGGGGAATTTCCATCACTGTAATTCAAAATAATTCTGCCTAACTGTGAAAGATCATTGTAGAATCTGGGTGTATCTTAACCTAAGGGTCAGGCTCTGAGTGTATCTTTGGATCCTTTGCTCTGAGTGTTTGGAATTGTACAATGTTAATGAGAAGAGAAAATATGGGTGAAAAATGGAGCCATTTTCCATAAAGCCCTCACTCAATCCATTACATATATATAAAGAAAAAAATTACAAAATATAACAAAGAATATTCTGATAGTGACAGCTGTAAAGACACCTCACCAATAGTATCTTCTAGAAGTGTCTAGAATAGGGACAACTCACTAGGGATACCTCACCAATGGAATCTTTCTAGAAGAATACAATCATAGCATTCTTTTCCTTTCGAACATATCTTTCTAACATACAAGTCATTTCATTTAAAAATAAACCGTTGATTTATCACCCCCAAAAAAAAACACTCCCTACCTCCCTCCTCCAATCTCACCCACATGCACCAAACAAAAAAGATATAACAAAATAAATAGGTATTCTCAATTGCCAATACTTTTAAGTAGATTTTATGATGAGTCTATAAGAATGAGTCCATTGTATGCTAGGATATGAAAAGCTTGAATTCTTCTCCTTTTTTTTTTTAAGTAAATAAAATTTTATTCAAAGTCATAAAAAGGAGTCATCCAAGTATACAGGAAGTATACAGCAGGGGACCAAAACAATCAAATACAAAAATTACAAGCATCCATCAAAATCATAAACTGAAAAAAAGAATGACCTCCTATGATAGACATCCAATCCAATAGTGTTTTTAAAAAGAAAAGTTTTAAGGCAATCATAGTAAATTTATAAGAAAAATTTTAATTCAAACAAAAGACTAGATAGAAAAGGAGAATAGTCAATCTGTAGACATCCTATATTATCCACCACAAAGATATAAATAGATAGCATCCTCCAACTCAGATAATTATCTCATTCAAGACTTCTTCATGGCCTGATCAATACCCACCTGTGGAAATGGAACTGGAAGACATTAAAAAGAAAAACTCATCAGTAAATGGTTGAAGAACACAAAATACAATTGACTTGTTAAAGCAATTTACAACTGTCAAATTAAGCACCTGCCCGTCCAGTAGCTTGAAGGGCATACATGCCTCCAGCATCCCCATACCCGGGCTATCACATGATGGAACAAAAAAAATTTAGAATAATAGGCAAAGAACAACATTTTTACAAATGCATATAACATCAACATCAAAGGACAAAAGCACATACTTGTGATGATCTGCCTTTCTGCTCTGTAGGTAGATTTGGGTTAGTGAAATCCCTATGCAATGATGGACATAAATTAATTAATTTAGCACCAATGAAGGATTAATGTCAAAGAAATAGAGTAATTGATTTCATAATCCACATGCTACCACCCACCTTGAACGCTCATTATTGTAGTTTACTTGTAACTCGTCAAGGCTTGGATCATGAAAAAAAAGGGGGGGGGAAATTAATCTCCAGAACAGATGAATAAACAATAATGAAAGAATAAGCATACACCCAAAGACACAGGCAAGCTGACAAGCAGCTTTGGGAACCCAAATACATGCAAAATGCAAACTGCAAACTGCAAAAAGGTTTAAAACCTACTTCGAGTACTGAATGTCCAGCTGACAGCAACCATCATAAATATTACGTCCCTATAACATAACACCAACAACAATTAAAACTATTTTGGAAATCAAGCCAGGATTTAGACATCAAGAAAGCTTCCAGTTCATAAAAAACAATACCTGAAGTGCAGTTCTAGCTACAACAGCACTCTGACGTGATTGATACTGAATGAGGGCTTGAAAACCTACATAGTTTGCACACAAAAGATGAAAGGCTATTAGAAACAAAATAAGACAGCATGAATATTTCTATTAGAGTGACCTATCTCATTCTAGATTACAAGGAATATGATCATGCAAACAACAGTACACCCACTACATTTTTAAAAATTATAACTACAAGCATTTCTTATCTAAAAAGCAATTTATAGGGGCCATCTGATGCCAATTATCAGATTAATTAACATGGCTCTTTTCCACAAAACAACATTGACCCATCCAGCTGTAAGACAAATGTAATATAAAGAGAGACAAAGGAAGAAAGAGAGAAAACTTGAAGAGGCTGACCAGCTGACTTCTGAAAAGTGACGATCTTCTCCACAAATCCATGCGGAGAAAACACTTGATGCAGCACGTCCACTGTTATTGGATATAGCATGTGGTGAATTGTAACTAGAAGAATTCGATTTGGCTGAGCATCCAGATAGTGCCCGGCAGCAAAACAGAATAGACAGAAGAGAGAGAAGAGAATAAATAGAGGAATATAGATAGAGAAAAAGATCCAGAGAAAATAATAATCTACTATGTAAAGTAGAGATTGCCAAAAAAATGGTCAAGATGAAATGAAAAGGTAAACAAGAGAAAATAAAACGTGAGATATTAAAAAAAAAAATCAGAAAGAAATAAAGAAAATGGTTGTTTTGATTCAAGCCAAACAATTATCCTCACAAAAAAAAAATTTCCTCTTTCTCTTTTGATATACTATCATGTTCAAAGTTCAATGAAAAGCACAGTAGAAGCAAAGCAGTAACTGTGTGCATAAAGCACATGAATAACGTTCCTTAGATAACCTTTAGAAAGGTATCTCAGCAAGAGTAATTGAATAAGCAATATAATATGCAGTCAACAGACAAGAAACAGTTAATCCTCATTATCATGCAATTTTTCTTTTTCTTTTTCTTTTTTTCTTTTTTTTTCTTTTTTGGGGATAAGTATCCACCTTATTACTGCGTTATCAGCAGAGAACAATTTTTTCTTATTAGAAAAATTACTTCTACTATTTATGCAGGAAATTAATAAAAATTATTTTGGCCACAGAAAAGTTTCTATACACATTGCTTTCCTCCATAAACATAACAAGGTATATGAATTATACTTCTCAAATAATAATTAAAAAATGTACCAACCTCATCTCCTCGACCTTGAGTGTTTTGATCCATTGTTGTTAGTTCCTGATGTGATGAGAACTGGACATAAACATTCCTCCCCCTGGGGCAAAACAAAAGGAGAGTTAAACCATATATGAAATCCTGAAATTAGACTAGTTTGGAAACAAATTGTGCATTAATAGCTCTGCAGACTAAGGTGATAGTAAAATAATAAAACCTATCACAAAGAAATCAAATACGAAAGTAAAAAATAAGCTCCAACATAATTGGTACTTCCTCTTCTCATAAGAATGGATGGGTAGTGAGGTAATGGGTTCAAAACCCATTGGATGCGTAACTTACCAATATTTTTTCTTTTTTAAGTAAACAATCTGTTATACCTTATGCTTGGCTGGACATTTGCATAGAATTGCAGAGCATTAACTGCTGAAGGAATATCTTGCATTTGGATAAGAGCCTGCATGCATGGCAGAGACAAAACAAAATGTGTCAGATCTATGGTTTGGCTTAATTTAAAAAATAAAAAAACTGTCTCTACCACGTTTTGCACAAAGTCACAACCTGATTTTTTGCTCGAAGCATCACAAGTTTAGTTATGACTCCAAATGGCTGGAATAGCTGAAGCAAATCATTCTGGTATGAATAATTTAAATTGGGTCAAAGATGTAATTATCCAAGATACAAAAGCTGTAAAATATATATAGACAAGTACATGAAAATAAATGTAGAACACAACAGGCAAAAGTATAGCATATAACACATTTTAAATTTTTATTATTTTTTAATAAAGTTGTGATGCCCCAGATTAATTAGATGTTGATTGAGTGTATGCTACGTCTCACATCAAGCATATCACATATACTGGGTTGATCTAGACTTTATTAAAAACTACAAGGAGTCTCAATTGTGACTAAACTTGTCCTTTTGGGTTATAGTGCAGATATGGCCAGCGCTTATCTTTGGGTGTTACAAAATGGTATCAAAGCTCTAGGTTTGATCCTTAGGATTGTCTAAATTAAAAATAAAATATATAAAATAAATAAATAAAAAATTATGAGCAGGGTAGAATTTAGGCAATTTGGGGTACATCCTATGGTACCTAAAAGTTGATTTTCAACAATATTTATTGAATTAGAATTTTCATAACATGCTAGTGTATATTGGACATAGGTTAAGATGCCACCACGCAATAGGAGACTCAAGGACATTAGCAACAACTCTCGTAATCATGGGAATCAGCAAGGCAAATGTCAAGAAGCTAGGCTTAATCAAGGCCAACCACTAGATATGTTTCAGTTGATGCAAACCTTAATTGGGGTGGTTCAGCGGCAAGCCACTACTGGGGATAACTTGACTAGAATGATGGAGTAGCACCAAGGTCAACAAGGTGGAATGACTGAATTTAAGAGATTCCCCTCCAACTTTTGAGGGAGCCATTGAACCTATGGAAGTAGAGAAATGGATGGTTGTAAAGGAAAAGGTTTTTAGAGTGCTAAAATGCTCTAAGGGTGAAAAGGTGGGTTATGCCACCGACATGTTGCAAGGAAATTAGGATTGGTAGAAGCTAGAAGAGGACAAGCGTGGCCAAGAGTCAGAACCATGCGCTTGGGAGGTTTTTAAGGCTGCATTTTATGATAAATACTTTCCCTAGAGTGTTTGCTTCTAGAAAGAAAATGAGTTCATTAAGATGACATAAGGAAACTCAACAATTGCCAAAGGCAGAATCTACTAGTTAGCCAAATTTGCGACTGCATTAGTGGCAAATGAAGAGAGCAAGGTCCCAAATCAATCAAGGAGTGTTGCCATTTGAGTTGACCATCTTAGCAAATTCTGCTGCATTCTAGGCATCATGTTTCCTTGTTCTAGCTGAATGAACTCATTTTCTTTCTAGAAGTGATCACTCTTGGGAAAGTATTTCTCATAAAATGCAGCCTTAAACACCATCCAGGTACATGATTCTGACTCGTGGCCGCACTTGTCCTCTACAACTTCCACCAATTATAAGCATCTCCTCACAACATGTAGGTGGCATAACCCACATTTTTACCCTAAGAATTTTAGCACTCTAAACACCTTCTTCATTTCAATTATCCATTTCCGCTTCCATAGGTTCAATGGCTCCCTCAAAAACTAGAGGAGCTAATCTCTTAAATTCATCGATTCCACCTTGTTGACCCTGGCATTGCTCCATCATTCTAGTCAAGTTATCCCTAGTAGTGGTTTGTTGCTGAACCACCCCACTTAAGGTTTGCATCAACTGAAACATATCTAGTGGTTGGCCTTGGTTAAGCCTAGGAAAAGTGTTAGTCACATCTACGCTATACCTCAAAAGAATTAGTCTAGTCACAATTGAGGCTCCTTAGTTGTTACTAAAGGACATATCAACCAATTATATACCCGATGGGACTCATCACACACCCACACAACATACTCTTAATCAAATCTAGGGCATCACACTCTTCACCAGTTAAAAAAGAAAAGTGCTAGTCACATCTGCTCTATGCCCTAGTCTAGTCACAATTGAAGCTCTTTGTAATTGTTAATAAAACCTAGATCACCTAGAACATGCTTGATGTCACACACACACACATCACACACTAAATCAATATCCAATCAAATATGGGGCATCACAAAAGGTGACTTCCAAATTCTTAGTTCTAACCAAAATATATGACAATTATTTTGTTGGTTAGTTGTGCTAGGCACTTGATTGAGCATTAAAAATTAAATTAATGCCCCCTATAATTAGTGGTTCCCACTGAATTTACAACTCTAGTTATGATTAAAACTACAAAGTGATGCCACCAATATTAGGAAACGCATCAATGACCCCTAATGAAATGAAAACCTTATGACCCATATCAGTTATAGAATAATCAAATTTATATACAACATTAACTTTAATATAAGATGTTTGAATCAACTCATCTTGGCACTTTATACTTTTTACTCCCAATCCACGTTGCAAGAGCATGCATATATGTAATACAAATAATATATTTAGACTGCAAGAAGCTTATAAGGAAAGTGGAAACCCTGCAAAAAGGTTAGATTTTTGTATAGAAGCTTAAAATGAAAGTAAAGAAGGAAACCCTTCAAAAAGGTTAGATTTTTGTATAATCTCTAAAGTTCATAGTACAAGAAGAGATTATTGTAAATTTGATTTCTCTTTTCAGTTTCATATCCTCCACTTCAATGATCAACTCTTTCAATCTTCCTATTTTATGTGTGCAAATACACATTGAACATATGTTGAATAAAGAAGAGTAGCTGATAGATAAATATTATGGTGAAATTTTTCTTTCAGCAATTATCTTAATCTTTTATCTACTGCTACGTAATTTCTTTTGTAATTTTAAACGTAGTTGTTGCAATTTTTACTTCTTTTTTTACGATAAATCCTACCAGATTGTGTTCCTATGAGTTAAACAATGGTAGCCATCCAAGTAAGACCCCAACTTCTTTCTATTTCTTCAATATAAATGGGTATGTTGGAAATTTGGAATTTGGGACTACGGAAGCACATTCACACCAAAACAACTTAAAAACATCCACACAAATCATAAAATTTAATGTGGTTCAACCAATTCATGCTTACTTCCATGGCCAACACCAACCAAAATCTACTATCAACAACATAGATTACAACTAAACTTAATCAAGCCTCACAAACACAAACTAACCTAAATCTCTAACTCTCAATACCACTCACAAACTCAACACTCTCACAAGCCCAAAACCCTAATGTACCCAACAGTGCTCTTATATTAAGAAAATCAATAAGCTCTTAAATCTCAACTCACATGGGGGACACAGCTACCTTCTAACCAAAAAACACTACCAGGAATCTTCTAGGTTCCAAAAACAATCTATGCGTTTGTTCCAACACAAGCATCTTCCAACCTCACAGAGTGTATTGGTGAACTTACTAAAAAAAAAAAACATGGATTTCAAAACTATTTAGTTTAAGAAACTTACTAACTATAATATAGAGTCTCTCACAAGAGGTTATTACCATCCATAAACACCTTTGACATATGCATGTATAAAAATGATTTTCCTTTTGTGGGGCACTTGAACTGTGAGTAGTGGAGAAAAAGTGATCAGTTCATGCGAAAGTGACAGGCAGTCTTATTAAATTTGGACAGTAGAATTTAAAAGCAAATAGAGTAAGAATATACTTCAGATATTTCAGGGCCCACATTGCGAACGTGAATGACCTTAGAAGGTTCTGTCATTGTGCTGAAGCTGAACCACGCTCACCCTGACCCTGGCTCTGGCTGTAACAAACCCAACCGCAAAATCAGTTTAGCATTGCTTTGAATTTAGAAGCAATCAAATTAATATATATCACACACAACAAAGTTTATTTTTTTTAATTCAAAATGCAAACAAACGGACTTTCTTTTGCGAAGCTGAATTACAGACAGCACTACTAAATTAAACACTCAACTGCTTGCTTGAAATGAACACAAATATAGTATCGAAATCCCTAAATAAAAAGAATATAAAGAAAATCATAATTTTAAGAAGATTAAAAGAACATTTAATTATTTTTATACAACAATAACGATAGAGGGTGTGTGCAGTGCAGGTCAAAAACCTAGGTCATAAAAGAAATCACAAAAGGAGAAAGTTTTGAGTCGAAAAGAATCTACAAACAAACAGGTGGATAGATTCCAAATTCGAAGTTCACAACTTTTTTTCTTTTTCTTTCTCAGCAACCAAACGGACCGTACATTCGAAGTAAAATAAAACATGAAAAAAGAAAAGAACAAGAAAATCAGCTTGGCTTGGCTTGCCTGAGAGAGAGAAAGTGATGATGATTGATGAGTGAGGGATTGAGAGGGGAACTTCGCAAATGCAACGCGTATTGTGTTTATTGTCTGCTCTCTGTTTCTCAAATCTCAATCTCACTCGCACTAATTACTGCCCTCTCTTTATATATACGCGGCCTTTTCTTTTCTTTTCTTTTTTAAAATAAATTTTTATACACGGCCTTATAATAAACTAATACTATTTTTTTTTAATAAAACAGGATTTATTTATTATTTAAGGAGTTTTTTGTTAGTATTGTCCTCTGGGCACCCGTAAGAAAGACGTAACGTGAAAGAACGATTCATTCTTGACCAAATAGCATTTTGCAATCCAAAATTAAAATAAAAAGTTTTGGTGTCAGTACACCATAGGTTGTTAGCCAATTGAGGAGAATTTTGAGAGTCAATTTCTAGGTTTATATGTTTATATTCTATTCTCAAGTCTTTTTTAAAATCATATTTATTTGAGGCAATGCTAGTGTGAATTGAGAAACTTTTTATCCATCCCCCTTGACTGTCTCTTAATACACCTCCACCTCCTGCTTTACTAGGGTTATTTTTAGAATTACTATATGTATTTAAAGCATTGTTATTGATTCCGTTCCGTTCTGGTCGGAACGGCCGGAATTTTTCGTACCGGTATGCAAACCGGTACCGGAATACCCACATTCCACCTCGGGTCAAATTCCGGTCCATTCCGGTCAATTCCGGCCAATTTCGGCCGAGATGTAAATTTTGGCCGGTACCAGATTTGGCCTATTATTAAAAAAAAAAAAAGAAAGAGTAAAGGTCCAATGGGTGCTAGAAGTTCTTAGGAGTTCTTTTGATGATGAATTTGATCCTTCTCTCATGGATGATGATGAGGAGAAGGAGTAAATCTTGTATTTTTTGATATTTAGTTATTGTCTTGTAAATGTTCTTATTGTGTGATGTTAAATTAATATTTAAAACTTAAGAGTTAAGACTAAATGATTTGTATTATTTGATATTTAGTTATTTATTTATTAGAATTGACAATTTTATGTTCAACAAGAATATATATAAATTATTTTTTAAGAACCCCAAAACATCCTGAAACGGTACACCGAAATCGGCTGGTACCGAAATATTCCATTCCACTGGACAAACCGAAACGGGGTCCGAAACGGTATTAATAACAATGATTTAAAGTAACAAAAGGGGGTTGTGGAGGATGCCAAGATATTAGTGACTTGCGTTCCTTTTGTTTTTCTATTATATGCAAGATGATAAAATTCTGTAGCTAAATGTGAAGTTTTGTACATAAGCTACTTTAGTGTTTCAGAAGGAGGATTGAATATCCTATTATTCCTAGATAGCTAAAGTTGCCAAATTCCATAAGCAAATAAAATATTCCAAGGCATCATTTGAAAAGAGTTGAGAGATGTATTAGTTAAATTTTCGTGTAATCATTCTACCAGTGATTTATGAAAAAGAAGATATTTCGTGTTGCCTTGGGAAAGCAATCCAAAATTCATTTGCCTAAGGGTAGTCTTGAATGACATGTAAAGTACTTTCAAGATTTAGACATCGAAAACACTCAGAACCAATACCATGTTGGTGGTGAGCAATAAAGGAATGCGTTGGTAATCTATTATGTGTGCATTTCCATATAAAAAATTGAATTTTTGTAGACATGGGGTTTTCAAGGTATAAGTATATTTTAGCACACTTTTAGAAAAAAAAAAAAAAAAAAAAAGTAATTACAATAAACCCACCTGTGGTTTGGCCTAAATTCACGTTGCCTACCTGTGGTTTGAAAAGTGTCACTTTGTCCACCTGAGGTTTACACCGTTAACCTTCCATAACCCACCTCTCAATTTGCCATTAAAAAAACACATTTTTAGACAAAAATAAACATAACTTTGAATCAAAAGGATAGGGTTTGAAAATTTTTCAAAAATGGATGAACATTGAAAATGAAATTTCAAACCATTACAAATAAGCACTTTGCCTTCTTCTTGTAAAACAAAATTATACATAAGCAGAAAAGTTTCAACTTTCAACTTTCAAGAATTTATTTTCGAGGGAGATGCTCTAGTCATCATCAATTTGGTGCAAGGGGAGGATTTTTGCACTTCTCACTTTGATAATATCATTAAATTAAGATTTCGAAGCCTTAGCCATTTTTGTTTCAACCAGAATTGAAACTATGTTGCTCATGACTAAGAAAGCCAAGAATGTTGACATCTGGTTTGGCTGGATAATGTCCTAGCTAAAATGGAATATGATGTAACTTGTGGTATTTCATTGTAGTTCTAATGAAACACAATACCCAATAATAAAAAAAGGCCTCACCTAATGGTTAGATCTACCAATTTGAGCTAAAAATTTCCATTAGAGGTTACCAATTTCATTAGAATACAAACCAATCTCAACCATAGTCGTAACTTCACTAGATTCTTCAAAGCGGCAGAGATGTCGTGTCTTTTCCCGAGACCCAGCAGCACCAAATCCAACACCACCACTCCCACAGCACCCTCAAACCAACAAACCAAACCCCCACGCATGCGTTTAACCAAACACAAACAAACATTTTTCTAAAAATAGAAAAGAAAAA
Organism: Quercus glauca; assembly: GCA_023736055.1. Taxonomy (NCBI): domain Eukaryota; kingdom Viridiplantae; phylum Streptophyta; class Magnoliopsida; order Fagales; family Fagaceae; genus Quercus; species Quercus glauca. Next base: position 61,632,686 of record CM043316.1, on the reverse strand, counting down.
AAGACACAAACAAACACTGCCACGCCATCAATTTCGGCTTGCCACCATTCACTCCAAATGAACAAAAACCCAATAAAAGAATTGAGGAATTGCCTCTATGAACAAACTCCCAGATCACGAGCGGCTGGTCAATTACAGGCTCCAATAATATCCAGTAGCATAACACAAAGTATAAAAGTTTTTATTTATTAAATTATTTGTTGGTTTGGTTATTTTGATTTTGCTTTTGTTCTTCTTTTAAATACATTTAATTTGTTTTCCTCTTTTAAAATGGAGTTATAGTGGTGGGTGAGTAGTGTTACATTTAAATTTAACAAAACCCTCACTTTTCTCTCGTCTTTTTAGGTTTTTTTGTTTGGAGAGGAGAGAAACATAAAAAGTGAGCAAAAATATATTTTTGTCCTCATTTGTAATAGAGGTGAGTTATGGAAACCTAACAGTGCAAATCTCAAGTAGGCAAAGTGACTTTTCAAATCACAGGTAGGCAACGTGAATTTGGGCCAAACCATAGGTGGGTTTACTGTAATTACCCAAAAAAATAGATAAGTTATTCCCAAACAGACACAAAGTGTTATCATCTAATAGATAATAAATAGTTGTTAGCTTTCCATTCATAAATTAAATCCCTTTAAGATCCAAAGCCTAAGTACTTTCATTCATATGTTTATGTCCATAAGCAAATTTATAAATTGAATTTATGATTTACTTCGCTCTCTCTCTCTCACACACATACACACACACATATATATATATGGGTTGGGTTCAAGTTACACCAGGTGTAAGTTTAAGCAGTGTTACACCACTCAATAACTTGTCATTGAATTAATATTTTAAAAATCCAACCGTTAAATTACATGTTCTATATGTTTTTAACATGCATGCAAATTTTCATATCAATCGGATACTATTTACCGTTTGATCTACAAACTTATTTTTTATACATTATTTTAAACTACAAAAATTTGAATTCTAACCATTGATTAATGACATGACTATTAATCTTTGATTACCTCGAAATTTTGCAAGCATGAAGAATATACGAAAATAATGTAATCTAACGGTGGATTTGTCAATATTCGCATCCAATTAAAAAATATTGAGTGGTGTAACATTACTTAGAGTTACACCAGATATAACTTGAACCCAACCTTATATATATATATATATATATAAACAAAAGGTAATAAGAACAATTAAAGAAAATAACTGATCAGATCAAATAAGCTAAATAGTAAAAATATAATTTAAAGGAGTACATGTGTTTTTTGTTCAAGAAATTGTGTTTGATTCTTACTTCTTGTTGTATTATTTATGTGATTAGTGTTACGTGCAGCTTCATTAATACATTGTTAGATATGCAAAACAAAACAAACAAAAAAAGTATTAAACAATGTATCGAGTATATTATATTGCTTTTTATAAAAAAAAATTTTTGAGAAATGTATTGCTTTATAATCTCTTATATATAAAGTATCCTGTATAAAAATTATTTTCTTTAGCTATTCAATTTAAGTAGTTTTTGTAGGCAATGTGTCTTGTTTTTTTTAAATGTTCTAAGATTCCTTTTTTTTTTTTTTGTTCTAATATTTATTCCGGAATCAATTTTCCATGAGAAAGAGTAGAGAAGGTTTGACACATCATATCATATTTTATTATATATAATAAAAGTTGGGCTTAGACGCCGTGGTTGCGCCACGTGTCTTCACCAAATTGAAGAAATTTTATTAAATTTTTAGATTTTAAGAAAAATTATATATAATTTTACTTCTCCTATAATTTCTAAGTGGATAAAAATCATAATTTTTAAAAAAATCCAGCAAATTTAATTTCTCTTATAATTTCTAAACTGATAAAATTTATAATTTGATTATAATCCAAATTCTATTTCTAATTTGAATTAAAAAGAAAAATCTTCATTAAAAAAAAAAACAGCAACATGTACACGTTTAAGTTGAAAAAAAATCTTAATTAAAAATAAGGTCGGCTGCCCCAAAATGCAAGAAATTTATAGATAAAAAAAAATAAAAAATAAATATTAAGCCTTATGTATATCACTATATCCTATTTGAATTTGACCATAATTGAAATACTAATCCGCATCAAATGCCACTTCTAAAACTAATTAGATAAGTTTATCAAAAAAAAAAAAAAAAAAAAAAGAAGCTAATTAGATAAAGCGTGAATATAAAAGATTCTAATTAAAATGAATTACAAGGACCAACAAAACTAATTTGATAAAGCCTAAGACACCTAAACAAAAATGAGAATAAGCATTATAAAAAAAAAAGCAACATGTACACGTTTAAGTTGAAAAAAAAAGGTTGGCTGCTCCAAATTGCAAGAAATTTATAGATAAAAACAAAAACAAATAAATTTTAACCTCTATGTATATCACTATATCTTACTTGAATTTGATCATACTAATCCACATCAAATACCACTTCTAAAACTAATTAGATAAGTTTATCAAAAAAAAAAAAAAGCTAATTAGATAAATAAAAAACTCTAATTAAGATGAATTACAAGGACCAACAAAGCTAATTTGATAAAGCCTAAGACACCTAAACAAAAAGGGGAATAAGCATTTAAAAAAAAAAAAAAGCAACATGTACACGTTTAAGTTGGAAAAAAAAAATCTTAATTAAAAAAAAGGTTGGCTGCCCCAAATTGCAAGAAATTTATAGATAAAAACAAAAACAAATAAATTTTAAGCTCTATGTATATCACTATATCTTACTTGAATTTGATCATACTAATCCACATCAAATACCACTTCTAAAACTAATTAGATAAGTTTATCAAAAAAAAAAAAAAAAAGCTAATTAGATAAATAAAAAACTCTAATTAAGATGAATTACAAGGACCAACAAAGCTAATTTGATAAAGCCTAAGACACCTAAACAAAAAGGAGAATAAGCATTTAAAAAAAAAAAAAAAAAAGCAACATGTACACGTTTAAGTTGAAAAAAAAAAAATCTTAATTAAAAAAAAGGTTGGCTGCCCAAATTGCAAGAAATTTATAGATAAAAACAAAAAACAAAATAAAATAAATATTAAGCCCTATGTATATCACTATATCCTACTTGAATTTGATCATAATTGAAATATTAATCCGCATCAAATACCACTTCTAAAACTAATTAGATAAGTATATAAAATAAAAAAAATAAAAAAAGCTAATTAGATAAAACGTGAATAAAAAAAGAAAAATCTAATTGCAGAAGTTTTTTTTAGATTTTTAGATTTTCAAAGTATATATAATTTTTCTTCTTCTATAATTTATAAATTGGTAAAAATCTTAATTTGATTACAATCCAAATTCTTCATCTAATCCACATAATCCTTATTTTTCAAGTGTAGTGTATTATAATCTATATTCTTCATTTAATCCTTATTTTTAACATGTAGTGTATTTAAAAAAAAAAAAAAAAAAAACAGTTTTAACAAAACATGCAACTTACATTCAAAAATAAGTGTTTTAATGTAAAATTTTAAAAAGAGATTAAATTTAGTTGGTTTTCTTCTTTGAAAAGTAAATTTAGTTGGTTGGTGTCACACAACTACAACCTACAATTGTATCTATCTAAATATTATCAACAAAACCTAAAATAATAGGATAGAAAGAAAAAAAAAATCCAGAGCATAACATATTAAAATGTGTAGTTGTGTACGTAGAAGTATAGCTAATCCCATGAATTTAAAAATAAAAAATAAAAACCACTTTCATTGGGAGGATATACACATGGGAGGAATTAATAATAAATTTGTTATCTACTTTTTTCAAATATATTTTGTTTTAATTTATTTATTTTTTGGATGAATATCAAATTTTTGGATTAAAAAAAAAATTAATAACGTTAACAAATTGATATTTACCGTATATTAGGAAAAAAATTATAATTAATGTTAACAACTTGATTTTTATGGTATTTGATTTTAAATAAATTTATTCTTTTTTTTTTTTTTTTTTGGGTTGAAGTTTACCATGGTTGAAATTTTGTTTGTTGGATAAATATAGGAATGATTATGGATAATAGTTTTATTATACCATGACTCTCATCTTAAGATTTTCAGATCACTATAAATAATAAGGGCAAATTCATAATTTATTTCATTAATATCTTAAACGTCCAAGTATCAATCATTTTTTAGGGTTATTTGTTTTTGGTTTTTCTCTCAAATTCAATCCCTCTTCGCTTCAAAAAATAACTTCCCAATTTATTATTATTATTATTCATGTTGTTTTTTATTTTTTATTTTCAGTGAATTTTATTATTATTCATGTTGTTTTTTATTATTATTTTTTTCAAGTAGTTTCATTGAGGTTCCGTAGCACTCTATCAAAAGTTTTTCTCAAAAAAATTTCTTAAAGTTTATATTTACACATTTTGTTTTGATAGGGTGAAATTCGGTGTCTCTCCCTTCACTTTCAAAGATAAAAATTTAATTTTTAGGTAAGTTTATCTACTTTTATTTTTTAATGTTTAGTAATTTGGGTTGTTCATAATAATTAACTATTACATTGAGGTTACCACTTAAATATGTTTTCAATTTTTTTTTTAATTATTGAATTCAAGGTTTTTCATTTAAATATGCACTTGAGTTTTAATTAAGCAAACTCCCTTTATATTTTTAAGGCATCTCCTTTTATATTAGCTACATAATTATTTACCATATTCCATTTAATTAATTTTGGACTTATATATGATTTTTTTTATTATAAAAACTTAATCTTACATAATATGTATTCATTATATAACTTAAAGTTACTTCGTTTAAAAAAAAAAAAAAAAGTAAAAGATTACTTTATTTTTATTTTCTATTTAATTTTAATTAATATAAAATTTTTATTTTTTATTTTTATTAATTTACACATGATTCTTAATTAAACCGTGCATCGCACGGGCATAATACTAGTAAAATAGTAAATTAAAATGAGCTAATAAATAAATAGAGGAAAAAAATACGAGGAAATTTGTTTTCATTTTAGAAGAATATGAGGAAATTTTTGTTGAGCTTGACTCTTTTTTTTTGATAGGACTCTTTTTAGTAAGTAACTAACTTTTTTTCGTAAGTGACTCTTTTTGTCATTTTACGGATATGAAATAAACATAAGACTATATTCATTATTTTCATCCATTTACTGCTAATACAATCTTTCTAAGAATTACAAGATAAATAGTTTTTCTTTTTTCTCTTGGTACTGATAATATCACATCTTTGCAACCTTGTAGGTGAATTTGTATTTGAAAAAAAAAATTATTATGAAATAAATGAAAGTAATTAAGTAGATGAGTTTGAAGTTTTTTTTTTTTTGAGAGGAAGATGAGTTTGTAGTTGACAAAAGGTTATATCTAAAAGAAAAAAATACTAACGAGTAAGCTATCATAGATGGCAGCATCCTGTAGTTGAAACTTAAAATTTTTTAAATATAATAACTTTGATGTGGGATTTTTATGGACTGAGGTGCTAAAATAACTTTTAAATTATTTTAGCACCTTTTATTGTGTTTTTTTTTTTTTTTTTGAGGACCCGCACCTTTTATTGTGAATGCTCGACCTTCGATACTACTATTCAAATATTCCTTTCCCTCGTCGTATTCTCCCTCATCATCATTAGGATTGATCAACCACACTGTTGATTCATGTGAACTTGTATTGCTCCCAATTGGTGTGCTGCCACAAAAACTAACTTTGAAACTCGCTTTTTATTATCACTAACATAGGGGTAAGAGTCCAACCTAGGATGAATCTTTAGAATGGTAGTATTTTTGTTAAAGTGATAATCCCAAATTTACTTTAATCTTCATAATCTTTAAAAATTTATCTTATTACATTGTCACATTTAAATATTTAATTAATAAACTAAATGTATAAATTACATAAACTAAATTTTTTTAATTTCTTCGCTTCTTTTTTGGTTTTTGTATTTTTAATGATTAAAATTTGAAATTAAGCTTACGTGACCAAATATTTGACTTTTGTTATTCTATCTTAAATATGTGGTTAATTGCTTCTTCTTTTTTAATTTTAAATGATTCTTTAAATTGTGTCTAAAATTATTTACTTAGACAAATTTGATAGTTAAAAAATTTTTAAATGATTCTTGCAGGTAGTGAAAAACATTTTTTTTAATATGTGAATTAATGCACTGCTTTTAAATTGGCTTTTTGATTACTATGGCTTTTGAATGGAGTTGTGGTGTGCTTTTATATTAGAACCCCTTTCCCTCTTCCTTGTGTGTGTGTGTGTTTTTTTCTCCAAAAAAAAAAAAAAAAAATTGGCTTTTTGATTATGCAAATTTATAGGGCTTTTGGGACTAATTTGTATATATAAAAAAATTATTAAGTGATTTGAGACTTAGGATTTTGGATATAATTTGCAAAGTGAAAATTTTGTACTCTGATTAGTTTATGTTAGATGAACATATAAACTATAGCCTTTTTTAGAAAGATATAAAATCTAAAATCTAAAATATTTAGACAAAGAAGTTGATATAAACAAAAAGTAGGCTGCATTTTTTGGTAAGGCACTAATTGTTACTTCATCCAAAAAAGTTGATAAGAACAAATAAATTTTTTTTTTACAAGATAGAAATTCTACTTTAGCCTAATATAAAGTGTATATGTGTACGAAGCTCCTTCTTGAAAACTTAAACCCTGACCCTTACCCTCCACACCCCATAAGCACCTATATTTTTCAAGTCTACTCATAAAGTTATCTACTCCTAATGTTGACCAAAACATGTTTTAACTAAAAATTTTGGGCAAGCTTCATTACAAGAATTTGATACAAACCATGATTAGAAAATTAACTGGGGAATAAATTAATTGGAGAATAAATTTTCAAGGCTATAAAAAAAATTTTCCATTTAAAAAAAAAATTGAACATGTGAAATATGGTTGTTAAAAGTGGGTGTAACTATGTGTTCATGCCCATTTTAGCAAAGAAAGAAGAAAAGGGCCAACGATAAGAAAAAGCCCAACAATATAACAAAGAGTGAAGAAAGAAGAATTAGCAAAGTGAGAAAAAAAAAACCATTAAACCCAAGTGGTAGGAATAATGGTTTACAGGCCTATAAAATAATAACAAAATGCCCCAAAGAAAGAAAACGGGCCTAAAGGAGCCCAAAGAAGAAAGTAGTGAGCTCATGGGAATTATAAGAAATGGAAAGCAAGCAAAATGGGTCAGAGGAGCCTAAAGAAAGGAATTAGTAAATGGGATTGATGCAAAGGCCAACAAACCTCTGAAAGTAAATGATATGGTAATTGGACCGGGGAAGCCCAAAAGATGTAGCAAAGGCCCATGGGAATGTAAGAATGGAATAGGCCAAAGATGCCCAAAAGAATGAAGTAGGCCGAGGATGCTCAAAAAAATGATATGGGCTAAGGGAGCCAGAGATGCCATGAGAATTAACCCAGCAGAAATACTGGGCAATGTGAATTGAATAAAGGAAAAGTACATGGCAGGCCCAAATGAGGCCCAGCAATACTGGGCAATGGAATGGCGTGGCAGGAATACTATTCGGCCCACAAACCAACAATAAAGAGAAACAAGGGTCGAATTGAAGAAGAAAGGGCCTTTGCCCAAGCAAGATCGAGGATAGGAAGGAAATGAAATGCAAAGAATAAAGACCCAGACTCACCCACACCACAAAAGGTTAAAATAAGTAGAAGAAACGCGCAGCGAGATTGAACAGACTCATAAGCAATGGCAAACGTATGAACGTCAGACAAACCATGGACTCACATGGGAGTGGAGCATGCACAAGGCTTAGACACTACCCACTTGTACCCAACCAATACAGGCGCGGTGAGCCATGGGCCAGAGGTGAGAGATTGTATGGTTTGGTGGTGGAGAGAAGGGGGAAGTCTATTCTAAGATTCCCGCTCAAACTCTTTTAGGGAAAATATCCTACTGGGATGACATACCACCCAAAAGAGGGAAAGATGAGCTGGAATCACTAGGTGCATGCCATAGGAATTAGTAAGAGAGAATACTCAACCCTTATTCAGATGAGGATGCTATGGAAAACAAGAAAACAAAACAAAACTCTTTTGTCTAGGAATAGAACGTGGTGCGGCCAGCACAGGGTAGTGATGATGGCTAAGCAACCAACAGACCAGTGGGTGGTCTGGGAAGGACACCCACACCAGGCCAAAAGTAGTTAAGGGGTAAAACAGTAAAACTCTTCACGGCAGGCAGTATAAAAAGGCCTTAGCTGTGTACAGTGAAAAACAACAAGAACAACGAAAGGCAAGCAGAGAGTAAGGAAAAACAAGTAAGGAAAATAGCAAGAAAGAAAAATAAAGAAGAATAGAGGGAATATAGGAATAAGAAAGGAAATGGAGAGTAGAGGAAAACAGAGTGGATAAAAAGGGAAGTGAGGAAACAAAAGTGTGATAGGGCATGCACCAATAGGCTACTTCCTTCTCTCCCTCTCAACAACCTACTCTCTAGCAAGATTAAAGGGTTTGAGGATAAGCCATTTAGGCCTATTATTTCAAAGTCGGCAATTTCCATGGCAAGATTTTCCTGTGAGATTGCCTACATTGGAGAATGGTTCCCTTCCTGGACTTAAACCTGCTAAAGAACTAAGCAAAGCAAACTAATCCCCCTATCCCCCTTTTTCTTTTTACTAATTGATCAAGCATTGACAGTATTTCTTCTTTTCTTTATTATTGTCACTAACCTATTTCTGCCGTACTCATATCGCTGTATTTTCCTTACTAAGAAAGTGGTTTAATTATTGTCTTTGATTGGTAGCAAATATATTCTTCTTGTCTTATTGTATTATGCCTCCTGCTATAACATTTTTGTGACAACGTCTTCTGCCGTGGGCACGTGACCAAGATCTTAGCAAAGGGGCTCTAGCTTGCGCACAAGCTGGCTTGATTGAAACTCACCTCAAACCAGTTTCAATCGAGTTAGTCCCGACTCTCCTACCCTATAACTATTAGGCCACAACGCGGCAGAAAGCAGTCTAGTCCAGAAGTACAGAAAGACCCACCACACTATACTATCGTGAATAAAGGCACATAGTTGGTTTTAGCACATATGTGCTAGCCAAATGGTCACATATGCCATAGTATTTGGTAAAAAATAAGTTCTTCATGCAGTTCTGTAGAGAGAGAATTATCTATCAAATCTAAAATTTGATGTAGCCCTTGGATTTGGTGTAGAAACTACAAATGATATTTCAGTGCATCTTTACATGCTTTATGTAACATTGAAACAAACAACCTGCATAAGATGGGAAATCATTTTTAAAAAAATTTATCACTTGACAATATGCACTTAAGGAGTTTTGGAGTTGATTTGTCCTCAAAGGCACTTGGCTTTCCGCAATCCTCGAAAGCCTCATAAACACAAATCAAATGCTTTGGAAATTCCCCTTTTTGTCGAAATGTTGCACACCTTTCAATTTTTCCTGTGAGACAACTAAAAAGTGGTATTTGAACTTCCTCTAAGTTTAGAGGGATGTGGAAGTAGAATTGAAACTAAATGAGAATGGAAAGAGGCATAGACAATGTGATCGTCATGGAATTCAATGAGAACAAAGATAATCAAGTCCATCGTTGCAACAATAAGCTTCCTCATAAAATTCATAGCTATCTATGTTCGCTCACTTTAGATTTTTTTTATTTATTTATTTTTTATAAAACTTAAATTGCAAATAAAAATTAATGATTAACACATAACAACTTATATACAATGGAATGGTTTGACAACTTTGAAATGAGGACAAATTAATATATAAATTAAACTAATTTTAGAAATATTCTTGTTTAAAGAAGTGTTGCTTAAGAATTGTAACTTTTTGGAATTATGAACATTTTACTTCAAGTTTAAGTAATGTCTTTTGGATAGGGTCACAAGATTTCATAATGACTTCTATGTTAGCGGTGATTTGTCACAAAAGTCAAGTATACTAATAACAATTAGTTGCAAATGAACATGTGAGAAGATATGATTCAGTAGTAACAATCTATTATATCAAACTACCTGTTTTAAGGTATTGGAAAAAAATATTGGTTTTAAAATATTGATAAAAAAATTCATATTAGAGTATATAAAGCTCATGTAACAGCTCAAGGGAAGCGATACCAAATTTACGCTTGAAAGGGAAATGTAGACCCCATTGAAATTAACCAACTACCCAAGTTGAGTAATTAGTCAAATTATATAGTGGTCCGATTCAAATCATTGTGGGTACAAGTGTACAACCTTGTCACCAAAACTAAAATGCAGTAGAAAGTAAATTTTGATATAGCAATATGGTCACAATGTGAAATCCTTGCGGGAAAAAACCTTACGAGTAATTTGAAACTTACCACCAATTTGAAGAATTCACTATATAGAATAGAAGTTGTTACAATGCAAGAATATATACCCAATCCTAGTATAACTACTTACAATATTAATTAGGGGTATTCACTAAACTGCTCAAACCGCATGGCCGCACCCAAACCAATCAAAACTACCTACAAAATGGAGTAACCACACGCACTAAACGGTGCGGTGTGCAGTTTTATGATAAGAGTACCATTTGCAATTCACTGTAAGTACCAATATCTGTTTGCCCTATTTACGATAACAATCAGAAGCAAATGCTCGTGTGTAGACTTCCTCAATTAATTTCCATCTAAATGGAAATGAAAATATGAACATATTACCTACTTAATTACCCCCATAAACTTTGTATATTGCTGACACCTTTGCAACCTGCCTTCACCAATCACCATATTTGCTTTTATCAAAAGTTGAAACGAGACTATAAAATAGTAGAAGCATTTTAGAGAGACATTAAGCAATAATTAATAGCCAAAACTGAGAGAAAATCCAATTAAATTCTAAATTAAAGTTTAATTTTGCGTCACATGTCTTATCTAATTTTTAAATTTGTGTGTCAAGTGAATTATTAAGTGTAAAAATCAAAGAGTCTAAATTTAATTAGATTCTAAATTGAATTTTAATTAGAGTTTAATTTTGTGCCATGTGTCCCATCTAATTTTTAAATTTTTGTGACAAGTGAATTATTGGATGCAAAAACTGAAAAATCTAGATCCAATTAAATTCTAAGTTATATATATATATATATAATTGTAATTGTTTTTAAATGTACTTATGCATATGCACATGTTTACACACTAGTTAAGCTATAATTAAAGTCTCATATTGTCCTAAGAACACAACTAACTCAATAGAAAAGGCTTAGAGAGTAGGAAAGACTCTGAGAACAAAGAATCTAATTCATGAAACAAAAAAGAACAAACAAACATAGCTTTTGTCTGCATTTGTCACTTGCAGGGGAAAAAAAAAACCTATTGATTTCCTCTAATTAGAAGCAATTCATGTCTTCGTATCAAATGAAGCATAAAGGGTATTATTAACCACGAAAAAATAATAAGCAAATATTACATAAAAATTGAAAACAAATCAAAATTGATATTATTCAGTGTAATCATGTGCAATTTCAAAGCACATAATAAATATTAAAAATAATATTTTTAAAAAAAACCCTAAAAACAAGAGAAGCTCTAAATCCCATTTTATGTACTAAAAAAGCACAGGCTAAATTATAAATTACACCCCTAAAGTTTAGGGATGTTTGAATTTTACATCTGAAGTTTCAGAATTTGGATTTTACCCTCTAAAATTTGGGGTGTTTGGATTTTATACCCTGACATTTTAGAATTTAGATTTTACCCCTTAAAATTTAGGGGTTTGAGATTTTACTCTCTAAAGTTTGGGAGTGTTTGGATTTTACACCCTAAAGTTTTAGAATTTAGGGGTGTAAAATCTAAACACTTCCAAACTTTAGGGGGTAAAATCCAAATTCTGCAATGTCAGGATTTAAAATCCAAACACTTCAAATTTCAGGGGGTAAAATCCAAATTCTAAAACTTCTGGATATAAAATTTAAATACCCCCAAACTTTAAGGGTGTAATTTACAATTTACCCTAAATTAAACTAGGCCTGATAAAAATAAATTAAAGTTTACATTTATATTATATTCTATTTGAAAATTATATTAGTATATAAATATTTATAATATTGATCAATATTTTTTAAGATAAATTTTACTTTTAATCTTGCCCCCATAAACAAAAATTGTGACTTTGCAACTAAAGACCAAAAACAAAGGAACATGTGATGAAGAAGCTAAACGACATTGCTTGCTAAGGACTAAGATTATATATGTTATTCAACATTTGCAGGAGTAAGAATATTAGGTAGAGTAATTTTTAGGCCACAACAAAATCTTACTATTTTTATATATATATATATATATATATATTTAAAGAGTTTCAATTTATAGCGTTAACTCTTAATAATAGCTCTTTATCATCAGACCAAGACACCAGTTAATTTTTGTTGCAGAATCCAGATCTCTTATTCAATATGATATGTTAGCTCATCAAAAGTCAAAATAAAATATAAATGGGTGACTAGTGAATTGAAATACTTATATCTTAATTGATTGATGGGCAAAGTGTACCAATTGAGGTGAATTGAAACCACAAAACAAAGATGATTAAAATGTAATGATATATTGTTGTGCTAGTAAACATTCCCCAATGGACGATAACTTCATCACGGGAATGTGGTCAAATCAAATGGTTCTATCTAATCTATTTCCCAAACTACTAAAAATAAATAAATGGGCAGGGAAGGGAAGGGATTCAAAAAATTGCGTGTGAAAAAGAAAAAGAAAAAGAAAAAGTAGGAAAATACAGGTATGTCCCCGTTGCCGTGAAAGAAAGGGAAAATCATCTGCACTGCCCCTGCGAGAGAGTTTAATAAGGCGGTCTCATTGCCGAAACGACCGCCCTTGTAAGCCCTACCTATCAATCTCTCTATCCTTTAAAATCATTCTCTCTCTCTAGTTAGTTTAGTTACTCGTATAAAGAAAAAAAATAAAAAAAGGAATATCATTCATTCTCTCAGAGACAGAGACTCTTTCTTCTTTCACGGTAATTTATCTCAAACCCTAACCCTAAACCTTTCTTGAGGTTTTACGTTTCATGCGATCTGTGCAGATGGATCGGTATCAGAGGGTGGAGAAGCCGAGAGCGGAGACGCCGATGAACGAGAACGAGATTCGCATCACCACTCAGGGCAGGATGAGGAACTACATTACCTATGCCACCACTCTGCTACAGGTCTAGAAATGTTAGCCATTGCTGGAGAAATAATAATAAATAAAATATATTTTTATCTTATTATGTCTCTTTAAACAGGAAAAAGGATCTAATGAAATTTCGCTGAAAGCCATGGGCAGAGCTATCAACAAAACTGTGATGATTGCTGAATTGATTAAGGTAGGCTTCCTTTTCCCTCTAGTATTAAGTGCCTGCTTGCAAATGTGTTTGTTTTTTTTATCTTATTTTATTTTAATTTATCTTTTCCAGCGAAGAATCGCTGGTCTTCATCAGAATACTGCAATTGGTTCTACTGATATAACTGATGTGTGGGAGCCGCTAGAAGAGGGACTTCTTCCGTAAGAATCATATCATGCTCTCCTCCTATCCATCATTTTTTTTTTTTTTTTTTAAAATTCGTTGATTCCTCTTCTGCTTGATAATAAAATTATTAATTATTTTGATGGCTGTGGAACCTTTTTTTGCTGAACAATGCAGCCTGGAAACTACTCGCCATGTATCAATTATAACAATTACTTTGTCCAAGAAGGAACTAGATACATCCTCCACAGGGTATGTTAGTATTAAATTGTAATTAAAGCTTTTTGGTTTATTTCTTATTTTAATCTTTAACTTGTAATGAACTGGGGTTTGTTCATTCATGCCATAAATTTCAATGTCTCCTCTCTCTCTCTCTCTCTCTCTCTCTCTCTCTCTCTCTCACACACACACACACACACACACACAAAATTACCTTTTGCATATGCTAGGACCATGTTAGAACTCAAGCCGACTCAAAAAAGAAGACTGCAAGTTCTGTTTGGCATTCAGAACACTTAAATTGACACTTGAGGACTCACTTTAAGTGCTGAGTGGCCCTTGAAGCTCAGAAGGCTTCCAAATACAACAGTTTTCTTGGGACTAGAGATTTGTTCCAACTGGTTGGCTTGAGTTTTAGAGCTCATATTAGGGTTAATACAAGTGATTGTGATTAATTGAGTTCAATTTTAAAAGTTAGTTAGAGTTGATTAATTCTAGCGCATGCATGAATTAATTAAGCACATGCATGTTTGTTAGGATCAGTTAGGAGCCTATGCAATTATTCATCTTTAGCATGTGTTAGAAAGGCCAACGAATAGGAGTGAGCCATGTGTGGCCAACATAATTAGAGCATGAGTTGTTTAAATAGATCCATGTAATCACTCATTTGAGATATGTGGACTACTAAACTTATTTCTTAGACTATTGCAGGTCTTGCTTGGAGATTTGAGACTCTTTCCAAGTAGTCTCACTTTGAAGAATGTGACTCTCCTGAAGAAGTCACAACCCATTCCATCACTCACCATATTCATACAATCATCCCACCATTCTCATGCTAACCAAATCCTGATCTCATTCCCTTGAAACCCTAGCATCTTTTCTCATCAAGATCTCATATCTAACGCTTCACCCATCACCACCCTAAGATCTAGCCAAATTCCCTGGATCCTTAAAAACTTTAATGATTAATATTTTCAGCCTCTGGAGTGAAGTGTAAACTCACTTTCAGGCTTGTTATAGTTTTGAATTGTAGAGTAATTACATTATATTTGTTATGGTGGATATTGATTTGACCTTATTTAAAAAAAAAAAAAAACTGTTCTTCTTGTTCTGTTTTTGATTATATGCTGATCGTAGGACTTATATATATATATATATATATATGTATGTATATATATTAAGTTCAACACAAGTGTTTGAAACTTTAGAATTGTAAATGGATCTATAGAGTCAATGACACAAGATATCTTAGCAATAATAGAAAATTATGGAAACATTTAAGATAAGTCAGGTGACCATTGCTTTGACTTTCTTGGGCTTTGAAGAGCGTATGGGACTTTAAAAGAATATTCATGATGTGAAAATAGTATATTGTGAGCTACTATAGTTCCTGGTGAAACCCTGTTCTGCTATATAATCTGTACGATTGATTGTCAAACTCAACATTGTGTTCTTTAGGAAAGTAACTATTGTCAATGTATTATTTATTTTGTATTTTTTTAATCTCTGTGCCCTCTTGGTTATCGTTGGATTACTTATGTATAATGCTCCAGGTACCAACCACCTATTCCGGCTGATCAAGTTAGGCCCTGGACTGAATATGAGTATGAAGGAGGTAAAGCATTAACATTTTTATATGATTTTAATCCTTTTAAAGCATATTAATTAATGTTACTTGTTCTCGAGGAATTAGAGGGCTCTCCTAGCATGCGTGGTAGAGGACGTGGTGGTCGAGGAAGGGGCAGAGGAAGAGGTAAGATGTATTGCTCTGCAATGATGTTTTAACTAGTTGTGGAATTTCTGGTTTGAGTTATGAATCCTTTGAAGCATGTTATATTAGACCTAGCACACAAGTGAATGGATTTTGACTCGTTGCTGATTGTAAATGTTTGGGTATGTGTTATTTTAATTGGGTGTGCATGGTTTCAATCAATTTTTTTCTGGCTAGTTTTGTCAAATTATTTTAACTGAGGTTGTAACTGCTTTTCACCATTCTGCTTGACTTAGTGCCACTAGTGCCATATTGATAATTAAGTTATTTCAAGGTAGTCAAAGGCGAAAGGCGACCTTAAGGCGCCAGGGCCTTGTATCGACCGAGGCGTGAGGCGACAAAAAGGCGCTAGCCCAAGTAAAGCGAGGCGCCAAATTCTTAATATATTTATTATACATATAGAACTTAAATCATATGTACCTAGCGTGTTATAATATTATAATTAAGTGTTTTCCAATGTGTAGCATGAAGAAATTAGGTCTATCAAATTATTTCAAAATAGGATTAAAATGGTTTAGGCTCTATTAGTTAGTTCTAACAATACGTTTTACAATAAGCTTCTATATAACAATAAGTCTTACAAAACAAATTTGTAAATTAATTTAACTAACAATAGATTTTATAACAGGCCTTTTGAAATTAATAGTCTAAAAATAGGTTTCACAACAAACTTCTATAATAAATAAAAAATAAAATAAAATAAAAAATAAAAAAAACCTTGAGGCTCTCTTCTTAGCGCCTTTTTCATGGCTTAAGGCGGTCGCCTTGCTCGCCTAGGCTCTAAAGGCGAGCGCCTCACTAAAGGCACCTCGTCTTAGAGCCTTTGAGGCGCCTTAGTGGCGCCTCGCCTTGCCCGGGCACCTAGGCGAGCACCCGGCTCGCCTTTGACTACACTGAGTTATTTACCACTTTACCACCTCTTGTATACATACTGTGTACATGGGTTGCACCTCTCCATGTTTTAATGAAATATGTACTTATATATATATATATACGCATAAGTTATTTACCACCTTATCCTATCTTATAGCTTAGAGTTAAGGTTGTCAATGTCAAAATGTTGGAAGGTTTTGATAGGGACTCTTCAATACTGATTTTATAATGGTCAGAGATACAATGAGAATAAAAAGAAAATTTTAATTCTTATCTATGATTCTTTTAAATGTATTTCAAATATTACCAAAATCTATTTAACCCTCTAGATTTTACAGTAATGATAAGTATATATTTTTATCAGTAAATAAAATTTCATTAAACATATAAGCAGAAAGAGATAAGCTAAGCAAACGGGTTGTTTACTTTAGTGTCCCCCCTAAATTTGAAATAAAGAATATAGAGTCCAAGAACTTCAAATGACTGTTTAAACATGCCATCTGTGGACATCCAACTAAACAACACTCATAACAGTTAATAAATGGCCAAATGTTAACCCCTAGGGGTTGGCTCATGTGGTCTGGGCCTTGGGCTTGGTGGTATGCTCCCTCCAAGTCTAAGGTTTGAATGACCTACCTAATCCATGTGATGTGGGCATGTTACATGGGTCCAGGGTTTAACTGGGTAAAACGACAGGAAGCTCTGCATGATCTCTGGGTTCCTCATCATCAAAAAATAAATAGCCAAATGTTGAGCAGGTAATATGAATGTTTCATTACTTTTAATTGGTTTTCGTTTTTGGCCTCTTGCATTGAGGGCTCATAAAATGAATATTGTGTGCATCCTTTTAGAAATAGATTGTCAATGTATTATTCTGATGTTTTCTGCATGCAAAACCAGTTTGTTCTATAGGGTCTATGGCAGATGTCTGCAAATCTTGTCAATCATTGTCTGCCTATAATTGCCTAAAATATAATAGGTTTTTTTTTTTTTTCCCTGTCCTAATATGTTAAAAGTGAAAAATTTTCTTGAGAACTTCTGTGTGTTCATTTCTTCCTTTTGCCTTTGAAGTCTCGAAAATTGAAATGGCTGAGGCTGATATCTATGAAGCAATCAATGGTCTTACATTGAGATTCGGTGGTTTATTTTTCGTCTTTAATCGATTTTCTTCCTAGAGAACTGCCATTTGCTCTTTGGCGGCCTGAAACAATTTTTAGTTATCAATAACACATCAGTATATCTCACGGGCGCATACATGCACACACAAAAATAAATAGTTGACTTATGAATTAGCTATTAACTTGATTTTCTGATGAAATGATATTGACTGTGATTTATTTTATGTACAGGGAATTTTAACAATGGAGTTGTGGAGTATAATGGAGATGGTGGCTTTGATGGTGGGCGAGGGTATGGAGGTAGAGGTCGAGGCCATGGAAGAAGTCGTGGCTATCGTGGGCGTGGGAGGGGCTATGGCGGTGGGATTATTCAACAGGATTTCGGTGGTTATAATAACTATGGGAATAACTATGGAGGTGGGCCAGCCCCTGCACAAGGCCGCGGTAAGCTTCATCTAATGTTACTTAATAGAATTTTTTTTATTTGTTAATTTAATATATAATCCCATTAAATAGGGAAGAAATAACAAAGTTTTAAAGCTTAATCATCTCACAAGTCACAAGTGACCACCCGCGCGTGAAAAAGCCTAATCAGTACTTATTTCATTCTTTTCCTTGTTTTTGGTTTTAAGCTTGATACAGATGGTATTGGTGCATAATATATGTGATTTAAAATTTTTTTAATTTAATATATAAAATCCCATTAAATAGGGAAGAAATAGCAAAGTTTTAAAGCTTAATCATCTCACAAGTCTCAAGTGAACACCCTCGCATGAAAATGCATATTCAGTATTCATTTCATTCTTTTCATTTTTTTTGGCTTTAAGCTTGATACGGATGGTATTTATGCATAATATTTGTGAGTTGTAGCCACAAGTTGTCTAGGTTTGGCATAATTAATGTTTATAATATTAGCAAAATACTTATCAAAAAATTAACTTTTATAATATTAGCAAAATGATTATGATGTTATTTTGACTCTTTTTTTTTTGTTTGCCAAGTAAAATTACAATATACATTGTAAACCTTGTATACATTTTTATGATAAATGCATTGTTTACTATGGGGAGGAGGGATTTAAACCCTAGACATTTCCACTAGATGTTAATTGAGCTATAAGGCTCTTGGCCATTGTAAATCTCATATTAGATGCATGGTTTACAAATTATAAATCTAATACATGTTTTACAAATTATAAAATTTTAAGTATAGAGAAATAGGGATTTATGTGTCTATTTTCTCGTTTGTTTTTTCACAAAAAGATGTGGCAATGAATGTGCAGGGGTTTAAGGGAAGGGAGAAGCCTAGTGTTGGTAAAAGCTTTATGTGCATAGACCTTTTGAAGCCTAGGCACAAAGCGTAAGCACACGGCTGATTGAATTAAAGCACACATTTTTCAAATATATTATATAATAATCTTTATTAAAAGATTCATAGCTTGTGATAAAAAAATAAAAGAAGTTGATAAACCAAAATAGTAAAATATTTTGTCTATTAGTTAAAATATATTGTGCAATATTTCAAAAAATGTGTTGGTTCAAATTTTATTTGAGTTATTTCAATTTCTTAAAATTTATGTAGTAAATCTGAAAATAATTACCAATGGATAATATGATAATAATATAGTAATATAAAATTTAAACATGACATTTTATATGATCCTCTTGTGCCTATGGGGTTCAAGTGATAGCCTAGTGGTGATGATGGTTGTTGTGGTCCCCAATGTCTATTGTTCGAATCCCATCTCCCCCCTCTATTTACTGATGGAAAAAAGGAAAATGTTGAAGTTGCAAACTTTTTTACAAAATTTTTTAGAAATTGCTGATGCAGTGAATGGTTATTGATAAGTGGAAAAGTGATGTTAGTGGTGGGACCAGATGAGAACCAGTAAGAATTTGCTACATTAATAGTTTGTAAAAGTGTTGTAGAAAAGTTTATTGCTTTAGCACTACTCTGAAAAAAAATGATCCTCTTGTGCCTATAAAGATACATAACTATGATAGTTATGATTAAATGAAGTATCTGTTGAATCAAAATATAATCAATAAGACCAGAAAATCACAAGAAAAATATTTTTTTTTTTGTGTAATACAACACCTACGAATAGTGTATTTATAATAAATCAATCCATATTATTTCCTTGAAGTCTGAATAGTAATAAATTTTAATGATTCGGTAAATGAGCTTTGCTTCGACCAACCAAAGCACTTGGGCCTCTGAGCTTTAAGTGCATTTCAGTGCTGCGCTTTTAACGACTTGGGAGAAGCCTACTTTCTGTTATATAGCTCATAGAGCCGTTTGGCCTCCAGTGGACCTAATAACAATATAATAATGTGTTACTTATCAATGTATGTGTTGATTGAATTTGCCAAAATCTTCTGTGTATGTGCACTATGCTTTTGTCATTATTCTTTCTTGCCGTTTGTATGTCAAATTATGTTATACTCTTTTTAGGTACTTTTTTTCTAAATCAAACTATTTTTGACTCTTGCAGGGCGTGGAAGAGGCAGGGGAAGGGGCCGTGGACGTGGTCGGGGTTTCAGATCAGATGGTCCTGTGCAGGCTGCTGCCTGAGTGCTAGACAAGGTATAAAATCTTGTTTGGGTTGCTGAAAGTTCTGAATGCCTGCTCTCTTATTTTAGGAAAAAGAAAGAAAAAGGAAGAAGTATTGGATTTCACTAATGAATTTCTAGGCATATTAGTTATAGTGAGCTACTGCACGTTGTGTGGTGGCCTTGTTTTTGTAGTTTGAAGGTAGGCTGATTCTTATTTGATTGCTGACAACACTTCAAAGTTTTACACCTTTCTCTTTTAGGTAATAATAGGGCAGCACATTCTTTCATTTCTTTCGCAAAGGAGCATAAGTTTTTACTATATTGTTAGGGTTTGGTGTTTTGTGTCATGAGCTCTTCTTTGGATCTTGGTTTTATGAGATAGAAAACTGTATGCCTACTTTAGATTTTATGAGTATGACAGCATAGCACAGTCCTATAGGTTGTAGGCTCGAGTTTGGTGCATTTGTAAGTAGACTGGAGGTAAGGAAGCGCATTCAACATTTCTTTGAACATAACAGATATCCTCTTTGCAAGGATTGTGTTGCACTTTAGCCAAATGAATTGATGTACTCCTGAGCTGCTGCTGGCTCATACCAAAGCTGTTCCTGAGTTCGGTAATCAAAGCAAGTGGTGTATTTAAAACATGTTCAACACTTCCATAAACCAAGTTTGGAAACATTAGGCTGAATCTAAACAGGGGGTTATAAATGGTTCAGGCGAAATGTATTCACAGGCCATTACCAATTATAGCCATGCCCAGTCAAAACGTTCCTTTTTAGAAATGTAAAGCTAGGTATCATCAAGTGAAGTCCATGGTACTGCACTTTTTCAAAGAATTTGATTTTCTGTTAATGTAAGATAACTTGTTATTTATGGGAGAAAATAATTGGAAAAATTAAGTTTTGAATCATAAGAGAAGGTAATGCAAATACATCATTGCGGCCTTGCAAACATACAGTGGCATAGCGCTAATACATTTCTGGTGAACAGAGCACAACAGCCTTCCTATATAATCTAAAGTTGTATACTTGGGTAAATTTCATGCACCCGGAAGGATTAGGAAGCACAATTTTCACCCTAGTGAGCTATTCTTAGGCTTAGCCATGTGAGATGGCAACTCATTCACCTATTCTATTGATCTCAACTTCATAACATAAGCTAGTGGATAAACCAATCTGGGCAAGTGCCAGAAATGATTGGCACTGAACACCCAAATAATCCCTGCGAAGCTTGTCTTTCTAAATGGAAAGGAAGAAGATACCACTGCTACTTCGCCTCTATGTTGGACCTCCTTACAATACAATAAAAAATAGCTTTGGTCACGTCTAGTAGTTACTGCCATAAACCCGTGGCATGCTAATGCTACGGATTCAGATCTGGTGCCATGGGTGGAAAATTCTTCAAAATTAGCTTTAAACTCACCAGATCCAAGAAATGAGAATGAATGTTTACTTTTCACTTTCACTCAAAAAAAAAAAAAAAAAAAAAATCGCTTTCGTCCCTTTATAGGTATTGCTCTAGATCTCAATTCATGCATGAATCAAGGGGTTTCTCTTTTTTGCTTGAAGGAAAAATTATTATTATTATACCAAAGGGAAAGAAGTAGCCACCAGAACTAAAGTTACAAATCTTAGCAGAACACAACTGAGATTTAAATAAAAAGAAGAAGAAGAAAGAAGAATTGCACAAGCGAACTCATGGGCTGCTGAATTTGCAAACCTGCGAACCAAACAAAAGGATAGACAAGACATTTGACTGGTAATGGCTTGCTAAGGTAATTTGACAACAGTTTTGTGTGATTTATATTGTCAAAAATGTGGACCCCACTTTAAAAACTATATTTAGTAAAAGAACCCTAAATACAATTTTTAGAATACAATTTTCAATTCATAGTATTTAAATCATGTATTTAGAGAACACTTCAGGGGTATTTTCAATTTTAAAAAACATAACTCAAGATTACCATTCATTAATATATTATTATTATTTCATTCACATTCTCCTCTCTCTCTCTCTCTCAGCGACGGTGGTGGCTAAGCACCACCTTGAGCATTCGATCTGGGTGGCGAAGCCCCACCCTGAGTGTTCGATCTGGGTAGTAGAGCACCAAGGCGGCATCGAATTTAAATAGAGATCACCCTATGCATTGCATCTGGGCACCACAACGATGTCAGATGTAGAAAACACCCTGTGTGACAGATCTAAGTGGCAAAGCACCACCCTGAGCATCAGATTTGGGTTTGTCTCTTCTCTTTCACAGTGGGTTTTTTAGGTTTGTGATAATTTTTCATTGGAGAAAAATTCAATACAATTTTGAAGTGAAAAGCTCATATC
This sequence comes from Quercus glauca, assembly GCA_023736055.1. Classification (NCBI taxonomy): domain Eukaryota; kingdom Viridiplantae; phylum Streptophyta; class Magnoliopsida; order Fagales; family Fagaceae; genus Quercus; species Quercus glauca. Next base: position 61,610,350 of record CM043316.1, on the reverse strand, counting down.
AAATAGATCAAATGTGTTTGGGGTTTGAGAAAACACATTTTGAGAACAATCCTGTAATCACCTTCAAATACTGCAAATTGAAGACTGAAAGTTGGTAGGGGCATCCAACCCGAACTGGCATCCAAAGAATCCATCCAACTCGGAGCACTGGCGGAGCTAGGGGAGGGCGAGAGGGGGCAAGTGCCCACCCTAACCTCCCCAAAAACTCCTATATAATATACCTATAAAGCAACTTGCCTCTAACAAATTTTTTTTATCTCAACTTTGCCCCTAGATCAAATGTGTTTGGGGTTTGAGAAAACACATTTTGAGAACAATCTTGTAATCACCTTCAAATACTGAAAATTGAAGACTGAAAGTTGGTAGGGGTGTCCAACCCGAATTGGCATCCAAAGAATCTATCCAACTCGGAGCACTGGCAGAGCCAGGGGAGGGCGAGAGGGGGCAAGTGCCCACCCAAACCTCCCCTAAAACTCCTATATAATATACCTATAAAGCAACTTGCGCCTCTAACAATTTTTTTTTATCTCAACTTTGCCCCTAGCATAATTAAGAAGATTTCTTTGCTTCTAAACGAAAGCAATCTAATGTCCTCTATAAGTACATAGCACATTTTCGTCTTTTCCAATGAAAACAAAGTTCAATGGCCCCACATAAGACTAAAAGTATTGTCCTTTTGAAAAGTTTCCAAACTACTAACAGTAAATAATGAATTTACACAAATTTTTTCACAATAAATTTCATAATTGTTGAACATTCAATTTTCATTTAGGCCATCACTTACACTACCTTATTGTCTACCAGTTATATAATTCCCAGTGTCAACTTGTGAAAATACCAACTCTCCTCTTGGTGGGTTCTACATAATCATTATTTTTTTATAAAAAAAAATGGCCTACTTATATTCATATATACCACTAAAACCATAGCCTCCACTCTTTTTCTTATTGTTTTTGTTTTTATTTTTTTTTCAATCTTGTTTTTGCTATAATCCAAATTTGAACTGCTTAAAAGAATAGAGAAAAAATGTTGAATTCAACATTATTTTTTAATAGCATTCAAGGCAGTGAGGATACAAAATAACTAGTACATTGTTATACTCTTAACACTTTTACAATAATTTATTTTAAGAAATAAAATTGATAGTTTAGGCTCTATTTATTTAGATTAATTTCCAAATTACATTTATATATATTTGTGTAACTAGTTTGCTATTAATATCAATTAATTTTTTTTAGATTAATTTTACTTTCAACATTGCCTCCCTAAACTAAATTCTTGGCCCCGCCACTGACTCGGAGCCACCCAAACCTGAACGAATTCGATTTAAGCCTGGAGGTAATTGATGGCGAGCTTACGTCTTCAACACCTAAGGGAGGCAGGTCGAGTGGCAGATTTTGCTGTTTGAGACCTAAGAAACCTGATCCGACAGTCGAGTCCATTGTTACCTTCCTCCCTTTGCCGTGAGCAAGTACGTTCCACCAAAAAACAACTTTGATAGACTCGTTCGAAGACGTTTTATGGCATCTAGCAATCAATTTTGACCAAATTGGCAGTCGACGACAATTTTCCCTTCCTAGCACCCAAAGTTGTAGCACAAACTTGACCCAAACCCACTGGTGGGCTCTTTTAAAAGTTGGATTCACTTACCAAACAGACCCATATATATGTTTGAGATCCTCCATGCATTTGTGGAAAAGTTGTTGGAGACCACTTTCAAAAAAAGCTACTTTAACAAGATAGTGTTGTTAGCTAGCTGAACATTCCATTTCACTGCCTTTGCTCTCGGATGTTGAACACTATTAGTCCCATCCATCTCTTCCTTGGTACCAATTATCATCATCAAGATCCATGTCTGGATCATGGTTGTCATAATAAGGGTCATTGATTGCAAAAATAATGGCCTGCTTGAAGAGAATTGGGCAGCTCCCATGAGTCAACATGTGGCAATTGTTGATGATAGACTTCTGGAGTACTTGGACCTGGTTCATTCGGATTTTCAATTCTTGTGTTAAGAGTTTCTATCCACCTGAGTGCTTTCTAGCAACGTGACTAGGAGGAGTCCACATGCACATGCAGAGAGTTATTTGGATTAGTGAGCCAATGGACTTCTGGCGGGTGGTAGATTCCTTCTGCTTGAACATCATTTTTTGAATTAAGCTTGACAATCATGGATCCTACAGTAATTTTGTGTCAAAATCTTGGATGAACTGCAGTGGTATATTGTTTCCAATCTCCATTATGAGCATCATTTTTTTAGGATTTCAAACTAGAATTTTTCAAAATATTTATTATTGTGAGGGAAAAGGAGCTTGTAAAATCTTGGTTCAAAATGAAGGCATAGATAATACTCATTGAGCAGATACCACATGTAAAGGTAATGGAACACAGTCCAATTAGATATCCAAAAGGCAAAAGGAGTTTTCCATGGCTGGTCAGGGCCAGGGTAAATGCTAAGAAAATGGTTGTAATGTTGTTTAAGGTAATCATGGAGGACTCAAATAATTCTTTTGGATCTAGCTTCAAGGGTCAAGTTTTTTATGTGGTCTTTTATATCTGAGGGAAGGCTTTCTATCATATAAGTTATGGAATATGAATGTGAGGATGAGGATGGGTCTGTGATAGGGTATACACACAAGGGTGAAGAAATGACTGTGGTATTAATAGTTGGGGATTTTCTAGAAAGATAGTCGGTGATTAAATTATCTCTTCCTTTGATATGCTTGACTTGGAAAGACCACTGTGAAAACCAATTTGACGATTTGAGCAACTGGGGATGAGGGAGCATATTCCTTTTGAACTGAAGCATTTTTGGAAAGGAGGACATGTCCATTTCTACTAGAAAATTATGCCCAAAGAGATGAAATTGGAACTTTTCAATTCCATGCTTTACCGCAAGTATTTCTTTGAACGTGGAATGGTAATGAAGTTCTGAGGTCTTGAATGCACCACTTTTATATCCACAAATATTCCTCTTTCCATCATTTTCTTTAAAAAGGGCTGTTGCCCAGTATTCATCACTTGCATCTGTCTGTAGCATTCGTTTGCTTAATCTCAGAATTTGCAATGAAGGAAGCTTTTCTACTAATTTTTTTCAATTGCTGGACTGCTTCAATGTGGAGTGAATTCCATTCTAGAGGGTTCTTTTTCAAAAGTTGAGTTAAATAGTTCCTGTACTTAGAAATCTTAGGTATAAAATCAAACATATAATTAACAATTCCAAGGAACTGTTGAATTTGTTTGGCACTAGAAAGCTTGTCTGGAAACTCTTTGAGAGGAAGCAATATGTGGCTGTAAAGTATACTTTCCATCTGAGATAGTCATTCCCAAAAATTCTATTGATGTTTGCCTAATGACCATTTTTTTTCTCTGAGAGCATAATCCCTTGAGATTTCATTAAATTGTAAAATTCAGTGAGCAATTTTTCATGGGAATCTGCATCTTTTGAGAATAGGAGGATTATCATCTACATAGATCAATACATTTGCCATGAGAAGTTGAAACAAGGTTACCATTGTCTTTTGGAATTGGGATTGAGCATTTTTTAGTCCAAAGGGCATAACCATCCACTGGTAATGATGATCTAGGATACAAAATGCTGTTTTGTATCTGTCTTCTAGATGAATTCCTAGTTGCCAAAATCCTGCTTTAAGATCAAACTTTGAGAACACTTTTGCATTTGAAAGATGCTGGAAGAGAGTACTTTTGTTTGGCAAAGGAAACTTGTCATCTGCTAGAAAATGATTGAGATCTTGGTAATTGATTACCAATCTAAGTTTTCTTCGGATTTGCTCAGCATGCTTGTTAACATGAAAGGCTTCACAAGCCCATGGGGAAGAAATGGGTTCAATAAGACCTTCAGTGAGGAGTGTGAAAATCTCTTGTTTAGTTAGGGCTAAATGTTCTGGATTCATTCCTTTGTGGCTAGCTTTTGTAGGATTGATATCTTCATTTTTTTTTAAAGGAAGGTGTATGAAAAAGTTTGGGTTCATCCATAAGGGATTTGGATTTTTCAAGAGGAAATCAGAATGGCTATTTGCACAACAATCATTGATGATCTGGAATCTTAAGGAGTCATAGGGATCAACAATAAACAAGTGAGGGACTTGGGTCCAGGTAAGGAGGTGTTTGTGTGAAAGTCCTTTTGATGACCATCTAAGGCTGGGTATCTGGTGAAGGATATCAAAACCTATAAGAAGGTCTATACTAGTGAGAGGGGATCCAAGGACTGGGTGTTTTATAGTGAGGGTTGGGAAAATTCTAATAAGTATGGGTTTGCCTTTTTTTTTTTTTTTTTTTTTGGTAATTGAGAATGTTTCTCCATTTGCTGCACAAAACATCTGGTAATGAGGTAACCAGAATTCTTCAGGTAATATTTTGGGATGGGTGATTGTTGCTACTGCTTCCGTGTCAAAAAGAGCAATGACAATGGTAGGTCTAGAATAGGAGTCAAGGAGAATGTGGACTTGGGCAATAGGAATGGGGCTTGCCAAAGAGACTAAGGGTCCGTTTGGTTGGAAGGATGGAAAAGTGGGAGGATAGAAAATAGAGAGAGGATGGAAAAGTGGGAGGATATAAAAGATTTTAGTTTCCCTCATATGTGTTTGATTGGGAGGGTGGAAAAATGAAAGGATGGAAAACTTTTTTATTTGGTTGAAAATAAAGTTTGTATAAATTTATCATCATGCCCTTATTAAATAAAACAAAAAGTAACACATTATATTTTTTAAAAATTGTGTATACAAAAAAAAAAAAAAGCATAAGAAATTAACCGAAAACTATATTCTAAAAAAAAAAGAACAAAAACAATAACCAACCAAAATTAATGAGAAAATAAACATATGAGCACCAAAAAAAGAAGAAGAAGAAGCTACATGTCCAGAAAAAAAAAAAAAAAACAAAGAAAAAAAGAAGAAGAAAAGAATCCAACATGTCCAGACAAAAGCAAGCAAGCCAAAAAAAAGAAAAAGAAAAAAAAAAAAAAAAAGAGGAAGCCAACACACGTTAGTAATAGAAAGAAAAAAATCAAAGGAAGAAAAAAAAGAAAAAAAAAAGAAAAAAAGAAAAGAAAAAGAAGTCAACACGTTGGTACTAGAGAAAGAAAAAATTAAAAGAAAAAAAAAACGAAAAGAAAAGAGGAAGCCAACACACGTTAGTAACAGAAAGAAAAAATCATAAGAAAAAAAGAAAAAAGAAAAAAGAAAAAAAAGAAGCCAACACGTTGGAGACTTGGAGGTGAATTCCAAGGGTATTTTTGGAAGCTCATTTCATGAGCTTTCCTCTCTTAGTTTTCTCTCCATTTTGGAGAAAAAACTTTTTGGTGGGTTCAGAGAGAAAACATCTGAGCCCCACCATTTATTTTTCTTCCTCTCCACCTAACCAAACACACTCCAAAAAAGTTCTCCTTCCCATATTCTCTCCAAAGTTTTTCATCCACCTTATTTCACTTCCAAACAAACACACCCTAAAGTAGGCTGAGAGGTATAAATGGCTTGAAGTTCTGGGTTTAAGGCCACTGATTTAGAATCTGAGTCTTCTTCTGTTGTAGAATATCCCATGACTACTAGTGCTTGGGGAAATTATTCATCATCTAATGAATAAAGTGATATTACATCAGAGAAAGGAGTGTCTTCTGCATGAATTTGAGTTTGCTCAAGGAGCTTTGCTGCTTTTTCTCTCTTCGGGCAATTTTTTGCAAAATGTCCTGGTTTTCTGCATACAAAGCAGACCTTGGAAGTCTTTCCTCTGAACTGCTTTTTTCTGAGGAATCTCCATTTCTCTCATATCTCTCTTTCAAGCTTTGCTGGGGCGATTCTTTCTTTCATCTTTTTGGTTGATCATCATCATCAATTGATTATTCTTTGCATTTTTTGCAATCACAAATATCCTACCATATATGGCCAAATGGTGATTTTCCTTCATAACAAGGTTTTCCATCTTCACAGAATGCTTTAATTACTAGGCCTTTTTCACCAACATATAGTATGAGCTACAGCATTGCCATCTGGGTTGGAAAGACTATTACATCTTTTTTTTTTTCTGGTGAGGCCTTTAGGAATCTTGTCTCCACTTCTTCATTTTCTTTCATGATAAAGAAAGGATTGTTAGACTCGATTGGTTGGACAGCTTGGTGAAGTGCCTCGTACTTTGTAATCCATGATTCTGGAAAAAGGGAAATCATCTGGTCCCTTGTAAGTTGTCTAGGGACAAATGTACACATCGGAGTTAATCCTGGGTCAACTTGGATAAGCAATGCATCATCGGTTTGGGCTATTTCCGGCACTACCATATCAAATGCATGATTTTGGAGCCTATAAGCAAGTTGGTAATGGAGTGTGGTTGCATAAGTATCTTGTACCAGAGAAGCTCCAGTAATTTGAACTTGAACTTTGAGAGCATTACAGAGATAGGGATCCTTTAAAGGTATATTGAAATTTAGGAAGAGTGTGACAAAAACAGTTCCAGCATTCAAAGTTGTCTGGACAATTCCTATAACTGCATGTTGATACTCCAAAAATCTGGAGTTAAGGAGTTTCATTTTAGAGACTACAGGGAGTCCTTTTCTTTCCTGGAAGGTTAATGCCAACCTTACAGCACCAAAGTGGAGATGAGTGTATCCTTGATTTTGCCATGGGTTGACAAATTCTCTGGGGAGAGAAAGGGTAATGAAGTTTTCACCATTATTCGTAGGAATATTGAATTGGTCAAACTTAGAGGTTTCGACATATTTTTTTACAGTAGAAGGTTAAGAATGACCAATATATTTTTTTATGGTTTTTTTGAGGGAAGATTGGGGTTTATTAAATATATTTTTTTTACTGTCTTTAGGTACATGGGAGATTTCATATAAGTAGTCTAGTCTATTTGCTGTAGATCTACGAAGGGAATGATTAAAAGGGAATTTAGAGGTATCAATCTCTGCAGAAGATATACTAGCCATAGTGGTTTTCAATAGAAAGAATTGCTTTCCACAAATCTAACAAGACAACAGTACCAACTCTGGGCTAATGGGTTCACAAGGTGACTATGAAAAACTAGCTTCTTTGGTTCACTAGAAGCAGACACCTTAGTGTTCTACTTGATTATATAGTCTAGTGTTCTGATGTGATTTGCTGTAGATCTACGAAGGGAATGATCAAAAGGGAATTTAGAGGTATCAATCTCTGCAGAAGATATACTAGCCATAGTGGTTTTCAATAGAAAGAATTGCTTTCCACAAATCTAACAAGACAACAGTATAAACTCTGGGCTAATGGGTTCACAAGGTGACTATGAAAAACTAGCTTCTTTGGTTCACTAGAAATAGACACCTTAGTGTTCTACTTGATTATATAGTCTAGTGTTCTGATGTGATTAGTACAGAGGATCCACGTATTGTGGCAACTATAAATCACAAAGCATACTAATCAAGACAATAATCCAAATATACTAATCAAAGGAGATGAAAACGTTATATGGCTCTGATACCAAACACAAGAGAAACAGAGAAAAAGGGACACACACAAAGGAAAAACATAGAGTCAAAGGGGGTGTAAGAAGAGGGAGCTAATATTTTGGGATGGATGATTGTTACTGCTTTAGCAATGCACCATGAGTACATGTCAAAAAACTTTTCATGCCACTTGGAAGGATGAGCATCACCAATGGTGAATAAATGCTTCAAATCTGTCATTGATGAATAGGTAAGACGAGTCTGGTTACCAGGGACAAAAGATGGAGGGGAATAATTGGTGGTGGAGGTGGAGGGTGAAGAACATCATCTTCTTTTACTGTTGGCTGGTCATCTTGTTGATGCATAAATATCCCTTCAATACCAATATCAGAAAGATCCAAATCAGTATCAACAATGATTGGGAGGGGTATTTGAGTTCCAGTCAACTCTACTCTACTCTTTTTCAACTCCCTCTCAATCCAAACAAGCCATTAAAGATGAGCTACTCTCTTTGAGTCAACCAACCTACGTGATTGTGTCACTGTGTTTGTTTGCTTTTGATGCCTCTCCCTTTCCAACTCTACGATTATTGCTCTGCTCACAATATCAGTTCCTTGCCTTGCTTTTCTTTTTCTTTTCTTTCTTGAAAGCCTTTGGATTTGGCTAGATACACCCAAAAATCAAACCGAAAATCCACCTCCAAATCAAAGCCAAAATCCAGAGGTAACGAGAGAAAATTCCTATGCAAATCTCATGGGATGTATACAACTAGTTGTTTGAGAAAGACAATGATGATAAGCATGCGGTTTTCATGTCTAGGTTTGAAATAGGAGATGAATATAAAGAAAAGGAAGGAAATTCTTTAGGTGGGAAAAATGAGAAGAGAATGAGTAAATGAGATGAGGGAGAAGAGAAGAAAGTTCCGTTTGTTGAGAGAAAAGTGAAACGGAAAATCAATATAAAAATAAAGAAATTAATAAAAGGGCAAAATTTAGCTATAAAATTGGTTGTAGCCTAATACTACAACTTTACTTAATATCAGGGTCGGCTTAATGTATTTGGAGGCCTAAGGTGAAAACTGAAATTGAGGCCTTTTATATATTTAAATATGATTTTTTAAAAATTAAATATTACTTAAGTTCTATTATCTTGTTTTAGATGCAAAATTACTACTATTTAACATGAACAACATAGATTTTTTTTTTTTGAAAGTCTATAGACAAAAAATTTGACAAAACTTTTCACACCTGTTAGTAAAAAAGTGATGTTAGTGGTGGACTTAGATAAAAACTAGTAAAAGTTTGTCAACTTAACTTGTGAAAAATGTTGTGAATTTTTTATTTATTTATTTATTTATTTTTTAGAGGTGTTATATTCATAATATTTTCATAACAAATCTTAGGTGTAATTTGTTACTGGTTCTAATTTGAACTCATCATTGAAATTAATTTTTTGTTATCAATAATACCCTGTAACAATCTACCACTTAAGATTTATTTTGAAAGTGTTGTGAAAATGTTGTGAACATAACATTTTTTTTCTTGTTTTTCATTTGATAAAAAATTATTATTTTATTTATTGGCTAATATTTGGACTTAATTAATACTATTATAATATTAAAAAAAAAACTTTTTTGGTGAAAATTTGGGGTCCTTTTTTCTACTTAGGGCCTTAGGTGGCTGCATCAGTTGTTTCACATATAAAGCCGGCACTGCTTAATATCATTAACATTACTACATATTTCGAAAATCTAACCTTTAGATTGCATATTTTTTACACTCTTAATATATATGTCAAACTTTGTACTAAACAAATTTTATTTACTATATTATCTATAAGATTATATTTTATGCATACTTATAAACTACAAAAACTTATAATTTAAATAATTTATTGATGACATAGCTATTGAATCTTAAATTTTCTAGAAATTTTGTAAGTATGGAATATATAAGAAGAAAATGTTATCCCATTGTGGATTTGTCAAAATTCACCTCCAATAAAAAGATATTGAGTACAGTTGTAGTTTTAAGCTATAACTAATTTTGTAACAAAACTTTGTTCATAATAACTGAGCACTCGCATTAGTTCACGTATAATAGCATAAGGGGTAAATTTTGCACATCTAGCTCCAAAAATCATCACCATCAATCCATGTGAACTTATGTAAATTTAGATTGTTGTTACAAACTATGTATAATATACACGGTTACCATTCACATGCAAATCTATTTTTTAATACTTCTTTTACTCATATACATAGAGAGATGTGTGATTTGAGAGAGTAATAAAAAAATTGATTAAAAAATAATACTTTAATGATATATAGTATAAAATAAATAATTTAACATGCGTGTTTTTAAAAATGGTTGTGTAAAATAGAAAAATATGTTCTTATGCTAAAATGATGTGAATGCTCTAACCGTGTATAGTTACACAACTTAAGTGATGTAGGTGATTTTTGGCTTAGATAAGCAAAATTAACCTCTTATGTTATTTTACATGGACTAATGTGAGTGCTCTAAAGATTGTATTGTCGTTGCCTCTTCTATTTGGTCATTTTTTCTTCTCTCACTCTTCCAAATGGACAATGATAGACAAAGAATCAAGACCGAAAGCGGTCAAGGGGTGTAATGAAGGTGTCCAATTTACCCTCTATCATTTGTTTTGGAGGGAGGGGCAAATTGGCATTTTGATTTTAAATTTCGTTAGACTTTACCCCCAAAACAAACAGCGTAAAAACTAAAAAGTGTAACAAAGTCATAAATTTTGGTCAATCATGCATTTCTACAATTCAGAGGGCAAAGTATAAACTAGGGAATAATTTATGGTGAAAAGTGTAATTTTTCCAAATTTTTTTGAAAGAACAAGTGACAATAAAAGAAACAACTCAATGCAAGTTTCCAACTCATGCAAAACTTTGGGGTACAGTTTGAAAATGAGGTTCTGAAAAGTCCAGATACAATTTTAAAGCAAACACCGAACAATCAAACTATACTTCCAAGTCAACCAGACATTTCGGGTGTTACTTGCTGAAAAACTGTGTGTTTCTGATTAGGCAAAATGAAGTACTAAATGAAGAAAATAGGGTCTCAAAAACTAGAATCTCAATATCCAACCACGGCAGATATAAAGTGTGCACCTATTAGTATGCACCAACTTGAAAAGAACGTGATAAATAAAAACCCAGGTAATACTAAAACCAAAATTCTGAAGCAGCATTAATTATTTGAAATCGAAGGTATCTCAATAAAACAAAACTTGACAAAAGACTTCCAAATCCTCATGTCAAACAAAAGGAAAAAATAATGATACCAGACATTTGTTCTGAAGGGAAATTGCATACACATAAACAGATAGCCTAAATTAACCTGATGATCAAAAATCCCTGACAAGTTTGAATCATTAAGCCTTGACCCGTCCATAGAACTTCTGTTTCTCTTGAGTTGTCTGGAAACGGCCATGGCCAAACTTTGAGGAAGTGTCAATGAACTTGAGTTTGATCTCCTCAAGTGCAAGACGAGATGTTTGCTTGAGCAGAGACTGACGAAGTGTAACAACCCTCTTCTTAGGTCCAACACAGCATCCCTTGATCATAATATAATCATCCTTCACTATACCATAATGAGGGAAGCCACCCATAGGAGTAATGTCTTTCTCAGTCCTGATTCATTACCCAACCCAATAAATGAGTCAACGATATCAAGTGTTACAAACAGCAGCCAGAAAGACATAATTCAAATTGAACTCCTACAACTTAGATACCTCCAAATAGAAGATCAAATATCACCATTGGAAATTAAGGCCAAGAAGTTTTTGACAAAAAAACAGTGGCACCGATTTGTTGTTTTCTGATATTAAAAATTCGTTCACAGAAACAACTAACCTGTCAAATTCAGTTAAAGCAGTGTGTGACTCGACCCCAGTCTTGCCCAGCTTGTAGATCTTCTTGTTCATCTCAGTACGGTGGTGGTACCCATTCTGACCAGCCCTGGCAACTGTGAATGAGACTCTAGCTGGATGCCAGGCACCAATACATGCCACCTTCCTCAGACCCCTGTGTGTCTTGCGGGGAAGGCGGGTGACACCCCAACGTGTGACAACACCTTCATAACCTTTACCCTTTGTCACCCCAATGATGTCAATCATTTCATCCTTCTGGAAAACAGCATCCACAGGGATTTGCTTTTCAAAGAAGCCGTATGCATAGTCCACTTTTTGAGCAATAGTTCCACCATTGACCTGGATTTCCATCAGGTGTGCTTTCTTCTGCTTCAATCCCTTCATTTTCCTAATCTGTGATAGATCATCCAGAAGCACTCATTTGTTAGTCTAGGACCATGTGAAGGTCAATGAAACAACAAAACAAGCAATAAATGTAACAATGTCAAATGGAGAAATGTAATAAAATACTATCATACAGCAGATTGGGTTTCCATATATATATGTTCTTTGCCAAGGTTCCTGAACTTCAATTTGGATTTTTTGTAGCATCTGATGGAAACCCAATGTGTTTTCTAATGATATTGTATAGCATTTCTTGACATGGTTTCACTAATATATATGTAAAGTTCAAAGGCTTAAGATTTTATACACATGTACCAATTCGATAAACGAGAAGTTGGTACCTGAGTGTGTGCCAAAACCCGAATAACAGTTGCGTATTTTTTCATTTTCTCCAGCTGTGCTTGAATACTTTTCTTCCCTTCTTCAGATTCATATTGCTTTGAGTATTTTGTGAAAGCCTTCTTCTTAGACTTGCACCAATTCTTGTAGAACCTCCGCTTCAGCTCCTCGCTCAGATGCTGAGCCCACACAGTGTTCAGTGAGCGAAGGCCACGCGGAGTCTTCACATAGCCCACAACTCCAACAACCACCATTGGAGGAGTCTCAACAACAGTAACAGCTTCACAAGTCTCCTTCTTGTGAAGTTCTAAAAATAATTAACGCACAAGGATCAGATAAAAAGGCATAATAAAAACTGCATGATGGAAAAATAACCATATGGGAAATTCAAATATAAATGTTATAAATAAAAACACAAACAGAACAAAATATAGACAAATGAAAATTCATCACAGTATCTATCCAAACACTCTGCAACATTTTAGAGTAACCATCAGTGGTAGTTAGGTAGATCTTCCACCATTTTTTTATAATGAATATATATAACCCCACTATTAAAAAATCAATCTACTATAAAAACAAACTGAGAAAGCTTCATTACATTATCATATAAAAAAAAGTGACAGGTTAAAAAATAAGAAATAACTCACTTGATCCGGGTTTTTCGACCTCCCTGACAATGTGAGTCATCCCAGCCTTGTAGCCCAAAAAGGCAGTAAGCCTGCAAGGCTTGCTTGGGTCATCCTTAGGAAAAGCCTTCACTGACCAACAAATAGAAAATGCATAAATAAATAAATAGTAGAAAAAGAAAGCAATACTGCTACTAAATCACAAAAAAAAAAAAAAAAAAAAAAAAAAAAAGAATAAGAAGAAGAAGAAGAAGAAGAAGGAATATGAAGAATTAGATTGAATACCCTTTCCCCTGTGACGAGCAGCTCGCTTCCTTGGAAGAAATCCAAGGGACCCATGTCTCGGGTGCTCAAACTTCCTGTGAGACATTCTCTCCTCCTCCTCCTCCTCCTCCTCCTAAACCTCCACAAACAGCAAAAACCCATTTCATCTTTTTTAGCCAGCTTGCTTTGAAAATAGTACTATGTTATGTTATTTATTAGTTGAAAAGCAACATAATAATAAGCTATAAACTCAAACATTATATATTATATGTTGTTACGTTTGGTTGCTTAGGAAATGGAAAAGAGCGAGAGAGAGAGAGAGAGAGAGAGAGAGAGAGAGAGAGAGAGAGAGAGAGAGAGAGAGAGAGATTACCTGAGCTTCCCGCTTGCGGCGACTGCACCCGGCTCCAGACTTTGGACTTAAACCCTACATCTCGTCTTTATAGTACTATATGCCTTTTCTCTAATTACACGAAATCCCTCTGCTTTTTGTCATATTCTATTTAGCTACTCACTAACTACCTCCTCCTTTTTTTTCTTTTTCTTTTTTAGAGGGGAATAGCTTCAACCCTTTGTATCAAACAATGCAAAATATATAAAAAATATATCAATTTTACTCCAAAATCACTCATATCAGTTAAGTTAAAAATTTGTAAATTTATAAATTTGCAAAGTTGCTATCGTCTAAATTTACACTTCCATTTAATCAAAACCCTTTTCTTTTAAAATTGTTGTCTCTTTGAACATTCTCATCAAATCCTTTTTTTTTTAATATATAAAAAAAAATTTCAAGAGAAGTCTCTTTTAAGAAAACTCTTTTCCCAAAGTTTAACCCTTATTTTAAAACAAACCTTTTCCTCAAAAAAATGTCATAAGGTTTTCCAAAGAAAACATTTATCTTTTCAAATGTGAATAAATATTTTTTTTTACATAGAATTGCTTTTAAATCTTTCCTTCCAAATGACATTTTTTTAAAGAGGTTTGTTATGTATCTATGATACACTTCCATTGAATCATTAGACTCCCATCAAGCTAACATATCTTCCCTCTCCCCTTTTCACTAATAACTTTTGGTTCATTGTGTTTATGCATGAGAATAAAAACTGGAGAATAAAATGGGCTTAAATGCATAAGGTGACATCTTTCCTAACATGGTAAATATGTAGAAAGTATAATAATATTCACATGTTAATTATATACACATTTAAATTCTTGCAATTTTGTAATATAGTTTTCACATGATATACATATATATTATTTACATGTTTTGTTTGTATATACTCCTTGCAATAAACATTCACATTATACTTTATATATAAATAAAATACTCACATGATATGTACGTCTATTGTTTGTACAAAACCTTTTCAAAATCAAAATGTCAAGTGTTTAATTTGTTTTCTAAAATATGAATGTTGAGATTAGTTTAAAATGAGGTACTATCCTTTGGGTAAGTGGTGTGGGGTGCGTAACACCTTTCCCACCCATGATCGAGCTTCTATATCCAAGAATCTTTGGTTCAAAACATTGGTTTACCTTAATTAATTAATGACCCTTGAATTGGGTTTTAGTTAATTAGGTAACTAAAACAAATTAGACAAATAGGAGACCAATCACACATAATACAAAACCAGTGGTTGGTGGCGACTCTTTAGAAAAATTAAGAAAAGAGACTCACTCACCTCAAAAACACATCCACACATGAACACGTTGCCAAAGCGCCCAATGTGGAAACTCGGGAAGAAATAGAGGGATTTACTTAATTTTTTGGAGCGTCCACAGGGCTAAATTTGAAGTAATTTCAGCCCATTCCGATCAGTGATTCTTGCTCATTTTGGTCTAATTCCAATTTGCTCCTTAAAAAAAAAAAAAAAAAAACCTAAAACTATGTTGGTTTGATTTGATTCTTATTATTTTATTGATGATGAGTAAATATGAGTGTTGACTATGCATTATTTCACACCAAAACTTTGACCTCTTCTTTTGTACATAAAGCTTGACCCGAAGATATTTTTGTACAAAATAAACCCAACTTATTTTTCCCACGAAAGCTATCCCTAGGGTGTTTTCAACACCTAAACTTGCACCAAGTTCCTTTCTCACAAAAACTCTGATTTCATATTTAGTGTGAAAATCTTGACTCGTAGGTATTTCACATCAAATAAGCCATACTTGTTTAAGCACGAAAGCTATTCCTAAGGGCTAAGGTGCTTTTGGTATCTAAACTTGCAGCAAGCTTGTTTAACCTCTTATTTCGTGCGAAAAGATTGACTTGGAGGTATTTTTGCATGAAATAAGTCTGACTTGTTTTGCATGATAGCTATACTAAATGTGTTTTTGGCACCTAAACTTGCACCATGCCCATTGTTTCACCAAAACTCCAACCTCTTGCACGAATATATTTTCTCACAAAATAAGCTAGGTATGTTTTTGCATGAAAGCAATCCCCAAGGTGTTTCCATCACCTAAATTGGGGAGTAATTAAGTGCCAAAAAGGTAGGGAGAAAAAGATGAGAATGACAAATAAGGTAAAAAGAAATCAACTAAGAGGGTTAAGGATAGGACAAGGGTGAAGATTGATAATTGATGATATCTTATAATTGTAAGAAGTGACGTAGGTGTGTAAAGTGAAGCCGAAAAGATGAATCCTATTGAAGGGGAGGAGCAAAAACTATAAGAAAGACAAAGGTAACCTTAATAAAAGGAGATGACTATTATTTGAGCACAACTGATAAACTACTCCACATAGCAATGAGGGTGGTATTTATTAGACACACCTTATTACACATACCCTTTTATGGCTATGTAACAAGATTTACACAAGCAATTAGAGCATTCACATCAGTGCTTCCAAAATAGAAAAAGTAGTGTAATTTACACAATTTTACTCTAAAACTACTCACATCAATGGGTGTATAAATATGTAAATATACACATTTGCTACAATAACGGTGTATATTTACATAGTCATGGTAGTTGTTTATAACATTAGGTTTTATTTTATTTTCTCTCACCACTGTTCTTGATAGAGACTCTCTCTTCCCAACGGGAAATACTTACCTAGTCCCGGACTACAAGGTCACCAAGCTGACCTTGTAGTCCCAGTCAATAGAAAAATACCACATCAATAGAAATTTGGCTGACATCATTTAATGAGTACAGCTCATCAACAATGGCAGCACACTCTTGAAGTCCCCAACGTTAATTCTCAAAAAAATTAAAAAAAAAAAGTTCTCAACGTTGTCAACAGTTAACGTTAACGTTATTAAAAGAATAAAATATACAAAAGGGAGCCAGCCAGCTGTATTCCAATTGGGACTTAGGACAAAGAGAACCTTTTAGGCTTCACTTGGGAGGGGGGGTATGGATGGAATGAAAAAAATAATTTTAGAATATTCTTCCCTTCCCTTATTTGGGAGTTTTAATGGAGGAAATGGAAAGCTCATTCCATTGTTCAGGAATTTAAGTGGGAGGGAATGGAATGGGTAGGAAGGAACACTTTTTCCTCTCTATTACCTTAAAATCTCAAATTTTCATTCCCCCCGAAATTGGGAGGAATGGGAGGGAATAAAATTGAATTTAATGATTTTTTTACTATAAACTCCCAAAATACCCCTATATATTCAACCATTTATTTTAAAATAGGGGTCTAATAGTAATATTGTCATAAAATGATTCCATTCCATTCCTTCCATGTTACTCCTAAACAAGATTACTTACATTCCATTCATTTTCATTCCTTTCCATTCCTTTATTTTAAAACATCCAATCAAGGTTAATTGATTCCATTCCATTCCATGCTTTTCCATTCTTTTCCCTTACTTAAATACATTCCATTCTATTCCCTTAGGCCTTGCTTGGGAGGGGAGAATGGAATGAAATGGAAAAGAATGAAAAGAATAATTTTAGAATATTCTTTCCTTCCCTTGTTTGGGAGTTTTAATGGAGGGAATGGAAAACTCATTCCCTTGTTTGAGAGTTTAAGTGGGAGGAAATGGAATAGGTAGGAGAGAACACTCATTCTTCTCTATTCCCTTAAAACCTCAAATTTTCATTCCCCCCAAAATTAGAGGAATGAGACAGAATGGAATTAAATTTAATGATTTTTTTACTAAAACTCCCAAAATACCCCTATATATTCAACAATTTATTTTAAAATAGGGATTTAATAGTAATATTATCACAAAATGATTCCATTCTATTCCCTCCATGTTGCTCCCAAACAAGATTACTTACATTCCATTCATTTTTATTCCATTCTATTCCATTATTTTAAAACATCTAATTAAGGTTACTTGATTCCATTCCATTCCTTTCCCTTACTTAAATACATTTCCTTCCATTCCATTCTTTTCCATTCCCTTATGAACTCCCAAACAGAGCCTTATGATAATTCCATTCCATTCCCTTACGAACACCTAAGTGGAGCCTTAGGGTTCTCATTCTTGTGAACAAAAGCCACAAAGGTCTTACTCAGTGCCGACAAAAACCAAGTGCACTGTATGACCACAAACAAATGTTACTGTGTGTGATTTTTAGTGAAATCAAGTGAAAAGTTCTAGTGTAAAGAGACAAAATCTTAGTCAGGTAAATTGACACAATTGATTATTTATTTGAAATGAAATAAAATATCCATCATTTATGTATTAACATGTGTATAAAGCTTTTTTTTTTAAATAAAATTTTTTTATATTTTGATCTCTATAGAATTCAACGACTTATATTCCCTCACAAATAAACTCATTGATGTATAGTTCCAAGCAATCAAATTCCACACATATGCAAGAGGTAGATTTGAAAATTCTTGTGGTGTGTTTGCATTATCAATTTTATTACTTATTTCTTGTTCCTAAGGATGACTTACTTTGTACAATGAATTTTTTTTTTTTAACAAAAGATGGTCAACAATGTAGAACAACAAGGTTGGGGCAATCCAAGAGTCTCTAGATAAGACAGTTCCAAAGGTATACTTCATTATTGATTATTTTAATTGGGGTTTGGTTTTTAAGTGTGATTGAATCAATATGCTAATATGATTTTTATATGTTTCTAGTGGGAAGACCGAAGATGTCATGCAGCCAAGAATTCTAGGAACTTCACAAATCCAGCACAAATTATTGGCTTGGAGCCAAATTATTTTTGAGTAGCACATTTGTTCTCTTTTGATTTATTTTGACTTGTTGCCAAGAGAAAGTTATGTATTAACTATAGTTTTAGTGTTAATGGAGATAGGAGTATGGCTTTGGAGTAGAAAACCGTGATTTGTAGTTTGCATTATTTTTCAACAATATTTTTCATTGTTTGGTATACAATTCTCAAAACTCCTGCTCTCGTATTCCACAAAGTATACAACTTAAAAAGGTCCTGGCAATGGCGCATACTACGCACATATGAGAGGTCTAGTCTCTTGTAAATTACAATTCATCTAGTTCAGCATCTAGAATCTTCACAATGCCTTTATCTCTGTTGCAATTCTCACTTGTTGTTTTGGCCTCATCCTTCAGTTCATCTTGCAACTAAGGATAACTCTGTCAGATCTGCTTTGACTTGCAGCCTAACCCTCCCCAAGGAGCATATTGTAAGGAAAGTCTTTCTAAGCCATCATAGCAGTGAAGCAGAATTTTGTTCTTCAAAGACATTCATTAACACAGTTTAGAATTTAGATGTAATAAGCTTTTGAAGAGTGTAATTTTTTTTTTACTAAGTACGAGTCTGACGCGGAGAAGTATACAATCTCAACCTTGAGCAATGTTGGCAGGCATTCTAAAAAGTACCTAGCCAGGCTAAGCAAGATATCTATGAGGCTTGATCGATTAGAATAGGAGGATAAACATGTATACTTTGACGCAATGATCATAATAAAGACTGCTTTGATTCCTTTTTTTATTAACCAAAAAAAAACTTAAAAAGGTCCCAAGCTAGCTGAGCTTGGTCCCAAGCTTTTCCCCTGTTCCCACCTACTACAAACAGAGGGTCATGTGTTTAGGCCGAAAGTTGTGTTTAGGGTCATATGGCTAACGCTCCTTCCAAAATCACCTTTAAGCACTTATGATTCCATGAAAATGGTGATTACAACATAAATTTGGCATCAAGTGTTTCCTTCTATTTTCTCTGGAACCGAACAGAGGCTAAGGACTTCATTGATGATTCAGAGCACTATAGATAGAAACGTAAAACAACACTTAATTGAGTAAGAGTGTAACACACTTTTTGAGTTTTTGAAAGTAGAAAAAAAGTTTGTACAACAATGGAAACAGTGGTTAATTAAGATATTTACAATTGATTTCACACCCAATTTCTCAGCAAAATTAAACACAAAACATGAGAGACAAATTTCTAAGTTTTCAGTGATAAACAAAAAATGAAAAAAGCTACAAGAAGGTGAAAAAACCAGTGAGACCATGGCTATGTCGGCTGGGAGAGAGTTACAAGAAAGTGGTTTTCATTTTTTTTATGTTGAAGAGGAGAAATGAAATACATGAAACAAGAGGGTGGATTGAAATTTGAAATTTGAAATTGAGGTGGGCCCGAAAACTTTTGAAACTGGTTAAAGATCTGTTGAAAACAGCTGGCTAACGGGAAAGTTAACGGAAGACCAGCATTTGCATTTGTTGATGAGCTGTCCTATTCAAATGATGTCAGCACTTTCATCCTACATGTTTTGTTCTTATTGGCTGGGACTACAAGGTCAGCTTGGTGACCTTGTAGTCGGGACTAGGTGAGAATTTCCCCTTCCTAACCTCCACAACAACCCAGAAAAAAAGAAAAAGAAAAACACCAACTCAGCACCACCCAACCATCATCACCACCACCGCAACCCCAACTCCACCATAACCCATTTCATAGCAACCCACCAAAAGAAGAAGAAGGAAACCACCCAACTACCAACACCACCACAACCATTTCAAAGCAGCCCACCAAAAGAAGAAGAAGGAGAGTACCACCCAATCACCACCGAAAAATCCATCTTAGACCAAAATCAAATCAAAACCAAACCAAACTCAATGAAAAATCCATATGAAACCCAAAGGAAAAATCTCCAAATCTGTCACCGCTATTGCCTGATCTGTCGCCGTTGCCTTCGTGTGTGAGTGTTTGGGTTTGGGAATGAGAGAAGCAGGACAGTTGAGGGGCGAGAGACAGAGGTGGAGTTGAGAGAGAGACCGTGAGATAAGATGATTAATGATATATTAATAAATATGAGAGAGATATTAATAAAAGAATAAAAATTATTACTCCGTATTTAAATAAATTCTAGTGTATAATAGATAAATTGATATGCGTGTTTTTAAAATGCAAGAATGTAAAATAGGAAAAGTAGGTTTTTATACAAAAATGGACAGAAAATTTTAGATAGACTGATGCGAACACTGTTATAGATATGAACTAACTTATTCACATTTTTTTTTTGGGGGGGTAAAAGACCTTATTCACCAAATTATACCACATGGCTTTAGGACAAAAAAACCCTTAACATTAGATTAGACAGAGAATAGGAAAGTAGCTAAGTTGCAAGGGAAAAAATTATAAACTAATACCAATCTCCAAACAATTTCGTTAGTTAGTATCGTTTTCAAACTATTTAAGAAACTAACATCTTGAATGTGTAAGAATCGATTTTAGTGTGCTAAATCGAGTCTAAAGGGCTCGATTTCAGGGGAAAAAAATTGTAAACTAATACCAATTTCCAAACAATTTCATTAGTTAGTATCGTTTTCAAACTATTTAAGAAACTAACATCTTGAGTGTGTAAGAATCGATTTTGGTGTGCGAAATTGAGTATAAATGACTCGATTTCAAGTGAAACTTGAGTCTTAAAGACTTGAATTCTCTAAAGCTCAGAAATCAAGCACCAACCCAGAAATCGAGTAGAGAGAAACCGGAGACAAACCTAGAAACAAAATCAAACCCAACCCATAAATAAAGCTACCGTGGGTTTGGTTTGGATTTGGGGTATTTTTTTTTTTTTTTTGATTTTTTTGATCGTGGGGTTCTTTGTTCTTCTTTGGTCTGTCAGATTCTTTTTCTTCTTCACACCTTCTTCTGCACTTGGTCAGATGCTTCTAGGTATTTTTATTTATTTAATTTTTTTGATCATGGGGTTCCTCTTCTTCGGTCAGATCCTCCATCCTGTCAAATTCTTCCTCTTTTTCTTCTTCACTTGGTCAGATTCTTCTTTTTGCAATACTGAACTCGAGCTCTATAGGCTCGATTTTAAGGTCATTGAAAACTTGAAATCGAGTTCATTATACTCAATTTAGCACACCAAAATCGATTTTTACACCTTCAAGATGTTAGTTTTCTAAATAGTTTGGAAACAATGTTAACTAACAAAATTGTTTGGAGATTGGTGTTAGGGGATTTCAGGGTAATTAACCCTGATTTTCAAACATTATAATTACTAGGCCAAGTTTTCAAACTATATTTTTTACTAGCATCTTAAGTCTAAGAGACTCGATTTAGGGCTTATAAATCGAGCCTTTGAGACTTGATTTACATGGGTTGATCACGTTTGATGTGATATTTTTTTCCACGTGACGTCTACATGGAAATTGAGTCTCTAAGACTCGATTTATAACCCATTTTATAATTACAATCATTCATACTTAGAAGACATAGAAATAGCAAAAACGCAGAAAGAAAGAAAAAAAGAAAGAAAGAGAGAGAGAGAGAAGAAGAAGAAGAGAAATGGAGATGCAAGCTCAACCGCCGACCCAGGTCGCGTTGCCTCTCTGATCTAGGTCTCTAGATCTTTCTCTCTCTGATTTGATTGTGCTGAGATTGTTGCGTCTCTGATTTGATTGTGTTGGATTGTTGCACTTCTTAGATTTTTTTTTTTTTTTTTTTTTGGTATTTCTGGGAATGGCTGAGAAACTTGAGACTTAAAATATTTTTTTGGTTTATAAATCGAGTCTTAGAGACTCGATTTCCATGTAGACGCCACGTGAAAAAAAATACCACATCAGACGTGATCAACTCATGGAAATCGAGTATTTGAGACTCAATTTATATGCCAAAATTAAGTCCCTTAGACTCGAGATGCCAGTAAAAAATATAGTTTAAAAACATTGCCTACTAATTAGATAGTTGAAAAATCTTGGTTAAATTCCAATTTTGGTCTTAGCGTTAGTTTGCAATTTTTTCAAGTGGCAAGGGGGCAAAATCAAGATAGATAGTGTTGGACTTGGACCGTTGGTTAGTAAAACATTCTACTTCAGCCGCACACTTAAAAAAAAAAAAGATAAAAAGATATATATATATATATATATATTTTTTTTTTTTTAATTTCCTGTCCAAAGTCCAAACAGAGGAGAGTAGAGAGAAGGCAATGGCGGTCTCCGTTTGGGCATCATCATCTACGATTCCTTCTTCAAAATATAATAATTTGTTTGCAGCAGCAGCTTCATCTTCTTCTTCTTTTTCGAATTCGTCTTCTCTGAAATTTCCTTTACAGCGACTTCCAGTCACTTGGGTCTGCTCTCCCTCTCCCTCTCCCTCACGCCCTCGACTCCTTCCTCTGGTAACCCTTCTTCTCATGCTTCTTTAATCTTATTTATTTCGTTTCTATGATTTCTTTTCTTAGATTTCAACATATGTTAGTGCTTCTTTTACCAATAATAATCTTGAATCTTCTTTTTCCCAAATGCTTTCCTATTTTTATTTATTTATTTGTTTTAATTATAGGCAGCTCCAGTTATAAATCACACAGGCTACGGTTTGTGATCATTTTGTTGTTGTTGTTGTAAATAGTGTAAGCTCAAATTACCAAGATTGAATGTTATGGGCTTGAGAGAAAGTTGTCTAAATAGATAATATTATAAGGACAACCCACTCTTTAATAGTATAGAGTTAGACCTCTCTGCCATAACCGTGTATTAGTCTTAGTGGGGATGGATCAAACCTAGGATTTTTGGGTTTACGGCACCTTGAAGAGTCATTATAAATTGTCCTATCCACATCCACACCTCTGATGTGATTAGCCAAGCCATACTGTTCCTGTTCCTTGGTGTTATTACCTGCCTTTCTTTCTTTAGCCATAAAGATAATCAATTTTTGTCCTTAAGAAGTTTCTTCCTACAGCTAGCCTTTCCCCTTTTTCAAAATTTCCCACACCCCCCAAATTCCCGCTTATTCCACCTTTTCAAATCTTTTTTTTTTTTTTTTTTTTTAAATTTTAAAAGAGCTTACAATTTCCTAACTAAAACAAAACTAAGAAGAGAGCTCCACCATGGGGATGAACCACATCAATTTTTTTAACGCCCTGATTCCTTTAAGAGCTGAAATAACTATACGAGGTACTGCCAAACTCTACTAATTTCTTCCTTCTATTTCCGTTGCACAAAATAGAGCCATGGATTGCTTTTTGGAACCATCAATTGAACGGCCCAATAATTCACATTTATCCAAGGGTTTGTGGTTGAAAGCTGTTTCTATTGTGATGCGGTAAATTTAGATGTAGTGTAGATCTAATATTAACCAACCAAATGATGCCACATTTGAAGCAAATTGTTGTTTTCAAATGATTTAAGAAGAAATTCTAATAACAAAACAAGATAATTGCAAAGAAAAAGTAATAGAAGGAACAAAGGTTGAAAAAGCCCAAGAAATATTTAGATTTGGAATTTTATATAATAGATAATAAAAGGCAACTTATGATAACTCAAAAGAGGCTATTTATAATTGCTTTTTGAAACCTTAGAATCCTAGCCCTTCATCTTACATAGAACAATTAAATCCTGGCTATCCTTTTAGAACAATGATTAAGTGGTTTAAATTCACTATTTCTTAACAAGTTAAACTTTTGCGACAATTGATAATTTATCGTTGTATTAGAGTAGTGCTTGAGTTTGAACCTTGTCTCTGGTCTACCTCCCATTTAAAAAGTTATAAATCTCATGTGTTTGGCCCCATTTATTAAGGGGGAGTTTGGACCCACACATGGGGGGTGGTGTTAGAATAATGGTTAAGTGATTAAATTCATTCTTTTCCTAACAACTTAGGTTTTTGGGATAATTGATTAAATTCATCAGAAGTCACAAGCTAGGCATACAATCTTTTAAAATGCTAAAAACATGATAATAGATAAAACATAACATAGAGAAATAAAGTACTATAGCAACGGGCTAAACCAAACAACCTAATGGGTCTTCTTAGTTTTAGTCTTAGATGCTCTTGCATTATATTGCATTGGAAAAGGATACTTCTGTACATTCTTATGTGGGAAAAATGTAATGTAGTCTAATGCATGTATAGTGAATGATAGCATGGCATGGGGGTGACAGGCTGCATGTGCCATGTGAGAATATGGAGTGACATGGCATGGCCGAGTGTCACTAGGAGTCCAATTGGCCCAATGTTTTGTGATGTAGTGTTAATTGCAACATTTCAAATTTTGGAGGGAAAGTTGGTTACATGGCACATCATGTGCTAGATTTTAGGAGCTTGTTAAAAGTCATGCTTTAAAAAATTCCAGCATGCTATTCTTGTTGATGATAAAATTCAGATTACTTTTTGAGTTAAAGATTGAGGTGATTTTTCCTCTCTTTCTCTCTCTCTCTAGAAATTGCATGGGAATTTATTTCCTTGTATCACAATGGATGAAGGGGGCAATCGTTCATAGAACATCAGGTTTGTAGAGTCAATTGAGGTGAAGGATTGTTTGAGGTGGAGGATTAGTAGTTAGTTCTTTTTATGAGGCGCTAAGAGGATATAATGGTTAAAAATTTCCCCTGGAAGAGTTTTTGGAAATGTAAGGTGCCCAAGAAAGTTGCTTTCTTTGTGGAAAATAGCTTCAGGCTTCAGGCTTTAACAAATTCTTGTTAGGGAAATGGTTTTGGAGTTTGGGAATGAGGAGTCACGACTTTGGAGGCAGTTGGTAGCAAGAAAATATGGGAAGGAGTTGGGGGGGGGGGGGGGTGATGGCATTCAAAATTGGGGAGGAGTATTTAGAATGTTTGGGAAGTTTTTAGTCACTTTACCCAGTTCAAGGTTGGGGTGGGGAATTAGGTGAAGTTTTGGCATGATTGCGGTGATCAACCTTTGAAAGAGGCCTACCGGTTTTTATATGATATTGTTATTGATAAGGAGGCTTTGATTGAATCTTATTTGGTTAGGCAAGGGGTGGGGGAGAGGAGGATATGGGATGTTAGATTCTTTTGTGATTCTAACGATTGGGAATTGGAGATAGTGGTGGACTTTCTTCTTATTTTGGAGTCTAATTCTCCTGTTAGTGAGGATGGGGATCTTATGTGGTGGTTGCCAAAGAAGAAAGTGGTATTTGATATTTGCTCGTTTTAAAATGCACTAAGAGGTTCATCTTCAGTCATTTTTCCTTGGAAAGGTAACTGGGAGGCCAAGGTACCTAGACAGGTTTCTTTCTTTGTTTTTACTGCAGCTTGGGGGAGGATTCTCACTAGTGATAATTTGAGGAGGAGAGGTTTCACTATTGTAGATTGGCGTTGTATGTGTAGGGGTAGCGAAGAATTTGTGGATCATTTATTGTCATTGTGAGAAGGCATATCAGTTGCGGTGTTTTGTCCTAAAACCTTTGGGATCGCTTGGGTTTTCCCTAGAAAAGGTAATTGATCTTCTTTTTGGTTGGCAGAATTGGTGGGGGGAAACACTCATCCCGAATTTGGAATTTGATTTTGTTTTGTTTGATGTGGTGTATTTGGAGGGAGCTTAACAGTCGCACTTTTGAGGATGTGGAGATTTCAGTTAATCAGATGCTTGCCTGCTTTGTTGGCATCTTATTTAATTGGTTTCAGGTTTGGGGACTCACATTTAGTGATTCTCTCTTGTTGTTTGTAGACTCACTTATTTCTTGTATATAATTTCTATTTCTTTTGTATCTTTTGGCTGCTTTATGTTTTTTTTTTGTAAAAAGTGGTCCATTTTTAATAATACTTTTTCTTACTTATAAAAAAAATAAATTAAAATAGCTTTAGGCAAAAAAATTATTTACCATTGAGAATATTATTACATGAGATATAATCTTAGTGGATTTGTGTTGTATATGTAAAAGTAATTGTGAAAATGTTGACCATTTCTTAATTCATTGTTTCTGAGGTCATTGTTTGTGTGGTTGCGGACCCATGGCATCATGGATGCATGATATAGTGTAGATTTCATTGATTATCTTTCTTTTCGATGTAATTATTGAGTAATGTAGTTTTTAGGCTAACTTCTTGTAAGCTTCCTGTGTTCATCCATTTGGCATGCCCTCAAATATGCTATAAGTGAAGGTTCTTTTGAGGATGCTGCCCTTCTGGTCTATCCATTCTTCTTCTTCTTTTTTATCTTTATAAATTTTCCTATTTTTGAAAATTGTAAGGATTCAGTCTTTTTGTTTTCTCTTTCAAAGAAAAAAAAAATTATATATATATATATATATATATGAGATGGTTTCAAGTTACACTTGGTGTAACTTCACAAGAGTTACCCCTATTTTAGATAATTGATTTCAACTAAATCTTACGGTTAAAAATAGGCTAGTGACCATGTCGTCATGTGCTTTATTTCCAAAATTGTCACTTATCTTGAAATTACTGACCTTCTCTTTCTTAATAACTCTCTGTTACCACATACAAAGTAGGTTTTTATTTTTTTGGTAATCACAAACACGAATTACACATTATCTCCCTTTAAGTCTCCATTTCCTGGTCATGGTAGAGCTGACCGCCTCCTCAATTCTCTCCACTACCCTTGCCACAAGTTAGGCCGCGTAGGCCATAAACCCAGTTGGGTCCAGCATAAATGAACCCTTTGGCCTGAAATTTTTGAAGCCATGACCCACAATATAGCTTCATGGTAGAGGTGGCCATGGCCTTGGAAGTGGTGGTGGCCTTGAAGGCCACTGCTGGAAAGCGTGCAGTCTTATAAAAGTCTCTTTTTGTATGTTCAATTTTTTTTTTGATAGATAATGAAAAATTTTTATTAATAAAAAAGTTTTTTTAATACTTGTGTGCCATAAAGTAAATAGTTTTTGTCCCACAAATTTTTCTTGTAGGTCAAAGCCAAGAAGCAAACATTTTCCTCCTTTGATGATTTGCTGACTACTTCTGACAAACCTGTATTGGTTGACTTCTATGCGACCTGGTATGTTCTTCCCAACTTATCTGTACTTTTATTTTCTTATTGTTTTCATATTTTGCCTAAGAAGGATCAGAGGCTGAGTTGAGGTCTGAATCTATTCTATCACATGAAATGATAATGTGCAAATCACTTCTTTGGAAAGCTGTATAAGCTTTTGCATTCTGAAGTTTGTAAACTGTGTTTGTCTGTGAGTAGAACTTTATTTGTAATGGAGGTGGTAAAATTTCACCCTATAGGCTATTGATTATGGTGAGGTAGTTCAGGAATTTGCTTGTTCTGAGTGACCTCTAGGTTTGAAAATATTGAGCAGGACAATATAAATTTAAAACTGAAAAATTAATGACTCTCTGGTTTCCAGGTGTGGTCCTTGTCAATTCATGGCTCCTATCCTCAATGAAGTCAGTACTCAGCTGAAAGATACGATCCAGGTGGTGAAGATCGACACTGAGAAGTACCCTAGCATTGCTAATAAATACAAGATAGAAGCATTGCCTACATTCATCATATTTAAGGACGGAGAACCGTATGATCGCTTTGTGAGTTGAATTTGCATCTCTCTTGCTCTCATGTGGAAGTACTTTGTATATCTCAAGTTTATCAGTGCTTTAACTTGTGAAAATGCATAGAAGTCTCGTCTTAGTGTCCAATTGGGATTACTATAGGAAGTAGATTTTTAGTTATAGAACTTTAGCGATTAAGAGCTTCAATTGAAAAACTGTTAGCATTTGGCTAACTACAATCATAAAGTGATTCAAATCTGTCACACCCAGTTCGTAACCAAACTGATAATTTTTTTTAGCTAAAATTCAATTTAGTTGCTTCACTTTTACTTCAATTGTCAATTTTTTTTTTTTGATAAGTACTTCAATTGTCAAATTAGTTCAATAGATTTAGTTTTTGTCAATTTAGTCTCTCATTTTGTCAAGGAAGTCAATGTCGTCCTTCCGTTAAAATCCAGTTGATTAGTACCATGAATGGTGCCTTTTTAAACTGATTTTTCACTTGAAGTTGCAAAACAAACATTTTTTTTCCGAAAACAAGAAACCTGGCTTTCTCCCAAATCACAACAAAACATATGATTTGGGACCCAAAAATAATCAAAAACCCACAACTGACAAACATGTGAGTACCAGCGTCAACATTCACTGTATGGCTATCTCAAATAGAAGAAACAACACTATTGGCCATCTAAAAATTGATGGGGTGTTGACATCAAATCAGGAAGTTATTGAAGATGGGATTCTTTGGTTTTATAAAAATTTATACACCGAAGATAAGATCCATCTCCCCCATCTGGACGTGCTGAATTTTTCCAAGATTACTAGGGATAAGGCTGGCTGGTTGGAACAGTTGTTTGACGAAGGAGAGATTTTTGGGATGTTAAAGGATTTTAATGGCGACAAAGCTCCTAGACCCGATGGTTTTTCCATGGCCTTCTTTCAAATTTGCTCGAACATTATTAAAGCATATCTTCTGGAAGTCTTTCAGTACTTTTTCGATAATGCTTAGTTTGAGAAAAGTTTGAATGCCACTTTTATTTCTTTGATTCCTAAAAAATCAGATGCAGTGGAATTGAGAGATTTTTAGCCTATTAGATTGATTGGGGGTGTACAGGTTGAAATGGTGTTGGGGACATTATTTTTGAATCTTAAAATGCCTTTTTTTAGGAAAAGTAGATTTTAGACTCTTTCTTATTGCTAACGAATGCTTGGATGGTAGACTAAAATCAGGAGTTCCTAGGGTTTTTTGTAAGTTGGATGTGGAGAAAGCATATAATCATGTGAACCGGGGCTTTCTTATTTACATGTTAGAGCATTGTGGCTTTCCAAATAAATGGAAAAGATGGGTTATGTTTTTTTTCTTGATAGTCAAATTCTCTATCCTAATCAATGGAGCTCCTTGTGGGTTCTTTGAGAGCTCTAGGGCAAAAGACAAGGTGATCCTTTATCTCCATTGTTTTTTGTCATTGTTATGGATGCTTTTAGTAAAATGTTGGATAAGGCAGTGAGTCTCATGTTGGAGTTAGTGTGGTTAAGTCATAATTAGTCCCCATGGGTGTGGTTCCAAATATAGTGGAGTTGGTTGATGCGTTAGGGTGCAAGCAAGGTTCACTCCTGATGAAATATTTAGGCCTTCCTTTGGGTGCTAAATCCAAAGAGGAGTCAATTTGGAATCCAATTATTGAGATAGTGGAAAGGAGATTAGCAAGATGGAAATGGTTGTATCTCTCTCTAGGGGGAGAAGTTACTTTAGTAAAGAGTATGTTATCTAATCTGCCAACCTATTCGTCTCTCTTTTTCTTATTCTAGTGGATGTTGCAAACCGCATTGAACAACTTCAATGGAATCTTCTTTGAAGTGGTTTGGGGGATGAATCAAAAATTCACTTGGTGAAATGGACTACAGTTTGTGCTCCTCTTCAGTCTGGGAGTTTGGCTATTAGAAATTTAAGACGTTTTAATGAAGCTTTGTTGGGAAAATTTCTATGGAGATTTAGTAATGAGTGAGAGGCATTGTGGAGGAGAGTGATAAGGATTAAATATGGTCGTGGCGGGCAAGATTAGTGTTCTATTCCTATCACTGCTCCTTATGGAGTGAGTTTGTGGAAGTCCATTAGTCGTGGCTGGCCTACATTCTCTCAATACATTCAGTTTCAGGTGGGGGTTGGGTCTATGGTAAAATTTTGGAAGTATGTTTGGTGTGGGGACACCCTTTTGAAAATGTGTTTTCATTATTATTTTCTATAAATAGAAATGAGGAGGCTTATATGGCTGATCTTATGAAGTTCTCCAATGGAGTTCTACATTGGGATTTGAGTTTCATTAGAGCTATTCAAGATTGGGAATTGGATTCTTTATCCAATTTCATGGAAAGTATTTATGGAGTCTCATTGAGGGGAGTTGGGAAGGAAAAAATTTGCTGGATGCCTGCTAAGAAAATGAGTTTTGAAGTTGGTTCATATTACCGGGTTTTGACCTAAAGTAGTGATCAATCCTTCCCTTGGAAGTCTATCTGGAAGCCTAAGGATTTGTCTAGAGTTGCCTTTTTGTTTGGACTGTAGGTTTGGGGAAGATTTTGACAATTGATAATTTATAGAAGTAGAGAATTTGGATTTTAGATTGATGTTTAATGTGTAAAAGCAATGGGGAATCTGTAAATCACCTCCATATCCATTGTCCTATTACTACGGAATTGTGGTTTATGGTGTTCACCTTGTATGGTATTCATTGGGTAATGTTGAAGACAGTGGCTGAAATTTTAGCCAGTTTGTAGGGAAGTTTGGGCGACATTGTAATGGAGTTATTTGGAAGGCTGTTCCTCATTGTTTGATGTGGTGCATTTGGCGGGAAAGAAATAACCAGAGCTTTGAGGATTCTGAAAGGACAATGTTTGACCTAAAACCTTTCTTCTTCAAAACTTTATTGGATTGGTTTTCTGTAGTAGGCAGTCATTCAATTTTTTTTCCTGTTCATTCTTTGATGGCTGCTTGTAATTTGTGTGTTTGATTGTTCTTGTCCTTAGTGTATACTTGGGTGACACTTTTTTTTGATAGTTTAGTAATATTTTCATTACTTATCAAAAAAAAATTCTTCTATGTTTTTTTTCTTCCTGAAATCTGCTTTGATGTTTGATGGGAGTTTGGTATTGAAGTTGGGTATGGTTGACCTTTCGACTTGGGCTGGGTATGGTTGGACTTTTAAAGTTCCGTATGGTTGATTCTTCCAGCAACTAATCCGTTTTCTTAAATATTTCTAATTTTCCATTATCTGCTGCTCTGTTCTTCAATGTTATTCCAGGATTTTGTTTTCTTCATTTTCTCTGTCAAAGTTATAGAAACTAATCCATGGCGTCAACTCTATAAAAGTGACACTGGTGGATTTAATTCTATAATATCAAAACAAATTCGACTTGTCCTTGAAAAATACTAGTTAAATTAGATCTTCTTACACCTTGTTTTCTATTCTTGAATCTTGTATAGTTGCTCCTTTCTCCCATCTCTCTGTGAGTACATACCACATGGTCTCTTCCATGCTGCGAGCTTGTAAAACTAAAACCCAATTTGTTTTATCACCAATAACAGTAAC
This sequence comes from Quercus glauca, assembly GCA_023736055.1. Lineage (NCBI taxonomy): Eukaryota > Viridiplantae > Streptophyta > Magnoliopsida > Fagales > Fagaceae > Quercus > Quercus glauca. The sequence continues at coordinate 61,579,221 of CM043316.1, read as the reverse complement.
CAATTTCCAGGCTTTTGTTGCAAAAATCTGCTCATACAGTAGGTACTTTTTTTTGGGGGGGTTCATCCTTTAAACGTCTAGACCATTGTGGTTCAAGAGTGCTAGCTTTTATGTAGTACTGTAATAATTCCCAAGATGCTCTCAAATATTTTTATAATCCATGTTTGAGACTTGCGACTGTGACACTGGCCAAGGAGAAAACAGCAGCCGGGGAAAGTGGAAGCAGACACGGGTGATGGCAATGTTGAGGGAGGAGGATGGCAAATGTCAGTACTCGTGTTTTTGGTTGTGGGTTTCTGATTAGTTTTTGGTCCCAAAATTTGGGAGAAAGCCAGGTTTTTGTTTTAGGGGAAAATGTTTATTTTGTGATTTTTTTTAATGTGAAAAATTAGCTTAAAACAGAGCCTTTGGATTTTAACAAAAGGAATTGATGCTTTTTGACAAAGTGAGGGATTAAATTGACAAAAATTTAACCACAGGGACTAATTTGACTGCTGGAGTAAAAGTGAAGAGACTAAATTGAATTTTTGCCAAAGTTTTTTATGTGAGAAATGGCAAAAGCTTTAAAACTTGAGCTTTTTCAAAGCCAGCCATAAAGCTCTTAAAATTTTTTGTCAAATGGCCTAAAAAACCACATAGAGAGCCCTATTTGCCTTAAAGCTCTTCGTAGACCTGCCTAACACAATGCCATACATGCCCTTATAGTTGTACAGCCCTACATATTAGACATTGCTGAAATTGTATGACTTCTTGGTTACGTCAATGTGATTGTTCTAATTCCTTTCATTCTTGAAGCTGTGAAATGTACACTAAACCTTTTTTCTTTTTTGGGAGAGAGTTAAATATTTTTTTTATTTGGTAACCTCAGCTTTTATTTAAAAAAAAATATATATATGGAAAAGAAAGACATACTGTGTAATTTCTTTTAATAGTATGGTCTGGACAAATGAAGGTCTGTCGCTTAGGATTGATTTCTTTCCTTTATGCAGGATGTAAAGTTACTGAGAATATTGGGTTACTAGTCCTATGTTCAATTTAAGCCACTGATAAAATAATTAGCACCGTATAACTTTGATACTGATCTCTCTCTCTCATGGCCTACTAGTGAAATCTATATTGTTGATTTTGAACTTCTAAAAAGTATTGGTTTAATTATTTTCAGGAGGGTGCTTTAAGTGCAGATCAACTCATCCAACGGATTGAGAACTCTCTAAAAGTTAAGCAATAGTTAAGGTAAAACCTTTTATTTTTCCTCTTTTATCAAGCTTCTATTATATTAAGCTTAGTGTCCGTTAGGGAATAATTTATTTAGTTGAAACAGAAAGCTTTTTGCTGAAAGTACTGAAGATAAAGAAAAAAGTTAGTTGAATAGTATAATGAGACCCATGAATAGTATCAAAAAGTGCAGTGGAACCCATGAATAGTAGCAAAAATAAGCTGAAATTGTAAATAAGCTGAAATTTTCAGCTTGTGCCAAATGGACAATTAGAGTGACACTTTTTTTTTGGACTAAAATACATTGTTAGTCCCTACAATGTACCTACTAAGTGCTATTGGTTCCCAAAGTTTAAAAAATGAGCGCTATTGGTCTCTCCATCAACTTTCATTAGTTTCTTTGTTTATGTGTCTAACGAAGCAATAGTATTAGTACCCATTTTTGAAATTTCAAAGACTAATAGCACTTTTTTTTTGAAACTTTAGGGACCAGTAACAGCTTCACTTCACTTATGTTGTTTTTGTCTTTGGGCTTTTCTACTTTGTGGTCTTTCTTCTTTTTCATTCCCACTCTCTTCTTTTTTATTCCATTTTTGTTCAGTCAGCAACAAATTGAAGCTCTTAGATTGGAGTACTGGATTTGATGAAGAAATGCACGCAAGATTGCTCTGGCCTTCTTTTAGCACTTCCTTCCCAATTTTTTTGTAAGTGGTATGTAATGAAAAATATGATGAGTTTTGACCATGATACTCTGGATCATATTAATTAAGCCAAGTCAAACACACTTTGATGACAAATTATTATTATTATTATTATTTTTTTGGAACTTAAGGGATCTGACCAGAATTTGAAACTTAAATAGAACTTTGATGAGAAAAATCTAATAATCTATTTTGGATGGCATGGGAAATTTACATATTAACCTAGTGTGATCAATGATCACGGGTGGCTTTGATAATTTCGGCTAGTTGTAGTTTTTGGCGCTTGTTATTTAAGAGCATCTCCAACAGCTCCTGTATATCTAAATTTGGAGCACCAAATGCCACTGTTCAAGCTCCAACAGCTTCTCTAAACGCACAGATTCTCCAAATTTTTTTTGAAGTTACTACAGTAGTTCTCTTCATTTAGAGAACACTGTAGCAACTCCCAACCATTATTTCTTCTTAAAAAATACCCGGATGAATAAAAAAAAATTCTTTCTCTTTCCTCATCTCTTCTTTGTTCATCTCTCTCTGTCAAACGGTAACCCAATCACAACACAAACACAATAACAGATCAAGAATTGAGAAAAATACAAATTTAATTAGAACAAAAAATCTAAAATCAAAACAAAAACAACAGATTAAGAGCATGAAAGCCTATCTAAGCTCTATTGTAACAACAAAGTGAATCAGAACAAGATTTATAAAAAAAAAAAGAAAAAAAAAAGAAGAAGAAGATAGACGAAGCATATCTGATCCAGCCTGGTGGTGGGGGGGATGACGAGCGGCGGCTGGAGCGGCAGATGGAGCGGCGGTGGAGGCCCAAGCCGATCTCTCCTCTCTCTTTCTCCTCTCTCTCTCTCGCTCTCTCTCTTTTTTCTCTGATGTGAAATGATTTTGCTGGAACGTTCTTGAGAGGAGAAAAAGAAATAAAAGAAGGGAGATGGAGGACACGTGTGTGGAGGAGAATGAAATGAAAGAATAAAAAATAATATAAAAAATAAAAAATCTTAATTGAAAAATTCTACCATAATATTTTCACAATAAATTTTAAGTAACAAATTGTTATTAGTTAATATTGTCAAGAAAAAAAATAATTTTAGTAGTGAGTTCAAATTAGAACTAGTAACAACTTTTCACATAAATTTTGTTGTGAAAGTATTGCGTAAAATGTTGTGAATGTAACACATTTCATTTAAAAATATAGTTGTTAAAAAAAAATAAATGATGATAAAAAAAGAATAAAGAATGAATAAATAAATAATATTTAAATAAAATAAAGAATAGAATAGAGAATTTGTTGGAAATATATTTGAAAAAGTGGATATGTAAAAGTTAAATGTCACTGTTCATTCTCCAAATAGTACAAAAATTTGGAGAAGCTGCTGGAGATGCTCTAATGAGTACTCCCCCAAACATAGTTTACTAGTTGGGCTGTCTGAAAGCTTCTTTTAGCATTGGTGCAAGATCTATTTACCATTTAGGCAAAAATGTAATTTACATCGGTTAACTTTGTCTAATTCTTATTCTAGTCTTTAAGTTTGAATTTGTCATTTTAGACTACTAACTTGGCTAATCCACATAAATCAATCAGTTTTTCCATCCATTTCCATTAGGGGTGCTCCGTTAAGTCAATTAATGATGCCGTATTACATATCCCCTTAAACATAAAAAATAAATAAACTCATGTACAAAGACGACATGGTTGGAATCAAAACGTCTTCCCTTGAAAC